>CM041295.1:73888047-74585547 GCA_023052935.1 Piezodorus guildinii
CAGGGCTTAAATGCCGATATTTCAAAATTTCTACCTCTAAAGTACCTTTAATTTTGTAGATTCGAAAAAATTATACGTATCGTCTGATTAGCATCGCTGAAAAAACGGGTAGATATATAATTCGAACGAATTCGATGTCCATCTAAACGAGAAAACTACAAAAATATTTTTTAATGTAATTTTTTGTTTTTGAATTTAAGTACAGTAATATACATGTGTAATATGTCGTTGGAATGCTAAATATTTTAGGAAAATGTTATCTTATACATACTATTGTAAAAGTTAACGGAGAGAGATGAAAATACGATAAAACAAACGAATTGTCGTAGACAATAATATAATAATAGATTATTTAATAAAACACATGTTTTTATTAAAATCCAATTGAAGTAATTCTTTAACAATTTATTTTCGTTTATAAATTCTTAAATTGATATAATTAATGGAGGTAAGTGAAAGTCGTGTGTTGCGCGCAACAGATTTTTATCATTATTATTAATTTCGTTTTTTTTTTTAATTTATATTTATTTTTATTATTTGTCAATTTTATTTTATTATTTAATTGTTTCAGTATAATTTTCGTTGTTCTCTTTTGTTGATTGTTTTCTGCTATCTTCATTTTGGTAAATCGTTTTCCTTTTTGTTTAGTTTCATGTAAAGATGTGATGGCGATAATAACCATCAGTGGTTTTTTCGCCCTTAAAATTAAAACAACAACAAATATAAGACATTAAAGTGAAACGAATCATGTAGATTTTTTTAAAATTATTATATTCGTGGTGACCCGCTTTTGCTTTGCACGGATGCAACTTAAATGTGCTGTCGTTTATTGTTAAAACATTACAGTTTGACCAATTAAGTAATTACTTTTGGGTAACACTCACCACTGTAGAACAAATACCATACCTTGGACTTCACCTTGATAAACGTCTTACATGGAATCCTCATACAAGACTTAAATGACAAGAAACTGCTCGTAGATATCGACTATTAAAACACTTACTTGACAAACGATCAAAACTCCCTATGTACTTCAAAAAACTCATTATTAGACCTATCTGGACTTATGGCATAGAGCTATGGGGCTCCTCTAAACCATCGAATTCCTCCCGCATCCAACCTTGCAATCCAAAATCCTTCGACAGATGCTAGACGCTTCTTACTTTTTTACCAACAAACTCATCCATAGAGACCTGAATATCCCACTCGTTGTAGAAATTTCCCAAAAAAGATACTCCTCCTTTCATTCCAAATTACCCGCCCATACAAACCCGCTTGTCCGTATCCTCTCATCGGCATCTATTCCCGATAATCCTCCGAGGCGTCTGAAAATACGGTGGCCTCGAGACCTGCTTACCAAATAAATTCTGAAGTGCTGCCACTAGGTAGATTCTTCTCAAGGCTTTTCCAAGCCAATGTTCTGTAAATAGCTTATTTACTTGTTATACTGTGTACAGTTGTAAATATCAATAAAATAATTAAAAAACAAAACAAAAACTTTTGGGTAATTAGTTCATTGTAATGAAAAGTGACCATAGCAAGAAAATATTTTTTTTACTTACGTCTGTAGGTCTTATAGGTAACGAGATATCTTTGTCCATATAATATATTGTGTTCTAAATATTATAACTCTTCATATTTTAACGTATGAAGATAAATATCACCGAAACCACTCATTATACGAAATACTCATTATGATATACATTAATGGAAATTGGATATGCTTCATTACGAGAGCTGATAGATGTCTGTAGGTATTATAGGTACCGAGATATCTTTGTCCGTATAATACATTATGTTATGGCAATTACGTTATTGCTTCTCCAGACCTATTCCAAAAACAAAACTAGATCAGTTTGGACATTTTCCCTTCGGATCCGCCTGATGGAACTATAAACACACATTGATTCCTAGAAATCACAAAGTTTCCACTTCATCTATGCCAACATGAAACCCCGTTTCAAACAAAAATAACCATTAAAGAAGTATCTATGCTTATTGTTTGGATCTTGTCTGCCACATGATTCCGAACACCTAGGATGATAGGCAGACAAATATTTTCGTTATAGGTGAAGATCTAGTTTCATATAAGAAAGGAAAGAAACGTTTTCTAATAATTCACAATTTTGGGTCTTAACCTGTTGCGTGTTTTTGCATCATGTCTTGCTAGACGAACCCGACTACGATGGGCACACAAAGTTTTTGTGCATCAGGTATAGACCTAGTTTGATATTAGAAAAGAAAGAAACGTCTTCAAATAATAGAAAATTTTGGTCCTTAGAGTGTGTTTCTGGATTTAGTCTGCTCTGCGAATCCGACCACCTACGATGGACAGACAAGGTTTTTTCGTATCAGGCGAAGACCTAGTTTCATATTGGAAAAGAACGAAACGTCTTTAAATAATACGAAATTTTGGTCCTTAAAGCGTGTTTTTGGATTTTGTCTGCTAGTTGAACCCGACCACCTAAGATGGGCAGACAAAGTTTTTTTTTGGTTAGGAAGAAAGTAGAAACACAAATTGGTTCAGTTTATTTGTTTGTTACGTTAAACGGATCCTATTTTATTCTGTTTATTACTATTTTATATTTTAAATTATGTTAAGTCCTATTTAGTTGAGTTGATGAGAGCACTAAATTATAAATCTGTAACATATTTTTACTTTCGTAAAAAAATTGATCTTAAAAAATTTCAAATTCGAGTTTCAAGTTTTAAGGTCCTTAAGTCCAAAAAGGTGTGTGTGATAAGCATCGCAAAGAAACGAAAAGTCGTATGCAACTGAAATTTAATATTTAAGAGAACTATACAACCGAGATTTTACAGCAAATTTGTCATCAATATCGCTAAACCAGAAGAACCTTATTCTCAAATTTCCAAATTTCTCTAAAATGGCTGAAACGATTTTGATTAAGCTCGCTACATCAATTTAAAATTTAATGGGTTTTAATATATGTAACGAATCATACCTTTGATTTTAATGTTTCTGAAAAATTGATCATTACATGTCAACATTGATAAAAAAAATGGGTACATACATTATCTGAAAGCCAACCAACCGAAGGAAAAAAATATTGTTTGTTAGTTTTTTTTCCTCGAATATAAGTATCGTAATATATATGTATAATGTGCCGTTAGAAAGCTAAATATAAAAAAAAAAAATTATCCTATATCCAAAGGTGTATAAGGTGATGGAGAATGATAAAAATTATACAAAAGTAAGTAATTAATGTATATAATAATTTCTATTGTTAGATTAATTAATCTAAAACACATGTTTCCTTCGAAATTCAATGTATTACTTTTACTTACCTATTTATGAAATATTTTAGTTTTCATTGGCAATACACTTTTTAGGGTCCTCTGAGTCCAAATGACGAAGTCCCAAAAAAAGGTCTGTGTGCGTACCTGTGTGGTAAATATAGCGCAAAAACGAAAAGACGTACGAAACTTCATAATTAAGACAAATATACGCCCGAGATGTTACAGCAGCTTTTTCACTAAAATCGGCTGACCGAAAATGTTACTTTATCCCATGCATTTTGCAACTTTTTACGATTTTCTCAAAAACTGCTTTAAAGATTTTGAGTAAACTTGCTATATTGATGTAAAATCTAATGGGCTTTAATATAATGCAGATTTCATTCTGAATGAAATAGTCTAACGTGGCTTAAATGCCGATATTTTTAATTTTTTTTCTCTCTAAAGTATCTTATATTTTGTAGATTCTATAAAAATAACTATATCATATTTTTACCACTAATAAAAAACGGATAAATATATAATTTGAACGAATAAGATGTTTAACTAAAGGAGAAAAAAGCAAAAATATTTTTTATACAACTTTTGAGTTTTTGGACATAAGAACACTAATATAGAGGTATATAATATAGTATTAACATATCGTATCATTGAAAAGATAACGATTTTAGAAAGCATATTACAAAATTGTAAACATTAATGGAGAGCCGATGAAACTAACTGATCGTCATTGATAATAATGTAACAGATTATTTTGTAAAACACACATTTCTATTGAAAATAAATGTAATTAATTCTTATACAATTTATTTTTATCTCTAACTGTATTCAAAAATTCATTAGATCAATTTAAAAAAAGGGGTAAGTGAAGGTCGTGTGTTGTGTGTACCAGATTTTTTGTTTTTAACTCTAACTTAATTTAATAGTTCTTAAATTGATTTTAACTAAGAAGGTAAATGAAATTAGAGTGCTGAGCGCACCAGATATGTATTACTATTAGTACCTTCTCGGCTATATTTCGCATCATAAATCATTTTCAAATCACAGCTGAAATATCTATGAACGATATAAATAAAAAGAAGAATCGTGTATAAGAGTAAAATGAAAGCATTGTGTAAATTGAATTGTGGCCCAATCTGTATAAAACGTCAATACATTCCTATTATGTATTCAATTTATTTCCTGAAACGCCGAGGCCCTACCAATAATTGTAAGGTAGCCGGTAACACCACTACGGATAAAATACTCGACGGAATCTGCAATTCTAAGTTATTGATGTAATTAGGGCTTCGGAGGTATCTTTATGTTTATTCACTTCGAAAATCCGAGCGGTTCCTTTGATATCCCCTCCCCCCTCATAAATATTGAACTCGTTACCCCAACAATCGGGCAGGGGAGAAAAATTAGTTATCCGATTCCCCGGTTGTCCCCGATATTGGGCCGCTTGAGGAATGTCATTAGGTTTTCCGCCTCAAGCTGGAAAATTGTTAAATTAACACTCATAAATATCTGTCGGCCTACTTCGTCATAATATTTAGACTTTATTGTGGTTCTCGAATACAATAGGGACCCTTCAATAAATAAGATTTTTAAAATTGAGAATACTTTATTGACATATTATATTTCTTCCATACGTTATATTACTTGGATGTTTTTCCATCAAACGGTAATTAATAATGTAATTTTTATTGTTTTTAAAATTTGTTTGGGTGAAAAAATGTATTTTTATGTTCTTTTTAAATAAAACAATTATCCATATTTTCCACTCAACAATCCTTTTTTTCTCTCTTACGTTTCAGCCTTTTGTCCTTTTCAAGGATCCTACTAACATCATTTATTTTGAAATTAAAATATAATCAACATTTTCGACAAGCTGAAAAGGTTTCAGCCTAAAGTATATATATATATATATATATATATATATATATATATATATATATATATATATATATATTTTTTTTTTTTTTTTTTTTATAATGTGACCGTGTATATATATTTTTATGTATGCAATAGAAAGGACAGATTAAAGGTATTTCAAATATTTTATAATAGTGTGAAAACTAAATGTTTATTATCTTTTAATTTCAAAATAAATGATGTTTGTAGGACCCTTGAAATTGGCAAAAGGCTGAAACGTAGGAGAGAAAAGAAATCAAAGGTTTGTTGAGTGAAAAATATGGATAATTTTTTATTTAAAAATAACCTAAAAGTAATAAATAATATTAATTTTATTACTACAAGTTATTGCTCGATACTTTTTTTAAAACATTACAATTCAACACATTTTCACTGCTTTAAAAGATGCAATTAAAAAAATCTGGTCCACGCAACACACAACTTTAACTTACTTACTGTCAGAAAATAAGTGGAGCACTTCATGTTTGTAGATTTTTGTGAAAAAGTTTACGTAACTTGATCATTTGGATTTAGGGGTTCCTAAAAATTGTATTTCCGTTGAAAATTTGAAATCGATTTTAATTTTCACGATCGCAATACTCCCCTTTGTATATTTCATATATGTATAAGATAAAGTAAAAAGAAATATTAATAATATTCAAAGTCAGAGCTATCCCTTGTCACAGAGGTCAGTTGCAAAATTGAACCAACAAAAAAAACATGTGATAAACGATGACAAAATATGAGATATAGCTTTACTTAGGTGTCTTAAGAAATAACGGATATAAAATAATACCAAAAAAAGATTAATCAATTTAAATGGATGGATATGAGAAAGATATCATTTTTTTTTAATTTATAATATCAGCGTTTTGCTACATTTAATGGCAATGTATCAAAGATTTATACTCAATTGTGGAAATCTAAAAAAAGGTTTTTCATGAGAGAGAAATAAATAAAAAAACAAGGTATTATAGAAGAATGAGGTATTACACAGGAGGGAACGTTATTAACATAATTTGTTCTAGTGTTTCAAGTTGAATCTATAATGCAATACAGGCTAGATGATGTAATTGTAATAGCTGATGTAGTTTTTTTAAGTCACTCAATATAACTGTATAACCAATTATTAAAAAAAACAAAATGTGTTTGTTTTATAAAGATAATTGTGATTATTGAGTAATATGATTAATTCAGTATATTGATCTAAATAAAAAAAAAAAAAAAAAAAAAAAAAAAAAAACCTGTACCACTACAACCCATGAAGGGTCTTGGGCTCAGTACTTATAGAGATTCGTACTGTTTCTAGGCCAACGGCAGTGCAATGAGGTGATTAGGCCTTAATCACGCTCAGCCGCCAGATTTTTCCCCAATTAATTTGGGTACCCACTTTATAGAGGCTGGGTCTGCCCCAGGAGGGTCTCCATACCCTAGGGTCGCCCCCCGACTGAATTAACAGAATAAATAATATTTCTGCCACAGCCGGGATTCGAACCCAGGACCCGGAGCACAGCAGACTAGTGCTCTATCCACTAGACCACGCCGCTCCCTAAATCTAAATAATTGATCTAAATAAGGAGCTTATATTTTGGTGGGGGAGGGAGTAATGTTTAATGTACTTACCAGCTTTACTTAAGCGAAACAGACTTATTGTAGAAACTCACTAGCTGTACCTCGCGACTTTGCTCGCTAATTTCATTTTGTCTTGACATACGTAGGTATGCGTTTATTGTAATAGTATCTATAACACATATAACTTTGCTATGAGTCAATCATCTACTCCTTCAAATATTATATAAATATGTATACCAAATAAAGTTATTAATTATTCTCAGATCTTAATTTTATACTGTCAAATTCATAGCAGCACATCAGAAGAGCTAGTCATGCTCATAGTTAATATGGTTCAACTTAAGCATAATCGTTGTATATTGTCACAATTCGTTTGGAACATGAATGCAATTTTTCCCAAAACGTAGTTGAAAGCTTCCCACCTTAAATATCCGTATTCATGGATTATAGAAATACAATGTTCTATTGTATTCTTAAAATTACGTTCTTTAGCCTATTGAAATTAATTTTAATAAACGAATAACAATGAAAAATGTGTCGATGGGACCCTACATACGAAACATGTAGAGTGACATGCTTAAACATGTCAAATTAAAATAATTTCGCTTCCAGATGGTTAGAAATTCGATTATCGTTAAAATTAGTACTTATAATTTTTCACTAGACCTATAGTTTTAGAGTTATTCGAAAACCAATTTTGTTTTACGTTTTAGAAAAACGTTTTTTTCAACCACTTAGAGGATGAATTTTCCAAAACCCAGGCTGCTCGCTCATCTTACGGTAAAGCGAACTCCTGGAAAAATTTCAGCTTCACAACCATACTCATTTTTGAGATACTGCGATGACCTCAAAATCGAGTGAAATGGGACTTTCTTTTATAAATATAGATTATCACTGATACTACTAGACATTTACTATATGTTATATTATATAAATTATTCTATTATAAGGTAAATAATGTTGAGAAGGAGTTAACACAGAGAAGAGTTGGGCGGAACTGTGCCAGTCATTGGCCTCATAGACAATTATAGGGACGAAACTATCAGTGCTACGGTTTTCTACCGTGGGAGTGGGTGTAGAACAAGCCAATGTTTCTTTAATCGTCTATATCCTCCCACCTGGGAGAATAACTTCTATTTACTAGATTTCTGAAAGGAACATCAGGTTTATTCTTTTTTTTTTCTTTTTCACCATCTTCTCCGGAAGAGTATTAGGAAGGAATCAAGGCTTCTTTACACAATGTCGTCTAAACATCACCTTTCATAGTAACAGGTCCTTTATATATAGAAAAAAAAATCGGTTCTTACAGATGTACTAAAGTGAAAACAGTGGATAATATGCTGTACTAATAGGTTGCCTAGGAGCTGTAATATGAGGGGCATTGTGTGCTTGCATTGTCTGGGGTATGACATGTGTTGCCGTGACCTGGAACCGCATCCGGAATATCACTTTCCCTGGAACTGTTAAATCCTTCTCCTCCACCTGTCACCAGATCACAGCTCATTTCATCACTCGATACCTGCCATCTGTTTTTGTTTTTTTCATCGACACCGACCTATTGGGAGTCACCTGGATATCCGGATACTCCTCTTGCCAAACAGATTCCAGATGACAGTGATTTCATCTCTGTTCGGCTGATCTCGAAACGTCAGTTTCGTAATGCAGTTGGACGTGTGAAGGATCTTGGGGCCTTTTTTTTTTTTTTAAATATTATTATTAGGTATGAGTGACTTTTGTACATATTCTTATTGATTCTTTATTGTATATATGTATATTGTATTATTAATTTATTGGTTTGTATATATTGCGTAAATGTTGTACTTGATCACTATAAAAAATGTCTTAATTAAGACAGATTGTAATATTATTAAGTAAAAATTGTTCCTGAAAAATACAACATATTATTTTATTTTTTATAGGTTTGAGAGTCTGTTGTGATTTTGGACTATATTTTGGTTTGGGGAAAGATTTAAGGTACTTAAATACTTTTATTATGCTTAAAAGCCTTATTATATTATGAGTGACTTTTGTACATATTCTTATTGATTCTTTATTATATATATGTATTGTATATTGTATCATTATTTTATAAATTTATTGTTTTGAAATATATATATATAAATTGTGTGAATGTAAGATGGACGTTCTACTTCATCACTATTAAAAATGTCCTAATTAGGACAGATTGTAATATTACTCAATAAAAACATAAAAACTGATTCTGGAAAAAAAAAAAAAAAATTTGGGCTAGGGTTTGGTTTGGAGGGAAGATTTAAGTTACTTAGATACTTGTATTATGCTTGAAAGGCTTATTATATCACAGTGACTTATAATTATTGGTACAAGTAGGTATTTAAGTAGGGACGAGTGTGGTAGCCTACTGTTCTCTGGGTCCCAGGTTCGAACTCCGGATGAGGTAGTATTTATTCTGTTATTTCAGCAGTGCAGTGGCCCTGGGGTATCTAGACACTCCTGGGGCACACACAGCCTCTCTAAAGTGGGTACCCAGCCTACGCTTATATACGAGTATAGGCCAGGGATGATATTTATTGAAGTGTGATTGTTTTAATTTTAGGGGCAAAAAATTGCTTATGGTTATTATCGCCCCCACGTCTTTACAAAAAAAAAACGATTTACCAAAATGATGAGCAAAAAAATTTAGCTGAAGAAATGAATACAAAATAGATTTATAAAATAAAATGAAAAGACTAAACAAAAAAATAAAATAATAATAAATTTTAAAAAATTAAATATTAATATATAAAATAAATAATAAAAGAAATATTTTAAAAAAGAAATACATAAAATAAAATAAGTAATAATGATAAAAATAAATAACTAATTATAATAATAAAAAAAAAAAAAAAAAAAAACCTGTACCACTACAACCCATGAAGGGTCTTGGGCTCAGTACATATAGAGATTCGTACTGTTTCTAGGCCAACGGCAGTGCAATGAGGTGATTAGGCCGAGATCACGCTCAGCCGCCAGGTTTTTCCCCAATAAATTTGGGTACCCACTTTATAGAGGCTGGGTCTGCCCCAGGAGGGTCTCCATACCCTAGGGTCGCCCCCCGACTGAATTAACAGAATAAATAATATTTCTGCCACAGCCGGGATTCGAACCCAGGACCCGGAGCACAGCAGACTAGTGCTCTATCCACTAGACCACACCGCTCCCACTGATTATAATAATAGTAATAATAAATAAACAAATACAATAAAATAATAGTATAAATATATAATAATAAAATAAAGAAAATAATAAATTAAAGTATGGTTATCATCAATCGAAACGTATGGTTACAATTTCCCCAAGAGGTGGAAGTACATAGACGACATAATATATAATCAATTATTTTCACATCGACATTCCAATACTTAATTTGTAGGCAAACAGACATTAACAAAAAAAATAAAAATTATTTCTTGGAATGAGCACAAATTTGTTCTTTGCATTAATTAAGTCATATTGATTCTTAGGAACGATTAATAAACAGTAAAGTGTAATTAATTAGTCAGCAAGATTCCTTGAATTAATCCATATATTATAGTCTATTACGTAAAAGATTTCTTATAGTGATGGAAGCAACATGCCTCTTTCAGTAGTTACACGAATATAAGAAAGAAAAATCATGTGAACAGCTAATTGTTCCTTAAAATACTTTTCTTTTTTTTTTCTTAAATCTTAAAAGGAATAATTCATTCTTCTATTATTTAAGTTCTGAACTGAGAACCTAATTTTTACATGGCTTACATATAGATAAAATATATAGTACGGGATAATATTGAGTATATTTTGGAACCTCAGTTTTCTACGGAAATACGCGTTTAAAGATCCCTTGGGTCTGAATTGTAAATAATAATAAAATTTTGCCTCTCAACCCATGAAGGATCATTTTCCAAAAAAAGACTCTTCAGAGTCTCCACTATTCTGATTAAACTCTCTATACTTATGTAGAATCAAATGGGATTCATTATTAAATAGATGTTCCTCTCGGTGAAATAGACTAACAAGGTCTAAATATTAAATATCCTCGATCTTTACAGATAGTTTTTGTGAAATTAATATTTGCGAATATTCTTACTACAATGACAATCTGATAAGGTGCTTTTTCAAGAATAAAATCCGGATCTCCTTACAATAGTTCTATAGTTTTTTTGAATTTCAATCTTATTATTTTATTTATTGGCTTATAATACAGTGTAGTGATGGAATCTGGCCCAATCGGTGTTAGTTAAAGTTAAATTGTATATAATAATTATATATAATTAAAATATTATTAATAATTATATAAACTTTTATCATTAAATAAAAAGAAAAAAAAAGCTTATGAATATCATAAAGCAACATATAAAAAGAAAATATGAGAAATGCATCACCATAAAAAAAAAAAAAAAATAATAAATAAATACAGGTGCTTTTTCAAGAATAAACTCAGGATCCCTGACAATAGTTCTGTTGTTGTTGTTGAATTTTGATCTTATTTTATTTATTGCCTTATAATACATATTTCTTTCTTTGAGACTCAAGGAAGTTACATTCTAGGAGCAAAGGCTTTAAGCCATTAGTTATGAGAATGTCGCACCTCTTGCACACTTCTTCATCCCTTAAATATTGCCTTGATACATTACCATGCGATCATCACACATCAAATCTGACAAGAGATAAAGGAGTGGCTTGAAATTTGAGGTAGTTTTGGGGTTCTGGATAATTTTAGCAACAGATTCTCCTATATAAGTGGCTATAGTTGGGATTACAGGCACGTACAATGTTTGTAGATCACAATGTTACAAATGTCAAAATAGTTTATTTGTTGCTAATTAATATTTTTCAATCAGAGAAGTCGATTAAGTACTCTTGAATAAAATTAGAAGCGGCCAACTTTTGAAAGGCTAGTCTGATAAGTATCCAGTTCCACAAGTTTCTGTAAACACTTCCAAAGAAGTCGATGGTCAGGCAATGACGATATTTTTAAACACAAATTTATAATTTTCTTCAAAGCTTTCACTAGAACCGCCGGTTTTAGTTTTGTTGAAGTTCACAGCCCTACGGGCATCCATTTTACTTAAATAACCCCCGTGTTTCATATCGTACATATTTGCCTGAACGGTAGATCGGCACGCTGCTGGGCCTGACTCCCGGCGACCCATCCATCATCCCAATGGCTACCAATTAACCTGGCTCCAACTGCTTCATCGTCGGCCTCCAGGCGTCTTGCATAAAATGAACCTCCAAACAATAGAAGGATTGAGGATCCTTTAATTTTTTATTAAGAGGTATATTTAATTAATTACTGGATATCAAATCATCTAAAACTCTTTTTTCTTTGGAAATGTCCTGACAATAAAGGAAATAATCTTCTTTATATATAAAACATGATGTCGCAATTATTGGTTATCATTAACACCTATTAAACCACAAGAAGGATTTTGATACGGATTTCACTATAATTAGGGCATTTTTTCCTGAAGGTTTATAAGTAAAATACATTGCAATTTCGTTTGTCTTTAAAAGAGAAAATTAAATTTTTTGTAATCAAGTCATCAAAAATTATTCCTGGAATATAAGTAGTAACATAGACGTATAATATACCGTTGGAAAGCGCAAGATTTTATGAAAGATAATATTCATTGAAATAAATCGTATAATTTAATATAAAGTTGTAAACCAATAAAATTATGAACATATATTATTGGTAAAGAGGGAGGTTATAATACTTAAATGTACAGGATTATGCAAGTTGTATTCTTCCATTTAGTACGCATGTTTTCAGAAACAATATTGCATACCGGATGTTAACTAAGTTGTTAACATAAAAGTTGTTATAAATCTATAAACTAACATTCTCATTAATTATTTTAAATTTAAAACTATTTCATGAAAACGGATGTTTCACTGTAAACTAAATGGGATTCCTATATAAACTTAATTCAACTTACATTGCAATTAAGTTTTCTTTAAAAGAGAAAATTACATTTTTTGTAATCAAGTCATCAAAATATTATTCCTGTGATATGAGAAGTAATACTAACGTATAATGTACCGTTGGAAAGCACAATATATTAGAAAAGCCCATTTGTAATCAAATAAGTCGTACAACCTATAGAAAGGTGTTATAAACCCACAAACTTACGAACATATGTTATTTGAAATGTTGTAATCGGGAGTTAAGCTGATCCATTGTTGCCACCGTACATTATTGAATAAGTTATATTGTTCCATACAAGAAAATGTTGTTAAAATAAATCGAAAGTTAATATTAATCTATAAACTTACACTGTTATTAATTATGTATATTTCTAGATTCTAGATTATTAAAGTATAAATAAACACACTATAAACTAAATGTTAGAAACATACTAATAGTAGACGTTTACTAATATTTTATATTTTTTGGAAGTTATATTTAATATTTTACACTCAAAAAAGCACTACTTAACTTCCTTTTCTTTTTTTTTTGTGCCGCGACAAGCCGAGCAGGCCCTGTGCCTCGCGGTGTAATATCCTGGGAGATTACACTCGCGTTTCTCGATGCAATTTTTTATATCCACTTACCTATTACACTGAGACTTCCACTTACCTGTATATTTTATCTCTAACTGTATTTAAAAATTATTTTAAATTGGTTTTAACAATGGAGGTAAGCGGAAGACGTATGTCGCGCTAACTATATTTTTAAAAACATAAATTTTGGATCCATTTGCATCTCCCCCTCCCCCCCCCCCCTCTGCTCCCCTCTCTATGATTTCAACCTGCGAAAATCTTGCGTACGCCCTTGGGTGTTCTCCTTTGGACACTGTTAATCATGTTGGAGGAAGGGGCATTCGAACTATGTAACCGACTGTCAAATGGCCAACGGACTCCAAAAGGCTATTAAAATTTCGCTGGGGTCTGGGAGACTTCATGCGCAAAAAGCCCCTTCTCGCGGACGGATAAGTTTTTGCCGGAGACAGAGGCCGTAGATCCTGACGACAATAGGCGGCTAATAAAGCGGCGATAGGAAGAGTAGATTATCCTCAGCCTTCCCCCCCCCCACCCTGGAGGGACCAAACAGATTATTTACCTGCAGTTGGCGCCAGGAGTCCCCATTAGCACGTCTCATTGGCAGCGCACAAAGCAGTCCGACCCCATCTCACTGTCCCCCGCCTGCCCCTTCTGTACCTACCTCCTTATCCAACATATCGCGAAATTTTAACTCGAAAGAACAGTTATGTATGTTCTATTCTATATCTTTAACCGTTAGGAGCCGGGTATACATTTTCCTGATTGAACAGAGTCATCCACAATGACCTTAATGATCCATATGTTGCTGATTTGGTCCGTACCAGGTATCACTCCTCTCCCACTCTAGAACACTGAAAACTCCAGTTTCAATCCTTACAATCAAAATCCCTCATAAAATCATCAATGCTTCTTACATTGTCATGAATAAACTCATCCACAAAGAACTTAATCTTACATAAGTTTCTGATTTAGCCTGAACCAGATATCACCCCTTCCATGACAAACCCCATTCTCACTCTAATCCACTAGTTACAATCTTTGCTTTCTCTTCAATCTCTGCTAATCCACCGAGGCGTCTAAAAAGAAGATGGCCTCGAGACCTTCTTGTTAAGAATACCTACTAAAGAATGCTGCCAATGGCCAGTTCTCTTCATGTATATTTCAAGTGTTTTATCATTAATCAGCATATTTACTTATTATTACTTATTTACTTATTATAATATAAAGTTGTAAGTTTCAATAAAAAAAAAAGAAGTTTATTCTCAGTTATTATTGATCATCACTTAAATCCTAATCAAGTAATTTAAGTTTATCTCTTATACAATAAGGTTTAATTACTGTTAACGTAAACAGCCGTCAGAGAGCTGTACATGGGCTTTCCACTCATGTGCCAATGCGAGCTTTCCGCTCAGTTCTTTGTTACGGAGTAGGGCTATGGGGGTCTACTAAACCCTCGAATTCCTCTCGTATTCAATCCTTAAAATCCAAAATCCTCAATGCTCCATATTTTGTCACGAATAAATCTTACCCACAAAGAACTTAATGTTCATATAAATGGATAGTGTCTCACATGTATTTAATGTCAGTTTAGCATATGTCATCCCATTTTATTTTATGTTTTAATTGAATCATTAAAAAAAAGTTCTTTGTGAGTTTGTTGCGTGTTTTATTTGTTTTCTTGGGGAAAAATGTAATTTAAAAAAATGAAAAAATAATAGCAGCTAATTTCTCCAAATTAGAGGAGAAACAGTTAGTTAGAATAGTCAAACCTCAAAGCGCTGTATAGAAAATAATAAGACCTATATTAAAAATTCAACATGAAAGACAACTTTGAATTGACTGAAATTAATAAATTCACAGATAATAAAATTCAATTTAAGGAAGCTGTAACTAAAGAAAGAATGTTGCTATTCCTAAGAAGAGAGTATTTTAATGTAAATATTCAGGCCCTAAAGAAGAAAATGGTTAAGATATGTGATACATAACTTTTACATTAAATTTATTATTTTAAATATATTGGTAATGGAACAGCGTGGCCTAGTGGATAGAGCCCTAGTCTACTGTTCTCCGGGTCCTGGGTTCGAATCCCGAATAACCTAGGGTATGGAGACTCTCCTGGGGCAGACCCAGCCTCTATAAAGTGGATACCAAAACACTGGGGAAAAACCGGGCGGCTGGGTCCAATCGCCTTATTGCACGGCCGTTGGCCTATAAACAGTACGAATCTCTTAGGCGTTGATGACCTTTAATGTTTTACGCCTTAAAGCCCTAATTAACAAGTACGAATCTCTATATGTACTAAGCCCAAGTCCCTCCATGGGTTGTAGTAGAAATTTTTTTTTTTTTCAGGGTAGGATGAAGAATCATATGTACGGTATAGGTCAGATTTAAGCTATTGAAAGGGTTTACTATACAGAGCTATTCATTAACGGTTTACTATACAGGGTTATTTTTTATAAATTAAAAGTTCATATTAAGAGCATATTATAGATGATACTACAATAAAAATAATTACCGATCCCACCTATGTAAGGTGTCGTATAAATGCCTCAGTGAGAGCAGATAATAGACCTTAAGCTAAAAAAGTTCAACACTTACTAGACAAACGGTCAAACCTTCCTCTTAACTTAAAAAGACTTGTCAATGATTATCATAAGACCAATCTGGGCATTCGGAGTTGAGCTTTGGGGCTTTGGTAAACCATAGAATTTTTTCCGTATCTAATCCAAAATGCTTTGTAATATATCTTCGATGCTCCGTACTTTTTCTCGAAGAAACTCATCCACAATGACCTTAATATTCCTGATTTAGTCTGAACTATGCATTATTTATTTTATCAAAACCTCCATTTCCGCTATAACCTACAGTATCCTTTCACAATATCCCTCTTGTTCCTGTGGTCTCAATGTTGCTCATAAGAACCGCAATTTATCGATGTTTTGAGGATTTTTAATGAAAGTGAAAAAAATAAAATTTTTATCCCTATAATACATCCCTGGCAATTAATTTGAGTGATGTGCATTGAACTATTATTACAGAAATTTTAAAGTTAACCTTTACGTTAACGTACATAAATAGTTTGAATATGAAACATATTTTGTGTATAAAAGGGACGCGTAGAAGGAAATGCAACAGCTGCAGCTGCTAGGCGTGCTGCACCCTGATCAAGTAAAGAAATATCAAAAGTTGAGTCGTTTAAAAATGTTTTTCTTTTGTATCGTTGCTATTGATACTATTTATGAGAAAAAATAAAAATCTGGTGCGGGCAACACATGACACAACATAGGCGGTGTCGGCGGCCAACTCTAATCTCTTTCCTATCAGCTTATTGATATAGACTACAGCGATCTCTTCAAGGTTTTATAAGTAACCATAAAAAATAGCAAAAAAATCTGGTGCGGGCAATACACGACTTTCACTAACCTCCGTTTTTAAAATCTATTAAAGAATTTTCAAATACAGTTAGAGATAAAAATGATTGAAACTATTAAAGAATTAATTAAATTGAAATTCTATAGAAACATGTGTTTTATTAAAAAATCAATTATATTATTATCTAAAATAATCATTTAGTTTTATCGGCTTTTCATCACTCTTCATTAACTTTTACAATCTCGAATATAAGATAATATTTTTTCTCAAATCTTTAGCTTTCCAATGGTATCTTATACACGTATATTACTGTTCTTATGTTTAAAAACAAAAGATTGCATTAAATAAATATTTTATCAGTTTTCCTTAGTTGGATATCAAATTCGTTCAACTTATATATTTACCTGTTTTTTTAACAATGGTAACAAGATGATAGGGTTCTTTTTACAGAATCTGTAAAATTAAAGGTACAGATAATAAAGTCCATTAAATTTTACATCGATATAGCGAGTTTAGTCAAAATCGTACGAGCCGTTTTTGATAAAATCGTAAAAAGATGCCAAATGCATGGTATAAAGTGGCACTTCAGGTTAGCTGATTTTGAAAAAGTTTCTATAACATCTCGGGCGTATAGTTGTCTTAAACATGAAATTTCATTTTCATAGGACTATTCGTTTATGATTTTTGTATTCCGAGCCACACACAATATTGCGGGACTTGGTCATTTGGACTCAGGGGACCCTAAAACGCGTATTTCCGTTGAAAACTCAAATTCAAAAATTTTCACGTTCGCAATACTTTCCGTTACTATATAGATAAGTAAAAGTAAAAACTTAAGAAAGTGGTATTAGGAGGATTTGGTCTGAAGACCTTTTATCCACATCTAGCCACAGTAAATTACATTGCTGACAAATGTTTACTAGAGGTGATTACATGGGTAATTAAAATCAGGGGTATTTGAAGTATTGAACACGGGAGGACTGCCCACTTTGTCGTTGGTTTTGTCCCCGGACGTGACCATTTAGAGAACGAAGAAGAAGAACCAGGGGTGATGTTTTGAACCTAAATTATAAAATTATCTAATATATGTAGTTTGGGCGATACATATAAAACCGAAGATATTTTTCACTTTTTGGCTGCTTGTCCCATACTTTCAGAATTTAGAAAAAAAAATACTTTAATTCTAAAAATTTAACTTGGGATCTTAGAGTTAATAAATGGAAAAGATTGGCTGGCGTTAGTTAATTTCTCCAGATCGGCTTTCTCTTATAGAATGTTGCTAACGAAAGAATTTAACTATTAGTGAATTTGTTAAATTCAATTTAAAAAATTGTTAATTTGACTATTTGTGAATTTAACTATTTGAGAATTAATTTTAGTACATAAATAACATCCGAAGTGTTTGTTTCTTTTTTTGTTTTTAATTATTTATATTGATAGATTGTAGGTTAATTTTTTCAATAAACACAGACTCCACGGACGGTCAATAGACCATGTAGTGTGTCTGATTTTTATTATTGTATTTTGTAATTTGTAAATTGTTTATTTTCTATTTGCTGTAATTTTGAAAAATAAACAGACTTTTCTATCTATCTATCATTATTTTGAAATAATACAAATCGGTGAAAAACATATCGGTAATGGTCCTTGTAAGTCTCCGAAATTGCTGCCACCTCTTGTTTCAGAAAAACACCAAAGTGCTGCCACCGTTATCCTTAATTCCATGCAGGTTTTTCCATGCCTCGACAGAACGCAAATTAACGAACTGTGACTTTTAAACAGTATATGATAGCGTGTTTCCTTCTTTTATATTTCACAAATTTTACACTCGGAAGATCAGTTATTAGCGTATTTTTGTATCACGTATTTTCCAGATAGTCTAATTTTCATTAGCATTCAAAATTATTTTACATTAAATGCGTTATTTACGGTGGCGCTGACAGGCGTTAAGTAGCGGTCTAGGCGCCGGGAGGAAGCCGCAACTAATCCGTGGATCCGCCGCATGTGCACTAGGATGTCAAGATAGGCGCATCTTGATATATAATTAGAGATGGTGGCAATGGCCCGGCCCGGCGCCAACGTTTTTGCCCCCCCTAATTATTCCCCCTCCCCCTAATTACCAGCTGCCTGTGAATAAATCAAATACATTTCTCCTACACACAGTTTCTTATCTTCTCAAATGGTCCGGATCATCGGGACTGACTCCACGGTTGAGAAGCCTCTCACTCACCATTAACCGCATATTTCACGGTTACCAGAGAACCTTGTAGTTAGTTCTTTTGACTGCTACTACTAAGGGACAGGTAAAGGCGAGACTTTGACTGTTTATGACATAGACAGAAACTTCAAAAAATGTTGTGAAGGATATTTAGAATTTTATTTTAAACATCTTTAGAACAGAATATGATAGAAAATAATCTTTATTCTGAGACATAGTCCCTTAAGAGCGACAAATATGTACAACCAAGTTATACAAGGTATCTGGCCAAAAGACCAAATGATCATGATTAATTCTTATTTATAATGGTGTAAAAAGTAAGATAAGAGAGAAAAAAAAAAGAAAGAAATATATCTAGACAATAAAACAAAAGATTAAAATAAAGAAACTTCTTCAGATACATACATGTGCTGAAAAAAACTTTTTTTTTTTTTTTTTTTTTTTTTGTTTTTAGATATATTACAATTTGTTACAAAATGAACAATAATAATATTGATAAGAGACCACATTCATACTATATATACAGAAAATAATAATAATAGTCAAATTACATGAAATAGAACATAAATAAATTCATATATATATATATATATATATATATATATATATATATATATATATTATATATATATATATACAATGATAAATGGAAGCAAACTTTTTTTTTTTTTTTTTTTTTTTTTTTTTTTTTTTTTTTTTTTTTTTTATTCTGGGACATAGTCCCTTAAGAACAACAAATATATACAATTAAAGTATACAGTGTATCTAGCCAAAAGACCAAATGATCATGATTAATTCTTATTTACAATGGTGTAAGAAGTAATAAAATAAAAAAAAGGAATATATCTATACCATAAAACAAAAGAGTAAAATAAAGAAACTTCTTCAGATACATACATGTGCTGAAAAAAACTAAATTTCAAATTAATTAATAAATTAAGTAAGGTATGAGCAATCAATAATATTTCTTTTTTATATTCAAAATCTGATATTTTACATATAACGTCATTGCTGTTGAGCGTCTGTTTGGGAATACAGGAGGTATTGGAACAGTTGGGACTTAAATGGCGATAGTGAAGGAGCATGGCGGATATGAGTAGGTAGGAAATTCCAGAGATTAGCAGAGCGGACAAGAAAGGAATGTTCAAAAATTGTTGTTCTGCGGGTAGTAATATAAAGGTCAGAATGGCGAGACCTTGTTTCGAGGGAGTGGATTGATGATTTAAATTGTAGAAGACTGTGGATATAAGGAAGGAGCTGGGCGTTAATGGTTTGGTAAAGGAATGATCCTAGGAAATATTGTCTGCGAATTTATATAATTTAATGATATCTACAACTGTATTTAAAAAATACATCAAGTAAATGTGATGGTAATACAGAAAAATGTCATGAATTGCATGTTGAGACTACCAAGTGGCAGCACTCTAACAATATTCTAAACTAGAAGGCCGCGTGGCCATTGGAGGAGTGGACGCCTCGGTGCATTATCAGGGATCAAAGAGGAAGCAAGGATTGAAACTAATGAATTGGAGTGGGAATGGAGTTTGTAATGGAAGGAATGATACCTGTTACGGGCTAAGTCTGCAACATATGGAATATTAAGGTCTTTACGAATGAGTTTATTTGTGACAAAATAAGGAGTATTGAAGATTTTCTGAAGGATTTTGGATACGAGAAGAATTCGATGGTTTAGTAGGGCCCCATAGCTCTACTCCGTAAGTCCATATCGGTCTTATGATGGTAATAAAGGTGAGCCCTTTGTAGTAAAGTGGAAGGTTTGAGTGTTTGTCCAGTAAGTTTTGAAGTAGTCGGAAACGTTGTGCAGTTACTTGTCGTTGTAGTCTTGTATGAGGATTCCAAGTAAGACGTTTGTCGAGATGAAGTCAGGGACTAGTGGAGAGTTATTAAAGGATACTGAATGGCAGGAAGTCATAGGTTTACGATGAAGGGCAAAGGTAGTTTGGTGGGATTTGTTGGAATTTAAAAAAAAAAAATTTCGCGGACCCCTTTAATCAAGCAGCAAGTGCCCCTAAATTAAAAATAATCGCGAGTTAGAAAATTGCAATTATTTTCGAAAAGTACTAAGTTAATATTTAATTTCAATCCAAAGCATACTGAAACATCTCCCTCCATAAGGTTAAAAACAATTCTAGATTTCAATTTTTAAAAATCTGGTGCGCGCAACACACGACTTTCACTTACCTCCATTATTTATATCAATTCAACAATTTTTAAACAAATTTATAAACGAAAATAAATTGTTAAAGAATTATTTAAATTACTGTTCTTATGCTCAAAAACAAAAAATTGCATTAAAAAATATTTTTGCTGTTTTCCCGTTTAGTTGGACCTCGAATTCGTTCAACTTATACATTTACCTGTTTATTCTTAATGATAACAAGATGATATGATTATATTTTTTGAATCTACAAAATCAAAGGTACTTAAGAGTAAGAAAATTTAAAATATCTTTTTTTTTTTTTTTTTTAACTTTTATTTATTTAGAAATAATACAATCTGCCACAATCTTGGGCAATAAGTATTAGTGATATTAGAATTCATTCATTCCTTATGTACACAAAATAAAGAAATAAAAATAAATGAATACAAAATAAACAGAAATAAATAACATATAAAGATAAAAAGAAAAAAAAATAATAATAATAATCTTGGACACATTCATACATATATATACAATATTTACATACTGCCCCTGGGAACTCCGAATTAAACCCCGTCCAAGGCTAGGAGATCCCAGCGCCTCTCAGTCAGTCGCGTCACCGGTCTAATAAGCCAGTGGAGACTGAGAGAGGGCGCTAGAGCCACAGACTCTCAGGCATGAGTGGAGAAGCTGGCCATTGCCAACACTCAGCATTGCTTAGTTATAAGAGATCTCTAGGCCACTGCCGTTTCAACCTACGAGGAGGGTTATAGGGATGGCTGGAGCTAGATAGGGATTGGGATAAAGGATTAGGAAGGTGAGTTAGCCTCTGGTGGAAGTTTAGGAATTTAGATGGGATTATATCGAGGACAAATGGGATATTCAGATCATTGTGTAAGGTCTTGTTTGTAACATAATAGGGAGCATTGACTATTGTTCTAAGGACTTTGGACTGAAAGGATTGGATACGCCTGATGTTCGAAAATTTAGTTGTCCCCCACAGTTCGAGTCCGTAGGTCCATATCGGTTTTAGAATCGTCTTGTAAATTAATAGTTTATTAGCAACAGAAAGTTTTGATGTTCTGTTTAGTAGTCTATATAGTTGGCCGTATCGTCTGTTGAGTTCTTGTCGTTTAAGTCGAGTGTGTGGGTTCCACGTTAGTCTTTTGTCTAGTAAGAATCCCAGATACCGGACTGTGTCAGAGCAGGGAAGGGGTATGGAGTTAAAATTGACTTGTGGACAGGATCTGCGGCGAAGGGTAAAGGTGATGTGCTTACATTTGGATTCATTAATTTTGATACGCCAATTAGCGCACCAAAATTCAATCAAGGATAGATGTCTTTGTAGATAGGAAGATGCAATTTCGGGATCTGATTGGGTTGATAAAATGGCAGTATCGTCGGCAAAAGTTGCTAAGAAGGTATCAGGATCCGTAGGTATGTCAGCTGTAAATAGGAGATAGAGGACAGGACCTAGGACACTGCCTTGAGGTACACCAGCCTCGATCAGGTAACTATTGGAAAATTCTGAACCAGAGCGGACTCTGAAGGAACGGTTTGAAAGGTAGGATTGTAGGATTAGATATAAGGATTGGGGTAAATGGGTTTTTAGTTTGAAAAGCAAGCCATCGTGCCAGACCCGGTCGAATGCCTGAGCAACGTCCAGAAAGGCACCAGTGCAATATTGCTTGTTTTCAAGTGCAAAGGATATATGGTCAACCACTCGTAGGCCTTGTTGTACAGTGGAGTGCTGTGAGCGGAATCCGAACTGGTGGAAAGGAATTTCAATTAACTGTAGGATACGCTTGAGAAGGATTTTTTCAAAGATTTTTGAAAGGATCGGAAGGAGACTAATAGGCCTATAGGATGAGGTGTTGTTGGGAGGTTTACCAGGTTTGGGAAAAAGGAGAATGATGGAGTGTTTCCACACCAAAGGAAAGTGGGTTGTACGGAGGATACTATTATAGAGGTAGGTAAGGAATATAATTGCTTTTTGGGGCAGTTGACGAAGGATCTTAGAATTGAGGAGGTCGTAGCCAGGAGCTTTTCGAGGTTTTAGTTTCTTTATAAGAATTTGACCTCAGAGGGGTTAATAGCTTTAGGGGGTGGAGAAAGAGGAATTGGAGAGGAGAGGAATTCCTTTACGTTAGCTGTATGGGCAGGATTGAGCTCGGGGTGTGGGATAAAAACTTTAGAAAGGTATTTGGCAAATTCTTCCGCTCTAGTCTCATCCGACGAAGCCCAGGATCCATCTTCACGTCGGATGGGATGGGAGATGAATTGGTATTTAAGAACTTTTTTGGTTACTTTCCAGAGGGAATTGTCGCAGATAGATAGTGAAGAAAGATAGGAATTGTAGGATTGGGATCGAAAGGTATCTAATTTCTTTTTAGCTAATTTGGTGTAATAATTGTAGGATTTACGATCGTCTGGGTGCCTGGTTCTTTGCCAGAGGGTTCTAGAGCGTCGTTTGGTATGGATTAGATCTAGGAGGTTTTGGGGTATAGGATTCTTCTGGTAATATTTTGGGGAAGGAGAAGGTGAAGATGCATTCCAGGCTGCTTGTTGGATAAGGGTAGTAAAGGAATCAACTGCATCATCAAGATCTTGTGGAGATTTGAGGGATACTCTGAGGTCTATTCCATCCGTTATTATTTCGCGGAAGAGGTTCCAATTAACTGGGCCTCTTAGGAATGATGGTGGAGGGAGTTTGGGAATAGGAGATAATGAGAGAGTTAGGGTAACAGGGCTATGATCGGAGGAAAGGTCATCGAGCCGGGAAACGGAATGATTTAAAGGTCCCAGCCCTTTGTGGATAAAATAATCGAGGAGGTCGGGGTTACGGTGAGGATCAGTAGGCCAATAGGTAGGGGAATCGGGGGAGAGGATATTACAGTGAGTGGAATAGAGTGCAGACAGCAATGTTCGCCCGCGAGAATTTGTAGTTCTGGCTCCCCATTGCTGGTGTTTGGCATTTAAGTCCGCACCTATGAGGAAATGATGCCCTAAGGAATTAAGGAATAAATTAAATTGGATTTCGGAAATAGGTATTTTTGGAGGAGAGTATGCTGCAACTACTGTTATAGGAAAATGACGGGTTTGTATAATTACAGCAGTGGTTTGGAGGAAGTTATGGACTGGTAAGGGTAATAAATTATGGGAGAGGGAGCGATGGATGATGACAGCAGTGCCGGCATGAGCTGTTCCATCGGGATGGTCAGTTCGGTATATTTGGTAGTCTGGGATGTTGAATGATCGTTTGTTAGTTAGTCGTGTTTCAGTGATAAGAGCTACGTCAATACGTTTGTCGTGTAGTAATAAAGTTAGTTCATTAATATGATTTCGAACACCATTCGCATTCCAGAGGAGAATGGAAATGGAGTTGGATGGAATCATTTAGGGCTTTTTCAAGGCAGGAATTAAATTTGATACTAGGTTTGTTAGGACTGATATCAGAGGCATAACTATTGATTTTATTTCTGAGATGAATGATGTCATTAAACTGGTGAGGTCTGTGACATTTGATGGAGGAGGGATAGGAGAAATTTGATGCTGGGGAAGTTTTTGAAAATTAAAATTTTGAGGTGGTTGAGATTCAGGTTCGGGATGTTTGAGTGTATGTTGAACCGGCGTGGCCTCACATTGAGTAGACTGGTCACCACCACCAAGTTGTCGGGCGAACGAAACTGTCGGGTCGACGAATTTTGATGGGTTTCTCCTCGGTCTAGTCTCCTCTTGGCGCTGGGGCTTCAGAAATCTTGACTTGAGATTCTTGTAAATCTCGCAGCCTTTGTAATTCGCCGGATGTCCCTTGTGGCACAGAGCGCAAACTGCTGGGATTATACGAGATTTATTGCACTGCTCAGACTTGTGCTGTTCACCACATTTAACACAGCGCGGTATGTGGTGGCAATACGTTTTCGTGTGGCCGTATGCTTGACAATTGTGGCATTGTATAATGTCTCTTTTCACATATGGCTTTTCAATCTTTACTCTCGTGTAATAGAGTTTTTCCAGTTCATAAATTTTTTCTACTCCTGGAGACGGTTCTAAGTCCACAAAAAATAGAGGTAAAGGAATTTTACTCCTGTCACCTGATTCTTCTATAATATCTTTCATGACATTAGTTATCTGACGCACTTTGAACCCAAGAGACGTCAGTTCTTCCTTTATTTCCTCAGCTGGTGTAGAGGGGTGTAAATTTCTTATTACCACCCTTAATGCCCTCTCCTCTCTTAGCTGATACGTGTGAAAATCAGCTTTTGTTTCACTAAGATATTTTACTATTTTGCGGTACACATCAGCTGAATCGAGTGATATTTTTGTGTCATTGATACGTGTTAGACATGTGTAGCTTTTGCTATCAATGATTTTATTTAATTGGGTGCATAGGAGTTGAAAATTTCTTATATTTTTAACAAATATGGGAGGAGGGCGGGGATCTCTCGGTGTAGATTCTGATTCCATGACCTCTTTCTCGATATGGAGTACTTGGTAGGGGTTAGGAGTAAAAAAGGGAGATTCCTCAGTCATCCCTTGCGTTGAAGTCCCGGGTTGTGGTTCCTGTTCGTTAGAAGCAGCTGATGAAGGGGGCGTAGGGCGTTTGTTATTACGTCTTTGCCTTTGCTTGACCGGGGAAGCAGAAGAGCCAGCTGACCTGGAGCGTTTAATGCTTGCCTTTCCCGCCATGACCTGGTGATAGTATCTCATTGATACATAAAAAAAAAAAAAATAAATAAAACAAAAAAAAAAAAAATACGTCCGCGCGACCTTGACCTTGTCGTCCGGAGCGCGACGTGGCCCCTCCAGGGGTCAGTGGAAGACTGGCAAGCTGAGGAAGCTGAGTGGGGATCGCAATATGGCGAAAAAGATAAGGCTTCTCAGCTCTACTTCATACGACAACTAAGTACTCGTAAATATTACTACTTACAGTCAGTAGGATTAGTCCATTGTTGACAACGAATGTTGTTGCACAATCACTAATTGTTTATATGTAATAAAAACAATTATTACACACTAAAAACTGTTCATAAAGAAGAGACGATATAACGACGTATGTTAATGAACTAGCGCAAGCGCAGAACTCTTTAAAATATCGGAATTTAAGCGCTATCAGAATATTTCAATCAGAATAAAACGTACGTGATGTTTAATCTTATTAAATTTCACATAAATATAGCGGGTTTAATCAAAATCGCAAGAGCCGTTTTTGAGAAAATCGTAAAAAGGCAAAATGCATGATTTAAAGTTGCTCTTCTGGTTAACCGATTTTGATGAAAAAGTTGCTGTAAAATCTCGGGCGTATAGTAGTCTTAAATATGAAATTTCAGTTCCGTACGACTATTCGCTTTTGCGCTAGTTACCACACACACACGGACACACAGAAACACAGACCTTTTTGCATGACTTGGTTATTTGGACTCAGGGGACCCTAAAACGTGTATTTCCGTTGAAACCCGGAATTCGAAAATTGATTGCAATACTTTCCCTTACTATATATTTCATATATAGGTAAGTGAAAGTAAAAAAATCTTAATATTTTCTAAAGTACAGTAAATATTCTAAATCATTGTATTAATATTCAGGAGCATCCGACTAACAGAAACCTTTTGTTGTTGAAATAATGGATTAACGATTAAGTGAATGCAGTTGGAATACATTTTTAAAATAACCCAAGATTAGCATATACCATCTCTCATACTCAGGCTCTAAGAACTGACCACAATCCGCAAAATATTCTCAATGAAATAATAACTTTTAAAAATACAATATAGGTACCTATTTACTATTATTTAACACCCGCAATTTGATTAATCTGCGCAATACATTGCTTATTTTTGTAACAAGCCTAGGTTTTTACGGATTTTATTAAGGTAATTTAATAAAATTTTCCAATAGCATCTCGCGGACCACTAGGTGGAAACCGCTGATTTAGAGAGAAGAGAGAGAAAAATTAAATTTTAATCTGGAACGTTCAGTCCCCTAAAAATAATTGTAGCGTTAAAAAAAAAAAAAAATAAAAAAAATATATATATTGAGGTTATTCTAGGTCGTAAACCTATGACATCCTGCCCTACAGTGTCCTTTAATCATATTCTGCTTGTCCCGTTTGAACAAATCCGCTCTTTTGGGCTCCCGCTTGTATTGACAAACGTCTTACATGAAATCCGCATACAAGACTGAAAAGACAAGAACTACTTACTGCTTACTTACTTCAATACTTACTTGACATACGCTATAATATTTCACTTAACTACAAAAGACTCATTTACATGACAATTATAAGGCCCATCTGGACCTACAGAGTTGTGGCATTGGGGCTGTACTAAACCATCGAATTCTTCCCGTATCCATTCCTTGCATTCCAAAATACTTCGCAAAATCTATAATGTTCATTGCTTTGTTTCGTTATTTGTTGTATCTTTGGGAGTAAACAAGGCAGAATATTGAATATTTGTTCTGAACAAGGTATAAAGTTGCACCTCCGGTAAGCAGATTTTGGATATAAAGTTACTGTAACATCTTAGGCTTATCTTAAATAAATAATTTCAGTTTCTTATGAATTGATTTTTCTGAGATAGACTTTTTACAGACACACACTCTTAGACTTTTTTGAGAAGCTTCTTTATTTGGACACAGTGGACCTTAAAACGGATATTCTTGTTAAGAACTAGAGACACAGAACATAATAAAACAGGAGGCAATACGTATAAGCAAAAATAACGTTGAGAACAAGAAACAACTTAACAATTATGTTCATACATTTTTTTTTTTTTTTTACTTTGTTTTGCCCCGAAATATTGGCTATCTATATGAAGTCCTTGAAAGGGTTCACTATACTAAAATATTTGTTTGAAGTTGATTCCATTTATATCCAATTTGGTTCCAGTTCTGCTTGATTGAAATCCGCAAGAACAACGCTGGCCTCATTGTTTACACTATGGGGTGCACTATTGTTGTTAATACCAATGAGTGGGACTGGGAAGTCATAGTTTCATTTCACAAGAACAAAAGCTCAGTTGGAGCGTCTGAGGAAAATCCACTCCATACTGCAATTGAGCCTCTTCCGAATCGGTGAGCAAACAGGAATGGAGAAAGACTACATCGCTCCTCACATCATCTGACAATTCTTGCTGGGTTAATATCGTAGTACAGAACTGGTGTAGACGTCTTTGAAAAAATTGTTTTCTCATAGATATTAATCTTCGAGCTATAAGTAGGGACGACAATTTCAAATTTTATGCTCTGTGGTGAAACCTGAAAAATGTAATGGTCTTATAGTTGTGAAATCGGTTATGCTTAGATTCCATCCTGCTCAGTTATTTGTTTTACATATTCCCCAGTACGTTTATAGCTATATAATTTGTCAAACTTTTTCTTGTTTATTCTCCCTATGTGCCCGTAGAACCCCAGTCTGGTGGTTCGTGATGACTGGTTCCAGAACCTACAAATTCCTGTATATTTCTTTATTGGATTTTCGCCTATACCCCCATGGCGTTTTTTTTTTGGTTCCTGAATCCTTCTCAATCTTCCGGCTCGGATGCTGACTGTTTCCATAGCATACAATATCACCAGTCTTACCGTATTGTAGCGCCTTACTTCTGCATTAGAGGGCACATTTTCCCACTGTAGATGTTTCTAGTGGCGAAGATGTATTTATTTTAACAACGTTTAGTGCATTTCGATAAACATGTATATTTTTAAAATCATTTAATTTTTTTTTTTTTAAGTTAAAGTCGCCATTCTCGTTGAAAGGATTCTTAACATATTGGCATCTATTGTAACGAGGATATGATTCAAAATGGAAGAGAAACACCATTTTTACTCGATTCTCTATACGAATCGAAATATTTCATTGCCAACTAGGATTTTTTTTCCCTGGCGCGACAGGCCGTGTAAGGCCCTTGGCCGCGTGGTGTAATCTCCTGGGAGAATATACTCACGATTCTCGATGAGATTTTACAGAGTAGGGTCATCACTCCTTACGCCTATTTTTGTGAATGGCCACTATTTGGCTGACAGGTCTCACATAACCGGAGGAGGGGTTTTGAGTGAATCCCCATTTAATTATATCCTTATAATAGCCCCGCCGGTACTGGGATTTCAACTAACATCTGCATTGCGCGCTAGCCACTCAGCCACGGGCTTCCCGGTAACTAAGATTTCCAAACTTAAAAGGACACTTTTTAATATAGAAACACTCTTCCCGATACAAGAATCGGTCCGAAATAGCATAAGTCTGTCTATATAATGGAGAGAAGGTTGGTTTACGCACGAAAAGGCCTAATTTCGAAGCAAATGCTCGATTTTCATATTTTAAGGTCTGTTTTAATTTTTTTTTTTAATTTTAGTTTTTTAAATTAAAGTCGCCATTATCGTTGATAGGATTCTTAACAATTGACATATAGTAACTAGGATACGATTCAAAATGGAAGAGAACCACCATTTTTGACTCGATTCGCCTTTTAAAATAATACGAATCGAAATATTTCACTGGTAACTAATATTACGACACGGGAGCATTGTTAGCGACGAATAGGATAATTTCAAATATTGGGAGGATGGCGTTCCCTCCTAACCATTTGGGGACGATGCTCAAGAAACATTGTCGATTTTTTTGAATGTGGAAACAAAACTTCGATCCAAAATCAGTGACGGATAGACCGCTCACTCTCCTCACTCGTTTACTAACTTTTTTTATTGAATTTTTTTTTTTTTTTTTTTTGATTGATGCTATTATAAAGCCTTTGAGGGTTAGAATATCTCAATCCAGAACTGGCATCTTCCCATCTACAAAGACACCACTCCTTGATTGAACATTGGTGCGACAATTAGTGTATCAAAGTCAATCAATCCAAAGGAAGCACGTCACCTTTACCCTCCTACACAAATCCTGTCCACAAGTTCATTTTAACTCTATACCACTTCCCTGTTCCGACACAGTCCGGTATCTGGGTTTCCTTCTAGAGAAAAGACTGACCTGAGTTATAGAATGAGACCTAACTAATAAATAATATAGAGTAATTATTAATAACTTCCTTTTCCATAATCGAAGGCTGTCATAAACCAGCTACCTAGAAAGGACAGACCAAGTACCGACAAAGAACACATACCTGTACTTAGGACCCAACCACCTGGAGACACTTACTTTGAGGTACTCATGCCGAATCCTTATCCCCTCTACAAAACCTTGCTATATATACCCTTTGATCCTCAAAACTCATCACTCTAGTTGTAACATTTTCTTGTGTCACACTCATAGAAGGAGACCTCGGAATGTACACTTGTAGTCACCCTAACTCCTCAGCACAGTTTATTGTATTATGAATATCTATTTTGTTCTGATAATAAAAGCAGTATTTTAATATCTTCACTGTGTGTGATTCATTAACTGGCGCCCGAGACAGGCACTGCAAGCATCAAATTAGATTTTGAATGCCTTCGCAGTTTCCGAGAGGACGAAGATACTTCTGAAGAAGGATCTACAAAAAGATAGACACCAAGTATGAAGATCATCTCGCACCCTCCTTCAGTCAAGACAATACTCACCTGAGATGTCCTGCTGAACCTCACTGGACTTCACTGCTCAACAGGTATCCAGGAGGAATGTTAAGAACTAACGCAGTAAGATTTTAAAATTATTTATTTTATATGTTTGTTTATGTGCTGTTTAATTGTGATAACATTTAAAATGTATGACATTTTATTAATACTAATATAAGCTGTATAAAAATCACATCAAATTTTTTTATAATCAGATAATGATTGTTACTGAGCACAATTTAAGTAAAATTTAAATTATAGTAGACATAAGTAAGATTTTAATATCCAAAAAAAAATAAAAAATATGGAATCGTTTCTTTTTCGAAACTCAGACTTTGAGCATATGCCTATGCCGTACTTTGATGGTCAACCGCATACTTTGTTTAATTTCATAAATAACGTAAAAGAAATTAAAGAAACTTTTTGTGCAGAAAATAATCCATTTAGAATCGTTAATGAATTCAGGATATGTAAGATGGCCAAATGTCACCTTCCTAAAACAGTCGCGGATGAAATTAAGTTTTATGATTTAAACAATATTGACGATTTGTTAAATATTCTAATACGTAAATTTAAAGATCATGACCCAACCGAGACAAATTTTAATAAACCTTTTCCACCAGAACATTTGTTGTCCAAAGACGCTGAAGAACAGCCAAAAATAAAATCCGGAATTCCAAATAATAAATTTGAACAATTATCTAAAATTAATATTCAAGAAAAGAAAATAGCCTCTGAAACATTACCGCTAAAACCAGATTTAAACTTATTAAAACCGGCTGATGTAAATAAAAAATTATTTGTGGTCGAATCCAGTAGTTTAAAACAGTTTATAATGAAAAATACGGAGTCCATGAAATCTTACCAAGAAAATAGTTCAATAACCACAATTGAAACTCATTTAGTTCCAAATACAGACTTAATAAATATTTCCCAATCTGAAGATAAACTTAATTATAAAACAGAATCTATTTTAAATGATAAATCACTTGAAAGCCCGAATTTCAAACAAAATTCATCTAATGTTAGTAAACTTCAAACACAAAAACTAAAAATAAAGAAATTTACAAAACCTGAGGAACCCGGGAGTATTAGTGAGATTAATGTTAGAGAAATTAGGCCATTAAATAATAATAAAATAAAAGATGTATCATTTATTATAGTAAATCAAAAAAAGAACTATTTTAAAGTTAATCCGGAGCAGTTGTTAAAATATTCTTTGTTTAGGGAAAAAACTAAACTAACAGAAAAGAAAGTTACCTTTGGTGATATTGACAAAATTTTAAAAAGTAGAGTAAAAGATGAAATTCAAAATGTTTCTAGATGGCCCAAGGGCAAGGATGAAATTTGCCTCTGGATGCTTAAACCTGATGAAAATTCTACTACCTATCTGGCGGGTCGAGGTGTGAAAAAAAAAAATATAATAATAATAAACTAAAATAAATAAAAAAAATAAAATAAAAAAAAACAAGAGAAAAAAAAAAAAGGAATTCGAAAAAATATATTAAAAAAGTAAATCAATTTGGTGCTAAATCGAAAGTTAAATTAAACAAATTGTCAAATCAAAACTTTAAACATAACAAACGATCTATGTATGATGACAGGACAAGCCAGTCTAAGGAGCCTCCGGCTATCCATAAAGATAAATTAAAATTTAAAAATAATAAATCGCTCGACTATAATAATAAAATATCAACTTATAATGCGAGTTTACATAAACAGAATGTTATAATTAAAACGAAAGAGGTAATGAAATCTCCTCAATTAAATAAGAATTCCAGAAAAAAGGTTTCCTCAGGAAATATTCCCAAAATGGTAAAATCCATTAGAAAAGATTTAATATATCTCTGGACGTTGAAGCCAGACGAAAATCTCAACAGTGATAGCGGTCCGAGATGTATGTAGTTTTAAAATTGATAGAAAAAAAAAAAAAATAAATAAAAAAAAAAAAAAAAAAGATTTATAATAGTGTATTGTTTATTATATTGATGGTTGTATTGAATGATAAATTACTAAATATCAATTATATAGTTGAAATGATGTATTTACCTAAGAATCTTAATACCAAAAGCCTTATAAGTTAAAAATAATTTAGTAATTAATATCCATTGTCAATTATTTACACTAATTTGAAATGTTATTTTTAGAACTATATATAATAACTTTATAAGATAAATGAAAAAAAAAAAAAAAAAAAAGTTTATATAAAAATTGAGAAAACGTTTTATAGATTGTAATGAAAAAACAACATAGTTCATGGTTTTGTTTAATTTACTGTTATGGTTATGTTTTTAATTATTTATAGATAATAATGAGAAATTTTAGTTTTATATAATTGTACCTATAAGTTTCAAGACTATTAACAATGTATAAATTTCTACAGGAATAATGTAATGACGATTGGTAAAACTAATTAATTATTGTATATAATCTCAATTATTGTAATTAAGTTTCTTTTTAAAGTTTTGATTGTATACATTTATATTTTTAAGAATTATTGTAAACTTAGGAAAAATGTAACTGTTCCCATTCCTGTAGAATCCTTTCCTACAATACACTTTCCTATCCAGAACCTCCATCTACTTTATTATAACAATTTTTACTGACTAACTTGAACATTGCACTCAAGGGGCTTCGTGCTTAAGGGGGAGAGTAGTTATAGAATGAGACCTAACTAATAAATAATATAGAGTAATTATTAATAACTTCCTTTTCCATAATCGAAGGCTGTCATAAACCAGCTACCTAGAAAGGACAGACCAAGTACCGACAAAGAACACATACCTGTACTTAGGACCCAACCACCTGGAGACACTTACTTTGAGGTACTCATGCCGAATCCTTATCCCCTCTACAAAACCTTGCTATATATACCCTTTGATCCTCAAAACTCATCACTCTAGTTGTAACATTTACTTGTGTCACACTCATAGAAGGAGACCTCGGAATGTACACTTGTAGTCACCCTAACTCCTCAGCACAGTTTATTGAATTATGAATATCTATTTTGTTCTGATAATAAAAGCAGTATTTTAATATCTTCACTGTGTGTGATTCATTAACTCTGGAACCAACATACTCGACTTGAAAGACAAGAGCTCAACAGAAGATACGGACAGTTATATAGACTACTGAACAGAACATCACAACTTTCCGTTGGAAACAAACTATTAATTTACAAGACAATTCTCAAACATATGTAGACCTACGGAATCGAACTAAGGGGAACTACTAAATTTTCGAACATCAAAAGTAACCAATCCTTCCAGTCCAAAGTCCTTAGAACAATAGTCAATGCTCCCTATTATGTTACAAACAAGACCTTGCATAATGACCTCAAGATCCCTTATGCCCTTGATCTCATCAAATCTAAATTCTCAACCTTCCACGAGAAACTTAAACGTACTTACTACTACGTACTTCGTAATCTCCTGGCACAATCCCTATCTAGTACCAACCATCCTCACAACCCTCCTCGTAGGTTGAGGCGACAGTGGCCGAGAGATCTCTTATAAAAATGCAACTGGAGTGTTGGCAATGAACAACTTCATCACTCATGCCTGAGAGTGTGTGGCTCTAATGCCCTCACTCAGTCTCCACTAGCTCTAGATTGGTGACGCGGCTGACTGAGAGGCGCTGGGATCACCTGACATTGTGGCTCGGCATCCATTTCTGGATGTAAAGGTTCGATTCGGTGTTCCTAGGGGCAGTATGTAAATATGGTGTATAGGTATGAATCTGGTCGATTATAATTATTTTATTTTATTTTTTCATTTGATATTTAAGTAACAGTTGTAAATATCAATAAATATGTTTAAAATGAAATGAAAATATTTAAGTTATTTATTTATTTTTTATTTTGTTTTACTTGGTACATATGGAATGAATGACTTATTTTAGCACTAATACTTATTCTCCAAGATTGTGGCTGATTGTTTTATTTCTCAATAAAGCAATATTAAAAAAAAAAAAAAATACCTCAAAATAATCCATAAGTGTCATGGTTAGGAAAGACATTCCATCCTTCAGCATAAAGATTAGAACGTCAGTTATTGAATCAGAGAGAGAGAACACTTTTATGGCGAGCCGGCTCGATTTGTCAGAAATTAATGTCTCTTTGTTGATGTGGAATAATTGCAAGGAGAATGGACTGTCCCTCCCCTGATAAGGGGGAAAGAAAAGGATAAAGGGATTTTTTCCCCCCGTCGGAAGGACCACACAAGGAGGGAAACGAGCTAAATTAAAGCATTTAATATCATCTATGAAGGATAGCGGTCGAAGGAAAGAGCGGGGATATTTATTAGTTGTCATCTGGAAAGGGGAGACAGGATATTGGATAGGTGCCTTTGCCAGGGTTCGTCGGTGCCGTTTTTTACTAAAAACGGATTCCCCCGATTCCTCATTTCTTTTATTTAATATCGACGGCGCACGTAGGAAGCTTATAAAGTGAGGCGTTTTCTGTATTTTCATCTACAGCAAGAGAAGGTAATTCAATCCGGGGAGTTCAGGATACAAAACAAAGGTTTTTTTCTAGACGTCGCACACTGGGGCGAAAAAACAAATTATTGGACATTGTAGTTTTCTGGATAGACTGTAGACCGTACGAAAAAAAGTCAAACGTAAATCCTCATTATTTTTTAACGAGGAATCGATTTCAGTATTCATATTTTAATTTTGATGTACAGAGTGGCCCAGAAAGACCAGTTTTTTTTTAAATTGGAACCCTGTGATTCGACCTTATATATTTAATTTTATATTTAATTATTTAGGCCCAGATTACGGAAAAAATATTTTTTAAAAATAATAAGAAAAAATTATAAGAACTAATTAATTTTTTGACACGATTGGTGAGCGCACAGTGGTCAAACATCAAATTTATTTGCTATCATCTAAAACTTCCCTATATTTTACGTTTTAAGTCCCAGAATACGAGAGAAATAATACAAAAAATCTAATTATGGCTCGGAGTTGCTAAAACCCATAGGTGTATTTTTTGTAATTTAGGAAATTCTTGAAATTATAGATTGTAAAACTTTTGATTCGGAGTGTTGTGTCTGAAAAAAATTATCTTAAATTGGTGATTTTGACCACTGTGCGTCATAAATAAATTCCACACCCTATTTCCAGCAACTTTTACTGAGATCATTTTTTTTTTATTGGAGCAACCGTATGAAAGGGTTACTGGGTTTTTCGACAAACCAAAACCTCCCTTTTCCATATAAGAGGAGTAGGTATCATTCAATTGACAATAAAAAAACATGAACGAAATCTATAAAAAAATTTATTCAAAATATAATAATTAGTTACTTTTAGTAATTATATTTGTACACAAGTATGAATTATGTGTTTTAAACTGATAATTTTTGCCTGATTAAAGGCAATAATACGTTCATAAAATATAAACAAACATTTAAAACTAAAAAACTGGAATTTATAGGGACAACATTTGAAACAAAGCAAGAGCTGAAAGAAATAAAATAAAAAAATTAAAAATTTCTATTAAAGCGGCACGAACCCGTAGGTAATTTTTTTTTTTTTAAACATATTTATTGATATTTACAACTGTATTAAATAAAAATACATTTAAATGTGATGGTAATATACAAAACTGTCATGAAAAACATGTAGAGACACTACCCAGTGGCAGCACTCTAAAAATATTTTAAACTAGAAGGTCCCGGGGCCATTTCCTTTTCAGGCGCCTCGGAGGATTATCCGGAATTGAAGAGGAAGAAAGGATTGAAACTAGTGGGTTAGAGTGAGAATGGAGTTTGTCATGAAAGGATTGATACCTGGTCCGGGCCAAATCAGTAACATAGGGAACATTAAGGTCTTTATGGATAAGTTTATTCGTGACAAAGTAAGGAGCGTTGAGGATTTTGGATTGTAAGGATTGGATGCGGGAAGAATTTGATGGTTTAGTAGAGCCCCAAAGCTCTACTCCGTAAGTCCAGATTGGTCTTATAATAGTCATGTAGATGAGCCTTTTGTAGTTAAGAGGAAGGTTTGATCATTTGTCTAGTAAGTGTTGAAGTAGCCTAAAACGGCGAGCAGTTTCTTTTCGTTTTAGTCGTGTATGTGGATTCCAAGTTAGGCGTTTGTCAAGAGGTCCTAGGTATCGGATCTGTTCAACAGGAACTAGTTGAGTGTTATTAAAGGATACTTTAGGGCAGGAAGTCAAAGGTTTACGGCGAAGGGTAAAGGTTATTTGATGGGATTTGTTGGAATTTATTTTTATTCTCCAGTTCTGACACCATACTTCTAGGTCTTTGATGTGGGCTTGAAGGGTGTTTGAAGCAACAAATGGATCTTTATGAACTGATAACACGCAGGTATCATCAGCATAGGTAGAAAGGAAAGTGTTAGGATGGGTTGGGATATCAGCTGTATATACTGTGTATAGAATGGGTCCTAGAATACTGCCTTGAGAAACACCAGCAGTCTGTGTAAAAACGGATGAATAGGAACTATTGTGATTAATTTTGAAAGATCTATCAGAGAGGTAGGATTGAAGAATCAGGAAATATGTGGGAGGAAGGAATTTACGGAGTTTGTACAACAGTCCTGGGTGCCAGACTCAGATAATTATTAATGGATAGAAAACTATAAACATTCTATTTAATTTCTGTGGAGGTAGATTTCTAAGCGATTTTCGTTTGAATGTTTTAATTTTTTTTAGGTTTTCATTAAAAAAAAACATTAAGAGTCTATAAAAGTCCAAGCTGCACAAAATTAAATTATGATAATATGATATCAATGCTAATAAGATGATATGGTTAATTTTTTAAGTGTACAAAATTAAATGTACTTCTGAAAAATAGGATAAAAAAATGTTCGGCTTCTAAAGCCTGTCTCACTATTTCAAACCTACATGTTATTTAAGCCAATTAAAATTTAAATAGATATAGTGAGTTTAATCAATTAATCGAGATGTTTTGATAAAATTGCAAAAAAAAAAAAAAGTGTGGCTCTGGTTGGCTGATTTTTTATAAAAAAAAGTTGCTGTTACATCTTTTAAAATATGAAATTTCAATTTGTATAAAACGTTTTACTCATAATTTTCGAACCAGACTTAATACGGAAATACATACAGACTTTTAATTTATGCGGAAATCATATTTAGAAATTTTTATACAGTGGTAAATTATATTTAAAAAAAAAAATAAAATAGGGCATATCAAATAAACTATTTGAGAAATTTTCATAAAAGCTGTTTGATCTAGGTAATGGTATTTTTTTTCTTGTATTAATTTTCTACTCTATACGACTTTCAATTTTTTTTTAGAATAACTTTTATAGTTCAACTTGTGGTGTTTATTCGATTAAGAGTTAATGGGGCGTGTTAAGTACATAACAATGTTTTACGAAGCGGTAATAATACCAGCATATAAGTTTTAGTGGGTAAACTTCCACCTCTTCGTCTATTGGGTAATTGTTGATATAGTTTAGATAGTTTGGTCTCCCCCATATTGTCAATGGTCTTTGTTGCCTCCATCAGTGTAAATTGGAAAATGGATCTTATATAAGATTAAATTCCATACTTGCCGGAGCATAGTTGGCCCATGCCTCAGTAACACTAGACCAAGAACATTTTTTTTTTTGCTAAATTAAATGTTAATTTCGTTACATTAAAACATTTTTTAAAAGTTTTTTTTTTCAAATCTTATAAAGAAAGGGTTTAATTAATTGTTCATTAGCTTAAGTTAAAAAATTGTGACTTCCGTAACAACCCTTAGTGATCTACAAACTTAGTTTAATACCGCTTTCTTTTCAATTGCTGATGATTTGTGATTTTCTATTATTTAAGTTTTTTCACTTTCACTTACTTATGTATGAAATATATAGTAAGGGAAAGTATTGCGATCGTGAAAATTGTCTAATTCCAGTTTTCAAAATCACACAAAAAGGTCTGTGTGTGTGGTAAGTGTATCGCGAAAACGATAAGTATTGTAATAGGGGTACTCACTACGTTTGCTATAGCATGCTATTTGTGCTATTGTGCTAAACCCATCAATTTTATACAGGAAATAACTGTAGAAACTCGACGGGTTTAGCAAAATAACACAAATAGCATGCTATAGCAAACGTAGTGAGTACCCCTAATGTATTAAACTGAAATTTCATATTTTAACAGCAACTTTTCAATCAAAATCGGTTACCAGATGAGCCACTTTATACTAGGGGTACTCAATACGTTTGCTATAGCATACTTTTTGTGCTATTGTGCTAAACCCATCACGTTTCTACAGGAAATAACTGTAGAAACTCGACGGGTTTAGCAAAATAACAATAATAGCATGCTATAGCAAACGTAGTGAGTACCCCTATTATACACTTTGCACCTGTTTACGATTTTCCCAAAAACAGTTCAAACGATTTTGATTAAACTCGCTATATCGACGTAAAATTTAATGGGAATTAATATTATGTAGGTTTCAGTTTGATTGAAATAGTCTGACAGGGCTTAAATACTGATATTTTAAATTTTCTTTCTTTAAAGTACCTTTAATTCTATAGATTTAGAAGAATTACCCAAATCATATAATTAGTATTGCTAAAAAACAGTTAAAGATACAAGTTGAACGAATTTTATTACTAAATACAGGAGAAGAGAACTAAAAACTTTGTTGATTGTAATTACTGTGTTTTTTAAGATAAAAACAGTAATATATATGTATAATATACTGTCAGGAAACTAGAGATTTTATAAAAAAAATAGTATCTTATACACAAAGTTGTGAAATGTGATGGAAAGAGATGAAAAACAAATAAAATTGACTGATAGTTGTAAAATTAAAAACAATTTTATATTGTTAAATTATTTAATCTAAAACATATGTTTCCAACGAAACTAAATATCATTATTAAAACCTTAATCTATAACTATTGTTTCTATCGAAGCTCAATGTAATTCTTCAAAAAAAATTTCAACTCTAACATTATTTAAAAGTTCTTAAATATTTTAACAACGGAGGTAAGGGAAAGTCGCGAGTGTTGCGCGCACCAGATTTTAATTTTGGTTTTATATAGAAAGGAGTAATCTTTGTAATAGGAACAATGGAATTTTAAAAAAGTCAAAAATACATGTCCGTTGAATAAGAAAAGGATAACGTAAAAAAAATTCATATTTTTTAAGTTTTTTGTTACCTAATGGGTTCAGGAAATAATTTTGACGATAGTGAGGTAACCATTCTGTAACATTGAATTTCTGGTTCTTACAAAAAAGAAATCAGAGTTTTTTTTTTTTTTTTTTTTTTTTTTGTTTTTTTTTTTCCTTTTTTCTATTTGCAATAGAAAAAATATTCCGTTGAAGGTAATTTGAAGGGCCTAAGCCCGAAGGAGGAAGGAGGGTTGAAACTGAAATCATTAAAATGTAAAAGGACACTTTCTGTAACACTGGATTCCTGTTATAATGGCCCTCGTTAATAATAATGCTGGGAGGATTAAGAAGGGAAACTTTAACGCATCTCAGACTTTTAAAAAGAAAAACAAAACTGTTATAAAAGATTTAACAAGAGCCCTCCGCCGAGTAAGCTTCTGCCTTTTTCCCGTATACATTATTAACCTTAGAGCCTCCTCAGTATCTCTCTCAATAGCGCTTCTTTCGTTCCGGCTTTCAATGTATCGATACATAAGATACAGTCTCAATAAATAATAAAGCACTTACATCCCACTGAAAGGGGAGATATCTCGGTACGGGTATTACAACCAATAGTTTGAAAATATAAGAGAAATATTCATAGAGTTACTAATAAAGCAATCGATAACAAACAAAAAAATCTGATGCGGACAACACACGATTTTCACTTACCTCGGCTGTTAAAATAAATTTAAGAATTATTAAATAAACTTAAATTTAAAAACCTTTCCAACGGTATATTATACATCTATGTTTGTGTTCATGTTCACCAAAAATTTCATTAAATAAATAATTTCGCTCTTTTCTCCTTTAGTTGGTTAACAAAATCCGTAAAACTAATACATTTAGCTGTTTTTTATCAGCCCTAATAAGATGATACGGGAATCGGGACATCGTATTCGTTCAAATTACATATTTATCCGTTTTTTGAATGAATGAATGAAAAAAGAACTTTATTCTGGGACAAGGTCCCTTAAGAATAACATACAGGTACAAAATGTATGACTGACCAAAGAACACATAAAAGAAAAACAAAAAAGACTTATATTGCAATAAATATATACAAGTATTTTAAATGGTAACAGAAAGAAATGAAAAATTAAAATTAAAAAGATTACAATAGTATCTAAAAGTAACATAGGGCTAACAAACCAAAGAAAAAAACTTTAGAAAAATTAAAAATAATAATGAAAATTTTATTAACATTTATGTCATGAAGTGTGGACATTTCTCACATCGCTCTAATTTTTATATTGAAATTAGTTGGCATCTGGTTGGGAAGCAAGAAGGTGTTTAAAAAGGAGCGATTTGAATGAAGATTGGGAAGGAGCATGACGGATGTTTGATGGGAGAGTATTCCAGAAAAAAGTGGACCGGGCAAAAAAGAAAAATTCATATTTTTTGGTTCGATGGGAAGGCGTATAGAGGTCAGAAGGACGGGATCTGGTTACCTGAGTATGGATTGTGGATTTAAATTGCAGGAGACTATAAACGTAAGACGGGCGATGGGAGCGGATGACTTGATAGAGAAAGGAACCAGGAAATATTGCCTACGAATAGAGGGAAATAGCCAATTTGACTCGTCATAGAGGTGTGATACATGCGACCGTCTAGAAGTAACGAAGACAAATCTTATGAAACAGTTCATGACTCGTTTCAATCTGCCCTCAAGCACCTTCGAGAGGCCGCCATATACCGCACAACAATAGTCAAAATGGGGAAAAATAAGAGAGGCTCCTAGTATCTTCCTTCCGGGAGGATTGTGGGAGAAGGTGACGGGACCGTTGAAATATTTTTAGTGTACTTATCGATTTTTTGGAAATTTGGGGTTTCCAGGATATGTTTTGGTCAAGGATTACGCCAAGGTTTTTGACGGAGGCGCTGAAAGTAATGAGCTGATTATTAAGCAAAAGTGAAGGAAGGGTGATGATAGGATTAAGGAGGAAATTGGAACCGATTAAAATGGTCTGGGTTTTCATAGGATTAAGCTTCAGACTATTCAGGTTTGCCCAAGCACTGATCCTATCTAGGTCTGTCTGAATATTTGCAAAAGCTAATGATAATTCGGAAGGAGGGAAGGATAGATAGATTTGGAGGTCATCAGCGTATAGGTGGTAGGAACAGTGATGGATTGAATTAGGGAGGTCATTGATAATAAACTAATAAGATGATACGGGAATCGGGACATCGTATTCGTTCAAATTACATATTTATCCGTTTTTTATCAGTAGTTAGTATATAGTTATTTCTATAGCATCTATAAAATTAAAGGTACTTTAGAGGAAGAAAATATAAAATATTTAAATTTAAGCCCCGTTAGGTTTTTCAATCAGAATGAAACATACATAGCTTTCCAATGGTATCTTATACATGTATATTACTGTTCTTATGTTTAAAAAAAAAAAATTGCATTAAATAAATATTTTATCAGTTTTCCTTAGTTGGATATCCAATTCGTTCAACTTATATATTTACCAGTTGTTTTAGCAATAGTAACAAGATGATAGGTTTCTTTTTACAGAATCTGTAAAATTAAAGGTACAGATAATAAAGCCCATTAAAATTTACATCGTTATAGTGAATTTAGTCAAAATCGTTAGAGCAGATATTGAGAAAATCGTAAAAATGTGCAAAATGCATGGGATTAAGTAGCACTTTCGGTCAGCCGATTTTATTGAAAAAGCTATAACATCTCGGGCGTATGGTTGTCTTAATTATGAAATTCCATTTTTGTACGTCTTTTCGTTTTTGCGCTAGACTTACCACATACACACACTTTTTTTTCCGGACTTGTTTATTTGGACTCAGGGGACCCTTAAACGTGTATTTTCGTTGAAAACTGGAATTCAAAAATTTTCACCATCGCAATACTTTCCCTTACTACATATTGTATTTCATATATAGGTAAGTGAAAGTAAAAACAGTTAGTATTTTTATTTAATACTGTTGTAAATATCAATAAATATGTTTAAAAAAATATATATATGTTATTATTTTATTTGTATTACTCCGCAGAATAACAGTTATAATTGAGGTACAAAACTTCGCACGGGTGCAATTTGAATCACTGTGTGACCGATTTAGTCTAGTTTACATATTTGTTGTTTATAGTTTTATCAAAATGAAAACATTTCACAGCTTCTAGGAGATCCTTGAGCTTTGGGTGATTCTAGATTTTATATTTATATATTTTTGAGTAAATTATTTTGATCATGGGTTTTTAATCAATAAATTTATTATTCCATTTTCAACGTTTCGTCCTAGGCTATTTTTAAGGATCCATTAATCTGTCATATTCGTGTTGTATATATATATACACAGAATGAACCAGCTTTGTCAGCTTCTTTTGCAATACTGTATTATTGCTATTATTATTTACAAGAGTATTGCAAAATAAGCTTACAAGGCTGCTTCAGCTATGTGGAACAAATGTGGACTACGTATAAATATTTATACGTTATATGAATATGACAGATTAATCGGTCTTTGAGAATGGCATAGGCTGAAACGTTAGAAATGGATAAACGAGTTGATGAGGCAAAATATGATCACAATTATTTAAAAAACCTATAAGTGATTTTAGATGTCATTGTCAAAGTTTATGAGATAAGTAGTCGGGTAAGTAAGTTGGAAATAGTGTGAAAGATTGGAGCACGGTAACTTTTTTTCTGATATAAGTTTTATTAATTCAAAATATTTTTAGGGATGGAGGTACTCAAGACTTCCTCTGATCTCCCTCCGTACAGCACTAAACTCTGAATCACCATAACACATAATTTGTACGATTTCTTTCATTGCATGTTAACTTTTCTAAAATCTTGCTTTTTTCCGCGATATATGATGCGTCTATAGCATTTCCAAGTCAATTGTAACCTTTTCCAAGTCAAATGTAACTTTTTCCAAGTCAAATGTAACCTTTTCCAAGTCAAATGTAACCCTTTCCATTTCAAATGTCACCTTTTCCATATCAAATGTTACCTTTTCCAAGTCAAATGTCACCTTTTCCATTTCAAATGTTACCTTTTCCAAGTCAAATGTCACCTTTTTCTTCACTTCTAGCCTTAAATATTCCGTTTTATTTATTTATTTATTGAAAAATAATTAGTTTAATTAAAATTATGACATTTTTAATAATTTTGGCATATCATATCACTGTTTTTTTTAGATATTTGATATCAAGTTCTGTTTTTTACGAACTAATATCTAAAAAAATATTTAGTTTTAAAATAGTTGTTGATTTTGAATTTTTAGAGGGGAGGGATAGTTTTTGGGAATAATTAATGTGTTTTCGGGTATTATAATTACGTTTTTCGAGAAGTATTTTTTATCGCTCGCGTGCGTATTTCAACTCGCATTTACTGTTAATGTTTTTTATTGATATAGGGATTAATTAATGTGTTTTCGGGTATTATAATTAAGTTTTTCGAGATGTATTTTTTATCGCTCGCGTGCGTATTTCAACTCGCATTTACTGTTAATGTTTTTTATTGATATAGGGATGAATTATTGTGCATTCGGGTGGTTATGATTACGTTTTTTGAGCTCCATCTTTTATCGCTCATGCGTATTTCAACTTGCACTTACTTTTAATGTTTTTTATTGATATAGGGATGAATTATTGTGCATTCGGGTGGTTATGATTACGTTTTTTGAGCTCCATCTTTTATCGCTCATGCGTATTTCAACTTGCACTTACTTTTAATGTTTTTTATTGATATAGGGATTAATTATTGTGCTTTCGGGTGGTTATGATTACGTTTTTCGAGCTGCATTTTTTATCGCTCATGCGTATTTCAACTCGCAATAACTTTTAATGTTTTTTATTGATATAGGGATGAATTAATGTGTTTTCGGGTATTATAATTACGTTTTTCGAGATGTATTTTTTATCGCTCGCGTGCATATTAACTCGCATTTACTTTTAATGTTTTTTATTGATATAGGGATTTATTAATGTGTTTTCGGGTATTATAATTACGTTTTTCGAGATGTATTTTTTATCGCTCATGCGTATTTCAACTCGCATTTACTGTTAATGTTTTTTATTGATATAGGGATGAATTATTGTGCATTCGGGTGGTTATAATTACGTTTTTTGAGCTCCATCTTTTATCGCTCATGCGTATTTCAACTTGCACTTACTTTTAATGTTTTTTATTGATATAGGGATTAATTATTGTGCTTTCAGGTGGTTATGGTTACGTTTTTTGAGATCTATCTTTTATCGCTCATGCGTATTTCAACTCGCATTTACTTTTAATGTTTTTTATTGATATATACGTTATTAATTGTATTTGTGGGTCTTGTAATTACGCTTTTTGAGCTGTATTTATTGTCGCCTGTTCGCATTTCAACTTGCATTTACTTCTAATCTTTTTATTGTTATAGGGATCTATACTCGTGTTTTTGGGTGCTTATGAAAAAACTTTTTTTGGACTGCTTATTCTATAGCGCGCGCGCGTTTCAACTTAGTGCTAATATTATTTTATATTTTGATAGAGTAGTCTTTCTTTGTTTTTGTTTTAGGGGATTTGGATTACGTGTTTTGAACATTTTATGCGCTTGGGAATTTCTATATACCGTAGATATTATGTTATAATTTGAAGTATAAATTATTTACTGTGTTTTTGCACGTTCTCATTACGTTTTTTAACTGGATGTTACATCGCGATTGCGCATTGTTCTAGATCCCTTTTTATTTAAGTTAAAATGTGCACTAGCTATAAAAAAATATCATAAACTCTATAAGTATTCCCCAAAACACTATAAACGATCCCTCTATCAAATATTTATGAAATAGGAACAGTAAATTGAATTGAGTAAAAGCGATAACAAATAAGGTTCAAATAATGTTACAAGAACACACGAATATAGAATAAACGATTCAATTAAATTATCAAATAATTGTTAGAACAAGTGAGGAAGTGGGTCCAATATAAAATATTTAGTTAAAAAAACTTACTAAGGACGCTAGAAAAGGAACTATAACTAATCCTTTTATTAAAAAAATAATAATAAAAGCTAAATTATGTATATTCTAGCAACGATATAATGAGAACTAAAAACAAAATAATCAATCCCAATATCAATCAAAAACTTAATCATAACCACCCGAGAGCACAATAATTAATCCCTATATCAATAAAAAACATTAAAAGTATGTGCAAGTTGAAATACGCATGAGCGATAAAAGATGGAGCTCAAAAAACGTAATTATAACCACCCGAAAGCACAATAATTAATCCCTATATCAATAAAAAACATTAACAGTAAATGCAAGTTGAAATGCGCATGAGCGATAAAAAATACAGCTTGAAAAACGTAATCATAACCACCCGAAAGCACAATAATTAATCCCTATATCAATAAAAAACATTAACAGTAAATGCGAGTTGAAATACGCATGAGCAATAAAAAATACATCTCGAAAAACGTAATTATAATACCCGAAAACACATTAATTAATTCCAATATCAATAAAAAACATTAAAAGTAAATGCGAGTTAATATGCACGCGAGCGATAAAAAATACATCTCGAAAAACGTATTTATAATACCCGAAAACACATTAATTCATCCCTATATCAATAAAAAACATTAAAAGTTATTGCGAGTTGAAATACGCATGAGCGATAAAAAATGCAGCTCGAAAAACGTAATCATAACCACCCGAAAGCACAATAATTAATCCCTATATCAATAAAAAACATTAACAGTAAATGCGAGTTGAAATACGCATGAGCAATAAAAAATACATCTCGAAAAACGTAATTATAATACCCGAAAACACATTAATTAATCCCAATATCAATAAAAAACATTAAAAGTAAATGCGAGTTAATATGCACGCGAGCGATAAAAAATACATCTCGAAAAACGTATTTATAATACCCGAAAACACATTAATTCATCCCTATATCAATAAAAAACATTAAAAGTTATTGCGAGTTGAAATACGCATGAGCGATAAAAAATGCAGCTCGAAAAACGTAATCATAACCACCCGAAAGCACAATAATTAATCCCTATATCAATAAAAAACATTAACAGTAAATGCGAGTTGAAATACGCATGAGCGATAAAAAATACATCTCGAAAAACGTAATTATAATACCCGAAAACACATTAATTATTCCCAAAAACTATCCCTCCCCTCTAAAAATTCAAAATCAACAACTATTTTAAAACTAAATATTTTTTTAAATATTAGTTCGTATATATACAATAAATAAAACGGAATATTTAAGGCTAGAAGTGAAGAAAAAGGTGACATTTGACTTGGAAAAGGTAACATTTGAAATGGAAAAGGTGACATTTGACTTGGAAAAGGTAACATTTGAAATGGAAAAGGTGACATTTGAAATGGAAAGGGTTACATTTGACTTGGAAAAGGTTACATTTGACTTGGAAAAAGTTACATTTGACTTGGAAAAGGTTACAATTGACTTGGAAATGCTATATATTACTATTTATATGTTTGTATGACCTGATTCTAGAAAATTTAATTTTCTCTTCTAAAGAAAAACTTAAATACAATTAAATTTTATATTTTACTAATGAACCTTCAGGAAAGAGTGCCTTAAAAGACAATGAAAAACGTATCAAAATCCGTCATATGGCATAGCAGGAGTTCGCGGAAACCAAGAATCGCGACAATCTCTGGGTAAGTCCCCGGTTTCATTTTCAGGAGTCACGAGAGGCTTTCGGATTGAACAGCTTACAATTGTTAGTTCTAAGCTTTACATAATGATCTGAAGATTAGAAATCATTCTTGACGTCAAAGGTTTTAAAGGAAGTGTCCAACACTTTAGATCTGAACACAGTTCCTTTCATAGGTATAAGTAGATATTCAATAAGAAAGTTTAACGCACTCATCATCATTTTACAATTTAATACTTTTATAATAGAATATTGGGGAGCCCGTAGCTGAGTGGCTAGCGCGCTAGTCTCTCATGCTAAAGGTTGTGAGTTCGAATCCTAGTCTCGACGGGACTTATATAAGGATGTAATTAAATGGGGATTCACTCAGGCCTCTCCCCCGGGTATGTGAGACCCGTCAGCCGAATATTTCCACTAACAAAATTAAGCGTAGGGTGTGATGACCCTACACTACAAAATACATCGAGAAACATGAGTGCAATCTCTCAGGAGATTACACCGCAAGACCCAGGGCCTACACGGCATGTCGCGTCACTGGAAGAAGAAGATAATAGAATATTTTTTAACTCTAATCTCATAAAAATAATTTTATATGTGTATCAATTTTTTTTTTAATTCCTTTTATTTTATATTTATTCACGGCAATCAATGAACTGTAATTATTCCTTCAGTGGGTCTTAATAAATGAGCTTTTTAACTAGCAATTGACAAGCCACTGAGCGGGCTCGGTACAATATAAAACTGAGCTTGATTTAGCGACTCTGTCTGATTGATGTCTTTTTTAATTTTGATCAGACCTTTATAAATGATGGGTGGATTTCATATGCTAATAGGAAATTATTTATCACGTAGTGTGCCCATGCACTAACTCCATTACCCTTACTATTATGATGTATAACTCCTGCAATTTTGAGACTTAATCATTTTTAATTATAAGTCGAACAGCTTTATCATTATCTATTTGAATTTCTCAGGAACTTCATATTTCATAATATCACGAGGTGGCGAGTTTTTAATGTACTGGAGTAGGTACCTTTCTCTATATTCATTAGATGACGGGCAGTGGAGATGGAGATGGTTAAGACTATCAGCAATGTACAGTTTACAGCTGCTACATAGTTCATTATTATGAAGACTATAAATAGGATGAGTTTTTGAAATATATATTTGTGGTACGGGAGTTAGAAATTCTCAATCGACTGACTACTCGTATTTTGTGCATTTGTTCATGGAACGTCAGGTACTCTTCTGGTGACGAACCCAGGTGAATGAATGGTCTATAGGCTGGGTTACTAGATGAGTTCAGAGCTCTATTAATATCTGCTGAAAAAAATGGTTTATCATTCTTTCCACGATGTGTTTCTTATGTTTTAGTAAGCCTATAACATAACTTTGGCTAAATTCATCCAAACTTTCAAAAGTTGTAGCTATATTCAACACCTGTAATACCCAGTTGAACACATTAGAAGCTTCTCCTAGTGTTCTCAGTCTGTTGAAGCATAAACGTTGTAACCTGTCCTCAGGTAGTGTTTAGAGTGTTTGTATATATGTATGTGTTGATATTTTTTACTGTTAAAGAACCTTTAGGATATGTCTTAAATAAAATATGAAAGTATACGCACGTATAAGAAAAAAAAAATAGTTCAGATATTTTAAGATAGGCTCTGTTTTATTTTTTGGGAACATCCAATTTCATGATACGACGCACAATAATAATAATTCTTTATTTATTCTGGTACAAGTTCCTTTAGAATAAGATTACTGTAAAAAAAGGTGGACTTTAAAGTTTTAGAATAAAATAACTATAAATCGACGAATTAATTAAACAAACAAATAAACGAACAATATGACAAATTAAAATAATTCAGGACACTAATTCCAATAATAATGTAAACATTTTTTTTTTTTAATTAGAAATATACATTTTGAATTAAAAAAATAAGAAATTTATAATAATTCTTAACTTTTTTAAAATAAAATACATTAAATTGAAAAATAATAATTTAGAAAAATTTCTGAAAACTTACAGTTTGTATATGAAAGGAAATTTACAATACCTCTGAATTTTATATAAAATAATATATCAGTCAATCCTTCATCTCTTAAAACTTTGTAGATAATGTTAATTTTTTTAAAATACATTTTTAATGGAATTTAAAACTGCATAAAATGCAACAAGTAAATATGCTGATTAATGATAAATAAAAATAAATGAAATAAACATAAAGATAAACTGCGAATTGGCAGTACTCTTCAAATATTAATTTTTAAAAAAATTATGTTAAGTTTTCAGAATAAAATAAACAGATAAACGTTTCATAAAATACATTAGCTATTAAAATCGCTCGAATTCCAATCTCATCAGTTGCAAACATGTTAATCATGAAATTAGCACGTGAATCGGTGTTTGGTGGTTGGTGGTATTAGTAGAATCTCGGTGTGGATATTAGGGAGGTAGGGAAGATGGCAGAAATATAATATTGGACTCCCTGGGTATCATCCACCATCACTACATGGTATCTGTCAGAGGCATGTGTACATGAATATATTTTTAGTACGTAAAGATTAATATGCAAATATTTTATTGTTTTTATTGTAAGAGAGTTTTTTATAATTACAAAAAAAAACTAAATTAGGAAAAAAAAAGAAATAAATAATTTAGTAATAAACAAAAAAAATGTAATTTTATTAATACTATTCCTTATATTGTAATTATTAAAAAAAAAAAATGTCTGATGAAGTTGTTGCATGCAGTGTTGTGAGCAACCCAATACAGTTGTGCAGCACTACTATATAAATAAAGTATTTTCTCTTTAGTGAATTGATGGTTATATTTATAATATACTCTCTTTTAATTATAAAAGTAGTTATAAATATCAACATTATTTAATAATAGTAACAGTTACATGTACTGCTCCAAGTTTGAATTACTTTCCGAAGATGGGAAACGTTTTGCAACCCGTTTTACAGATTGGTTGAGGATGTACCCTGCCCTATTTAGGTTCGGCTACAACAAAAGCAGTGTTTCTACATTTGAGGCCGAAGCTGAGTGGAAGGGTAAACGCTAGAGCAAGCTGGCTCTGACAGAGGGTGGGAGGGACAGATGTAGTCTCAATGACAAATCCAGCGTAAACAGCTTTGTGTTAAGGGAGCGGATCCGTCTGTTGACTTAACAATTATGCTGAACCCCTTGAAACGTGATCTCACTCCAGGGCACAATCAGTAGCCTCCTTGGCCGGCGGGATAATGAACCGGGGGGCCGTCGGCAACTTTTTAACGCCGGCAAACGCTGAATCCTCAACGGGCCCGTCCGTTCCTTATTAGCTCACTCCGGAGCAGGCTTGGAATATTGACCTCCAAGTCACTTCTGCCTACCAATCGGAATCTTTATCCAACAGAGGATTCTCGATAGTTTGCTCATCACCATATTTGGATCTGCGTTGGTTATACTCTATGTTTTTAAAAAATCCTCAATTACAAAGAAGACTAACCTAGAACCCACATTGTCGACTTAAAACACAAGAGCTCGACAAAAGATAAGGACAGTTATATAGACTACTGAACAGAACATAACAACTTTCCGTTGGAAATAAACTATTAATTTACAAGACTTATATTGAGGATGTATAGTCGACTGTAGAAACTATTATAGGTGGAATAATCAGGAGTCAGTCTTTTCAGTCCGACAAAGGAGATGACCTCGAGTCCCTCTGGTTTAGAATAGTTGGAGTGCTCCAATAGGCAGTTTTTCTAATTTTTTTTTTTTTTTTTTAATTTGCTTGTAGCATATACTTGTTGTAGTAAACAATTGTTGTATTATCGAATTGTAAATCCCAGTAATAATAATATTTAAAAAAATGAAAAAATTCTATTGATTCTTAATCATTTATTTTGGAGTGTTTGGAATGTTTTACATTTTGATTTACTCATATAGTTGAAATTGGGCCTGTGTAAGTAAGAAATGGTCGTAAAACAGCTATATAAAATTGATACATTTAATTTAGAGTGTCTGTTAAAATATGGGTATATAAAACACAGAGTTTTATTACACACATATGTGCTGCTCCACTTGTTCTATCCGTACATGATTAGAAAAGATTTTTTTTTTTTTTCAATATTTCTTTATTGAGTAATAATACAATTTGCCACTATCTTGGGCAATTAGTATTAGAGCTAAAATAAGTTAATATGTACAGAGTAAAAAACAAAAAGGTCTTGTTTGTAAAATAATAGGGAGCATTAGCTATTGTTCTAAGGATTTTGGACTGAAAGGATTGGATACGTTTGATGTTCGAAAATTAAGTAGGTCCCTATAGTTCAATTCCGAAAGTCCTCATAGGTTTGAGAATAGTCAGGAGCCAGTCATTTTTTTTTTTTAATATTTTAAATTTTGCCAACATTCTGCTCAAGCTTGTCAGCCATCATCAGGGCATTACTGAGCCATGTCCAAGCATAAACTGACATAAATATAGAGTTTATGCTTGGACATGGCTCAGTAATGCCCTGATGATGGCTCACAAGCTTGAGCCGAAACGTTGGCAAAATTTAAAATATTAAAAAAAAAAAAAAAAGACTGGCTCCTGATTATTCCACCTATAATTTACAAGACTATTCTCAAACCTATGAGGACTTACGGAATTGAACTATGGGGACCTACTTAATTTTCGAACATCAAACGTATCCAATCCTTTCAGTCCAAAATCCTTAGAACAATAGTTAATGCTCCCTATTATTTTACAAACAAGACCTTACATTATAACCTCAAGATCCCTCATGTCCTTGATCTCATCCCATCCAAATTCTCAACCTTCTACCAGAAACTTACTCTTCTTCGTAATCCCCTGGCACAATCCCTATCTAGCACCAACCATCCTTATAACCTTCCTCATAGGTAGTATTTATTTTTGTTTTTTTACTCTGTACATATTAACTTATTTTAGCTCTAATACTCATTGCCCAAGATAGTGGCAAATTGTATTGCTTCACAATAAAGCAATATTGAAAAAAAAAAAAAATCTTTTCTAATCATGTACGGATAGAGACAAGTGGAGCAGCACATATGTGTGTAATAACTCTATGTTTTATATACCCATATTTTAACAGACACTCTAAATTAAATGTATCAATTTTATATAGCTGTTTTACGACCATTTCTTACTTAAGCAGGCCCAATTTCAGCTATATGAGTAAATCAAAATGTAAAACATTCCAAAATAAATGATTAAGAATCAATAGAATTTTTTCATTTTTTTAAATATTATTATTACTGGGATTTACAATTCGATAATACAACAATTCAGACGTTGATTTCCAAAAGGTACTAAAGGACATTTTTTACGGAATCGATTATTTCACATATTTGTATTCTCATCATTTAGTTTTATCTAAATATTCTATTTGATGTTATGCAATGAATTCTCAAGTCCTTAAAAAACGCGATTTAGAAATGCGGTCATTTTCTAAAAGTACTAATTACGCATTTATTTTCGTTCCAAATCATTCTAAAAAAATTCATTTCATAACTTTAATATGATGTTGTTATTATTATAGTAAAAAAAAATTCCAAATTTTAAGGCAAAAAGACCCAAATAAGCTAGTTTAATATTATAGTGATGAGAGATTTTCGTGCTTCCTGTAAAATTTCCTAGAATGGATATAGTACCTTTTGGAAATCAAAGTCTCAATTGTTTACTACAACAAGTATATGCTACAAGCAAATTAAAAAAAAAAAAAATGTAGAAAAACTGCCTATTGGAGCACTCCAACTATTCTAAACCAGAAGGTCTCGAGGTCATCTTATTTCTCGGAGGATTATTAGGAATATTAGAGGAAGCAAAGATTGTAACTAGTGGATTAGAGTGAGAATGGAGTTTGTCATGGAAGAAGTGATACCTGGTTCAGGCTAAATCAGGAACGTATGTAAGATTAAGTTCTTTTTGGATGAGTTTATTCATGACAAAGTAAGGAGTGTTAAGGATTTTCCGAAGGATTGGACAAGGGAAACATTCGATGGATTAGCAGACTTCCAAAGCTCAACTCCGTAATTCCAGATTGGCCCTAATTACGACGGATTACGACGAAGGGTAAAGGTAATTTGGAAATGTTTGTTGGAATTTTTTTTTATACTTATTTCAATTCTGAAACCGTTCCTCAAGGTCTCTGATGTGGAATGGAAGAGCTAGAGGGGCAATAGCCTGATCATGATTGGCTGAAAGCATTCAAGTGTGTTATAAGCATAGGTAGATAGGAAATTGTTAGGATGGGTTTATACCATACTAAAATTAAAACCATGCATTCGGAATTGGGAATTCCTCTAATTAAAGAATATATTACCAAGCTTAGTAAGCAATTCTTTTTAAAATGTATAACTAACAAAAATACCCTTATAAGAAATATTACAATTATACCTTGGGTACCCACTATTTTCTAAGCCACTATTCTCTATGCCCCGAAGGGTCTCTGTAACCCAGAGTCGTCTCATGGCTTAAATTACTTTTCTGCTCATCCAGGATTCGAAGAAGGAACCGGAAAACAGTAAAGTAATGCTCGGTCCATTATACCATACTGACCATACTACTGTGGGAACCGTAAGCGGTAACAATTTCATTTTTGCCTCAGGAAAAAATATTAAATAAATCTCTCATAAAATTATTAAATAAAACGAGACATTATTTCAAAATATTAGTTAAATTTTGGGTATATCGACTTAATTAAAAAAAAAAAAAAATTGGTGGATGTCAATCTAAATCAAAGGATCAAAACAGGACTGATGACTTTAAAGACAAATCTAAAAACAATCATCCACCGTATTTTTTTATTACAGAACATGAAGTTATTCGATTCTGAGGGAAGGGATATTTTTTGTTTTCACTAACCTTATTAAGAAATGTATAATAAAGAAATTATTGTGATCGTAAATAAATTCCAGGAGTTTCTTCTTGACTCTTCCCGGAAGCCCTGATGAAGACCCGCAACGTGGGCCGAAACGTTTCTCAGTAAATAATTGTTCACATCTTTTCTGACCGTTACCCTAACCATCTCAATCTCACCATTCCTCTCGTAAAATGTTTCTGATTATACTTTTACTGAATTTTATCATTTTCTCGAGAATGGGTCAAAAGATTTTGATTAAAGTCGGTATATTAATTTAAATAAAATTTTACTTGATTTTAATATTATTTAGTATAATCTTAATTGAAATAATTTAACATGGATCAAATGCCAAGTTTTCAAAATATTCCTCATTCTAAGCACATTTAACTTATGTTTATTTCAAGTTATAAAATATCTCTCATTGTTAATTGTAAGAAGATATCAATAACAATAGATTATAAACGAATTTAGTAATCAGCTAAAGAGGCATTTATTGAGATATAATACACAATAATTGGTAGATTCGAGTTAAATTAGTAGAAAAAAATTTATACTTCAGCCGAAACCTTTTTCATCAAACCTTCGAATTATGATACTATCCATCCCTTTATATCTCGATAAGATATAAAGACCTTGTATGTGCAAATTCTATATCCCAATTAAAAGAGAGTTACCCACGTCATTCCCTTATGCTAGACTATTAGAGTCAAGGATAGTGATTAGTCGATTTGCATTAGTTTATCTATTCCATTAGTTGAACCAATCAATGTTGTCAATCAACTAATTCCAACTCTCATTCGCAATTGACTTAAATTTTAAAATGCCAATTGATGTACGATCGTATGGGATCATTTAATTTCACAAACGAAAAAGAATATATTGATTAGATTATAAAATTGGCGTTATGGATTAATGACGGCAATAATTGTCAATATTTTGCTTGTCGATGTTATTAAACACATTTCATCTGGTTAAGAGATTATCATGAAATCAGCAAACTAGATTGAAATGAAAAGAAACTGAGATGAATATCGGAAAACAGACGACATTGATGAAATTTCTAAAAGGCTTTAAAATGTATTCAAAATTATTTTTGGGTTTCGAAGTAATTCATAGTCAGTTTACGAGCGATTTCCAAATTTTAATAAATCTCCTCTAAACTCGAGCAGTTCATAAAAATTATATCTCTTAAAATAAACATAACTTTTTCTCACGATTTTTCTGTAAGATGTACTTTATACAGAAATTTAATGGTCTTTCGGACAAATATTTTAGGCATAAAAATCATTCTAGCTGTTTTAGCACTACATTTTATAGAAAAACAGGTTTTTATCAGAACTTATATTGCTAACAGTGAACAACAAAAAAGTGCTGAAACTGTGAATTTTGGTATTAAAACGCACCCTTCATCAAAAGCCGTTGGAAACTGAACATTGAGAGTTTGAATGAATTCCACTAGATAGAAATTGTTTTTTGAACAATAAAAAAAAATTACAATGTATCGCTAATAATCTATAATTAGCTCATGATTTAATTCGGAAGGCACATTGAAAGTATACAAATTTAAATATTCTGAAAAAATAAGTTAAGTATTTTAGATTACTAGTATAATTATTAATAGGAAAAATAGATTTATTTGCTTACCATAATAGGTGATCTGTGCGTTAGTATAATAATGTGAATATTCAAACAAACGTTTAATAAAAGTACTTATACATAAACGCAATCAGACTTAACTGATGTGCAGAGAATGTTATGTCATTAAAAATATGAATTATATTGATTATATGTATAGTCGACTGTAGAAAATATTATAGGTGGAATAATCAGGAGTCAGTCATTTTTTTAAATATTTTTAATTTTTCCGATGTTTCGGCTCAAGCTTGTGAGCCATCATCAGGGCATTACTGAGCTATGTCCAAGCATAAACTCTATATTTATGTCAGTTTATGCTTGTACATGACTCAGTAATGCCCTGATGATGGCTCACAAGCTTGAGCCGAAACGTTGGGAAAATTAAAAATATTTAAAATAAAAGACTGACTCCTGATTATTTCACCTATAAAAATATGAAGTAATTATTGTGCGGAGTAGATCTTTGGGGCTCTACTAAACCATAAAATTCATCCCGTCTCCAATGCTTACTATAAAAAATCCTTCGAAAAATCCTCAATGCTCCTTATTTTGTCACGAATCAACTCATCCATAAAGACCTAAACATTCCCTATGTTGCTGACTTGGCCCGAACCAGGTACCTATCCTTTCATGACAAAATCTATTCCCACTTTAATCCACTAGTTTCAAACCTTGCTACCTCTACAATCCCTGATAATCCTCCGATGCGCCTAAAAAGAAGACGGCCCAGAGACCTTCAGTTTTAGCATATTTTTTGAAGATCTGTCAATGGGTAGTATGATAGTATAATCTTGTATCACATCTACTAGATGTGTTTTATCATACAGTTGTAAATATCAATTAATATTCTTTAAAAAAAAAAAATTGTTGTTGACACAGAATATATCATCAGTGCCATATTGATCTTTTGTGACATATTGTGATATTACTATCAGAATTCATTCATTCATTCAGTGGCGCGACAAGCCGTGCAGGCCCTGGGCCTCGCGGTGTGATCTGGGAGATCACACTCGCGTTTCTTGATGCTATTTTTAGTGTAGGGTCATCACTCCCTACGACTAATTTTGTAAGTGGCCACCCTTTGGCTGACGGGCCTCACATGCCCGGGGAGAGGTTGTGAGTGAATCCCCATTTTTTCACATCCTTATAAAAGCCCCGCCGGGACTGGTATTCGAACTCAGAACCTGTAGCATGAGAGACTAGCGCACTAGCCACTCAGCCACGGGCTCCCCTGTTACTATCAGAATTGGAGAATTAAATTCAACCCTACTATATCCCATCAAATTACATTTACCCTTCGTCAAAAACCTATGTTTGCCTGCCCCACTATATCCTTTAGCAATATTCCACTCACCTCAGCTGAACAGATCCGGTACCTAGGACTCCATCTGGACAAACGTCTTACTTGGAATTCTCACACTAGACTGAAACGACAAGAAACAACTCGTTTACTACAACCGTTTACTACAACATTTACTTGACAAACGCTCAAAACTTTCCACATACTACAAAAAATTAATTTATATTACCATCATTAGGCCTATTTAGACATATGGGATTGAGTTATGGGGATCCACCAAATTCTTCCCGCATTCAATCCTTGCAATAAAAATAATCTTATATAATTACTTAATAATAATAATAATAATAATTACTTTGTCACCAATAAAATAATCCATAAAGACCTAAATATCCCATTAGTCGCCGATCTAGCCCGAACTAGATATACCTCCTTTAATTCCAAATTACCCGTCCACCCCAACCCACTTGTCCGAAACCTCTCATTACCATCTAATCCTGATAAATCCCCGAGGCGGCTGAAAAGACGATGGCCTCGCGACCTACTCAATTAAATAAACACTTAACTGCTTACAGCAGTTTCTTCACATGCCTATATCAAGCCCATCTGATTAATTAACACATTTACTCAATGTATTTTATTGTATAATACAGTTGTAAATTTCTTTAAAATAAATTAAACTTAAAAAATATATAAAATAAACTTTATTTACATTTTTACATATTGACAAAATATTTATAAATGATTACGGATGGGACATCCTTACAATCATCAAATGTTTGGTTCATTTGGTAGTTATAATCTTGTGACATGGTTAACGGTTAAGGTCCAGGGTTCTTAGAAAATAAAATTTTTCTACGATCTTCTACTTTATTTCCTTTGTGGCATACAAGCATACGGCAAAACATATTCTTCGTAACACCAACGCTGGGTATATTTTAAATATATATATGACGGAAGAAAATTAAATAAAAATATCCTTATACTGCTCCCTGCTAACTCGGTACTTCCATACATGGATACGTTACGAGACTTTCTACCGGAATGGCCTAAGATCGCGGAATTCCGGTACCTCCACGGTACTTCCTAGGCGGCGACACTGTACTTTCCATATGTAGGCTCAAGTTTAAAACACCGGGCGGACGAAACCGAGCGGGAAAATTAAAACTTGTTACACACTCCCCTCCAGCGGGTAAGTCCGTCAGGTGGTTTGGAATAACTTAAGCTTCGATGGATGCCATAAACCTACGAACTTTCCATTCTGATCCCTTAACTTACACGACCCGCCACCCGTAACTGAGACAACTGTATAAGGGCCTTCATACTTGGGGTTAAGTTTAGCTGCGAGTTTATCTGCTGCTGAAGATAACTGAAAAGTCATTTTTAAAACCTGATCTCCCGGATGGAAACGATCTTTCCGGCGTCTCAAATTATAACGACTACTCTGATTTATGCTTGCTTTAAGAGAATTTTCCTCAGCGACATGATGAACTTCAGGCAATTTGGCCACTTTTGCCGCCCAACGAGTCTGTTCTTCTTCGCGAGCTGCTAGAATATCTCCCTCGAGAACTTGGTGTAAAGGCCTTAGCTCTCTACCGAAATTTAAGAAAGCAGGGCTGAACTTGGTCGAGTCCTGAACTGCGGAATTCAATGCAAATTGGATCTCTCCTAACTTCTCGTCCCAGCGTTGGTGTTTTTTCCCAAGATACGTGACGATAAGTTGCTTTATATTACGGTTAGACCGTTCTGTGGGATTTGCCTGTGAGTGATAAAGAGGAGTAGTCTCCCTCTTGATTCCGAACTCCTTAGCTACTTCATCAACAAGATTACTCACAAAGTTCTTTGCATTGTCGGAAATTAATTTCCTAGGTGCACCATACCTATATAATATTCGGGACTTTAATTTCGACACTATAACCGAAGAGGTAGCTTTCCTAATGGGACACAATTCCACCCATCGGCTAAATAAATCGACGAAAACTAGGAGATAAACGTTGCCTTTAGTGCTTCTAGGATAGGGACCCATAATGTCGACAGAAACGATTTCCCACGGCTGCTTGTTATAGCGAGGGTACATCAATCCACGAGGTGGTGTATTTCTGGGTTTTACCTTTTGACACAACTCACACTGTCTCACATATTGGCTTATATCCGAATAAAGACCCGGCCAATAATATAGTCTGCTAACCCGCGAGAACGTCTTATCAATCCCTAAGTGGCCAGACTGAGGAAGATCATGATTATCATATATTATAGATCTCCGCAGGTGTCTTGGAACAACCACTTTCCACTCCTCACTGGGGTCCTCCAACTCTCCTTTCAAAGAGTTCTTCCGATGATACAGTAACTGCCCGTCCTTTATCAACCAGCCAGGGTGAAATTCTGGGAACTTTTGGACTCTGTAAAATTTCTGATCGTACCATTCATCAGACGATATAGGGGTTCCCGAAGACGAAATATCATTGGAAGAGGAGCCATGATCGATACCTGTAGATAAAACAGTTATTGCGGCAATTCTGGATAATGCATCGGCCACTGTATTCAGTTTGCCCTTACGGTATTCCACTTTGTAATTATACGGTTGTAACCGAAGAGCCCATCTAGCCAAACGACCCGAAGGGTTCTTCAAATTTAGAAGCCACTTAAGACTGGCATGGTCCGTTATAATGGTAAAGGAATATCCCTCCAAGTAATGCCGATTCTTTTCGATACCAAACAGGACTGCCAGGCATTCCTTTTCGGTGACGGTATAATTTCTTTCAGCTGGACTGAGGGTACGTGAGCAAAAAGCGATAACCCTTTCTTCGCCATCTTGTATCTGTGTTAAGACAGCTCCAAGACCTGTATCACTGGCATCGGTCTGTAGTTGAAAAGGCTGCTCGAAATCGGGCCTTGCTAATATTGGTGCTTCAGTCAGTGCTGACTTGAGAGCATTGAAAGAGGCTTCTTGCTCTCCTGACCATATCCATTTAGCTTTGCGTTTGAGCAAGGATGTAAGGGGAGAGACAACCGCGGAAAAATCTTTTATAAAACGGCGATACCACCCTGCCATTCCAAGGAACCTTCTAAGTTGCCCAACATTGGTGGGTGGAGGGATCGAAGTAATGGAACTTACTTTGTCTGGATCAACGCTCAGGCCTTCACTATTAACTAAATACCCTAAGTATCTAACTTCTTTACAACCAAATTTGCATTTATCGGGATTAATACGCAACCCTGAAGCTTTAAGTCGACGAAATACTTTCTGAAGCATGTCTACATGCAATTTAAAAGTTGGCGTGCAAACCAAAATATCGTCTAGGAAAACTACAACGTACGGGTATAGTTCGGGTCCAAATATGGCATCGGCTAACCTCTGAAAGGTAGCAGGTGAATTGGTTAGCCCAAAAGGCATAACTTTAAACCTAAATAACCCTCTGCCCGGAACTGTAAACGCTGTAATCTCTTTACTAGATTCGTCAGCTAGTGGTACTTGCAGAAATGCCTGCTTAAGGTCAAATTTGGACAGATATCTCGCTTGTCTAAGTCCGTCTAAAAGAGAAGTCATATTTGGCATGGGATATGAATCTTTACAAGTAACTTCGTTTACCTTGCGAAAATCGATACAGAACCGGTAACCCGATCCCTTGCGAACCATGACTACCGGAGATGACCATGGAGATTGGCAAGGCTCAACTAAGCCTTCTTCTAACATCCGATCAAGTTCCTGGTACATTGCCTCAAGAACTTTAGGCGAGTAGTGGTAGGAGCGTTGCTTAATAGGTTGAGCACCCATAACATCTATCTTATGTCTTATACGGGTTGTTAATCCCGGAGAATCTTGGAGAGTTAGCAAACCTTCACTAACTATCTTATCCAGATCTAACTTTTCTGAGGAACTGAGTGAATTAATACCACAAATTGATGTTTCCCTTCCCTCTATTGGAACATCCTGACGGAACGAAAACTTATGGCTAGGATCGTCTTGAAACCACCAGGTTGCTTCACGAAAATTCATGCACATATTAGAATTAACTATAAAATCTAATCCAAACAAAAACATAAATGGAAGTGATGTTAAAGCATACAGTATTATGTTGTACGACCTACCTCCAACTGTAATTGGAATAGAGAATATTTTATCCACAATACTGGTACTTCCATTAGCGACACAAATATTAAACTCGGGAATTTCCTCAACGACATAACCCAGTTGAAGGAGAATTTTGATCCCTTCTGGTCCAACGAATGAGGTGGTTGAACCAGGGTCAAATAGGGCCAAGTAATTCAACTCTCTTCGGCACTGTTTTCCTATTTGGAAAACCATGTAAAGCTGTTTAGGGAACGATACGGGATAAAGAGGTACGGTAAAATTTTCTAAAGAATTCGAGGCGACATTTGAGGAAACGAGATCAGATTTAGCGGTACAAAAAGGTATACGATACGGAACGGTATTTAGTGGGTCAGCTAAAACTGTAGGAATAGGAATGACCCTCACTTCCGATTCCCTCGCCCATTTCCCGGAGTACATTTAGGGCAGGCGTGAATGGAAACTCCTGGGTTACCACAACGATAGCAGAACAACTTACGAGGTAGCGAACATCTGGAATATACATGTGGTCCACCACAATTCCAGCAATTTAATTTCTTAGCTGTTAGAGCTGGCTGTAAGTCTTTTGAGATGTTTTTATTGTCAACGATTGATTCAGAACTATTTCTGGATCGTACTTTGGTCGATGGGGATAACCTTTCCATACAACCAACTGACTCGGTTTTCATTCGTTCGAATTCGGGATTACAATTTGATTTGTCGGCAGAAGCGTCAGAATCTGTTGGCACCGAGGAACCCGAAGGTAAAATACTATATATTCCCGAGGATTCTTTCTTATACTGCCTATTTGTAGTGGGATTCGTAAATCGGGATTTCTCTTTTCCATTCGGTTTTTCCGCTCGGCCTTCTTGAGCCATCATCTCGGAGATTCTAGATCGTTCCGTGACGAAATTTATTAAGTCCCTATAAGAGGGAATCTCAGTCGACTTTATCCGCTCTTCGAACGATCTTCTGGTCCCTGGGTCTAAATTGGTGAGGGCTAAATGAAGTTTAATGAAGTCCCCCATATCTTCGATGCCTAAAGCCGATAGGGCGGAAAAATTATTATCATGTTCGGATAAAAATCGTTGCAAATTATTTGCGGACGAATTGTTTAGAGGGGTGAAATCCAACACTCTTTTAATGTAAAATCGGGCTAGCCGTCTTTTATTTTGATAACGAGCAACTACCGCATCATAGGCTAGGGAATAATTACTTTCCTCTAATGCGAACCCCGAGATAAGGGACAAAGCTTCCCCGCGTAAACTACTTCTTAGATAATGGAATTTTCTTATGGTCGATAAAGATTTCTCTCTATGAACCATAGAATCAAAAAGAGAATAGAACTCATTCCAGTCTTCCAATTTCCCCGAGAATGTCGGTAAATCAATTCTTGGTAGCTCCTGAGGAACAGAGTAAGTAGGGGTAGAAAAAACATCAGGTTTCTTTTCCGTGGGAGTACACGTTTTAATTAATTTATAATAATTCGCTTTAGTGGTGTCGACTAAATCGAAAAATGAATTTTGTACAGCTGAGGTTTCGACCTTGTCCTTAGTACCCGTCACGGTTGAGTTGTATTCACGGATTTTGGACTGGATCTTTTCAAAACGCGACTCGTAATTGACCAGCCTATCATAAACTGGTTTAAAATCAACTACTGTATCAACACTCAAGGAGTTTGATTTAGTAAAAATGTTCTGAACTGCAGCAAATATATCCTCCCGTTCCGATATCAAGACGTCGGGATTACCCATTATGGCAAAGCAAACAAAACGTAAAAAAATTGAAAAACAGAAATAAACTAGCACTCTGGAAACCGATAATAGAACCAGGAGAAAATTTTCCTTTAAGATAAAATAAAATAAATTCCTACTTTAAGGCAATTAAAATAAAAACCTGTAAAAAGATTAAACAAAATATAATTTAAATTAAATTAAACTCGGTAAGCGTCCTTTACAAATTCAAGGTACAAGTTGAATAACAGGAAAACAAAGTCTTAAAACTTATATGAACCTATCAAAACAAAAGTTTAAGAAATAAATTAATGAGACAAATAACAATTATTCTCAAACTCTAATTAATCTAAATTTTGATTAATAAGATACCTTATAAAAAAACAAAAAATTATTTTGTACAAAAAATAATTTTCTCTGTTATCTAATAATAATTCTTATCAACCACAAAATTCATAATTATTAAATCTTAATTAAATACAAGTAAATAAAATCCTAATTTGAAACCTTTTAGTTTGAGATTTTAATTAAAATAAAACAGTCTAAATTTACTAAAACAGTTTAATAAACGTTACTTTTAAATAAAAATTTTAATCAATATAGAAATATTTTGTATTAAATAACACAAGAAACTTTTACGGAAGATATATTACCATAAAAAATTAAATGTTTTCCTTCCTAATTAGAACTATATAGAAATATTTTGTCGATACCATAAAGTTTTACGGAATATATTACAATTTTTAAAATAAAAATAAAAATAAAATGTTTTCTTCTTAATTAGAACAATATAGAAATATTTTGTCGATACAATAAAGTTTTACGGAATATATTACAATTTTTAAAATAAAAAAAAATAAAATGTTTTCCTTCGATACGATAATCATAAAAGTCTTAACTTTGTTGATGCAATTGACTATACCTAATACCATGCTTGCGAATTACTGCAATGCAAATAGTGTCACTTAATTCTTCCAATGTATTATTCATTTCCTTTTAACAAAAAAAATAACCATTAAAGTCAGCACTTAACTTAAAAAATTGTCCTTGTCCTGGTCTCGGGCGCCATAGATTTGTGACATGGTTAACGGTTAAGGTCCAGGGTTCTTAGAAAATAAAATTTTTCTACGATCTTCTACTTTATTTCCTTTGTGGCATACAAGCATACGGCAAAACATATTCTTCGTAACACCAACGCTGGGTATATTTTAAATATATATATGACGGAAGAAAATTAAATAAAAATATCCTTATACTGCTCCCTGCTAACTCGGTACTTCCATACATGGATACGTTACGAGACTTTCTACCGGAATGGCCTAAGATCGCGGAATTCCGGTACCTCCACGGTACTTCCTAGGCGGCGACACTGTACTTTCCATATGTAGGCTCAAGTTTAAAACACCGGGCGGACGAAACCGAGCGGGAAAATTAAAACTTGTTACAATCTAATCATCTAATCTATAATTAGTGGTAAAATTAAATTGTGATTATATAATGTTGTAGGAAAAATTATACAAAAACCTACTAATAAAAACAGATAACACAGTTGATAATATAAAATTAGAAATTAAAATAAACTAGCTTAAGTTAGTAACACATGTTTAGTTCTTTTGTGAGTGTAGCGTTTTAGAGATGCTTTATTATAGTTACCGATTTCCTTTATTAATGGATTTTTGGAGACTGGTGTTTTACTGAAGTAAGAAGCTGTTTGATTATGGACAAAATGTTTAATTGTTGGAAGCTGTAAGTCCTGGAGCATGGATGATATTTTAGTGTAGCGGGGGTAATTATTAATTATCCGCATTGATAGATTTTGAATTCTTTCAAGTTTTTGGTAGTTAGTCAAGCAGGTTGAGCTCCAGACTGGCGAGGCGTATGTAATTAACGGTCGAATAACTGATTTGTATATTATTAATTTGTTATGAGAGCTCAAATGGGATTTTCTGTTGAAGTATGGAAACATTTTAAATATTAATTTTTTGGCTTTATCAGTTTTTCTATTGATATGATCTGTGAACGTAAGAGATTTGTCTAATGTTATGCCTAGGTACTGTACGGATTTTGACCAAGGGATGAGAGCTGAATTTATCTTGATTTGGTGGTTTATTTGTGGGCGACGTTTAGTGAAATTAAACTTTATTTATTTAAAAAATAGCAACTTTATGTTATTCTAAATATTTAAAATAGTTATAAACCTTTGGATTAAAGCGGCTAGGCATAGGATTTTAAACCCAGTTATCGAATATTTACGACTTATTGTAAGCTAGGATAGAGGATCTGACGAGCTAGTCCAATATTCATGAATGGGCATGAATTATAAACCCAGCTTCGCTGATCGGGGACGGGTCAGCTTAACCATCGCAGCAACCCTAGGTAGTTCACAGATTCACATTATGGAAACAAGATGAATATAAACGAATAATAAAACAAACTAATCTATATTTCGATAAATTGGTATGACATTACATTTTAGGTAGGCTTCGTGGCTAGACGAATATTACCGTTGAAGGGGGAGTTTAAAAATTGCAGTTCTTTCCGAAAGTTACCAACAAGTTCATATTTAATTTTATTCCAAACCATAGTAAAACATCTTTATCCATAACGTAACAAACAATTCTAGATTTTAATGCAAAAACTGTAATAAACTCATAACACAATATTCAGCAACAGCGTTTTATTCCCTCATTGAGGTTATACCTTACTAACTAAAAAAACATGTGTTTTTTACAAAGCACATCGATAATGAATACATTCAGTACTTAGTGTTATATTATCATATCATCACAAAAACAATCAAGTAAGTTGGTTAAAAAAAAAAAAAAAAAAAATAATAACATTTTAGAAAATGACATAGTATTGCAATCAAATCATTGTATTGTTTTTTAAGCTCATCCAACTAATAGAACCTTTTGTATTTGAAATAATAAATAAAGGATGTAGTGTCCGTCATTGAAATAAATTGTTTTATACGAGGATTAGGATCTAAAAACCCACCACAATCCGCGTGTGGCCGCCCGCCATCCGTACAGACGCCCGGCCTCAGTTTGGCGGCCTCTCACCAGGGAACTCCACCACATCAAGACCCAACACCTATGCGGGCAGAACGTTTAAAGCACCGCTACTTCCAACTAGGGATTTGTCGTTACCGATTTTTATTGTACCTGTTCCAACCCGTTCAAATACACAAATGGAACCGTTCCAAATTACCGATACAGTTCCACAACCGTTCCACTAAAAAACAAAACAAAAAAAACATATATATAATATACTCTCATATACCTATTTACTTAACTCAGATATGCAAAAAAAACTTTGAATTATAATAAAAAAGAATCAAGTAGATTGGTTCAATAATAAATAAATGATTGAGTTTTGCATACCCTGTAAACTTGTCTAAAGTAGATATAATACCTTTTGGAAATCAACGTCTCAATTCTAAGCCGTGTTTGGACGAATTTTTCTCTGCGGTTGATGCGACTTAAGGTTTACCTCATTACGTAATGGCTATAAAACATTTCATAAATCCCAAAGGAATGCGCATAACAATTATAGATCCGGTTTTATTTCGATAATGGAATTCAGGCTTGCTGTGACTCACGGAGACATCATTGTAACGCCGCGGTATTTCACGGTGTCCTAATGAACGACCTCACCCTCCGGAATGGTTTGTGTTAGAAGGAGTCTTTTATTTGATCCCAGGGATTTATGGAAGAAAACTATTGGGATGAATCAGTGGGACAGGGCTTATATGGTAGTTATTGATGGTTAAGCCAGATTTCACGGGGCGGGTGCTCTCTGGTATTGTGGTCGATATCCCAAGCCACCGTGGGTATGGGGACATACCACAATGGCTTCGTCACCAGTCCAATATTATGTTCCACAGTCCGCCAGTCGATATAAAATGCACGGACTAGCATTATCAAAACAAACAACAACAAAAAAAAGATAAAAAATGAAATGAAACAAATATTTATTTGTTTTAGGACCAAGTCCCTCTAGAACAAAAGCAATGAAAACAAAAAAAATCTTATGTTCTAGTTACTTCTAGGAAAAAAAAATATTTCAACAATCCAAAGGTATACAAAATCTATGAATCTTTGAATACTTAAACACATGTGGAGCACACACTTTTATATATATATAAATTATTTTCTATTCTATCTATTTTTTATATATATATATTATATATATATATATATATATATATATATATATATATATATATATATATATATATATAATAAAATAGAATAGAAAATAATTTTTATTCTGGGAAGAGTCCCTTAAGAACAACAGATATGGTGTAAGAAGTAAGAAAATAACAAAAAATAAAAAATATATCTATACAATAAAACAAAAGAATAAAATAAATAAACTTCTTCAGATATACACCTTTGCTGAACAAAATTAAATTTAAGATTAATTAATTAACTAAGTAAGGTATGAGCAATAAATAACATTTCTTTTTATATTCTAAATCTGATATTTGATATAAAATAACGTAATAAACGTAATGACGTTTCATCAGCAATGGCGTCTGTTTGTGAATACAGGAGGTATTGAAACAGTTGGGACTTGAATGATCATAGAGAAGAAGCATGGCGGATCTGAGTAGGTAGGGAATTCCAGAGATTAGCAGAGCGTACATGAAAGGAATAATCAAAAAATTTTGTGTTATGGGTAGGAGGAACGTAAGGGTCAGAATTTACATTATATATATATTTTATAAAGTAAATATCTACAATTACAATGGAACGGAAGATTGAGATTCGAGTAGGTAATGGAAAAAACAGAAGGATAAAGCCACTTGGACTCGGTGTAATAGAAATATGGTCAAAACGTACTAATTTTATTCAGTTCATCGGTAAGTCCTCCATACACCAGGCAACCGTAGCCAAAGCTGGGAAAGATAACAGAGGAAACCGCTGTTTTACAAACTAGTGACCACTAGTGCGGATCATATTTTAGTATGAGGACTGCTTGTACTAATAAAATAACTGAATGGAGAATGCATATATAAAAAATCTCTTCAATAAATCTACAAAATGATCGTGTGATTAAAATATAAAGCTTTAATAAAATAAATATATTAATAAATGAACTACTAATTTGGACTATATAAAGATAATAAATTCAAATTATTTTTTCATAACAGCTGTAGTTGTTTTCATTCCGTTACACGCAACGTAGCATGTTATTGAGCAATGGTGGATCTATTGGTGCATAAGCCACGTGCTCCCCGTTGGATTTTTCAAAAGATTTATAATTCATTAACAGTTTATTTAATAGCCATTCAACAAAACTATTATCGTAATGATCGATATTTAATACTTTCCGATCCTTGTTGCCTCTGATACTTTGCCGCATGTGTTCCATATATCTATGGAATTCATCGGCTACCATTGAGTTTAACATAGCTAACATAGGAAACATCCTACTAGATAAACGCGACAATACCTATAAATAAAGATTCCTAGTACTTTAAAATTTATTTGTCAAACAATTTGAAAAAAACCCTGTCATTTCAATATATTTACAATATGTTTACTTTCACCCACCTATATATGAAATATATAGTAAGGGAAAGTATTGCGATCAATTTTCGAATTCCAGTTTTCAACGGAAATACATGTTTAAGGGTCCCCTGCGTCCAGATAACCAAGTCCCGCTAAAAGGTCTGTCCCGCGCATAAATGAAAAGTCCTATGAAACTGAAATTTCATATTTAAGACAACTATACGTCCGAGATGTTGCAGAACCTTTTTCATCAAAAACAGCAAACCAGAAGAGCCACTTTATACTATGCATTTTGCACCTTTTTACGATTTTCTCAAAAACGGCTTTAACGATTTAAATTAAACACGCTATATCGATGTAAACTTTAATTGGATTTTAATATCATGTTAGTTTTATTCTAATTTAAATAGTTTAGCAGGACTAAAATGCCGACATTTCAATGTCATTAAATTTTGTATATTATATAAAAATAACCATATTATTTTCTTACCATTGATGAAAAACAGGTATATATTTTTTAAATGGCGGCCAATCAAATATAATTTAATTCAATTTAAAAACTCAGTTATTTTTAAAGGTATTTATTAGAGTTTTTTAATAAAGAAATTGAATAAAAAGAAAAGGGAAAATTGAAATTTCACCTAATTATTTTTTAGGATTGGAGAAATAATGGTATTGAGTTTTGGAATCAATAAGGTTTTTTTTTGTTTTGTTTTTTAATTATTATTCGATAGAGAATTATTTTTTTTTTTTACAAAACGAAACAAGAATCATTGAAATCGGTTTAGAAATAGCAGAGCTACATCTTTTTGAGATTAGCAGTGGTAATTGACCATTTGCCTTTGAATTGTTTATTGTTTTTCATATTAGTTAATTGCCTTTGAACAGTTGTACCCTTAATAGTAATTTGGAAATAATAAACCATTGGGTAATAATTTGTAGCGTTTTTATGTCATTCGTTGAAGCTACTCAACTTGATGAGTTAGACAAAAGGGGTTATCCTGCTTCTTCATCCTGGCAGTATTCCCTCTATGTCACCCTCCACAGATGCCTAGGTGAGAGTAGGGCTGAAAGATGTTGATGATTATTAGAAAATGCTTGTCGGAGGTCCACTTAAAATCGGGGTGGTCGCCCCTTGATGTATGGACAGCCTAATGAAACCCCCCTCCCTCCAATTTATATCCCTTCTCCTTATTGCACTGCTTCCCGCCTCGTCCAACATAGGCGGTGTCGGCGGCCAACTCTCTTCTCTTTCTTATCAGCTTATTGATATAGACTACAGCGATCTCTTCAAGGTTTTATAAGTAACCATAAAAAATAGAAAAAAAAATCTGGTGCGGGCAATACACGACTTTCACTTACCTCCGTTTTTAAAATCGGTTAAAGAATTTTCAAATATAGTAAGATGAAAATGTCCGAAACCATTATAGAATTAATTAAATATAAATTCTATAGAAACATGTGTTTTATTAAAAAATCGATTATATTTTTATCTAAAATAATCACTTAGTTTTATCGACTTCTCATCACTCTCTATTAACTTATAAAAGCTTGTGTACGAGATGATATTTTTTCTAAAATCTTTAGCTTTCCAACGCTATATCATACATGTATATCACTGTTCATATGTTCAAAAACAAAAAATTGCATTAAAAAAATATTTTCTTCAGTTTTCTCCTTTAGTTGCTTTTCAAATTCGCTCAACTTGCATATTTAGCTGTTATTTATCAATGCTAACAAGATAATATGGTTATTTTTATATAATATAAAAAATTAAAGGTACTTTACAGGAAGATATTTTGAAACATCGGCATTCAAGCCCTGTAAGACAATTTTAATCAGGATGAAACCTACATGATATTAAAACCCGCCCAATTTTACACCTATAAAGCTAGTTTAATCAAAATCGTTAGAGCCGTTTTTGAGAAAATCGTTAAAAGTTGCTAAATTCATGGTATAAAGTGGCTCTTCTGGTTAGCTGATTTTGATGAAAAAGTTGCTGTAACATCTCGGGCGTATAGCTGTCTTGAATATGGAATTTCAGTTTCACAGGACTTTTCGTTTTCTAACGCATGGAGTTCCTCAGGGATCATCACTTTCACCTATCCTTTTCTATATCTATGTTAACGACCTGCCCAATTCCATACATCACTCTAAATACCACCTGTATACTGATGATTTCCACATTTACCTTTCCTTCCATCCCACCGAAATGCCTGAGATGGTCCAAAAATTACAAGAAGATATTGATTTATGGGCCATCAAGAATGGTCTCAAGCTTAATATAGATAAAACCAAAGCCATCCTTATTGGTTCCAGACATCTCCTTAACTCCCTCTCCTATCACCCCTTACTCTACCTCAACCGTAGACCTATCATCTTCCAAACGTTTTTTAGAAACCTAGGCGTATTCCTCGATCAAAACCTATCCTGGAATAATCACATTTCCCAAATTTCCAGAAAATCCATAGCCATCTTTAAACAGTTCCTCTGATTGCGCGAATTGATACACCTTAAAACCCGCCAACTCCTAGTATCCTCTCTTATCTTCCCCCACATCGATTATGGTTACCCGGTGTTTGGCGGACTGTCTGAGACGCTTGTGATGAGGCTGAAGAGACTAATGAACTGGTTCATTAGATTCATCTTCGGAATTCCCAGGCGCTCTCATGTCTCCACCTGGTATGCCGAGTTGAAGGGGCTCTACCCGAAATTCCGACGGCAATACTTCCTAGGAACTTACCTTTACCAATCCTTCAGAACCAGAAAACCTATCTATATCTACAATATGTTCACCCCCCTCTCCTCTGTCCACTCTATCAACACAAGATCCCAGCCCTCGAACCTGCTCATTCCATCCCACAGAACTGCTTCCTTTAAGAGATCCTTTTTCATACGCGCATCTTCATTTTGGAATTCCTTACCCAAATCGATCCGTACATGCCAATCCTTAACTTCCTTCAAACATCACCTATTTATCCATCTCATCGAATATCAATCTACCGTGCCTTTATAAACTTAACTATTTGACCTCTTTATTTTTATCTTAATTTTCTATTTTTGTTTTTGTTTTATTATATGTATTTCTTTAAGGTAGTAATATGACCTTGTTGGTTATATATGGGTTTGTATGTGTGTATAAATATGTAGGTATATGAATGAATGTGTGTGTGTGTGTGTGTATATGTGTCCATGTCTGGGTGTGGGTGTATACATGTATATGCCATATGTAATATAATTTGTAATCCATAAAATGCTGTATATAATATGTTAAAATTCATATAGCCAGAATTTCAATATTTTATTGTACATTTATATCATTCTTAGGAAACTAGCTGTCCCAGAATAAAATTTCTTTTCATTCACATCATCTATCAACGTTTCGGGATTGTTTCCCCATTCTCAAGATATTATGTGCTTATCTAAAAGTTCATCTATTTTTTTTTTCAAATTTGATGAATTATTGGTCATATGGTTGGTGCTAATTAATTTAAATTTAGCCATATTTAAATTTAGTTTCTTTTCTTTTTTAATTTTTCTGGAAGTTTTACTTAATATTAACACTTAAATGAGCAAACCTTAACTTCCTTTTGTTAATTATTTATTTTATTTCATAACCATTCACATCATCTACCAACGTTTATAAATAATTTTGTCAGTAGAACTTTTTATAAGGCTTCTTAAAAACTATGTTTCTCACTCCTAAAACAAAAACTCAAAATAAACTTTATTTACAAAATTACAAGATGTTTACAAATGATTGCGAATAAGACATCCTTACAATCAGCAAGATTTTTGGATTTTTAGGTTATTAACCTTTCCTTTCCTTTTGGGAGGAGTTGAAAGGAAAGGTTATATCTGTTTACAGAAGATATAGTACGTTTTGGAAAAAAATATTTTTAGTACTTTTTGGATTGAAATGAAATGTGTGTGGATTTAGTACCTTTTAGAATGAAATGTAAATACCTTTTTAAAGGATTTCTATGTTTTTTAGATAAAATCTGATGACGGATCTAGATAAAACTAAAGCATCAGTATACACATATGTCAAAATATAAATTTCGAAAAAAAATGTCCTTTCGTACCTTTTGGAATTCAACGTCTCAATTGTTGTGCGGCATGGTCGGGACGATTTCCAGATTACAATTTAAATGCAAATTGTATAATAATTTCATTCATCACTTATTTAGGGTTGAATTTTTCTTATTGTCAAATAACACTTATGTAGGAAAGTAGCCAGGAATCCAATAATGTTATGGAACGTGTAAGCAAGCACAGCAGAGCTTGATCTATTGGGCAAGCGTAAATGTTTGCTCCCGGGGTAACAGGCTCCATTGGTGTGAAGCTACCATTTCCAATCAACTACCTTCATTTACCAGCTGTTTGTACAAAGACTTATAAACACGAGGCATTGATCAAGTATTAATGTGAAAAAATGTAATTCAATACTCGATTTAATTAAAAATTCAGTCATTACTCAACGTCTCAAGTTATCAAAACCTAGGCAAAAACAAAAAAAAATTCACTTACCTCCGTTGTTAAAATCAATTTAAGAACTTTTAAATACATGTAGAGATAAAAATAAATTATTAAAAATTAATGAAATTGAATTTCAATAGAAACATGCGTTTTATTAAATAATCTATTATATTTTTATCTACATCAATCAGTTAGTGTTTGGGATAACCAACTCCAACTCAATGTCAAGAAGATCACAACTAGGGGCGCTATGCTTCTTTGGCAGGCCCGCCAGGTGGCAGCACGGTCAACATGACTTCCCTTTTCAGGAATCAGAAACTGTTTTGAATTATCGGCTTTTCATCACTCTCCTTTACCCTTTACAATTCCGTGTATCATATAATATTTGTTTCTAAAATCTTTAGCTACCCAACGGTGTATTATACATCTATATTACTGTTCTTGTGGTCAAAAACAAAAAAAATTGCTTAAATGTTTGCACTTTTCTCCTTTAGTCGTTTATCAAATTCGCTCAACTTTGATATTTTGCCGTCCTTCTCATTAATGTCATTAAGATGATATGGTTAATTGTTTTGGAATGTACAAAATTAAAGGTAGTTTAGAGGTAAAAATAAGTTTAAAAATTACGTTGAGTTTCGACGAAAACATGTTTTTCAGATTAAATAATCTGACAATGCTAATTATTTATATACGACAATTACTTGGATTTATCCTCTTTTCATCACTCTCCATTATCTTATACAACTTTGGATTTTTTTATAAAATCTTAAGATTTCCAACGGTATATTACGCATCTATATTGCGATTCGTATGTTCAGGGGGAAAAAACAACAACTAGCTAAATAAATATTTCTGCAGTTTTCTACTTCAGACAGTCATCAAATGCTTTCACGTTGTTTACCATATTTACCCGTTTTGTAATGGTCAATTTTTCCGAATCAATTAAATTAAAGTTACTTTAGAGGAAGAAAAAGGTTGAAGAATTACATTTAGTTTCGAAGGAAACATATTTTTTAGGTTATTTCTTTTTTTTGTGATTTGTTGGCGCGACAGGCATTGGAAATCCTTGGTTGCTGGTATCCTAAGACTCTATACCGCGATTCTCGACGATATTTTATAGGGTAGAATCATCACCCCCTACGCCTATTTTTTTGAGTAGCCGCCATTTTGCTGACGGGTCTCACACACCCGGGTTGGGCTTGTGTGTGAATCCACATTTAATAACATGCTTGAAAAATTATATAAATAATTATCTACAAAAATCACTTACCTTTATACCCTTTTGGTTTTTCAGCATTACACTTTACAGCTTTGTATATAAGGTAATAATTTTCTAAAATCATTAGCTTTCCAACGGTATGTTACAATTTAAAGCATTATATTTTTATATTATATTAAAGCAATATACAATTTAAATGTATGTTACAATTTAACAGTTTACAATTTAAAATTCATGCAAAAAAGAAAAAAAAAATTTAATATGCACACCTAAAGGACCAAGAGTATCGAAGACATCAATGACAAAATTTAAGCAAAAAGATAAGTCAACTAAAGAAAAATATAAATAAATAAGGTTGGGTAGAAATCTCAACTAATAAGATTCTTTATGTATATTTTCTTGTCATCCTTGCGCGAATTTCATGCTAATATTTCATGCATCTTCCCGATTTCAGTACCACAGTAGCCAGTTCTTCTCTGAGTTTCTGGACCACGTCATCAGGGGCATGTAGTTAGGAAGTATTAGGGAGCCATGGAAAGAATGGAAACGTGTCCTTGTTCGCTGGCGGTTTCCTGAGGAAGGAAAAAAGCTGTGATTTATGCGTGGCGTAGGGTCGCTCTCCGATTTTTAGCCACCCCCGGATCTGCACCCTGTGACGGACACCTTCCGGTAGAGCGGCGCCCACAAATTGCGCCACCACCCCATTACCATCACTAATCTCGGTCCGACAAATTTGGTGCGCTACCCCCACAGGGACCTTTGTATAGATCTGTAACGAGTTCTTTACCATCGGCTCCCTTTCTCCGCGTCACGCTGTCAGATTGCGCTACGTCATTTTTATGAGAGGGTGACACTCGCTGGAACTCATCTCCGTTGGAGTGGTTCAGCAACATTCATCGATAAATGAGTGATTCGTTCCATTGAACTTATGGAGAAATTTAACATTAATCATACAACGCTGCCTTAGCCTTGATTTTATTTTTACATCTAAAAACCTTCTGTACCCATTAAAAAAATATGAATCTATACTAATATTTTTTTTAATATGAGTTTGTTCGAACGCGCTAATCTCAGAAACTACTGGTTCGAATAGAAAAACAATTTAGATATGTTAGATAGTCCATTTATCGAGGAAGGCTTTGGGGTTATATAACATCACGCTTCGGCCAATAGGAGTGAAGAATCAGTGGAAAATGTGGAAAAAACGGGGAAAATTAACCTCGCATCCCAATGATTTACTTCTTTTAAAAGAATTATTTTAAAAGAATTCAATTTCCCGTTAAGTTATCTTTTGCCGAAACAATTAAGAAATCACAGGGGCAAACATTTAAACACGTAGAAATCGATTTACGTCAAGACTGCTTTTCAATCGGCCATCTATGTGTCGCTTTGTCAAGATCGGGTTGCAGAGAAAATCAGTATGTTCTTCTGCCCCAAGAAAATAAAACTAAAAATATCATTTACGCAGAAGTAATTTAAAATATATTCTTTTAAACTGTTCAATAATCGAGATCACAATAACAGAAATTGACGCTGACGAAGTCGTGGGCAACACCTAGTTTTTGTGTTTATATAACAAAATTCTTATATAGCAAGAATTTGAATGGAATCTACTCTGCCAAGACTTTAAATATAATGAATACATGAAATAAAACCTAAAAGAATAGGTTCACAGAATATTTAATTTTTTCTTAATTGTCTTTGGAAAATCCCCATACAAATACAGTTGGTCATTGTTTATAATTCAAAGCTATAAATTATCTAATAAAGTTATACTAAATGAGAAAATTATAATAAAAGATTTGTACAAATGTATATATAACTTTTAAAAAAAAGATAAAGTTTCAAAAAGATCCTTGATCTTATGTCAACAACAACAATTTTTATTGAGTAAAATTACAATCTGTCCCAATTTGGACATCAATAGTAGTGCTGAAAGATATCATACATACTACATTCATACAATATTTGCACATTAAAAAAAAAAAAAAAAAAAAAAAAAAAAAAAAAAAAAAAAAAAAAAAAAAAAAAAGAAAGAAAAAAATTTTCAAAAGACTTGTGCTTCTGCCTTTGATTTTAAAATTAAAATAAACATAACAGGTATCTTATAGAGAGAAATGCTTTATTTTATCAAAGGTATAACAAAACAAAACAGTGCTTCCCAACTGTATTGGGTTGCTATCACACACCGCGTACTTATCAATCTAATGACATGTGATATTGAGTTAAAATGTCATAAATTTACCTTACATTTATTTTCTTTATCAATACCTGTTTATGTTATATGTTATAATATATAATATAGTTTATAATTTAAAGCAAGATTCATGCAAAAAAAGAAGACAACAAATTTGAATATGCACACCTAAAGGATCAACAGTATCAAAGACATCAATGACAAAATTTAAGCAAAAAGATAAGTCAACTAAAGAAAAATACAAATATAAATAAATAAGGTTGGATAAATATCTCAACTAATAAGACATTTGCACCAAAAAAAAATAAATTAAGGTTTAATGATGAGGGGAGGGTAAATAATGTGATTTAAATACATATAAATTGCACGGTCAAGGTATATTTTCAATAATAAAGGCTTTTAACCCTAAATTGTTAATTAAATATTAATGGATATTTCATATGGATGCGATATTCGATTAAGTCAATAACGGAGTTATTAGTGAAATATTGGTATGAGGTTGGTAATGTTGTCTTTGATCATGATACATGGGGCATTGAACTAGTAAATGAAAAAGGTCTGCAGGTAATTTATAATTACATAATGGTTTTACAGTTTAATTAAACGAGTTTGGTCATAGGCTGTTATATAGATTACATATTTACTGGAAAGACGGGGTTGAGCTAGTGTTTTATTTAATTTAAATAAGGATTATATTGTTAGATATGGTCGGACATCGGTATTATTGGTAAATATTTTGTTATAAATGGAATTGAACTTCAGATTGCATATTTCCCTCACCTATTTCCGAAAGCCATCCATAAAATTGGCTTATCCTATAGAACTTCATTCAAGGTTCACAATAATTGAATTTCAGAGATTTTAATATTTATTTATTGAGATGTATTATAATTTTTTTCTAAATGAACATTAGTAATAGTGATATGAGACCACATTCACACAATATATACAGAAAACAATGATAAATTCAAATTACATAAAATATAATATAAATACAAAAAAACAAAACAAAAAAAAACAACCTATAATTGAGATAAATACAAATAAATGAAATGAAGAAGTAAGAAATACATTAATCATACACACAATCATAACTATATACAATGTTTTAAAGTTTTATAAGGAAACTTAAACTAGTTTAGCAAAAACACATACATGCAGACGTAAGTATACTGACCAGACTGTAGAAACTCATTACATGAGTAAAGTATCTGACCAGTGTCAGAACTCCAATTTAATAGTTACAATACGTCTCGCGGTCACTGCCGTTTCAATCTTCGAGGAGGATTGTAGAGATGGGTGTGCTGGATAGGGATTGTGTTAGAGTGTTAAGATGATGAGTAAGGAATTGAATGTCAAAAATAGAAAATTTAATAAACCCTAACAAACTCCAAAAATATTATCCTTTATACTTCCTGCCCTTCTGTACCTCGACTCCAGCTTGACAATCTTTTAATTTGCAATCCTCACAAAAGAGATCTAAATAATTTGTTCTCAGTGCTAATATATATATGTCTCAATAAGGGCAAGGGTAATAACCCTTTGAGATTACATCCTCACAGTATTTAATGAGAAGATAAATAAAATAAAATTATAGCAAAACATGTAAGAAAAAAGACAAAGATAATAGTTATATATAATTAATTCAAACTTACACATTAATAAAATATACCAGCCATGGATAACCCGGATTCGACTTTGCTCCCTACTTGTAAGAGGTAAAAGCATGACCCGAGAAATACCAGCAGTTCTCTATCAACCGTATCGCTGATTTTGAAAAAGTGATACAGTACTTGAATACCGTTTACTAAAACATTTACTTGAATTCCTTCACTAATGATAGTTCATAAATGCTTCGCACGGGTGCAACTTGAATGAGGTGTTCTCATTTATGTTAAGAAAAGCTCTGTATGATCTATTTAGAGTTTATCGCTTTGGTAGTTTTGTTCATCGGAACGAAAAGTGCGATCAACAAGAAAGAAATCTTTTATTTTATAAACTCTATTCATTATTATCAAACATAGCATAAATCAAAAAAAAAAAAAAAAAAATCAAAATTGGTTCAGTTTATTTGTTTGTTATTTTAAAGTTAAGCATAGATAAATGAAAATTTAATTTTCCCATAGAAAAAAAAACTTGATTGCAATTTATGTTTTCAAACTATAGAAATAACACCGGCTCCTACTTTATTCGGTTTATTACTATTTTATATTTCAAATGAACCATTTAATGTATGTTTTAAATGTTAAATTATGTTGTCATAAGAATCCCATTTTTTTTTTTTTTTTTTTTCTACTGTGAAACATCCGTTTTCATTAAATAGTATTAAATTTGAAATAATTAATAAGAATGTTAGTTTATAAATTTATATCAACTTACCTTTATGTTAAGAACTAAGTTACGATTCGGTACATAATATTCTTTTATAATCTTGCGTTATAAATGGAAGAATACGAGTATAACTTGCGCGATTTTGTACATTTAACTATTATAACCTCCCTCTTTACTATAACTGAAATGTTTATAAGTTTATGGGCTTACAACAACATTATATTAATTTATACGAATTATTTTATTGCATATTAACTTTTTTAAATGCTTGCGCTTTCCAACGGCATATTATACGCATATGTTACTGCTTATATTTCAGGATTACTTTTTTGACGACTTGATTTTCGGAAAATTTATTTTTCCCGTTTAAAGAAAAACTAAATTTCAATATATTTTACTTATACTCGTAAACCTTCAGGAAAGAAAGCCCTAAAAGCAATGGCAGATATTTGAATCATGAAAAACCTTATATGACATAACAGGCACTGCTGTGAATTAAATGTTTTTTTCTTAAGGTTGCTTTAATATTGCAGGTATTAATATTATTCATCATGAATATTTAATATTGTATTAACTATGCAATTTAAGTTTCGTAGACTTAAATTTTAAGCTATACTTATTGCATAGATTGTATTTGGAGATTTGCCTGCTCATCATCGATTGAAAACTCAGATTCGAATTAATTCACGATTTCAATACTTTCCGTCACTAAGTATTTCATATATACGTAAATGAAAGAGAAAATAAAAGAATAACGCAGTTGATTTAAACACATCTTCATTTCTTAATAGCTATAAATGGTTGTTCTTGACATAAGACTTCTGTGGAAGTTATTACTCAACCACATTTTCTTCTTCTAGAATCATGAAACCTCTCAATACTGGTGTGTTTGTCTTTCAGATCTCACCATTCAACTTATACAAAATTGGCAAGGTGACGTCAACAACAGCATTAGTGACTAAAACTCATAATGAAGAAAGACGAAATATTAGACCATCCCAGTTTTTACTACTCCTGAACAAAGAATATTATTAAAAGGGGTCCTAAGTTATAAAAGCTCTGCAACAAAAGAAAGCATTAAAATCCGGACCTTTAAAGAAATGTTTCATACACGTACTTGCATAAACAATTTGCCTTAAATAAATATTACTACTTTTAATGCACTGGCGGGTGGATGTAAGTTTCAGTAAGCGACGCAAGTTGCAACACCCAAAATAAAAAAAATAATTAAAAAACAAAAAAAATATATATATATATATATATATATATATATATATATATATATATATATTCATATTTTAATAAATCATTAAAAAAAATCGTTACTTTTTATTGTTCATTATTGTGTATACATTTTATTGTAATTTTATGCTGTGTAAATATTGTATGAATGTAGTATGTATGATATCTTTCAGCACTACTATTGATGTCCAAATTGGGTCAGATTGTAATTTTACTCTAAAATTAATTAATAATAAAAATTGTTGTTGTTGGAAAGCCTTTTTATTGTTAAAGTTTTTTGTTTTTTTTAAATTCATAATAAATATTTCGCCTTTTAATCTTGGAAATGTAAATGGATAGTTTTTGATAGGCACTTTCTATTTTTTTTCTTAATAAAATTTACTAAGAAAAAAATGTGTAAATTTAAAAAGATAAGTATACCATTTAACTATTTACATACTAAGTAATATTTGCTTTGGGTGGCAGTTTCTTAGGGGCGGGAAAATTTGAGAGAAATTAATTTGTTCTTATTTAAAAAAAAAAAGGAAAAAAAAAACTTTACCATTGAGTACTGTAATGAAAAGAGTCAGTGGTAAATTAACTTGGTTATATTAACAAGTGCATTGAGTTATCATAATATCATAATATCATACTCATGTTTTATTATTAATTATTACGAAACCTGTATCGCACTCTAAAAACCATTTATTAGATGTTAGGGGAAACTGAAAAAAAAAGAGAAGGGTGGTTAAAAATCATCTAACACGTACCGAATAAATTTGTGTCTATCAATTCTCGTTTGAATCAAATTCAAAGATCTGAAATTCAAAAGAAAAAAAATCAAAGAGGAGTGGTATTGGAACCACATATTTGTAAAAAAAATATTTGTTGTTCCTGGGTTTTTTGTTTAAATTAACTTCATTGGATGTGGCTATTATTGATTATAATAATTGACACATAATATACATCAGACAGGAATAATTCATTGAAAGTTTTATTATTAATCATAAAAATATTGCGGCAAATATTATCGCTATGAAAATTATTTTTAAAAAAGTATTAATTAATTAAGTAATACCCATGAAAGTAGGTTGGGATTTTATATTAAAAATGTTGTCCTTTAACATACAATTAATGTAATCATTATAAATAACAGTCAAATTATGCTATTTTTACCTTTGTACAAAACAAAAAATAGTCAATTTCTCATAATTTTATCAGCTTTCAAACGGAAAACGTAAACATATTTACCAAGTACAGACTAATTTAATAATACGTATAACATTCAAGCTAAATTTACTTGACATTATTAAAACTGAACAACCCTTAGGACCCCAGTAAGAGCGTATAGCTTAGTTAGTTTAGTTCAATAAAACGCCGCTAGAGTGCATCACCATACAGCGCTAATGTGAAGCATTGGGTCACAAGTGGAACAGCGCACAGTGGGCAATATGACCGATTTAGGTGGACAAAATTCTAAAACTTGTCTATATTTAACCTTTGGGGTCCCAGATTACGGAAAAAAATATTTTAAAAAATTATAAAAACTAATTAATTTTTTGACACGATTAGCGAGCGCTCCGTGGTCAAATATAAAATTTATTTGCTAAAATCTAAAACTCCCCTATATTTTACGTTTGAAGTCCCAGAATACGGGAAAAACAATACAAAAAATCTAATTATGACTCGGAGTTGCTAAAATCTGCTAATAAATGTATTTTATAGGGTTTAGGAAATTCTTGAAATTATAGATTGTAAAATTTTTGATTCGTAGTGTCTGAAAAAAATCATGTAACACCCAAAACGCAAAAAATCGCAAAATTTCTTTGTAATATCTAAAGACTAGAAGGATTGGTAAAAAAAATCCTACAAACAAATCCTTGGTGTAACTGGGGGGTTATATAGTTTTTCGTTATTGAATAAGGGCGTACATTTATAAATTACTAAATCAACTCTACAGGTGAGATTGCAATTTATACCTGTCTTAGCAATGCCCATTGTTAAATAAAAGCAAAAAGACTTTGCTCTAAATACACCTTAAACAGAATAAATGACCATCGAATAAAAATAATCCCACTGTTGGTTATTAGGCACTTGTGTGAACAGGAATGATTCATTCATTTACTATTTATTTGTAAAGACGGTATCGTGGGAAATATTAGTATTAATAGTCTTGCCAACTAATAATAGAAAGATGAAGCACTTGAAAATTCCAAACTTTTGTCCACCTAAATTGGTGATTTAGCCCACTGTGCGACGAATGAAACGTCGGGTACTATAATTGAAAATGGCAATCATCATTAAAATATGAGATTATATTATCAAATTTAACTCATTCTGTAAATATATGATATCTGACCACAAAATCACCATTGCATTGCCAACAACGAAACAATTAAATTTTATTCAATATTGCCTTTAAACTGATTCCACTTTGTTTATAATACCCAAAAACTTCTGGTGCGCGCAATACACAACTTTCTCTTACCTCTGATGTTATAATCAATTTAAGAATTTTTAAAAACATTTAGAGATGAAAATAAATTGTAAATTAATTACATTTAGTTCCAATAGAAATATGTATTTTATTGAATAATCTATTATATTAAGACCTACGACAATCGGTTAAGTTGATCGGCTTTTCATCACTCTCCATTAACTTTTATAATTGTGTGTATACAATGCTATTTTTCCTAAAATCTTTAGCTTTCCAACGGTATATTAGGGGTACTCACTACGTTTGCTATAGCATGCTATTTGTGCTAAACCCATCAATTTTATACAGGAAATAACTGCAGAAACTCGACGGGTTTAGCAAAATAACACAAATAGCATGCTATAGCAAACGTAGTGAGTATCTCTATTCTACATCTACTTCACTGTTTTTATGTTTAAAAACACAAAAATTGTATGAAAAAATATTTTTGCTCTTCTTCTTTCGTTGGATATCGAATTCATTCCACCTATATATTTAACCGTTTTTTATCAATGCTAAAAAGATAATATATTCAATTTATTTAAATCTACAAAATTGAAAGTAATTAAGAGGAAGAAAATTTATCGGCATTTAAGCCCTGTCAGACTATTTCAATCAGAATATAATCTACATCGTATTAAAGCCCATTAATTTTTACATCGAAACAGGGATTTTAATCAAAATCGTTAGAGCTGTTTTTTAGAAAAACGTAAAAATGTACAAAATGCAAGGTATAAAGCAGATCTTCTGGGCAGCCGATTTTAAATAAATAGTTGCTGTAACATCTGCTGTGGGCGTATAGTTGTCTCAAATATGAAATTTCAGTTTCGTACGACTTTTCGTTTTGGCGCTAGACTTACCACACACACACGCGCGCGCCCGCGGGACTTGTATATATTTCCCTAAAACATGTATTTCCGTTTAAAACTCAAATTCGAAAATTTTCGGGATAGCAATACTTTCTCTTACTATATATTTCGTATGTAGGTAAGTGTAAGTAATAATTAATGTAACAGATAAAATGTTTCAATAACATATTAAGGTATTTCCTGAAATAAAATAAACCATATAACAAAAACATTTGAACTGATTTTATGTGGCAAAAATTCTACTAACCTCATCCCATTTTTAACAGCTTTGTAGGAAATTAAAATTTATTATCATTACTTTTTTTTTTTACATTAAAATCTATTCCAAATGATCCTTTACAGATTCTGATAATAGCATTTTACAGACATAAAAAAAACACAATAAGTTATTCATAATAAATGCGCGCATTTAATTTAAATAATCCAACTTTATAGATTATAATCTTCAACTATTACTTATGATTTTCCTCTTTCCACATTATTAAGTAACACATTATAGTTAGATACTATTTTTTGAACATTTATAGCTTTGCAAAGCTATATTACACATCAAATCACATCTCATATTTTATTGTTTATTTTTCAAACGGAAAGGTTTTCTCCTTTAGTCAAGTATGACATTCCATCAAAGTGTATATCCATTTTCATTAATAAAAGCAGAGCTGGTTAACTATTTAAATAAATAGAATTAAATGTACTTAAGAGGAAGACATTTTGGACATCTTGGTACACCATTTAAATTAAGATAAGACCTAGCTGATATGAGTTTGAATAAAACCGTTTGAACTTTTCTAGGAAATATTGTAAAAACGGGTAAAATCGGTGATAAAGGAGGCACTTCTGATAATTTGGCTTTGGAAAAAAATAATTCTGTAACATCTCAAATACATCTCGATTTTTTACAACATTTTTCTTGACTTGCACTCATAGAATGGTCGAATCCTATAATTTCCATCACTATATATATTAAACATACTTAATAGGTTAAAAACAAATTAGAAACTGAATGAAACACTTAGTTAGGCTCAATGGGTTTTATCAAATGATAAAAATAACGAAGTTAGTAAAAATAATATTAAATTTAAACTTGTATTCGTAAATATTCGTAAATAAATTCATCACAAATAACTAAAGAAAAATTAAAAACAAAAATAATCAAAGCATAGAAAAAATAGCTATCCACAGAAATATAAATTATATTTCCAAAAGAAACTTACTAAAAAACAACTATCATTGTGTCATTTGTTCTCTACTAACTGACGGAAACAAGTAAATGATCTTTATAACCTTTCAGAATTATATGAATTAATAAGTTTGTCCCTTCTTCAATCCTTACAATCCAAAATCCTTCGAAAAATCCTCAACGCTCCTTACTTCAACCCGAATAAGCTCATCCATAAAGACCTTAATATTCCTTATGAAGCTGATTTGGCCCGAACCAGGAATCAATCCTTCCATGACGAACTCCAGTCCCGCTAGTTTCACTAGTTTCAATTCTAGCTTCCTCTTCCATTCCTGACAATCCTCCGAGGCGTCTGAAAAGAAGATGGCCTCGAGACCTTCTAGTTTAGATTACCTAGTGGAGTGCTGCCAATGGGCAGTTTCTCTTCATGTCTTTTATCTAACAGCTAATTTACTAGATGTATTAATCAATACAGTTGAAAATAAATAAATATTAGAATAAAAAAAAAAAGTTTGTACTAAAATATAATTGACTAAAAGGAAACTGTATATGTATCATCTGTCATTAAAACCATAAAATTTACACTCAATAATTCGATACTTGTCTTTCTTATTTTTGATTCCTTAAATAATAAAAAAATCTGGTGCGGGCAACAAACGGCTTTCACTTACCTCGGCTGTTAAAATCATTTTAAGAATAATTCCATTTACCATTTACCATTTAATTCCAAACTTAAGGTTTATGGAAAGAGTTTTAATTTAATTTAAATAAAAATTGTATTCAGTTTCGTTGGAAACATATGATTTAGATTAAATAATATAACTATATTAAATTGTTACGTATAATAATCATTATTAAGTGTATGCTCTGTTTGTCACTTAACATTACTTTTTACAACTTTCTGTATAAGATGTTGTTTTTTCTAAAATCTTTCTCTTTCCAATTGTATATTAAACGTCTATATTACTGTTCTTATTGTACAAAAAACAAAAATTACATAAAAAAATGATAAGATTAATTTTTTGGGATGTACAAAATTAAACGTACATTAGAGAAAAAAAGAAATCTGCCACTTAAGCCCTGTCAGACTATTTCAATCAGAATGAAACTTATATCATATTGACGCCCATTAAATTTTACATCAATATGGTGAGTTTAATCAAAATATTTAGAGTCGTTTTTGGGTAAATCGTAAAAAGGTGCAAAATCCATGGTTTAAAGAACTACTTCCGGTCAACTGATTTTGATGAAAAAGTTGCTAGACCATCTCAGGCGTATAGTTATCTTAAATGTGTAATTCGTTTCGTTTTTGTATTATATTGGGTTGTGTCACATGAAATGTCCGTTTTTAAGGTAAAGGATTTTTATTAAAAATACGATATGAAAACATGATAATTTTATTCGAAGTATTTACCTTCTTTTTCTACGCATTTTTCCTAAAGTGACACCAACTTTTTTATCCCCGAACTGAAAAACTCTGAGCTTTGAGGTGAAACAAAATCTGAAAACGCTCTTTTCACTTGATCGTCATTTTCAAAAAGTTTTCCTTTGACGAAGTTGTCTAAATTCCTGAACGGGTGGTAATCTGTTGGAGACAAGTCGGGAGAATATGGTGGGGGCGGAAGAACTTCGTAGCCCAGTTCTTTCAATTTTTGCACGGTATGTTTTGAAACATGGGGTCTTGCTCCCGCTCAGTGAGATCATGAGGTACCCATGTATCGAGCTTTTTTACTTTCCCAATACACTTTAAATGCCTGGAAACGGTAGATGCACTTGCATTTAGTTGTGCTAAGAGTCTTTTAACTGTTTGGTAGGGGTTTCCTTCTACTGTATGTTTGAGGATATTGTTGTCTATTACGGGCGGAGGTCTTCCTCGGGGCAAGTTTTCCAAGTCGGTATCCCCAGTCCGTTCAGGCGAATGGTCCGTTCATTAACACTCCTTCCCCAAACGCCTTGCAAATATTTCTAGCGGCCTCAGTTGATGAATGACCGAGTTTAAACTCGTACAAAAATATTACTCGAAAATCGCGTGTTTCCATGTTTATATTTGGAAATATACTAAAAAGTGGGTAATTGATTGGGAAGCTAATGTTTATAATACAAAGGCAAAGGATTAGTAACTGTTTACTTTATTGAAATAAATATGTGTTTAAGTATGTAAACATTCGGAAGAAAAGAACAGAGACCTGCAAAATCCTTTATGTATTTCAGAAACTATAAAAACGGACATTTCATGTGAAACAACCCAATACTTATACACATACGCACAAACCTCTTGCGCGACTTGGTTATTTGGACTCAAAGGACCCTAAAACGTGTATTTCCTTTGAAAACTGGAATTCGAAAATATTCACGATCGCAATACTTTCCCTTATTATATATTTCATATAGAGGTAAGTGAATGTAAAAACACAATTATACGACATGCACAGATAAGCATTTCTCATCGCAATAGCACAAATCAGCAGCCGAAGTGAAATTATGTTTAATTGAAAAAATATTTGTCGAGATACAGCTGATTTTATTTTTCAGAATATAGACAGAAGGCAACAAGACAATAATAGAAACAATGATTTTAACTGTGATGGTTCGAGCTTTATGCAGTTTACATTTGAGATGCTAATATCGCTATGACGGCTCAGTCACTTAGCATTGATTATGGAAAGCATATCTTCGAAGATTATATAGTAAGGAGAAACAAATTGCCATTCACAGAATGAAATAATTCATATATTTCAGGACGTGATTAATCATCACCAATTAGATATTATTATAAATGAAACTACTCATGATGTAAAGAAATAATAGAACAGCATCTTGCCGATCTTGCCAGACGACATATACAAAAACAGTAACATTTCTAGAGGAGTTCGATTATTTGATGGTGGAAAGATGATGATTTGTGAGAAATGTCTAGGATTTGTATCACTGGCTGCAATGGATGCCGAGTACATACCTTCTGCGGTTGAAAATTCATAAACGAAAATTTATAAATCAGACAAGGATCTGATGTGTGTTCTAGAATGACAAGATGGGTGATGTGCAGATTATTCTCTGAGAAAAGCTTATGGAATGCACTATATTTCCATTGCTCTAGTCGCCAAATAAATCTCATTATTGAGCGCTTTAAACAAAATTATAGAGATTCGAACTAAGGTTTCTGCCATAAAATAAACGATGAAATTTTTCGGAGAAACAACCCTGCGTGGAAAACGAATTACAAATATAACCTTTCTTTATGAAATGCGTTGGTTTCAAAAACTCGAAGTTCTGCAACATCCCACTTTTGAATGAATTGCGGTACCACTCTTTCAGTCTCAGTCTCATTTGTAATAAATTGATCACTTTTACAGCCTACAAACAGTAAATGCTCTGTATTCAAAACGTATGGATCTACTTCAGTGCGCTATTTATATTAAAAGAATAACTATTAAAGAAATATCGAGATACCGCCGATTTTTTTTAATACTTAATACTAACTAAGGTTTTATAGGCTAGGCTAAACTTCAAGCTAAGAATCTTCAAATTATTTTTTTAAATTTAATATTCCCACATCAGAGACCTTGAGGTATAAAGTATACTTTAATCATTTTCCGCTTGTCCGATTAAACAGATTCGCTATCTAGGACTCCTACATTACAAACGTCTAACATGGAATCCGCACACAAGACTGAAACGACAAAAAACTGCTCGTCGCTTTCGCTTACTTCAACACTTACTGGACAGATGCTCTAACCTTTCACTTAACTACAAAAGACTCATCTATATCACCATCATAAGGCCTACCTGGACGTAAGGAGTTGAGCATTGGGGCTCTACTAAACCATAAAATTCTTGCCACATTTAATCCTTACAATCCAAAATCCTCAACGCTCCTTACTTCGTCACGAATAAGCTCATCCATAAAGACCCAAATAATCCTTATGTAGCTTATCTGGCCCGAACCAGGTATCAATCCTTCCATGACAAACTCCAGTCCCGCTCTAACCCAATAGTTTCAATCATTGCTTCCTCTTCCATTCCTGACAATCCTCCGAGGCGTCTAAAAAGAATATAGCCTCGAGACCTTCTAGTGTAGATCACATATTGGAGTGCTGCCAATGGGCATATTCTCTTCATATCTTCATGTATATTATTATATTTTATATAATTATATATATATATATATATATATATATATATATATATATATATATATATATATTATCAGCTAATTTACTTGATATATTACTAATACACTTGTAAATTTCAATAAGTAAAAAAAAAAATTAATTAAGTATTTTTTTTCTCTTCCAATTATATTTTATTCTGTTAACAACCCATATCTAGTCCTATAACTATAACTATAACCGATAACATAGTCGACTTTTTGGGGTTTCGGAGTTTTCTCATCTGGAGCATTTTGAGAGCGGCTTTCGAATTTTAGAATTTTGCCAAGACTCTCAGTCTACCATGGTAGTATCTAGAATGAAAATACAAGACAGACATTTTTGCCTCTCTTTTAGAGCAAACGTTTGACATTCTTCAACAAACAGGGATGTAGTACATCGTCATAATTGAATTCCTCTATTGTAAGTGAGTCAGTTCTAATTGTGGATCATCTTTACTTCTTTCTTAAGATCCTCAATTTCATTTCGGCAGCCTGTCCACCACTAAGCAGCTGTTAGCAACACGAAGACTTGAAGATGATGAGCTTTATCTTACTGGTTAATTTTGTTTTTCCATCAGAATGTCAAAAAATTAAACATAAAAACGAAGAAAAACATAATTATAAAAAAATATCATTTATTTCGTTAAGATTTAAACAGAACCTTCAGAGACTAATGCTGAAATGGGATAATAGGCTTTTATTAATCATAAAATAAATTATTCATAATCTAAGTTTTGAAGTTTTTATCCAATAATTGTTTAAAATTAAAACAGTTGTAAAATGGCGAATTTTGTTTTCTATAGCGTTTCAAACAAAATTATCATCAATTTGGAAATTTTGACATTATTGCTCGAAACCCATCAGATATATTTAATCAGCGAAAAAAAATACAAATATAAATATGATATTATTTTAAGAGGTATATTTAATTTTAAAATACCTTCTAGAAGAACTCTGTGTTGGTAATAGTGAAATGTCCATGATGGCTGAGAATATATTAGACTCCCTGGGGATTATTCATCATTACCTGTATGGACATTACTTGGGTTGAGATTTCTTTATTTACTTATATTTATGTTTTTCTTTGGTCGTCTTATTATTTGCTTAAATTTTGTCATTGATTCTTTGATACTGTTGGTCCTTTAGGTGTGCATTTTCAATTTTTTTTTTTTTTCCAGCATGGATTTTGCTTTAAATTCTAAACTATATTACATATTATAAGATATAACATATAAATCTATTGATAAAGAAAGTAAATGTATAACTTTTCAATTCAATATCACATGTCATTAGATTGATAAGCACGCTGTGTATAATAGCAACCCAATACAGTTGAGCAGTACTGTTTTGTTTTGTTGTAATTTTGATAAAATAAAGCATTTCTCACTTTTTTTAATTTGTTATTTTGTATTTTTATGTATGAACTAATTGTTTTATTTTCCTTTATTTAGTAACCACATTTTATTATATTTTCTTATTGTTTATAGTGTTTATAATATCATGATAACGTAAGTAGTATGTCTGTGATATGACCACTTGCCATTGGGAAATTCGCCTGTTGGTGGGCTCTCTTTATAAATAAATGAGTGAAAGTAGGAAAAAAAAAGGAATAGGGCACCCGTACCCAAGGATGCGGATATTACATATAATTATTACTGACTCAGAATCATCAAGTAATTCCCAAGAACTTCAGAGACATATTCCGATTCATTTATTAATCGCTTCTAAGTAAAACTGACTTCAGATAGAAGGTTGATAACCAGATATATCCATTTTCTTTTTTACCTACCTACCCTCGCTAGAGCACTAACAAGGTGGATAAAAGTCGTGAATAAAGTCGGTATTAGTGATGAAAAGGCAGAGGGGGTGAGGAGGGGGGTCCAGGCCTCACCCGGGGCCACACACCGGGCCCGGCCATTATATGGAGATCGCTGGCCACCCAAGCTGCCCGTACCTTACCTCTTGCCACGATAAATCCTGACCTCTTTTTCATCGGCCCTATAGCCTAGTTATCCTACCGCTCACGACATTAGTGCCTTCCATCGGATATAAGTAAACAGTGCTTGAAGGAAGCTGGAATATTAATTAATCTGAAAAATATGCATATGGTGAGAAAGGAATGGCTGAAAGTGCAACAAGATTGAAACCCTGAAGGATTCTGATAAAAATTAACCGTTTCTTTGCGATACAAAGTTATTTCATTTCTTAAAATACCCAGAAGCCTAACAAACTAGGATCTAGCTTCCATGAATTTTCAGGGGTCACGGTTTTCATCCATCCGACATACATACCCGAACCAACGTTTATTTTAAAAAATAATTACGAGTAATGCCTTAATCGACAACATAATCGGCTTAATACCACCACATAAAATTAATATTAATGGTCATAACTTCCCAGTTTGTAGGGCTTTTGAATATCTTGGAGCACTAGTCACCGAAAAGAATGAAATACGAAAGGAGATAAAGGCCGGAATAGTATCAGGATATCGTTGCTTTTTTACTGTACAGAAAGTTTTGAAGTTCAAAGATCTTTCTTGGAGTATCATGGTCATCGTGTACAAAACAATTATTCGCCGTAGCCGTAGGTCAGGTGTCGGCCCAATCTCCCTGTCCTAGTACCGCAGAAAGCCACTGGCTCTCCAGGCTGCGGGAACAGTACACTGACACTCACTCATATACACAAATTACAGCACACCACAGATTAAGGTAACCAACAGTACAAACCCTAGGATCACCTTCCCTAGGTAGCCGCCCCGGATGGGGGAGCGAGTCAGGGAGCTCTGAGGAGGTAGCCCCTCCACCTGATTCGGGAGCAGCTGGTCGATATCCTGCTCTCCCTAAATTAACTCTGTCTTGATACCCAAAACAGCCTCAGGATTAATTAATCTCTCAAGGAACGATCAGGCGCCCCCAAAAGTAAAAACATTGACAAAGGATATTGGAATAGTCTGTCCTCATATCTACCTGGATTCGATGGACGGGCCAAGATTAGACGCAAAAGAAGAACCACACCATACATTACAGTTGCCGTGATAAGACCCACGAGTTTGGTGTGGTATTCGTTGTTGGAGGTAAATTCAGAAAGCTAGTGATTGGAAGGAAACCTGTGAGTTCCAGAATATGCTTCATCAGAATACGGGAAAAGTTTCAGAATCTCAGTATAATCTGTGCTCAAGCTTTCAAGGACAGGTTCTATGACACTCTTGAAAGAGCCCTTGACATCAAGATAACAGCTACGACATCAAGATAATCGCTGGAGACTTCAGTGACAAGCTCGGAAGAGAGGAAATCTTTCGCCCTACTATAGAACGTCACAGTCTTCATGAAGAAACTAATGAAAATGGTCAACGCCTCGTCAACTTCGCCGCATCCAAGGGAATGGTTATTGGAGGGATCCTCTTCCCTCATAAAAGGATACACTTAGGAACTTGGACATCCCCTCATAAAAAAAAAAAAAAAAAAAAAAAAAAAAAAAAAAAAAAAAAAAAAAAAAAAACTGTCAATCAAACAAACCACTTTCTGATAGGACCACTTGCTGGATGTCAGGACGTATTGTGGAGCGAACGTGGACTCTGACCACTATCTGTGTGTTGCACGCCTGACAGCCAAGATAAGAAAACAGTGTTGGTCTCTTAGGCAAAGAGGGGAGAGGTTTAATCTTGACAAACTGAAGGACTCTTATAAACAGAGCTACGCTATATGAAACAGCAGGATGAAGACCTCTGGCCACGCAAAGGTGGCAGTGATCCTAATCTCAGGTGGAAGGTCTGTGCTCCGGCAAAGAAGAAGAACGCCGAAGAGACCTTGGGTTGGAAGGACAGAGAAACTCGGTCCCGTTGGTTCGACCGGGAATGGGTGGCTGCTACAAACCAGAAAAACTAAGCGTATAAAGCCATGGTTAATAAAGCCACTAGGAGAGCAATCGAAGAATATCGATTGAGGAAAAATAAACAGGAGCCGAAAACACTACTCTAATAATGTCTCTTACATCTGCAAAGACTATGAGGGAAACCTTCTTTACGACAAGTAGACAGCCATCTCCTGAACGAGAGACCTCTAGAACTCGATGAGGAAATAATTCGGAGAGAGGAAGAGGAGCTGAAAGAATGAAGCCACCATTTGAAGATGAGATCCTCGAAGCCATCAGCCAATTAAAATGCAACAAGGCTCTAAGTGCTGATGATCTCCCTGCAAACTCATCAGGTGTGGTGGGGTCGAAATGTTAAAGGATATGCAGGATCTCCTTGTCACAGTTTGGACGGATGAAGTTCTGCCTGATCCATGGACTAAGTCGCTCATCTGTCCTATATTTCAGAAGGGCGGTCCATTGGAGTGTTCCAACTACAGAGGTATCTCCCTCATATCGGCCGGATACAAAGTTCTTTCAAACATCCTATTTAAGCGTTTGTTACCCCATGCAGAGAGGGTATTAGGTCGATACCAGTGCGGATTTAGAAAATGAAGAATTATGACCGACCAAATATTCTATTTTAGGATGATCCTGGAGAGAGTAAGATAATTTAAGACCAAAACCCACCACCTCGTCATCGATTTTAGAGCTGCTTATTATAGCGTAAATAGGGAAGAGTTGTAAAGGCCCTAGAGCATTTTAAGATTACTAACAAGCTAATAAGCCTTACGAGGCTTACAATAAATAACATTAGCTGTATGGTTCAAATCGATGGAGAGCGGTCGGAAGATTTCCCCTCAGGAAAGGAATTACGCCAGAGAAACGCCTTAGCCTGTCTTCTTTTCGATCTTGTGCTCTAGAAAGCAAAGAGAGAAGCTGGTATAGGATACATACCAAAGGAAACATCTTTCGTAGATCTGTGCTGTTCCTTGCATATGCGGATGACATGGACATAGTGGGACGCTCCTTCCAAGCTGTGTCTGATGCTTTCTTTACTCTGGTGGGTCCTGCGAGGGGACTTGGCTTGGAAGTCAATACTGCCAAGTCCAGAAAGGAGGTGAGCTTTGGCGAGTATCAATTCGAGAAGACCAATGCTTTTGTGTTTGTCGGGTCATTGGTAACTCAGGACAACGCCCCTGACAAAGTCAGGCAAAGAATCGTAGCGAAAATCAATGCTATTTCTCTATGGCTAAACAGTTCCGCGGTAAGGCTCTCTCCAGAAGTGTAAAAATTAATCTCTATAAGACGATAGTGCGTCCAGCCTTGTTGTATGGTTGTGAGACTTGGACCACTTCCCGGACTTGTGAACAGGTACTCCTGTTTTTTTTTAAACAACAAAAGAATAATCCTCAAGCATATATAAAATTCGACATCGGAGTGTAGAACCACAATAGACAGATAAATAAATGCAGGATGAAACGACTATGCATCTGTGAAAAAAAGATCATATAAGAAAAATATATGGACCAGTCTACTCTGATGGAGAGTGGAAAATTAGCAAAAACGAAGATTTAATGTGATGAAGGTGGGATATATGTTACAGTCTAGAGGTACCGAAGACAAATCTTAAGAAACAATTTGGATAAAACTACATCTTCAAAATTAGAAAATAAAAATGATTCCATTGACTTCGCCTAGCGTCTTTTGAATGCAACTAATTGCCTTCATAAGAATTAAGTTCATTTTCATATCACACCTGTGGTTTCGGTGGCTGCAAAGTTTCTTTAACAGTAATTATGTAGCTGAATTTCATATCTCAAAGTCATTTTGAAGTAAAGAATGAAAAGCAAATAAAGTTGTTGTTTTTTTTACTTGTTTATTTTATTATTATTATATATATATATATATATATATATATATATATATATATATATATAATATATATATATATATATATATATTATCCACCTCCTATAATAATCACCAGTTACTTCTTTACACTTGTGTTCACAAAAATGCAATAAAATATTTTTTAAAGCATGTCAACTATGTATACAAAATATTTTTCGTTTGTCGTGATGAAAATAAATAAAACAATTCTCCACGCTTCCTCAAGGCTGAGCTAAAACGTAATGAGGTAACGGGGATAACATAAAAATAGCTACATAAGATTAGATTCGAATAGTTGAATGTTGAAACAAAAAACAGCATTTAATAGTTATTTAAATCTATTAACCTGCGATAGAGCGTAAACACGGCCAAATCACCTCCTTATCCAGCCTTTCGCCTAGAAACAGCACAGATCCTTTACCACGTACAAAGGTTTCTTTTACCTAAGGTTTAAACCTATTAACAACCATAATGCTAACTATATTGTACCTCCTTGGTGATGTTTCGTATCTCATTGTAAACGAGTGCGGATAGTGTTTATTTGACAGCCCATGCTAAGGTTGTTTTTCTTCTTGATTTTTGGTTTATGAACGAAACTTAACTTACTCAATAATACCTGAAAGTCTGTTGACTCACATAGGGTTTTAGTACTTCTTAGTTACATTCCAAGTTATTTACGAATGGCTGCTTATACTTCCAATAAGAATATATTTCTAGACGATGAAGATGACATTGATGATGAAGCGTTTCTTAATACAAATAAAAATTACATGTTAAGTAACAATCTTAGTTCAAATGGTTTCTCATCAAGCAATGTTCCGTCAACCATGGAAGAAAAAAGGCAGGAAATATTACAAAAAAGGAGAGAGGTTGAACAAAGATCTATTAAGTCTACAGAGAGATCTCTTAGTTATTTGAGAAATTCAGAAGAAGTTGGTGTTGCTACAGCTGAAGTAAGTTTAGCAGTTAATCATTACATTTTTGCATTTCATTTTGGGCGAGATTAGTTCTCTAATATGTTTTGAATATTTTATCATTCTCTTGCAGACCTATCTTAAATAATACTTTTAAACTGTTATGTAACAGCTTTTAAACTCCATGTAAATATGTTTTGTTTTGTTGTTATCAAAATTCTTTTGACATGCTTAAAAGAATAGTTAAGACATATTGAAAACTATATCCCCATTTCTGTTTAATGTTGGAGAAAAAAATACTAATTCATAGTTGGATCTGAATAATAGAATGATTGAGCCAGGATAATTAGTCATTTTCAAAATTGAAAATACTTTAACATAATCTTTTTTTTTGTCTATTATCTTTTATAATTTTAGACTCATTATTGCATAAAATCATTAAGATACTTATTTCTAATTAATTATAAATCATTTTTAATTAAGGTTTCTTCATTTATGGGACTCACTTTTTATCTAACCTTTTTGCTTTTCTTTGTTAAGATTGCAAATTTTGTCACACCTGGAAGTGTGACTCAATCTTAAACTTTGTGTCCTTACCTATTGTTAAAGTTAGGAAACATAACTTGTTTTCTTAGACTTCCATTAATTTCATTTCATCTTAAAAATCCTGTATCTAGGGAACTCATTTTATTATCATAGTTTAGAAACTATATTATTAGAATTATTAAATATTTTCTCATTAAATAACTCCTATCATTCCTCAAGTTAATGAAGTTCCTCAGTCTCCCAAACATTGAAAAAAATTTCCTAGCCCCACGATCATTCTGATTTCTGGATCTTTTTCTAACAACTTCTAATTATAGTAGCATAATAACAATGTTGCTTTAAAATGTTTAGTATAATCTTTTTAAATATTGTATATATTAAGATGTGAGTGACTTTCCTTGAAAACCAAAATGGTAGGGTACTTTTTGTTTATTTGCTTTACTATCTGCTAAGGAAGAAATTGATTTACCCCTTAAGCAGGTTTGATTGCCTCATAAGAAATTACTTAGCTAAATTTTATCAATATTGGGTCAAATATTTCAAATTGCTGATGAACACCCCTCCCGAGTTGACTTATATCAATAAATTGAAAAAAAAAGGTTAACCTCATTGGAATTACCTGTATCCAGTTTCATCAGGTCAAGCATTTAAAAAATGGGGGTTCATTAAAATAAGTAAATACTTTTTAATCATAATATTGAAGATTGGCCTATTCACTCCCAATGAATTTGTAATATGCCAACAATTGGTTTGTTCTCACACGACTATTTCACTAGCTATATGTAGTATTTCAACAGCTAAATAGTCATGTGGGAATGAAACTAAGAAGTGTTTTTACTATGTTTCATTTACATTTACATATTCATTACCAAACGGCATTGACAGGACTTCCTAGAGAGATCTCTGTTGGATAAAACCTTTAGAAATTTGGGAATTCGGACTGTTTTAAACATCTATCTTTTCTACTATTCAGATGATAAATGTATGACTCATAAAATGTGATATTTAGATTTCTTATTGGTGAGAAATATTAATTGAACAGTCATTACTAATTTTTATTTTATTTTAATTTATTTATTTTTTTATACATTACATTTCATCTCTTGATGTTAACTAGTTCTTTTTTCCTCTCCTGTAATTAGCTCTTTTTGTCTTAGGAATTGTATCGTCAAAGAGAACAGCTTGAAAGAACTGAAGAACGATTGGATGATATTAATACTACTCTGCGTTTTAGTCAAAGGCACATTCAGGGAATCAAGGTGAGTAAAAAATTGTAGTAGCCTCTTTCATTTGTAATAATATCTAATCTTTCCCATTTTGTGATTATATTTTATAAATTTGAACTTATTTTATTCTAGAGTGTTTTTGGTGGTTTGAAAAATCTTATAAGTGGAAAAAGTGGAACTTTACCACCATTATCGAAAAATACTAACCCCAGTGCCACAACCACAACACCATCCTCTAGTAACTTATATGAAGTTATAGACAGGAAGAAAAATGAAACAGCTCCTGGTAAACTATATTTTATATGTCATATCATTTTTTAAAAACATTCCTTGATGGACTCAATAATACAACACTTGCTTATTGAGCCATTTTCTCCTCTCCTGTAGCCTATTAAGATTTGGCCATACTTCAATAATTGAGATGTTGATTTCCAAAAGGTACTAAAAGACATTTTTTTCGAAGTTGATATTTTGACATATTTGTATTCCAATGGTTTAGTTTTATCTAAATCCGTTATCAGATTTTATCTAAAAAAACATAAAAATCCTTTAAAAAGGTAATTCAAAATTGCATTTCATTCCAAAAAGTACTAAATCCACATTTTATTTCATTCCAAAAGGTACCAAAAACATTTCCTTCCAAAATTTTGTATTTCAGAAATGATGGTATGTAATGAACCACAGTTAAAAATTGAATTTGTAAACCTTTTCTTTAAAAGTTTTGTTTATTTATAAAGAATTTGTTTATAAATTTATAAATTCTAATTGAAATATTATGAAAGGATTATTGTAAGATTAAAAACTGCTATATATACAAGTTTTTAAATAAGAGCAATAAATTTTGGACCAAATGGAAAAAGAATGATTGAATTTGGTTAACAACTAGCTTAGGTCTGTCAGACCATTTTTATCTAAATAAAACCTACATGATATTAAAGCCCATTAAATTTTACATCGATATAGCGAGTTTAATCAAAATCGTCGGAACCGTTTTTGAGAAAATCGAAAAAAGGTGCAAAATGCATTGTATAAAGTGCCTCTTCTGGTAGGCTCATTTTGATGAAAAAAGTTTTGTTACGTCTCGGGCGTATAGTTGTCTTAAATATGAAATTTCAGTTTCATAGGACTTACCGTTTCCGCCCGGGAGTTACCACACACACACACACACACACACACAGACCTTTTTGCGGGACTTGGTTATTTGGACTCAGGGGACCCTAAAACGTGTATTTCCGTTGAAAACTGGAATTCGAAAATTTTCACGATCGCAATACTTCCCCTTACTATATATAGTAAGTGAAAGTAAAAATTACTAATGCGCTAGAGAATGTCAATATTATAACACACAAGGAACTAGATGTGTAAATAAATCAATTAATTAAATTACAATGATAAAGGTATACTAATGAGAGCTATACAGACCAGATAATGTATAGCTAAAGATAATATACAAATATATAAGAAAAAAATTACATGAAATAAAAACATTAAAAAATGGAGTACAGTGGAGATAAGTACCGTCTGGTAGGCGAGTGGAAACTAGGTACAATTTGGTAATATAGAATATAGGCAGGTAGATAGGAAAGTACGTACAAAAGGTTGGGTAAAATGGAAAATACGTACCACATTTCTAGACGGGATCTGACAACAATGAGTAAAATTGTAATATTAACATAAAATGAAGTATTCAGATTAAACCTACAATATTAATAACATCATAACGGTATTAGAAGATGTTTTAACAAGATTGTTGAAGTAAAAACAATATAATACAATAGTAAGAATAATAATGTATAAACAATATGTAGTAAAACTGATTACCTCCCAACCAACGTTTTTATAATTATTGTACATATATTAAGACAGTAAAATTAACCAAGTGAAAATATTATGAGAAAAATAATAATAAGTAACAATCATTGACAGATCATATAGTTGATACAAAAAGGTAAAATAATTACGAATAGGAATAAATTGAATTGTAAAACCATTTAGAATTTTTTAAGTGCAGAAAACAAATGAAATAGATACATATATAAAATAAATGTATACATAAATAAGTAAAAAATAAACCAATAAATGAACAAAATGTATACAGTGGGATGGACATGGGAAGCTGTATTGCTTAAGAGAATTTAATATATGGCTGTAGGTGGAGGAGATGCATTGTTTATCAGTTTTATGATTGACAGGATTAGATTGGAGATGGATGTGGACGGATTCAGCGATGAGTCTTTTTTTATGGTTGGGAACAGAATCTAAAATGGAACAATCTTGAAAGTTAAATGAATGATTAAAAGTTATGGAGTGTTCGGAGAGTTTTGAGGCTAGAAGGTTTCGAGCGGATACGGAGGATTTATGTTGAGACATGCGGGTTTTTAAGTAGTTTTTAGTTTCACCCACATAGGATACATCACAATCTAAACAAGGTATTTTATAAACAATATTTGAGCGGTATAGAGGATTTATCGGGTCTTTAGTATTAGTGAAAAGGTGGGAAAATTTGTTTTGGGTCTTCAATCCTAGCTTTAGGGAGGGTAAGGAAGATTTAATGGATTTTTTAATATTTTCAGACAGGTGTGGAATATACGGTAGGGATCTATATTGAAATATCGTGGGTGAATTTTGGTCTTGTATTGTAGAGGGAGTAATGGTCGTTTTTACGTTATTGTATGAGTCTATGAGTTTTTTAGTGATATTAAGTGGGAAGCTGTTTAAGGTAAGGATCTTTTTAATGCGTTGGATATTGGTAGGATGGTACTGTGGATCAGACAAGGAGAGGCAATGGTGGACGAGATTTTGGGCAACATTAATTTTTTGATGGTATGGGTGCTGGGAGAAGAAATTGAGGAGTCTACCGGAATAGGTGGATTTTGTGTACCAATCAGTGGAAATAGAACCGTCCGTATTTCTTATTATTAGTAAGTCTAGAAAGGGAATTTTTGAGTTGTTTTCTTTTTCTACTGTAAACTCTACTGAGTTTGGAGGAAGGTGCATTGATGTTTGAAATAATGGGACGGAGTGGATTGCCGGGTTTGTGAATTTTCAGAAGGCCATACAGACGTGGGGGTAAGGAATTATAAGAGATTAGGATTCTGTATGTAGATAGATTAATGAATTTATTATCGAAGAGATTTTTGATACGTTGGTTAAATTTATCATGAGAGGACGGGTGGGGTCACGGGTAGAGGGTGTATATGTTGATAAGTCTGATAGAAGTAAATTTATTTTGTCATCGTACTCAGTTCTGTCCATAATAACTGTTACGTTACCTTTGTCGGCTTTGGTTACTATAATTTGGTCGTTTGATTTGAGGAATGAGCGGGTTAAGGAAAGATCTTCGAAGAAGAGAGGGGAAAGTGACGAAAGAGGTTTGGGGTGTTGGAGGTGGTTGGAAATCATGTTGCTTATCCGCAACCGGGAAATTTCTTTGTCTTCGTCAGTTATTTTGAAAATGTTGTCTTTACAAATATATTCTAGATCTGTTATAAGTTGGGGAATCATTTTAGAAGGGTTAGAAGAAGGGGTAGAAAAATTGGGACACGGTTTTTTATTGATACTCTTTTCATAAATAGTTTTAAATTTTTTAACGAGGGAAAATTTTGTCTGTTTTTTAGTAAATGTAAAAATTGTTTGAATACTTGTAGTCAGTTTGTCCATGTTGTGGTCGCCTATAATAGGATGTAAAGAGGAATTAAGGAACGGATATGGTCGTTTATGAGGTCTATTTGTTGTATGGTTTCCCTAATTTTTAAGTTAAGTAACGTTCTCTTGTATTTTTCCAATGAGTGAGTCAATTTGGAAGTAAGGGAGTTTGACAAAGGGACTTGACTAATGCAGTTCTCAATAAATTTTGGAAAAACAGAATGGGTTCGACATTTTAATAAAAAAATTCTTTGTTCAGTTTTTTTGGCCAGTCGTTTCTGAAGGTTGCAGAGATTGTTAATAGCTTGTCTGTTTTGGGGGAATCGCGATTTTAGTGAAGAGAAAATATGATGGTGGTCATTATTATACTAAAACTCCCCATACGCCTTCTTCCCAAGTTACTTCTCTTGATTTTACAATGGTTTTACAATTCAATTTATTCCTATTCGTAATTATTTTACCTTTTTGTATCAACTATATGATCTGTCAATGATTGTTACTTATTATTATTTTTCTCATAATATTTTCACTTGGTTAATTTTACTGTCTTAATATATGTACAATAATTATAAAAACGTTGGTTGGGAGGTAATCAGTTTTACTACATATTGTTTATACATTATTATTCTTACTATTGTATTATATTGTTTTTACTTCAACAATCTTGTTAAAACATCTTCTAATACCGTTATGATGTTATTACTATTGTAGGTTTAATCTGAATACTTCATTTTATGTTAATATTACAATTTTACTCATTGTTGTCAGATCCCGTCTAGAAATGTGGTACGTATTTTCCATTTTACCCAACCTTTTGTACGTACTTTCCTATCTACCTGCCTATATTCTATATTACCAAATTGTACCTAGTTTCCACTCGCCTACCAGACGGTACTTATCTCCACTGTACTCCATTTTTTAATGTCTTTTATTTCATGTAATTTTTTTCTTATATATTTGTATATTATCTTTAGCTATACATTATCTGGTCTGTATAGCTCTCATTAGTATACCTTTATCATTGTAATTTAATTAATTGATTTATTTACACATCTAGTTCCTTGTATGTTATAATATTGACATTCTCTAGCGCAATAGTAATTTTTAAAATAGTATTTTTAATCTTATTTTAAATTTATCCTTTTTGTATCTTTTTATCCCTGATGATGACCCACAATGGGGGTCGAAACGTTGGCAAACAATAAAGTAGTTGAAACTATTCAGTTGTTTCATTTAATGACCGCCACCCGGACTAATTCCTTCCAGTAATTCTCAACGGTCAACTAATTATATCCACAATGTTAATTATTTTAAGTATTTTCATGTTTATTTATTTATAAATTATACATTCATTTTGGACCAACCAAATTTAAAACTTTTAAAGAAAAGTTTTACAAATTTAATTTTTAACTGTAGTTCATTACACATACCTTCATTTCTGAAATAAAAAATTACTGGACCCTCTAGGAAGCAAAAAGGCTGCCTCGGCTTGCTGGGCTGTGAGCTACCTACCTGGCAGTCCCTACTTTCACTATCATCTACTGTCGCGGAGGTGATATTTTTTTGAGATCATAAATTTCTGTTTCTGATGGCATCGTTGGACGGATTTTGAATCTGAAAAGTGCTTTAAATTCGAGATTTTGTATTGCATTTGCGTTGTTTAGCACTTTTTTGAAAAAAAAATGCATAATAACGATTTTAGATTTCAAATTTTCAAGAAGGAAATTTGAAAACTACTTTCCCGGAATCTACTCTTAACAACGAAAAAAAATTAATATTTTTAAATAAAAATTGGTCAACTATTTCAGTGAGATCAGAGGCTAAAACAAAATTGAAACTGGATTGCTGCGATCTGGTGTCCCAGAAAGAAAGTAAAGTCATCCCCTTTAGCCTTAAACTTCAATATTCATAAATTAAAGCTCCATCAGTATGTGATAGATACTATACACTGGAATATTTTTTTAAAACTAGTTGTACCTTTTTATGTGTACTCTTATTTAAATTAGGCCTCCTGGAAGCCTACTGTATTTTTTTCAGGCATTGAAAGTACCTTATACTTCAGTTTCGTCCCATGGTATCAGTGATAATGATGGAGTTTAGTTGACCATTGAGAATATTAGATGAGGAAGATGGTTGAAGATTCAATCATAAAAAAACCACACATAAACAAATAATACTTATTGTAATTGTGTGACGACGTTTCGGCCTACATTGTGGGCCTTGATCAGGGCTTAGAGAAATAAGATAACAATCAATGCAATCAGTTAGGTACAATAATATGATGACAGTAATACAATACAGAAACAAACATAAAATTAAAATAATAAGATGACAGTAATAAAATATGGAAGCTAACATAAAATTAAGATGATAATATTTGAAGGCTTTAAAGATAAACTAAGCCAATATGCTAACAATTAAACTTTAAATATGAACAATTTTGAAGTGATATTTGACAGTAGTATATAAAAAGAACATAGTCTTTAGAAACGAGAAACAATAAGGATAAAATTTAAAAAAAAGATATAAATAGGGAAAAAGGGAGAAAGAAATAAGTGTTGAAAAGAGAGCATAATCAATGACGAAAGAAAATACATACTGACCTGGAGATGGTATCTCAAGAAGTGGTAATATTTGCTGTTGAAAACGCTCTCTGAGTGAAACTGAAAATATGAGAACTAGAAAAACCGTTGAAATATGTAAGCAGAATTGTTGAAAATGATTATTTGAAATGAAATGAAAAACTTTTTTATTATCCTGGAACTAAAGTCCCTTAAGAATAAAATAAAAATACATAATTGATGAGCAATGTGGTCATGGCTTTGAACAACAAATTACTAAACTTAAAAAAAATAATAATAATTAAGGTTGTAATGTATGTACATATTTACGAACAGATTCTTAGAATAAAAATAAAATAACAGAAATAGCTACTTCATCAGTGACAATTTGAATAATATAAACATAACAAAATTGGTATTTCTAGTATCTGCAGTTGAGGTTATTGTCTGTTTGACTGGGTAAGGAGAAGGTGGTTGAAAAGGAGCGATTTGAAGGAGGAAGCAGTTCTAACATGACGGATTTCATGAGGGATAGAATTCCAAAGAGAGGTTGCTTTGGCTAGAAAGGACTTGTCAAAGGCAGCAGTACGGTGAGGATGAGAGTAGAGGTCAGAAAGACGGAATCTGGTAGAACGGGACTGAATTGATTATTTAAATTGAAGGGATTGGAAGATATAGCTGGGACGATGAGTTCTGATAACCTGGTAGAGGAAGGAAGCTAGGAAATACTGGCATCTGTAACTAGGATAAAGCCACCTTAACTCGGCGTAATACTGGGTTATATGCGTGTCTCATATTACGCTTGAGTTTTGCTTCGAGCTCACCTGAAAGTCCACTGTAAACCTCATAGTCAAAGTGGGGAAAGGCAAGGGAAGAAACAAGGAGTTTGCGAGTATTGAATGGTAGGAGGTGATGGAGGCGACAGAATTGCTTTAGGGTTGCTAAGGTTCGGCGGGATATTTGGGAGATGTGCGGTTTACATGAGGGAGTTTGATCAAGAGTAATACCTAAGTTCTTGACAGATGAATGAAAAGAGAAAGGAGTATTGTTTAGGAAAAGGTTGGGGGAGCTGGAAATGGATTTAAGGAGAGCAGGTGATGCTATCAGGATGGCTTTTGTTTTCTCAGCACTTAGCAGGAGTTTGTTGCTGTTTGACCAAGCACTTATATTGTTTATGTCCTACTGAAGTTTAGAGATAGCATCAGGAAAGTCATTTGGGGTAAAGGAAATATGAATCTGAATATCGTCGGCATAGAGATGGTATTGGGAGTGCTTAATGGAGAGCGGAAGATCATTTATGAATTTTGAGAAATGGGTAGGAGATAACGAGGAACCTTGGGGTACATCTTTTGTTAAAGGTAGTGAGTCGGAACGGGTTTTATTGGGAACGGCCGGTAAGGAATGATTGAAACCATTGAAGAGCGCCTGTGGATGCTGGGAGTCTATGGAGTTTAGTTAGGAGGATATTATATTATTTATGTTTACTGAATTGACTATTTATTGAAAAAATAACAAAAAGATTGGTTAATGTAAAACCTTGTTGATATAAGGATTAATGGTATGAAATAGCACTAAGATTAAAAATTACAAAATTTTAAGTGAATGATGAGTTAGGGATGCTTTATTAAATATAATATGTGGGAATGATTTATAATAATCCCACTGTTTTATAAGTGATAAGTTATGTTTTTTAGTCTTTTGGTTAACAGAAAGCTGTTCTAATTGTATGTAAATGCATTCTGTAATGAGTCGTTTGTCATGATTGGGAACTTTGACAAGAATGGAAGTTTTATCGAAATCAAAGGAATGGTTGAGGGTTAAGGAATGTTCGGAAAGTTTTTAAGCAGTGGAATGTTTTGAGGAAATTGAATATTTGTGTTGGGTGATGCAGTCTTTGAGGAGGTTTTTAATTTCACCAATGTAGGCTAAGTTGCAGTTAGAGGTTCCACAAGGCATTCTGTAAACAATTTTATTTCATTTTTATTTTTTTAAATTGGATTATAGTTTTATTCATCATTTACTTTGTCAGCTCCTTATCGTCATACTCTGTACCTCATCACTATTAGTTACAACTTTCTCCTTCCGGTCATACTTAAAATCTTTTCACTTTCTGTTACCTATATCTTTGTAATTTTTAAACTTAGTCCACTAGTTTATACAATTAAGCCTTATATCAATAAGGTTTTACATTAACCATCCTTTTTGTTATTTTTCCAATAAATAGTCAATTTAGTAAACATAAATAATCATTTCCGACAAATCTTCTGTTAACAACTTGTAACAGTTTTTCTAGTTCCCATATTTTCTGTATCAATCAGAGAGCATTTTCAACAGCAAATATTGCCACTTCTTGAGATACCTTCTCTGAGTTAGTATGTATTTTCTTTTTTATTATGTTCTCTTTTCACCACTTATTACTTTCTCCCTCTTTGCCTATTTATATAGTCAATAGGTTCAAGCCCGCTCCTTAAAACTCTCCCTCCCATTCCTACACTTTTGCTAAATAATGATCCAATAGAATTCCTTTATTCCATTAAAAACCTTGGAATCACTTTTGTCCAAACCCTCTCCTGAAAAAAACATATTTCCGACATCTCCCGCCGCTCCTTCATCACTCTAAAGCGATTAAACGGTCTCCGTCACCTCTTTCCTCTAGAAACCCGTAGGCTACTGGTTTTCTCCCTAATATTCCCCCACTTTGATTGCCTAATATTCCCCCACTGACACACTATTGCTGTACGGTGTTTGGGGGTGTCTGGAGATCTTGAGGAAAAACTAAAAAGCTTATTTAATTGTTTCATCCAATTCATCTTTGAGACACCTCTGTCACTCGATTCTACGAAGAGTTAAAGTGGCTTTATCCTTCCTATCGTCGCAATTACTTCTTAGCATCCATCCTCTATCAAGTAATCCGATCCCGCCGTTCATCATACATCTCTGACCTCCTACTATTCAAATCCTCGATTCATTCCCGCAACACTCGTGCACGGCCTTCTGATTTGTATATTCCGCCCCATCGAACCGCAGCTTTTGACAGATCTTTCATTATCCGATCATCTTCTGTATGGAACTCTATCCCTTCTCATATCCGTAACTCTAATACCCTTCCAACCTTTCAATCCCGTCTATTCAATTACTTCCTATCCATTCAATTTCCTAGGAATCTCGACAATAACCAATTTTAAATGAGAATGTTCAAATAAAAAAAAATCAATAAATAAATATTAAAAAAAATCATTGAAGCGTTAATATAGAAGTTATTTTTATTTTTGTTTTTTTAATTAGATAGGAATTGTATATAATTATTTTTTGATCAAAGCTCTGCACAGGAACAGAAGGACAATTTTATATTTTATTTATTTTTTTTAACTATCATCTAAATTAGTTTTATGTACATATATATTATTTTTTTTTTGTTTCTCTCACTCGAATTGGAATGAGAAGTCGATTTATTATATCCATCAGTTTAGTTTTAAATGTTATCTTTGTCTTCTGTATTTATTTCTTACTTTATCACTGTATTTTTTTTTTTTTTTTTCTTCCATTATTACTCTAAGGCATCTAAGACTTTATTAACTTTCATATGTATTATTCTGAAGGGACTTGTCCCAGAATAAATAAATAAATTATTATTATTATATCTTTTTCCATTATATTACTTCACATATATAGCTTAATATTATATTACTTAAATTGTTTTTATCCTTAATGTTTCTTGTTTCTGATGACTATGTTCTTAAATACTTCCGTCAACTATCACTTCAAAATTGTTCATATTTAAAAGTTTAATTGTTCACATATTGTTCTTCTTTTAACTTTTAATTATTGGCTTAGTTTATCTTTATAGTCTTCAAATATCATTTTAATTTTATGTTTGCTTCCATATTTTATTTACTGTCATCTTATTATCATTTTAATTTAATTTAATTTTATGTTTGTTTCCATATAGTATTACTGTCATCAATTTATTGTACCTAACTTATTATTAAGTGCATTGGTTGTTTCTCTTGGCCCTGATTAAGGCCCAGAATGCAGGCCGAAAAGTTGGCACACAATTACAATATGTATTATTTGTTCTTTTTTTTTTTTTTTCTTCATGGCCGCCCCCTTAACCGTCTTCCTCATCTGGTATCAGTGTTAAGGTATCAGATAAACACATTTCTCCATTTCATCTGTCCATAGTCATCCTTTTCCATCCCACAACTCTTTCTGTCCTTGGGGGACTTCCCCCACCAACACAATGATTTGTAGTGATGCCTGGCTTGTGCAAGTGAAATGTATTGGTGGTTGGGTATTGGAGAAAGTATTTTCCTATCCACCATCAATGGATGTGTCACTGGTCATTAGGCACATCATCCCATTCTATACCGGACATACAAGTCTATTAAGGAAGGAATTTTACCATTCTTATGGCGATAAGGATAACAGGTAGTATCCTTTTCCTAAGGTAGGTGTCCAGGCGGCATAAGAGCAATAATAATAATAAGTGATTGAATCCTAGAAGAAGAGACTGAGAAATTTATATTGTCGTGTTCTGACTATTGGATATTGGCTAAGTTCACTTGTTTGAATACTAAAACCTCTCTAATATTGGATCAGTCCGTACATAGATCTCTCCGCAGCTTAGGACCAGTGTGTTTGACTGGGATCACTTATCACTCACCATTACTTATATACTGCCTTTTGTGTAGTTAAATTTTTGTGAAGTTATCTTTTTTAATTGTTTTGGTTTTTTAGGCTTAAAAATTAGAGGATTATATGATAATGATGAAAATCCTGTTCTTGAATCTAAAGCTCAGGATGTAATAGACAAAAACTTGGATCAAATGCTTAGCAGTATTCATAGATTAAAAGGTATTTTTATTTTTTATTAAATGTATTATTAATTATTATCTGTTTTTAGTCTTGAAGTTTATATTTCACTCACATGGACACAAGGTTCACATGAACATTACTCAGACAAAAATATCAAGGAACAAATTTTGAAAAATCGAATTATGTGTACTGTCTTCATAGGAAGATTTTTGGGTTTCAATGTGTTCACAAACTTTTCACCAGACATGCATGTAAAGTTCTTACACAGAACCCTGAAGAAGTTTGCAGCATGTCCGGTGAAATTTTGGTGAAGAAACGGTCAAAATCTAAAAAGGACTAGACTATGAAGACGAAAATGATATAGTCTATGGAAGTCTTAAGGATATTTAACATTTATTGTCAAAAGGCATGGTTTGAACTGTTACAGCTGTAGATTGTAAGTGATTGGCGGGTCAGGGGTGTGAGTGATGGGAGAGAAATTGATGGATACACCGGTTCCATCTTGGTGGTCCGTTCGGAAAATGTTGTAATTGGGGATGTTAAAATGTCGTGAGTTGGTAAGTCGGGTTTTTGTTACTAGGACTTTGTCATGTGTTTTTTCTTTTAAGAAGACTGTTAGTTCGTTAGTGTGATTTTTATAAGGTTTGAGGTTATTCTTCTTGGAGTAGAAGAATCTTCTGAAGACTGTGGTTTCTGAAATTTTAGTTTTAGGATTTTGTAAACCTGACATCATTTCATTAGATCTGTGGGGGCCTCCGCATTTCATGCAACTTGGAAAATTATGGCAATATTGCTTAGTGTGACATTAAACAATTTATTTATTTACATACGTTTTTTCAACTGTTACTTTGGTTTAATTGAGCCTTTGGATATCATAGATCTTTTCAACTCCAAGTGAAGGTTCATGATCAACGAAGAAGAGGGGTAGAGGTACCTTCCTGGTTACATCGGTCCCTGATCTATTTTCCTTTATAACGCTTGTGATTTGACAAACTTTGAAGCCAAAGGCCATCAATTCTTCTTCATTGTCTTCAGCAAGAGGAATTGAGATTTCTTATGATGACCCGTAAGGAGCACTCTTGCCAAAGCTGGTAAATGTGAAACTCTGCTTTTGTGTCTATCAAATATTTAACAATTTTCTGCTTCTGCTGTTTCCGGAGAAATTTTTGTATTGTTGCTACTGCTGAGGTACAAGTAACTGCCGGGATCAATAATTTTGTTTATTTGGGAGCATAGAAATTGAAATTTTTAATATTTTTGACGAATATGGGGGGAGGCCGAGGTTATTTTGGCATTGGTGTTGACTCCATAGCCTCTTTGTCAGATTGGAAAACCTGGTAAGGGTTTGGCGTGAAGAAGTTCTTTGGACAACCCCAGGGATGAAGTGCTTGGTTGTGGTTTGTCTGATGTATTTGTGGAAATAACTGGAGGACTGATTTTTTTTATTATTATGCTGAGAACGGGTGTTAGCTGGTGGCGAATGGTGAGGTGTTGAGAGTGCTGAATGTTGGCTGTCATTTAATGTTTGTGGAACCCTACTTTCAAGCTTTTTTACCTTTCCAATCGCCTTAATTGAAGATTATAAATTGGTATTTCATACACTATTTTTAATATAAATTAATCATTAAAGAATAAATCACATTAATTATGTATAAAACTTTTACGAAAATTTGTATTTATCTAAATTGATTATTTTAAATTTAGTGACATACTGGTTTCTAATCAAGGCAATTCAAGTATTGTAAGGTAATGATCTAAATCAATATTGACCTCCCCAATATATATGATCAATTTGATTTTTTATTTAACCTTCATTTGAAATCTCTGCACTGTATTAGGGGGAAACAAGGTATTCCTCATGTCCAGGTCTGGAGCTAATTGATTTGGAGTCAACAACTGACTGGGCTATCTTTTTTTCCAATTATGAAGCTAATACCAGACATTAGGTGACATTCGTTAGTTGTAATAGATGGTTTTTCATGTTTGTATGTTTGTAAACATGTCTAACTTGTTTCCTGGATTTTAGCTAGGTTGATCTTGTATAAGCCCAATAGCATCTGGAGCTCCCTCTGTCTGAATGATGATAGATTATTTCATTATCCTAATTCAAATACCATTGGCGATTGTGAATTGTGATCTAAATTATTTTTTTAGATTTTTATTATAGTTGGATTTAAGGGAAATACGTTGATGGAGCCACTAAAACACATGTTAATACTAGTAATAATGTGAAAATGATTAATACCATTGTTTAAGCAGTTGTTTTTTAAGGTTTATAAGAAATATATTCAAAATTCCTAAAAAGTAGACATTATAATGGTTTTATGTTATGAGATGGTCTATTTATATATTAACTGTATTGTATTTTTTTATATATTATTTATTTTTGTTTACAGTCTGATTAACTAATAATTATTATTTATTTCAGATTTAGGATATAACTTGGGTGAAGAAATTACATCACAAAATGTTCTTATTGAAAAAGTTATTGAAAAATCAGAAAAAGCTGATTGTTCGATAAAAAAACAGAATAAAGACATTACTAAAATGCTCAAATAAAATGTCATGACACCAAATTTGTTTAAACTCATTATGTAATTTCTTTATTTAAATATTTATATATATATACATATTTATATATTGTTATACATTTATTTTCCTTCAAAGATATTATATTACATAATAAAATATTGTTCCATTTCGTATTTATCTAAATTTGTGAAAAATATATCTTTTGTTATCTAGTTAAAATTTTTATTTTCGTTGTATACATGTGAGCGAATACAGTCTCACAGTAATTATTTTAACCAATTCCCTCACTTCCTGTGTAATATGTGGCAAAAAATATATATTGCATGTTCTTACCATAATTTTAGTTGTTTTTTTCTCTTTTTTCCATTTCTGCAAAACTCCTAGATTTTGAGACAATTTAAGTTTGTTTTTAGATGTTAAAAAAATTAATTATTCTGGAACATGTTGAGCCTCAGACACCAAATTCATCTCATTACTTATCATTTGGAGGTAAAAACTTAGTCAATTTCATAATTTATCACTGGATCATTTTGGAGATATTTGTTTTCCTGTATCCTGGAAGGGCTTCTAAGACCTTCCATCTTCCTCATTTTGCATAATTTATAAATATCTAACCAATACATCTTCATATCATTTATAACTTACTTGTAATGGATTTTTTATTTATCCTTATCCAGAAGATATTTAGTAAATTTCTTTAAATCATACTTACTACCTTATAAGTAGTAAGTAATTAGTGTAGTAAATTAGTCTTGTAAGAATCCCCTGAACAACAGTGTTTAGGCTATAGGACAGTACATAACTGTATCTATGGATGTGTATATAATGTACTATTCTATAGAATGGTTGTGCCTTGTTACAAATATCATTGAGCAAAACTAAATGAGTGTGGATGAGGATTAAAAGTGCATTGTCAGAGGTAAGTGTGTTAAGAAAGTAAAGCATAGGGCATTGAAAGAAGGATAAAATGCATATTATGGAGTGCTGTGTAAGTGAAATATGTAGCATTTTATTGTGGGATTTGACTTGCTGCTGCTAATCAGTCCTTTTTCTACATATAAATTTCCAACCATTCATTATGCATATACCAAAGCTCATCCTTACTGAGAAAAATATTTAAATTGCAGTACTTACAAAAACTTTCAAAAGTTACATCCACCATGATGTGAGGGTATAAGATAAGTAATGTTTACATTATTATAGTTTATTTAGTAAATAGTATAAATAATAATTAATGATATTATCCAAAACTAGTCAGGAATCTGTTCTGGTAGATTTATATCAGGTTTTTGATGATTTGTAATACAATGGTTTATCTTTAGCATATTGTTTATATTCTATCCATGTTTGTGAAGGAGCTGTTTTCTCTGAATATTTTTTAATTTCTTTAATGTTAGAAAGTGTATTCCGTACTACTGCATTTTTTTTTTAAATGGATCACTAGCTGGTTTAGTTTGTGAAAAGAATGTTGGAAATAAATTTTACTTTTCTTGAACTATGTTTTCTGTGTACTATCATTTTATCATTCAGCTCTACAATTTCCAGAAATTCTTCACTCATCTTAGTCAAAAATGGAACATCAAGGGAAGCTGTTTTATCTAGGATGACTCTGCTTGGGTCTGTCAGAATGCTTAAAACTTATGAGTTCTTTATGTCATTAGAGATATCTCAATATTCCGAATCTTTAAAAATGGCATGTTTGCCCCTTTTCTGTATGCTCTTTCAAAATATGCCCATCTGATCCAATTTTAAATCCATGTCAAAAACTCCATTGTAATGAATTTTGCTCCATAAAGGTACATCCTTTATTGTACTACAAAACATTACTTTAATAATGATTCATTCTATAACTTGATTCTAGGCTTTCATCTCCTTTTCGTGGGTTGAAATCAGCTATATATCAAAAGGAATATTTCTTACTAATAATTTTGCTGTTGAGACCACTGAGACCCTACATGTTTTTGCGTATTGTTGAATATCTTTAAAACTTGTATGAAAAAAACATCTTGCATATTGGTTATTCTTTCACGGCGCACGACTCATTTCTAGGTCAGGGCTTCCTGGACCCATCCAATTCCGAACTATTGTTATTAATTAGAGCCGAAAGGCCCTATCATCTCAAGCCACGCCGTCCCTCCAACGGAGTTTTGATCTCCCCCGTCTTCTCGTCCCATGCGCTGCTTATCGGGCAGCCAAAATACTTGGACTCATTGGCGCGTTCAAAGGGATGTGCGCTAATTCTTACAGCATCTCCTGATATTGCTTCCTGCCCTGTTACCATGTTCTTTGTTTTGGTAGCATTGATATCCAGGCCCAACCTATCTGCCTGAAAGGCTATCTGAACGTCTGTTAAAATTCTTCCTACAATTTTCAAATCATCTGCATAGTCCAGGAGCTGGACAGGCCTATTGAAGATAAATAAATAAATTCTTTATTATCCTGGGTCAAGTCCCTTTAGAATAAAATTAACAAAAGACATAAAATGGGCTTCAGAGTCTTAGAGTAATATTAACAAGTTAACTAAAACTAATAGAAAATACACATACGCAAATAAAAAGAAAATCAAATGAAATAGACCCTTATTTATAATTCTGTTATGACTGGTTGGTCAGGAGATGAATAAATAAGTGGGTAGGAAGAGGGTTGGAGTGACGGATAGAAAGAGGAATAGAATTCCATAAGGTTGAGGATCGGATAAGAAACGATCTGTCGAATTGTGCAGAACGGTGGGCCGTAGTGTATAAATCTGAAGGCGTTGTGTGTATATAACAGGAATGGACCGAGGATTTAAATTGTTGGAGGTCGAAAATATACGATGGACGGCGGGATTGGATGACTTGGTAAAGGAATGATGCCAGGAAATATTTGCGACGATTGGAAGGTTAAAGTCATCTCAACTCGCCAAAAGACAGTGCCATTAGTTTGAATGCCCGAGTCTCATACAGCGTTTTCGAGATCCAAATTGAACAGCAGACATGCGAGAGCATCACCCTGCCTCAGACCCTCCCCAGAAACATATGGTTCGCTAAGACCAGCTTGCACCCTAACCATGCACTCAACTTCATCCATTTTTATTTCACACATTCGTGTGGGATATTTAGTTCCTCCTTTGACCCTGTTAACACTATCATAGGCACTTTTAAAGTATATAAACAGGTGATGGGTTATTATGTTAAATTATCTGTCTTTTCAAGAATTTGCCGGAGAGTGAATACCTGGTCCGTAGTAGACCCTTTCTAAATCCACTCTGGTAAGATCAGATAGCTCTATCTGCATATGGAAGGAGTGGTTCATACACTATTTGGGATTAATATCTTGCAGGCCCCTGGAAGGAGAGATATACCAGGGTAGTTTTTACAACTGACCTGATCTTCCTATTTGTGTATCGGACAAATGAGGGTCTTTACTCCAGGGTTGAGGCATTGACTCTGCTGTCCATAAAAAAATAAAATAAATAAATAAATTTAAAAAAAATAAAAAGAAAATAAATAAAAAAATAAACCTGAGAAAGACCTGTACCTCTACAACCCATGAAGTCTTGGGCTCAGTACTTATAGAGATTCGTACTCTTTCACGGCTAACGGCCTAAATCACACTCAGCCGCCAGGTTTTTCCCCAATTTTTGGGTATCCACTTTAAAAAGGCTGGATGTGTCCCAGGAGGGTCTCCATAGCCCAGGGTCTCTCCACGGATAAAATGACAGAATAAATAATTCTGCCTTAGCCGAACCCGGGACCCGGATAAACAGTAGCCTAATGATCTATCTACTATACCACGCCGCTCCCTTTTCCCTTCCATACGTCCATCAAAAGATCTTGTAGGTGTTTTACCAGTTCACGTCCTCTATTCTTGAAGAGTTCTCCCGAAAGACCGTCATATCCAGAAGCTTTATTATTCTTCAGACTCTCAGTATTTCTTCCTCATCTGGAGGTTCATCCCGTATAGGGTTTCAGGGGCTGATATATGAAAAAACTCTTTCAACTTCCAGTTGTATTTCAATGAGTTCTTTCCTTCTATCTAGGTTTTTTTTTTCTCTTCGGTAAGAATCATGCCTTCTTTCGGTCTTGGCTTGAACAGCTTCCTTTTTCGGCCAATCTTCCGGTAGAAACTTCGAGGTTTGTCTCCCCCCTCCCCTTACAGAGTACTGCCGACCGGAGCCAGTTGGGCACACAGGTTTTTTTTTAAGAAGTGTTGCTCGTCTTTCCTTCCTCTATGAACCTGGCTTGGGACAGGCCGTTATTCAGTAGTCTCACCTTCTCACGAGGGAAGTTCATGCACATTGGTTCATGGAAAAAATAAACAGTTTCTGCGAAAAGCGTTCCGCGTTATGAAAAGTAAGTGGCCAAATTAATGGTTATTTTTTTTTTTTTAGGCAACAAAATTTTTTACAATATATTCTAGAAACTAATCAATGAATACTAGTACCTCTGCCGGGCTTTACACATGGACTAATTTGTTTTGTTTTTCATGATAGTGCATACACCCTGAAGCAAATAATCATGACTGAATGGAGCAAAATCACACTGGTTTTTATCAGATGTATCTTTACTTAGGACTCCCACTGTAGCATCGTCCGATTAGCTATAGTAGCATAAAGTGACGTTAAATAAATAAACAAAAACAGATATATCTTTACAGTTGCGATCATATTTTTTTGATATTTGTATGCCTTTTTAGTTTCATTTTCTATTCTACAATATCTTTAGATTGATGATCCAGGTTACTTCAAATTGATGAGATGTTTATTCAGCTGATGGGACTCTGAACAGAACTTTACTCTATGCATGGTCCATATAAGAACAGCTTAGAATAATGCTATTTTCAATGTTTCTTCATTAAAACCTAGTCTTTTTACCTTGATTATCTTTTAGCATAGCTGAGACTTGGGCCGCATATAGACTCTGTTGGAGAATCCTTTCTTGTGAGGTAATCACCTCTCTAATTGCCTGAACCGTATTGTTTAAGAAGTTTGTTTTTGAGTGAAGAGATTATTTTTGAACCCCTCCACTCTTTTGGACTAAGCATATATTGTAGATACATAAAACTCCAGCAGTTGCTTTTCTATCTGAATGTATCGAGATTCATTCGTTCCTCCGAAATAAAAATTTGGGCGCACCTTTTATCCTAATAACTTCTTTTGTTTTTATATTTCACTGCAATTGTTGAATGTGTACCGCGCACCCTCCCTGCTGCCTACGCCTATGCTATAGATTCATTTTGTATTTAAAGATAAGCTACCCGCTTCAGCATCCTTTGTTAAGAAAAACAGTTACTATATTTCGTTTTTGAGGACTTTTATTAGTATTGTTCGTTATAATTCTTTATAATTTTACGGTACTAAATACAAAAGTTGAATTTGGAAGCAAAATGGGAGAGACCTGGTAAAATTCGGGCACATAAATTCGACTAAACAATCCGTATCGCTGACGAAATGTTTTTGATCAGCAAGCTTTTTGCATATAGGGAAGCCAGTGTATTAGGTTAAAAGAATTATAAATGTTTTGTATTAAATTAATCTCTATTGATGGTCTCCGCAATGAAGTGAATCTAAAATGATAGACTTCGGTCGATTTCGGCTTCTAGACCTATTTCAGCGAATAAATGTAATTTAATTTATATAATTATACATTAATTAATTTTCATGCCTATTTAATAACAAGGAAGATTTTTTAAAGAATTTCTACAAGTTCCTTTAAATAAAGCCATTGAACTTCTTTCTATGACGAAACTTGAGAAAATTGCCTATTACTAAGTTTTTCTCTACCTCTACTTTTTTTCCGGTAGTCAGATATTCGTTGAGGCGGTTGTATTGCAGTTGTTTGAGTATTAGTTTGAATTGTCAGTGTTGTGCGTACAATTTTGGCTTAATTAGGAGTTCTAATTACTTAAATTATAATGTGGGTTCTGTATATCCTGAGCTGGTTTGGCATTTTGGTGCAGATGTCGTTTTTGTTAGTGGCAATAGGCAAGTATTAATTTTGTTAATAAGCTAAATGCTTCCATATTATGTTTAGTCCCCACATTAGTGCTACATTAAAGGTTTTACATTATTAATATCTCGCTTACGAATTATTACGTTGGATTAAGATATTTTTATTTATATCATACTAGATTTAGAGATTTGATAAAAATTATCTATTTAATTAACTGATTTGAATTGATAACTGGAGCTACAATTTGTTATCTTGACAATGTTAGTTAACAATTGTACCTATAAATATCCATTTCTATTGTCCATTTTAAATTATAGGAGATAACTATACTTAAAGGATTTTAGTATTTAAAAGATTAAATTTTGCTACTTTTGATGTATTAGAATTAATTTGTCACTGGATATAAACGTTAAGTGTAACCTTATTTTGTCGTTTTATTATCATTGTGAATTTATTATTATGAGGCATCTTACCTGACAAGAGTAAAGTTAATATTGATGGTTTATCTTGTTTCTAAATGCTCTGAATGTCTAGTTATTTTTATTTTTTATTTGTGTATCCTATGAATCTTGCTTATCTTCAGTTCATTAATGCCTTTGAATTATTTATTATTTTTAATTATCAGTATTACAGATTGTTATTATTTATTTATGAGAAAAGAATATTTCATTTTTATTATGTGTGTAGTACTTACTAATGGTTCTGGTTTAGAGTATCCGCGATTGAAACTATTATACTTAAATTTAGTTTCTTACTTTTATTACTGTCATTCACTCTTTTAATGATTTACTTTATATTTTTACTAGGTTATATTTGGCTAAAATTTCAGATTTTATTTAGCTTTATTTCTAAAATTTATAACTACTTCTAAAGGGAGAATACACTTAATGAGTGACTACCTTAAATAAAATATTGTATACCTTATTAGTAATTTTACTTAATAAATATTGGACATTAAAACACTTTTTTTTTTTATCATAGATAGACTCTAGAAAAATTAATATTTACTTATCCAGCTTTCAGGATGAGTCAAGGTCTCCTGAAGTTTAAACCACCTCTAATTTTTGAGACAGCTTTCAAGTTTCTAAGGCTAAGGATTTTTCTAGAGTATTCATGATTCACAGTAGAAAATATATACAAGTTTTATTTTATTGTTTGGTTGGGGCAACATACTGTTAAGGCCCTTGGTTGTGGCATGTAGACTCTTAAGAGACCACACCACGATTCACGATGGTAGTTATGGGGTAGGATAATTACTTTTTACTCTCATTTTAGTCAATAGCCATCAGTTGGCTGATAGGCCTCACATACCTGGTTGGTGACTATAAGTGAATACATTTTTAGTTATGTACTTCTGAAAGGGTGGGTGAGCCTGGGATTTAAACAACCTCGGACTGTGGATTGTTTATCCTACTTGTTATATATCAATAATAATTTTTGTTAACTTAAATTGAAACTAAATTTAGTATTGTGTTTGCAATTGCTCTGTTACTTTAGAAGAAAATATCATTCATCAATACCACACGATCCTATTTAATCTGTACATCTCAGACCTCCCTTCACACCCATCGGTTGAACAATCCCTATATGTCGATGACACGGCTATTTATACATCATATAGGATGGATACAATAATCAATAGGTTATAGACTCTCTCCTTTATAAACGTATGCACTGTTTTCCAAAATGGAAGGTTAAAATTAATGTCCAGAAAACTCAGGTGATAATTTTCACAAAAAAAAAAAAAGACTGTCCGTTACAAAAAACATTGTTATGGTTGGAAACATAATCTCCTGGGTCCAGTCTTTATATTATTTAAGATTAGAAATGGACAAATAATTAACTTTCATAAAACAAATGCTATAGAGCCAAAAATATTATCAGCAAAATGACACTATTCTTCAATAGGTATTCAAAACTATCACCCAAAACACACTTATTCTTTATAAAACTGTCATCCATCCGATATTGACCTATTCTGCCCCAGTCTGGATCACACTTGCAACTCCAATTACTGGAAAATGGAAGTAGTCCAAAACACATGCATGAAAATCGTAAATAATTATGCTCATTACACACAAATCAAAACTATGTTATCGGATTTACAACTACCGTCAATTAAAAACTATATGTACTCGCTGCCTCAAACATTTTTTTTCTGTTTCTTCTACTGCGACAACCCACTTGATCAAAAAATAGGTGATTACGACAAGAACATTCTAAAACGATTCACACATGAACACGTATTACTGCAATAATTCTGAAAAGTGATAAACAAAATATATATATATATATATATATATATATATATATATATATATATATATATATATATATTCATATACATATACATATTATACAAGTTAAATATAAAATTATTAGTTTAAGATATAACCAAAACATTGTTATTTTTATTTATTTTTTTCCCCTTTGTACTTTAATTTGTTTTGTTTTTTACTTTATTATTTTTTTGTTGTGTAGGTTTTTGTTTTCATATTTTCCTACTGTTATAATAATAAATTAGGCTATTGTACCACTAACCCCACTTGTACATATTACTAGAGTATCATGAAATTGGTGCAATACCACATGTATAAAATCTTGGGCTTGTGGCCACTTGTAAAATCATGACAAATAAAGATCTTAATAATAAAATAATCATTACCACATTTTGCTGTATTACTTTTAAAAGAGATTAGCATGCTTCAAAAGCTCATATAAAAACTTGCAGTGTTTTTGGGATGATACCCTAACCAGACTCAATGTTAAAATTGGTTTGCCAAATTTCATTCAGAAAATCTTGACATCAATATTGCTCCACGATCTGGTGGTCTATAAGATTTCTGAGCTATTGCCCTCGGAAGTAACTAATTTAACACTTCAGCTCAAAATGACTATGACTAATTTCAGTGTCTGCAGAACTCCATTAATCAAAAGCAATTCCACAATAAACCAAAAATCGAAAACCTAATATAACAGTTTCTTTTACAATTGAGACGTTGATTTCCAAAAGGTACTAAAGAACATTTTTTTACGAAATAGATTTTTTTACATATTTATATTCTCCTCATTTAGTTTAATCTAAATTTTAAATTTGATTGTATCTAATGAACACTCATGTCCTTTAATAACGTGGTTTAGAAATGCTATTAATTTCTTAAGATATTATTACAAATTTAGTTTCATTCTAAATCATAACAGAACATTTCATTTCATAACTTTAATATGGTTTTATTAATATAGTAAAGAAATTATTCTAGATTTTAAAGCGAAATGAATCAAATTAGCTGGTTTAATAATATAGTAATGAGAGATTTTCGCGCTTCCTGTAAAATTCCTCGGAATGGATATAGTACCTTTTGGGAATCAACGTCTCAATTAATCCCAGAATATAAATATTTTATTAGGTTGGCAAATAAGTCCTTTAGGTTTTTCAGGGCAAAATAAAACTCAGTGTATTATAGATATTAAATTTATTTTAATCTACTATATATTTATCATTATTTAATATGCAATTTTCCCATGTTTCCACTAAATGCATTACGCCATGTTCATAGAATGTCTGGAGTTAATTGTTAAAAAAATTGATCCAAGAGGTTTTTGATGCCCTCTTCCATTTGGAATTTCTTTTCATTTATGGAGTTCTACTGAGATCCATTAAGAGGTAGTCACATGAAGCCAGGTACGGTGGATAGGAAGGGTGCGGCACAAAATCTCATCAAAGGCTCAATAATTTATTGTGAGTGACCAATGAGGTGTGGGGCCTAGTGTTGTCTTGGTGAAACACAACACCCTTCCGATTTGCGAGTTCTGTTTATTTATTTTTAATTGATTGGTCCAATTTTGTTAATTTTAAACAGTATAGAGTTGAATCAATTGTTTTTCCTAATGACAATAGCTTATAGAAAATAACACCCTTGAAATCCTACCATATGGAAATTATCCTCTTTGGATGTAATCTGGGTTTCGACATTCTTCTAGGAGCCTTACTCTAGGTTCCCTCTTACTACTAGGTCTCCTGTTTCCAACCTTTTCAAAAATGGGTCGTTTTATTGGGTTCCTGCAGTGAATCATTAACAGAAATGTGTGGTGCCCAGTTGACTTCGGTTTGAGAGTGAGGGACCCCAACATTAAGCCTGGAAACAATGCCGAGCTTGTGCAAATGGTTTTCTGAGCTTTTGTGCTACAAATTTAGGGCCATAGCAATTTCTCGCACAATTTGGGTGGGATTTCGATCAATAATAGCCTCTTTTCAAAGTCATGTGGATGATCAGACCATTGAGCATCATTGATGTCAAAATTTCTTGAATGAAATTTGGCAAACCAATTTTGAAAGGTGTATTGGATAAGCATCATCCCATAAATGCTGCAAATTTTTCTTTCTACTGCACGCTTACCTTTACAAAATATATAATAATACTACAAAATATGCCTAGTAAATTGTCTTCCATATTCACAGTGCAATAGCTAACACAATACTAAGCTAGTTTCAACAAGAGTTCACTGATATAATTTTTGACAAATACAAACAGGATAAACAATCCACCTCAAGGATTAATGCATCAGATAAGAATTGTATCATAGTAAAACATAACAATAAACAGAAAAACTGAAAAAACTTATTTGCCAATCTAATATTATGTAGTTAATGGAAAGATGGTAACAGGTCATATTAACTAATGTTCAGTACATTGTTGAGCTTTTTTTCCAGACCTAGCAAGTATTTTTAAAGGAATTTCTCGTGTATTTATTTATTTACATGTGATGTTCCTTTTAATTGAAAATGGTTTAGTTTTCTATTTATCATATTAACTACTATTTTTTATCCCTCATGTCCAGTGAAATTCAGTAATCAGGGCTTACATCCCTGAATGGATGGTGAGAAAATATTCTTAGGGTAAAACCTTAGTGAGTAGCCATGGTGTCCGTCCTCCCTTATTATTCTTTTTTACCTTTCTTGAGTTTTCCACAATCCTTTCATTATGAGTCTCTGGAAGATCTATTTGTCCTTCTTTTTTAAAACCATCTTAATTTCTCTCTACCTCTTTTTCTGTCTTCAACCAGGAAAATATTGAGAGGCACACCTACCGCTTAGACCTGTACCTTCAGATGGGCAGCAATTTTACAGGATTACTCATAATAAAGCCATTCTCTGGAATGCTGGCAAACTCTTCTTTTACTCTGGTCTTTCTGACTGGATATCTGGGATTCATAGTATGCGAATACATGAGGCCTTAAAAAGCACCTCAAATACCATTTAGTTTATTGAGGACTTGATTCACCGTGTTTTTGAAGTAATCTAAGTGATAAATAACTTGAAATCTTTTACTTAACATACAACTAAGGCTGGTTACTACCTCACCTGAACTTATCCTGATTCCTTGTATATCCATTATTCAATATGGCCCCCAGCAATTGTAGCTTTCAAGAGGATAGTCTGTGTTTCAACAAACAATTGATTTAGTAGAATTTTATTTACTAATAAATTGTTGAAATTAGTATAAAATATATATATAAATTTTTTTTTCAGCTTCTGGCCTGTATTATCTTGCGGAAATAGTCGAAGAGAATACTGAGTCTACAAAGAAAGTGATTCGATGGATAACTATCGTGAGTATTCTATTGTAATTAGTCTTAGTAGCATTTTTAATTTTTAGTGTGATGAACAGCTTTAATTAAATATTGCATTTTATTTATTAGTATCTGATAAATCCTATTTATTGGTAGGATCACAGTACTAGTCAACATGACACCTATTTTTTGATGAAACCATTTGAAAACTTTTGTATTAATTCAAGATCAATTTTTTTTTTTTAAATCTCAGTCTCATTGTTTTAAAAAATACTTGTTTTCTAATGGTTCTTTTATATTTAGTAAAATTATGCTGAAATAGTATAAATGTTTTAATCCATATTGATAATTTTTTTTTGTTTTTGTTTTTTTTTCAGTTTGTGTTGATCGTCTATTCGGCCATTCTTCTTTTTGAAGAACTCCCTTTTCTCTTAGTTTTATGTGGTATTCTGAGTCAAAGCGTGCACCTGGTGATCCTTCTTGACTTCCCTTACATCACGATTAACTCATTCTCATTCGTATCTGCTATCATACTATTTATCGCTAACCATTACTTAGCATTCAGCTTTTTCAGTGGTGTGTTTATGCCATTTTATGAGGTTAGTTTATATTCTCTTTTTCAATCAATAGTTATCATTTATCATAAAAGATCTATTGAAAAATGAATTTGGCCTTAAAATAAGTTCTGATATGGTATATGTGCATTTAAATGTAATTTTGAGTCATCATCAGGGGTAGTAAAATCATAGAGATGGATGCTATAACTTATCAAGACGTTAGTAATGGTTCTGTTAGTTCTTTGATCTGCTTACTGGGTGTTGTACATAATTTTTTTTTTTTCACTTTTTAAGATACCCTCACCCAGCCAGTAAGTGTATTCTTATTATTAAGATTTACTTCCTTATTTTTCTGCTTACCACTTCTTTCTTTCTTCTTCTGTTTCTACTATAATCTAATTTTATCATACATCTAGCTCCTCTCACATGATTGTTTTTTATTAGTTATCTTGTTTTTTCTCAGCCCTGGTGAAGGCCTAAAATTTAGGCCAAGACGTTAAAACAGAAATATAGTAAGTTTTTTTATTCGTGTGATTTATTTAATGATTGTAACCCCTACCAACTTCTCCATTCATATAAAATATGTTATGTTATTTTCATACAAATTAATGTAAACAATGTTATATCTTTAATTCTTTATTAGTAGTGCAAAGGGTGTTTGTCGCTAATTTTGATCAAATTTTATTTAGGTGATTCTTTATGGCATTAAAATCTACCTATATTTTTCCATTTCATCCAATGGGCTCAGAAAGTGAGGAAAATATGGTATTTCCAGTAAATATTTTTTTTGTTTTTCCAGTACAGGAATATTATAAAATAATTTATTTTTGTTCAAAATCATATATAATTTATTAATTTACTTACAAGCTGTGGAGTGCATAGTGTTTGGAGCCCTGTATCTAATCATCAATTTATCCAGTTTTGAAAATTGTTGGACCCTTTAATGAGAAGAAAGTTTCTTATTTTTATATATGTTAAGGCATTATGACACAGATTCCAAACCCGTAGGAACACAACTAGAAATTAAAGTTTAAAGAACTTGACAAAAGCCCAAAAAATTTGTTTGAATTGCTTTGAGAGTCACTGTTACATGGATGGTTTTATGAGTATTTGAAGTTTTATTTGATATAATTATATGTAAAAAAAAAAAATTCATTTTTAGATTCAAAATTTGAATTACCTGATCTGATCAATCATTGGAAATATTATGTTATCATAATACATTCTCTAAACAGTACTTCTATTTCTATTATCACTTACTGAGATACAGTACAATTTTTTTCCTGATGTATTTATAGTTTTTGATTTTTTGTTTTGTTTTTTTCAGCTGTTAGGGTTCTTCACTATCTGCATTTGGCTTGTTCCATTTTCGCTCTTCATTTCTCTTTCTGCTAACGATAATGTTCTGCCGATTGCCCTATTTGGTCGTGAATCATGGAACCCCCACCCGCCTGGTTTCTTAGGTTTGTAGATTTTATCAAAAAGCATTTAATGTTCTATGCCTTTTCATTGTATATTTCACTAGATTGTAAAGTTTTCTTCAAATTAAAAAACTTGAACAGTAAATTTATAACTCAAAATGAGAGAAAAATGTCAATTTTTAATGTGTTTATACATTTTTCTTTGGTTGATTAAAAACATTTTTTTTTTAATTAATTTTTTTTTTTATTAGTAGGAAGCTTTATTTTTTAATTCTAAATGATACTCTTTACACCGCTCTCTACCATTCATAGCTTAAGTACAAGAACTCAGTCTACTGATTTATATATACCCTCACAAAACTGCTTCCTTTAGAAAATCCTTCATGATTTACCTAACTTGTTTCATAATTTACATATTCATTTTTTTTTTTTTTTTTTTTTTTATTGTCACACCTACAATTCCTGTCAGCAATAAATTTTCAGCCCTCTCAAATATCCAAACTGAAGACACAAAACCAAGTCATTCAGAGCCTGAACCACCACCAATCTTTGTTGCTCACGTCACCAACTTTGTAGCCTTCGCAAATGAAATATCGCAATTAATCGGGCAAACTAATTTCAAATGCTTCTCCCGGTTAAAAGACATAAAAATAAATACGACCAACAAAGATCATTATAAAAAATTAGTCACACACTTGACAGAAAAAAAATTTGACTTTCATTGCTACCAGCTTAAGGAAGATAAGTCGTACAGGGTTGTTCTGAGGGGACTTCACTCTACTACTTCCACTTCAGCCATCAAGCAGGACCTAGAAGAGCTGGGCCACAATGTTAGACAAATCACTAATGTACTGCACCCAGTAGCAAAATATCCACTACCTCTTTTTTTTGTCGACCTGGAACCAGCAGCCAACAATAGCGACATATTTCGAGTCAATAGACTAGTATATTCCTGCATAAGATTCGAAGAGCCGAAGCAGAGAGTGGACATAGTACAATGCGCCAAGTGCCAAACCCTCGGTCACACAAAAGCCTATTGTCACCACCAAGACAGATGTGTCAAATGTGCTGGACCGCATGCGACCAATACGTGCCAGAAGCCGAGAGATACGCCAGCAATATGTGCACTATGTGGTGAAGGGCACCCAGCTAATTATAAGGGTTGTACGGTTTATAAAACCATGCAGCGCCGAAGACATTTAAGTACTGCATTTAAATCACAAACCAACGCTGTTGGATACCAAAACCCAGCTCCTTCAGCGAAGCATGAACGAGCTACCTCTGGAAACCCTTTCTCCAACGAAAACACACGTCACACGACCTCCAACATCAAGACTAATTCGTTCTCCGATGTCACCAGGAAAGAGATGGACAATCAACAGGAACCAGAAGCTTCCTCTAACACCCATTTTCTGCCTCAACCAGCCCATCCTCTTCAGCCTAAACCATCCCATCCTCTTCAGCCTAAACCAGCCCATCCTCTTCAGCCTCAACTATCCTATAACCATCCCCAGCTTCAACCATCCTATCACCAACCTCAGATTTCCCATCTACAGCCTCAGACGTCCCAACCCCTCCAAAATACTCCTAAAAACGAATTACCTACCAAAACCGTCTTAAGGGTCAAGTTACCACCCCAGATCAATCCTAAACTTTCCTCTCCTTTGCAGCCTACTCCTCAAGCAATACCAACAGCAACAGCTCCGTCAAACATGGAACCTCCTCAACAACCTCGACGGAGTACCCAATCTTTACCTAGACACTATAATCCTTCAGTCAACCAAGCTTCCGTCTATTCGTATCCTTCACAAAATACATCCGACATTACATCAATCCTGTCATCCTTCCTTTTGGATCTTCAAAATACCATAAGACCTCTCTTCACACTCCTTACCAGACTCCTATCTGAAGTTCCTTTCCATATCCCGCAATGAATAAAAACTTCCTAGCCATTCTTTTGTGGAATGCAAATGGTTTACTGAATCACCGTGACGAACTGGACATATTCCTACACGACAATACCATAGACATTGCACTTGTGACTGAAACCCATTTCACTACACGCTCGCACTTTTACATACGTGACTACATCACATACCGATCAGATCACCCAGACAACACATCTCACGCTGGCTCATGTATCCTCATCCATAAATCCATTCCTCATTCCATGCTTCCTTCTTCTCCATCTGACACCATTCAATCAACCTCTATTACCTTATCTTCCCACCCATATAATATGACTATCTCAGCTGTATACTGCCCTCCCAGTAATTCACTCTCCATTCACCACCTTGAATCCTTATTCCGATCTCTTGGTCCGCGCTTCATTGCTGGAGGAGATTACAACGCCAAAGACCAACGGTGGGGATGCCGAACGTCCAATACTCGTGGCAGGATCCTTTCCAGAGTCACAACCTCCAATAGTTATTCCATTTTGTCACCCCAGAACCCTACGTACTGGCCTACATCTCATAAAAAACGTCCTGACATCCTTGATATTTTCATTACTTCCCAAATCTCCTCCACCCAATCTACAATCAAATCCTTAGAGGACCTCTCCTCTGATCATAGCCCGGTTCTGCTTCAACTGCATTCCAATCCTATTCATAAGCCTCCTTTACCTTCCCTGATAAAAGCACAAGTCAACTGGGACAATTTTCGATATGACTTAGAGAACAATCTGGACATGAAAATTTTGTTAAAAACTAAACAAGACATAGACTCTGCCATTGAAGAACTTAACAAATCAATAGAAACTGCCATACAGACCAACACATTACAATATACAAACAGGAAGGCACAAGAAACCAACCTGCCATATTATATTCGACTATTACTAACTGAAAAACGCCGAGCAAGAGCGAAGTGGCATCGAACACGATACCCTTCGGATAAAACCATTTACAATAAACTGACGAACAAACTCAAGACAGAAATAAGAAAACTCAAAATTCAAAACTTCACAAAAAACTTGAGCACAACAGACAAATCATTATGGATAACAACCGCAAAACTACTGAAATACAAAACCTTTAATCATCCACTCCTCACCGACTCAAAATCCTGGACAAGATCCGATGATGAAAAATCTCAGCTGTTCGGAGAACACCTTTCCAAAACGTTTGTCCCACACCCTGACATCCTTAATACAATCCATATCGACCGTGTTGAAGCAGAACTCACTGTTCCTCTCCAAATGACCCTTCCTCCTAAGGCCTTTCATCCATCAGAAGTTATCAACATAATTCAAAATTTACCTTCCAAAAAAGCTCCTGGCCATGATCTCATTACATCCCACATCCTAAAACAGCTCCCCAGAAAAGCCATATTATTCCTCACCTATATATATAATGCTACTCTCCGTTCTACCTATTTTCCAGACCACTGGAAACTGTCCATTATCAAAATGATACCTAAACCAAAAAAGCATCTAGAAAATCCATCCTCTTACCGTCCTATCTCCCTCTTGCCCATTCTGGGCAAAATTCTCGAAAAACTTCTCCTCAAACGTTTATACCCAATCCTCGAATCCAACCACGTGATTCCTGACCACCAGTTTGGATTTCGGACATCCCATTCCACTATACAACAGTGTCACCGTGTGGTGGATGTCATATCTTCCACATTGGAGCGCGGAAAGTATTGCACTGGAGCCTTTCTCGACGTGGAACAGGCTTTTGATCGAGTTTGGCATCCAGGTCTGCTATACAAGCTCCGTCAATTCCTCTCTCCAGCGTACTTCCTATTAATTCGTTCCTATCTCTCTGATAGAACCTTCAAAGTTAACCATAACCTTTGTTACTCATCCATATTCACTCAATCAGCCGGTGTACCGCAAGGTAGTATCCTGGGTCCGATCCTTTACACGGTGTATACAGCTGATATTCCCTCCCATCCTAGCACTATCCTTACTTCCTACGCCGATGACACATGTGTGTTATCTGTGAATAATGATCCTGTTACTGCATCACAAATCCTACAGAACCATCTATCAGCCATTGAAGAATGGTGTCAAAACTGGAGAATCAAAATAAATCCTAATAAATCCCATCAAATCACCTTCACTCTACGTCGTAAGCCTATGACTTCCTGCCCCACCGTATCCTTTAACAATATCCTACTTACTCCTGTTGAACAGATTCGGTACTTAGGACTCCACCTCGACAAACGCCTAACATGGAATCCTCATACTAGACTGAAACGACAGGAAACTGCTCGTAGATACAGATTACTACAACACTTACTTGACAAACGCTCAAAACTTCCTACTTACTACAAAAAACTCATTTATATCACAATTATCAGGCCTATTTGGACCTATGGCATTGAGCTATGGGGGTCTACTAAACCATCGAATTCCTCTCGCATCCAATCCTTGCAGTCCAAAATCCTTCGTAAAATCCTCAATGCTCCTTACTTCGTTACTAATAAAATCATCCATAAAGACCTAAATATCCCATTAGTTGAAGACTTGGCCCGTTACAGATATACCTCTTTTCATTCCAAACTCCCTGCCCACTCAAACCCGCTTATCCGTGACCTCTCCTCCATATCTATTCCCGACAACCCACCGAGGCGCCTTAAAAGAAGATGGCCAAGAGACCTTCTAACATAAGACATTGGAGTGCTACCAATGGGTAGTTTCTTCTCAGGACTATCATGTGTACTAATCATATATAAAGCCTATTTACTTGTTGTATTTATTTAATACAGTTGTAAATTTCTTTAAATAAATAAATAAAAATAAATTTTTTTTATTACTAATAACATTTATAGACAGTAAATTATTTCTAATAAATTAAATTACCTTAGAGGAAAATAAAATCAGCATTTATGTTCTGTAAGATTATTTTAATAAGAGAAGGGTAAAACATTAATATTATTGACCATTGAGTGATATATGGATATAACAGGTTTAATCAAAATTACTGAAGTAATTTTTGAGAAAATGTTCTATGCTTGTTTATTGATATTATAAAGTGGCACATCTGGAGTCGCGCGCTGACTAGGAACAGAGTAAGATCGGGTCTATAAAGTTATAATTTATTGTTAGTTTTTTTTAATCCGATTAACTTGAAAATTTATCTGTGTGTGAAGATAGTGAGAAGGGATTTATTTCTCAATTCTTGCCAGAATCTGCCAAGGATCTTGGGAGATATTTAAAAGAAATAGAAAATACTGTAGAACAGAGATTGGCTACTTATCGCAAGTAAGGAAGAAACCTGCAACCCCCTACCACCGCTACTTCAGCAAGGTCAGTGTCATAATAATACTGTTATATCTCTCGATGACAAATTTATTGTTGAAGCTTAATTCAAGATTATGAATGATGGATCGAAAAAGCAACTAAGTAACATGATTTCGTCACGAAAAAGAAATCGAAATTCACCGGAAGCAGATGATAATCTCAAAAAACATCACGCAGAGATGGACAGAAATATTTTGAAACAGCTAAGTGAAATGCTGGACGAGAGGTTTGCTGTTGTAACTGAGATAAAAAAACGACACAAAAAGCATAAATGAAAAATTAGTCGTTAATAGCCGAAAACCAAGCGGTGAAATCAGAATTAGTCGCATTAAAAGAAGAAAACAAGATTTTAAAGAAAAGCTTAGAGTACTTACAAAGAAGAGAAAAAATGAAAAAAATAATTATCTCGGGTTACAGTTTTTTAAAGAAGAGAATTTAGAAAAATTAGTAACACAGTTTTTTGAGAAATGTTTAGATATGCACGAACCGTCTATAGATAGAATATATGCTTTAAACGATGAAAAAACTATTGTAGTGGAATTCGTTAAACAATCAGATGTAGAAACAGTTTTAAAAAATGCTAAAAAATTAAAAGGAACGGGCATCTGGATAAATCGAGACCTTACTTATCAAGATCGCCAGAAAAGAAAAAAACTATTGTAAGTAAAGAAAAAAATAATGGAAATGGATAAGAATGAAAGAGTTATTATCAGGAATTCCTATATGGTGTTCAAAAATAAAAAGTTCTACTGGGGCGAGGAAAAAGGAATTATTTCGGCCAAACAAGAAGATCTACACCTCATAACTGAATTATTAACAAAGTATAACCAAAAACTAGAAGCATCGGTATCAAAAAACTAATAAGTGAAAATAAAGACCACAGTAAATGTTATAAAGTAGATGATAATAATTTGTGTTCAATACTATGCTATAATGTTGCTGGTATTAAAAATAAGATAAATAATTTAGATTTTTTTTAATTTTGTAAGTAGTCATGATGCATTCTGTTTATTAGAAACCCACTTAGAAGAAAAAGATTTTGTTTGTTTTGAAAAATATTTTATTGGGTTTAAATTGAAATGGGTTAAATCATTTAGAGAGAGTAAATTTGGTAGAGCCAAGGGTGGTATGCTATATGGAATTAAGTCTAAGCCTACAAATAATGATAAATTTGATTTTGTCACAGTAGAAAATTCTATATTAATTAATTGGACAACAAGAGATAATGTGATCCATATTTTACCATTATATATCAGTGGGAGTAATTGGAATCAAGAATTTGGGTTGATTGAAAATTTTTTAAATGATAAGCTTTGGAAATTTATTCTTATCGGGGATATGAACCTAAGAATCGGGGAGTCACAAACATTGCCAATTGATGTGTTCGAAGGAAAATTTAAATTTAAAATTAAAAGACACTCTAAGGATAAAATAATAAATTGTAAAGGTAAACAATTCGTGGAAATGTGTGATAGCCAAAATTTGATAATTTTAAACGGAAGGACGCCAGGCGACATACAAGGAGAATACACTTTTTTGGGTGGTCCTGGGTGCTCAGTTAATGATATTTGTGCGGTATCCTCTAGTCTAATCGATTATGTTAAAGATTTCAGAGTTGGGTCTCACATATTTTCGGACCATATGCCGATTTGTTTAATGATGAAAGAAAATTTGTTGCCACTACTACCAAAGTTAACGTGGACCCCATCGGATTCTCTGTACTTTAAATCTAAATTAGACGATTTAGTGGAGAGTAATAATCTGGAATCTGATAATGTTCAGTATTTAGTGAATACGTTTATAGATTTAATTAAAATATCGTCAAATCTAGGGAACAAAAAAAACCACTGCTACCTCATATAGAAATAAAAACAAAATGAAAAAGGTTGTAAAAAATCACGAAATAGAACTTTTGCCCTTTTAAACTTTTTTAGAAAAACTAATATAAACGTAATTAATTAACGTATATGTATAATACAGCTAGTAAGGAACATAAACAAATATGTTTTAATAAAAAGAAAGAACACATTAAAGAGATTACTGTAAAATTTAAAGAAATACATGACAGTAGAAGTTTTTGGCAATTAGTTAAAAAAATTAATCCTTATAGCTTTGTGGTTAGTGTGGAAATTGGGGCAAAAGAATGGCTTAAACATTTTAATGACTTATTAAACCCGCCACTTATGGCAGACCGGATTAATTATGCACCACCATTAATTAATGTTACTGATTTAGATGATCCTTTCAGTATAAATGAATTAAATTATGTCATTAAAAGGGTGAAAGATGTTAAAGCGCCGGGGCCGGACAGGGTGCCAAATGAATTTTTTAAAAATTGTCCAAACAATTTCCGTGAGAAATTACTTAAAATCTTCAATTACATTTATGAAACCGCGGATGTTCCTGAAAGCTTTGGTAGTTCGATAATATTTCCATTATTCAAAAAGGGGGATAAGACTGTTGTGAGTAACTACAGGGGAATCGCCTTCTCGGATTCTATTGCCAAATTGTTTACTGGCTTAATGCTAAAGAGAATAACTGAATGGGTAAATAATAATAACGCACTCTGTGAATACCAGGCGGGATTTAGAGCCGGATATTCTACTATTGACAATATTTTCTCATTAATGAATATTATAAAAATTAAAACATCGTTAAAAGGAGGCAAGCTTTACTGTTTTTTTATCGACCTTAAATCGGCATTCGATTCATTAGATAGAAATGCCTTGTATTATAAGTTACACGCCCAAGGGATATCTTCAAAATTTATCACAATACTTCAGGGTTTATACCACAATACAACAGCTCGTGTATGGACATCTCAGGGTGTTACTGATAATTTTAACACTAGAATGGGCTTAAAGCAGGGATGCCTTCTCTCACCGATTTTATTTTCTCTTTTTATTGACGATGTCAATGAGGGGGGTATACGTATAGCTGGAATTAACATCCGATGCCTCATGTATGCAGACGATATTGTCATAATGGCGGATCACCCTCTCATACTTCAAGAAATGATTAACAGATTTAGTAAGTATTGTGAATTGTGGAATTTAACTATTAACTTAAAAAAAAATCACAAATAGTTGTATTTAGGAAAGGGGGCTGGTTAGCGAGAAAGGAGAAATGGCGCTTAAATAACGAAAGTGTAACAGTTGTTAATGAATATAAGTACCTAGGTGTCACTCTATCTCCGAAATTATCATTAAATAAACATTTTGATGAAAGGCGCCTCTTGTTTCAGTATCCACACCACTTACAAACATTTTTTCAGCAATAATAAATTACCGTTTTCATCTAAGCTATCTGTATATAAGGCTGTCTCCCGAGCTATTTTATGTTATGCAGCCCAGGTTTGGGGTTTTAGGCGTTTTGATAGAATAGAGAAATTATCTGCCTATTTTTTTAGAAAATTGTTTTCACTTCCGCAGAGTACACCACACTATATTATATATTTGGAAACTAATATTGACCCTATATTTTTGTTTACTTTGCACCTAAATATTCAATATATTCAAAAAGTATTGATGTTACCCAGCCATAGACTGACTAAGATTTTGGCAGAGGAAATTATTAATAGAAATTTATGGTGGTGTGATGATTTCCGGTCTTTGTGCCGGAGATATAACTGGCAAAATAGTGATTATTTAGTAGATGGAAAGAAGCAATGTTTTAAAGGGTTAATAGAATATATAAGAAAAGACTTTAGAAATGGTTTACTGGTTAAAGTCAACAAATCTATTCACCATCAACTGTATAAAGAATTTAATTGTGATTTAGGGGAGAACAGTTATATCTCTGATAGATACGGCCTGGGACTCATCAAATCAATAATTAAAATAAGAGGACAGCTTCTGTACCTTAATTGTAATGTTACAAGGGCGGAAGAACTACATCATTGTAGTTTATGTAATAATAAAGACATAGAGAATATGTACCATTATGTAGCGGTCTGCTCTGTGCTATCAGAAATAAGGATGCATTGGCTTGGTGGGGCAGTATTGTCCAGACAGGAATACATAAATTATCTAAATGGTGAAAATTGGGTAGCATTGCATAACTATCATTTAAGGGCCTGGAAATATAGATATTTACTTATATCAGAATTCAATATTTAAATAAAGGGGGAAAAATGTGAAAAAAAAAATGTTCAGTTAGTTTTATATTATAATTATTATTTATATAATATTTGTAAAGAATATTTTGTTAAGGCGCACTATTCTGCAGATGGACTAAAGTCTATGCATAGTGTGCAATATATAAATGTATAGTAAATTTATGTATGTAAATTAAACAATAAAACACATTATTATTATTATTAAGTGGCACATCTGGTAAGTTGAATTTTATGAGAAAAAAACTGTTACATCCCCCCCCCCCAGGTATTATAACCTACCTGACCTGTCTTTAATATGTAATTTTAGTTTTGGTGTTGTTTTTTTTTTCATTCCTGAGCTGGACCAGTGGTTCCCAAGTGGTCCACAATATCCATTGGAAAATTAATTGTAATTAACTTAATGAAAAATATTTGTGAAGCCTAAGAAGAATAAAAATCACTCACACACTACCGACACATTAAATTATTGTAAATAGGTACCTATATTGTATTTATAAATGTTAGTTATTCACTTTGTACATTTCTTCCAGATTGTAGTTGGTTCTTAGAGCTTGGTTTTAACATATTCTATATTCTGGGACTTGTAGAATCTTCACTTCATTTAATGTTAGGTACTCTCTCTTAGTAATGATTGATATATGTATATACAAACACAATGTTTTTATTTAGGAGTCCTTGCCATTGTGTTAAATGGATGAAGAAGGATTCCACGGAAAACTATATTTCGGAACCATTGAGCTAGACTGAAGTATGACATAAGATTTTGTGAGGCTTTAATAAATGAACTCAGAAAACCTTTAAAGACGTTAAAAACTAGTCTATAAATTTTAATAATTGTAATGCTTTTTGTTTCTATGTATTCAATATGATAGGTGTCAAAGTATGCAGAATTAACATGATTAATCAAAGTAAAGAAAATATGAATTTTATTGTTCTTTTAAAAAAATTGACAAAATATAAATTCTTAAATGATGATGTGGGAACGTAAAAATTCATATATATTATATTTTGTCAAAAATTATGGAATTTTAGTAATTAACAGCCTTGATAATGAGGCAAGGTCTTGAATTGTAATGTTAATAATTTTAAATAAATGACATAAAAAAAAGAGGATTTTTTTCACAATTTATTATAATGTATAACTCTTCTTCTGTAAAATTAATTTATATATAAAAAAAATTAACATTACTAGAGTCAAGGCTCCCCCTTTGTCCAGAGTTGAATAAGGTAGTAGACTAGGGAACCTTAAAAGAAGGGGGTCCATGTAGTCCATTTACCGCTTAATTCATCTCTGTATATCCTTTTGTGTCCTTTTTCAATAGTTAGTTTAAAATATAACATTGTTAAATATTAATATACCTACTGTCTTTGTTTTCAGAAACTAATGAATCTGATGCCTTGGGAAATTATTTGTCTAAGAAGAAAAACAAGTATGGACTACTGACTGCCATGCATTATGTAAAGGAAAGGGTTTTTTCACGCAGTAAAAAAATGTTTTAAGTTCCCTAAAATTATAATTATCATTTTCTTTCAATTTTTCGTTGTTAAAGTTTGTTTACCATGGTATTTGTTTTGATGTTTATTAATTTTAAGTTTAGCTCTGTTTTTGTTATGATATTTATTTTAATGTCTAGTTCTGTTTTTGTTTGTATGTTTATTTTCAAGTTTAGTTTATATTATTTATTACAGACCATTCAAAATTATCAATATATGTTTGAATGAAGTTATTCTTTTATTTTAAATTATATTATAATTCTACTTTTATGACTTATTAAAGCTAATTTTGTATAGCTTTACAAATATTATTATAAGAATAATGATGATAGATTGAATGTATCATCTTTTTGTTTTATATAAAACTATTAACCATCGTTATTGATAATTTTATTATTTATTTAAAGTGATACCTTTTTAAATTAGTAATTGATAAGGAAGGTAGTTGGAGTTTTTCTAAGAATGTAAATATATTTAAATGGCTGTGTAATACTATATGTAAAAAAAAATTTGTATTTGCTCAAGTACTGAGGTTTCTACTATGACTGTTCTATTAAAAGTCTTTTAAACAATTTAGTATTGTTTTTTTCACATTTTCCTTTTTTTTCTTTTTTCACCATTTTGTTTATAAATAAATAGAATATTTGAGTAAATATTGTATGAATGTGGTATAAAAGCTTTATTATTATTATTGCCAATATTGAGACAAACTAATATATTTGAATAAAAATTGTTATTCTAAAAAAAAAAAAATATAGAATCATTTTCTTCTTCCTTGTCTTATTCTTCATGCCATTAATAGCATCAAGGTGCCTCTATCCAATGCAGCTATGCCTCTTGGTCCCTATTAAACCTGCTCCATTTCTTGAAGGGTTTTACCTCTCTTCTCTCCTGTCTGTTGCATATACTCCTGATAGGAAATTTTGAGACCGCTCCTCAGCCTCCTCCCAGAACCTTTTGTGGATCTCTCTCCTCCATCTGATAAAACCTGGCCAAACCACTACAACTGCCAGTTCTTCAGTTATGTCCTTAGTTCCGCTAACTCAAGACCCTCTCTTATGAGTTCATTCCTGACACGGTTCCTCCTGGTCTTTCCAGCAGATCTCTGCAGGAACTTCATCTCAGCTGCTATCACTTAGCTAGCTTGCTGATCCACCATACTCCAACTTTCGCTTCCATATGTGAGGGTTGGGAGGTATAACAACTTGTAGATGTACTTTTTGTTCCCTTGCCAACTTTTCTGAGCCCAACTTTGCTATTGCAAATAGGGTAATAGAACTGGTTGGCTTTGGATATCCTGTTCACTACATCTGGGTCAATCTTCTCTGTGTTGCTGATAATTGTCCCCAAATTGGTGAATTCTTACATAACTTATGGTACCCCCTACATTACAGATCAGCTGGAGGTCCTCTTGTCCTTCTCTTGATATGACTATGACTTCACTTTTGGTACTATTGATAACTATACCTTAGTGTAGGGGTTCTTCCTGCCAATTTAACAAGGGCCTGCTGCTGCTCGTTTTTTGTGTCCGCAATCAGAACAATGCCATCGGCATATAGTAGGTTAAAGACCACATTATTCCTCATGCTCCATTTTCTGATTACCGTCAAAGCAGTTCAACACTAACAAATTTTATTATTAGCCGACTTAATTGTCAAGATAAGCTCAGCAGGGACATTTTTTACTGCCAAAGCATCCCATATTCCTTGTCATGGGACAGAGCCAAATGCTGCTTTGAGGTCCAGAACCGCCATATGTATGTTCTTGTCTCTGTCCCATGTTTTCTCTGCTGTGCCTCTGAGCATGAAATTGTGATCTTGAGCCTGCTTGTTCGCTCTCTATTTGTTTCTTAACTACGAGCCTTAATTTTCTTTTTAAGATTAAGGAGTATAGTTTGTAAGCCACTGAAAGTAAGCTTATAGGCCTAAAGTTTTCACAATCTGTGGAGCTCCTCTTTTTTATAAATAGGGACAATTAAAATGAACCCCCAATCCCTTGGGACTATCCCTTTGTATCCCATATTTCTTGGAGAAATTTAATAAATTCTGTTCATTAATTTTATTAATTTGAGGTTTATGCCATCTCCGCTGCTTTACCTATTTTAATTTTTTGGTTGGCATATTCTATGTCATCTTCCTCCTCTTTGGTGACCATGCTGCTACTAGAATCTTATAATATTTTTCACTGGCTTACTTATTTTTCCTCTTAGTGTCTTTAAGATAGAATTTCTTAATACTTTGCTTGTTGTCTTCATCTAGATTTTTTTCCGTATCTTTCCCATGACTCTCTTTTCGCTTGCTAGACTGCTATTTTGCATAGATTTCTGGCTTGGTGGTATTCATCTAGTTTTTCTGTTGTTTTATGGTGAAGATAGGCTTTCTTTGACTGAAGAAAACCTCGTACTTCTTCATCCCACCATTCTGGTATAAACAAACTTCCCTTACAGTTTCCAGGACACAGGATTTTAAGCACACCACTGTTCTACATCTCCCTCTAGGCTAATTATTCTTAATTTTTCCTCCAGTTTTTCGGTGTAGGAGATTCTCTTTTCTGGATCATCTGGAGCTTGTATGATCAATGATTGGTCACTCTTTATCATATAAGTTCTATTTAATTTATGAGAAAATTATGGTATAGGTGAGAATTATCAATAACAAACTTTTTCTTTTTACTTATGGCATTAAGCACTTTAATGATGGAAAATGATATGCAAAGTACCTCCTCTATCTTAAAGCTGCTTTGAGTCTTACTTCTGCTATTTGCCTAATTAAGCCTAAATTAATGTTTACAGTGGATTAGTGTGCTCTATGAAGTATTCTATCGTTAATATTTTGTTGATTTAAAAAAAAAAAAAAAAAGATGTTTTGGTTTCATCACACATTATTACAAACATATGTTATAGCCACATAAGAATTGAGAACAATCGACTTTATTAGAATTTTGTTTCTTACCAGGTTTCACTGGACCAAAACCTCTAAGATGTAAGGTGTTCTATTCACAATACACAATTTTTATCATTAAATTTATAAATTGTTTTGGATACCAAAAAGTATCTTGAAGTCAGAGTTATGTTGTTACTTCCCATAATGCTTCATAATAATTAAGGTTGATGAAGTTATACAAATTAGCTTTGTGTAGTATATAATATGATATCCCTAAAAGGGCAGAGTAGTATAAATCAGTTTTCTATTTTTTCAAAGATATTGAAAACTTAACCAATGAACATTCCATTTCTGATATTGGTTTACAGATCATAATCAAAATATAATATCAGCGAGAGATCTTAAAACTTAGTTGCTGTAAGAATATAAGAAAATATCCTCCTTATTATTTTCTAAGTCAACCAAGAAGACCTGAAATGGTACTCAAGAACAAATAAATTCATCTAAAATAATAATTTAAAAATGTTAACTTAATTATGTAAATAAATTATTCCTGTGTAAGATGATCATGTATAAGAACTTTGGCTGCAGCTGCATCAAAACTGATATTTTTTATTTATATCTATATGAAAAAATATTTATTGTTAATCTATTTTTTTATTAAATTGGCAAGATGTAAACTGAGCCTATAATCTTCTTCTTCATAGCTCTACAACCCTGGCTTCCTCCAGCAGTAAGCGCCACAATTCCCTATCTTGTGCTGCAGCCATCCAGTTGCCTACATTCAAGTAGTTTTGTGCATCTTTGGTCACACAGTCCGCCCAGCACAGCCTTGGCCTCCCAACCTTGCACCGACTGTAAAGAAGTTTGGTCAGTTTTCTCTTTGGAGGCTTATCGTCAGCCATTCGGGCCAAATGTCCTGCCCATCGAAGCCTCCCGAGCTTAATGAAGCGGGAAACAACAGGTTCACGATATAAATTGTATAGCTCTCTATTGCTCCTCCGCCTCCATTCATTATTTTCATGAACACCACCATATATTCGGCGCAACACCTTCCGCTCGAATATTAGTAGAAGCTGGTCCACAGCTCTCGAAGTTGTCCAAGTTTCTGAGCTGTAACATAGTACAGGTCGAATTAGCATTTTATAAATAGTTACTTTTGTTCGCCTAGACACATGACGGCTGCAGAAATGTTTTCGAAGCCCGAAATAGCAATGCTTTGTGGCTAATATTCTTCTTTTTATCTCAGCTGCGGTTTCGTTGTTGTGATTTACCAAAGTCTATAATAATAAGTCTAAATACAAAAATAATAAGTCGTAAGACATTTTTTCTGGGGAGCCCGTGGCTGAGTGGCGAGCGCGCTAGTCTCTCATGCTACAGGTTCTGAGTTCGAATCCAAGTCCCGGCGGGGCTTTTATAAGGATTTAAAAAAATGTGGATTCACTCACAACCTCTCCCCCGGTTATGTGAGACCCGTCAGCCAAAGGGTGGCCACTTACAAAATTAGTCGTAGGGAGTGATGACCCTACACTAAAAAAAATTGCATCGTGAAACGTGAGTGTAAACTCGCAGGAGTTTACACCGCGAGGCCCAGGGCCTACACGGCCTGTCGCGCCACAGGAAGAAGACATTTTTTCTATTTTTATTACCAACAAACTCTAGTATGGGAACCGGCAGAGCTGGATAAGGCTATATAGACTTCCTCATCACACTACATAAGCGGTTCAAGAGGATAGACAATGAAATGAGAGATGAACCGAATGTTTCAAGAGGATATCATTGAGCCTTTACAAAGTGGTTTTGCAAATCCAGCGGCAATAATGAAAGAGCCTAATGGGTGTATCGCATTTACATTGACTTCTGCAAGATTAATTATATTTTTAATTCTACTTAGCCCAACAGGCACTATTTTCGAAAGAAGTAACAGCATTTGAGACTTTGATTTCCAAAAGATACTAAAGGACATTTTTTGCAAAGTTGATATTTTCACATATTTGTGTTCTAATGGCTTAGTTTTATCTAAATCCGTTATCAAATTTTATCTAAAAAACATAAAAATCCTTTGAAAAAGTATTTAAAAATTGCATTTCATTCCAAAAGGTACTAAATACACATTTTATTTCATTCCAAAAGGTACTATATCCATGTTTCGTTTCAAAACGTACTATATCCTATGTAAACAGATATAACATTTCCTGTCATTTCCTTCCAAAAGGTACTATATTTCCTACTGTACGGCAGAAGCACCTAATCCCGTAATATATCACCATTAATTTATTGTTTTCATTATTTTATGCATTTTTATTGGTTCATTTAGCACGTCTTGAATCACCGCTATTATTTTGATCACTGATTTTAACCTAATAATCAGTTTTTAGGCTATTTGAAATAACTTAGTTGCGTCGCTTTGGTTCTTTTAGGTTTTAGGTTTACAGAAACTCACATTTTAATAGAATAATGGTATTTGATGCAGCAAATAGTTGGAATTAGCATTCCACGAACTTCTAAATATGAGAAGAAAATCCGTGCCTGATCTAACTTAGTATTCGATTTTTTTATGTAAAATAAAATCTCAAAACTTATTATTTATCAGTATTTATGGTTAAATATTGTTTACATATCGTTAATAATATAGTTAAATTTGTTAAATTCACACAAACAGTAAATACAAGTTCGAAACAAACTTCATTATTACATACTTTCTTATTATAGTGCCATAAATAGATAAATTGTCCTTTGAATATTTACTTTATTTATGAAGAATAGATAATCAATGTAATTAAACAACAAACAAAGATATTTCTCAAAGAGAGAATAAGGAAATGTACACAACTTAGTAATTAACGATATAAAGACGTTAGTTATTACTAATGTTGTTGTTTTATCAGGAAGGTTATAGTGACTGTTACCAACTTATGCACGTTATATTCTTCCAAAAAGCACTATATCCCTTTTAATTCTTTCCAAAAAGTACTATATCCATGTTTCGTTCCAAAAAGTACTATAACCATATTATATTGTTTAAAATCATCGAAAAAGTGCAATAATTTGGAAAAATGCGTTGGCAACTCACTTAAAAATCAACTTTAGTTTTTCAATTTGTCATTGGTCATTATAATGTTTCTCAACTCAGAGAGTTTACTTACTGCCCTCACCCCTCTCCTCCTTTTTCATGTTGTTTTCTTTTTCCACTACGGAGAGCACTCAATTAGCAGTGACAGATGTACTGGTGTTTAGTTTTTACCTTTGTATGTACTTTTATTTTATTTATTTGGTGTTTTCTTATCAAAACTGTGCCTTAATGCATTTGTTTATATGTCTTTCTTTCTTTAAAAATTATGCATCCCCTCCCTGACTAGCAGTTGGCTCATTTATTATTTTTAATAATTTTCCAAATAAGTTTCATTTCACTATTTATATCAGTAATTTGGCTATTTCGTGACAAATTTTAGCTCACTCTAATACCTATATTATTCAGTAATTTATTTGGGGGCATGAAATAAAAATTATCTTTTAATGAACATTTTTTGTTAGACCTTTGATCATGGGATCTAAACCTTTCCTCTATCTTACCAGCTATTTTTATCCCTAGGTTGGGTGCTTATTGTAGGAGTGTCAACTCAACATTATGTTTACGGTAATTGGACCGAATTAAATTATAATAGGTGAAGTTTTTCAAAAATTTAACAGATATAACAGTGTTAACAGAATTTGAGGAGTACTTTCATTATAATTTTACAGGTTTCAGTGTTTTATCCTTTTAAATATGAACAATTTTGAAGTGATATTTGATGGTAGTATATAAAAAGAACATAGTCATTAGAAACGAGAAAAAATAAGGATAAACATTTTTAAAATTTAAGTAATATAATATTAAGCTAACAATTATATGTAAGGATATCTAACGGAAAAATATATAAATAGAGAAAGAAATAAGTGTTGAAAAGAGAACATAATCAATAAGAAAGAAAATAAATACTGACTCAGAGATGTTATCTCAAAAAGTGGTAATATTTGCTGCTTAAAAAGCTCTGTGCATAATACCAAAAATACGGGAACTAGAAAAACCGTTAAAAGATGTAAACAGAAGAATTGTCAGAAATGATTATTTGTGTTTACTGAATTGACTATTTATTGGAAAAATAACTAAATGATCGGTTAATGTTAAACCTTGTTGATATTAGGATTAATGGTATACAATAGCGGACTAAGATTAAAAATTACAGAATTAAAATTACAAAGGTATAAGTAACAGAAAGCGAAGAGATTATAAGAACGACTGGAAGGAGAAAGATGTAACTAACTGACGAAGTACGGATTAAAAGACGTGTAGGTAATTAGTAATGACGTATTTATTTTATTTTTTTTAAATTGGATTATAATTCTATTCATCATTTACTTTGTCAGCTCCTTATCTTCAAGATAACATTAAAATTTTGGCATATTCTCAATTTCAAGCCTATGGTGTCCTTAATCAGCCTTATAATACTGTTTTGATCACATTTTTTTCCTTATGTACATTTTTCATGGGAAAAATTAATCTTTTATTATTGCCTTAAATAATTTCATATTGAAATTTTATATAAATCCTTTAGTTATAGCAAAAGAAATAACAAAATCCTAGATATTTTACATTAAAAACATAATTAAAATCTGATATAAATTAACAAAATTGTGAAATCTCACAATTAAATTGCATAATATAATTATTATTAACTCAATCTAGTCTTATTTTAAGTCAATTTGGACTGAAATAGTCACACCAAGGGCCATCTTAACATCAGGGCAGCCAGCCTCTACATGGTTTCGCTGGATGTTTGCTCTTCTGGTGGCCATTAGTAAGAGTTTTAAACCGCAAGGAATGTATTTTTGTCATTTTTGGACATAACAGCCTAAATAAAATAAAAACTAATCATATCTTTGATGAGCTACTAAATCAGTTGTAATTGGTCACTTCATCAAATTAATTAGATGCTTAGTAAGAGTTTTAGTACTGCAAGAAATGCATATTTGTAATAAGTATAGTAGACAGAAATTTTTAAAAATATTTCTAGATGTATACCTGATGAGGTAGTCAACCATGCATCTGGACTAATACCAGAAATGGCCAAGCAGAGGAAATAGAAAAAAAAAAATTAAAGAGGCTCAAGGAGTTTACTTCAATCCAAGAAACATTCAACTGCATTAGATTACCTGTATTCCTGTATTAACTGCACTATTACCTGAATCTGGCTTCTGGACTATAAACAGAGTTTCGGTAGCAGTGGTATTACACATGAAATGTACATGATACAGTCTAGTCCACTAAAAATCTAAATGTATTTATATCTAATATTTAGAATTTATATTTTTAGAATTTGAGGGTCCTTGACATTGCAATAATTTGATATAGGAGTCTGCGAACATTTTTTATTGGGAACCAATGGTGTAGAAAATTTCAAATGGATTAACCCATATGATTATTATTAATTATTTTTCTTAATATTATTTTAAATCGGAAGAATTGTAATAATAACTAGTGTAGAAAAATATGGGCTAATTATAATTCTTCCAAAAATATTTGTGTTATACAACTAATAATCAACATTTCTTCTTCTTTCAGGATCTTCTTTTAATTTAATACAAATAATTAAAAATGTTTTGTGGCTAAAAAAAAATTACATTTAGGTATCAAAACACAACAATGTTACATAAAAAGAAAAAAAATAATCAATTTTCAACTACTATAAAAAATTTCCAAATATCGAAAATAAGTGCCTATCTATTTGTTTTAATTCTGTCAATTATTTTTAAATTAATTTAAAGGTCTAGTATTTAAATACAGAAGGGAAGGAACTGCCCAGATCTTTGTCCCCTACTGGATTGGATTATGGCTTGACTAATTTAATAACATATTTTTTTGTATTCCTTTACCTTTAATTATGAAGATCCCCAACGTATATCCTATATTTTTGTATTGCATCAGCTAAGTAGTAACTTAGATGTCTCGAATCACTTTTGAAATTAATCCTTTTGGTGAACACCATCCTGCCTTCAAGTTGGGCGGCTGCATCGTATGCTGCCAGGATGAGGCGACCAAGACCTGGCTAGAAGCCACTATCCTGACGATGAGCCTGTGTGAAGGTATGTCCCTTCGCACTTGTAATGCGCGGGAACTCACCAAAACCGTCAAGGTTGGTGGATTCTTTCCCGGCCAGGTACTCACCGAGGCAGAACTTATTAATCGTATATGGGTCCAAAATCACAATGTTGATGGCATACATACCTGGACCCTACTATACCTTAAGGAGCTTGATAAAGGCTTCTACACTATCTTTATGATACCTGAGACGAGCGTGGACAGTCTTCGTATCAAGAACATGGCACTCAACTGTGGCATGAACAATGTGATTCTCAGAATTCTTAAATCTAAGAAGACAGAAGAACATTCCGGGTTGGGTGGCAGGCCGGTGGTGGCAGTGGCTGGTGGGGCGAAGCTGAAGGTCACAGCTCCTGCTGGGACTGTAGGCAGACCCCTGCCGCCGGAGTCGTCCCATGGTCCGATCCCTCCCGGGGTTAAACAGTCGAAGCCTGAGGGGAGGCAGGTGGTGACAACGGCAGGCGGGGTGACCTCTAAGGGGGCAGTGAAAGCTGCTCCTAAGGACAAACCCATGCTGCCGGGTGTGCCCGCCTGCATCTCTGGTGGCTCTACCACCGAGGTCGAGGCGGCCTGTTATGTCTGATGGTGGGGAGAAGCCCAAGGGTTCAGTTCATGCTGATCCTAAGGGTGGACTGGACCCCGGCCACAGCGGTCTAGCAGTCCTCCCACTACTGAATAGAATATTCCATGAAGATGCTGCAGATCAATCTCCACCACTGCATTGCTGCCTGTGGTTTGAACATTGATAAATCAAGGAAACACAAACCCAATCATGGTATTAACTGCTACACTGATGGTTCACTAATGGACAACGGCTCAGATGCGGGGGTCTGGAGGAAAGACATACCGAACTCTGGAGCTATCATTCCACTAGGCAAACACACAACGGTTTTCAAAGCTTAACTTCTAGCTATTCTCCACTGTGCTACTGACTATGTGCTGAGAATACTAGCGGCAAAAAGATATGCATCTATACTGATAGTCAGGCGGCACTTGGGCCTTGAACAATTACACAACTACCTCAAAAGTTGTTGAGGCATGCAATCTGACCCTAAATAATCTTGCTAGGAATAATATTGTTAGCATCGAATGGGTACTTGGACACACTGGTTTCAGTGGAAATGAGAAATCTGATGAACTAGCTAGGAAGGGATCAGCAATAATTCCAATCACACCAGAACCCCTATGTGGAATCAGCTTAAGTTCTGCATTTAGGACTATTAAACAATCCTACTTGATCAAATTTAAACAACTTTGGTTAAATGAAGGACTTAAACACTCACTCAAATTTTTAGATGGTCTTAGCATTAGCAGAAGGAAGTGTCTACTTAGTATGAGTAGGTCATGCCTAAAAACCATAACTGCTATCTACACCGGACACGGAAAACTTAATTACTACATGTTTAAACTTGGTATCTCTAATACCCCTTTATGTAGACTATGTGGACAGGAAGACGAAACATCATTCCACATAATCTGCCCCTGTGAAAGACTAGCAAAATTAAGGTTCACTCTATTTGGTGAAGTCTGCCTAGAACATCCTATGAACAATAAACTTGTTAATCCTAACAACCTTTTGAAATTTGCTATTGCAACAAAATTCGTTTTAAAACAACCACTATATGACTCCATGGCGCACAATAGACCAACTTGGTCGCGGTGCAAACCCCATGCCAGCTTAAAAAAATTAAAAAAAAAATTGTATTATCGATATTTTTGTTGATATAAATGGATTCTATTATTTTTCTATTATGATTCCTTTTTGTTCAATTTCCAGAATATTAGGTGATTTAAAACCAAATTAATGATTAAGTTGGATACTATTCTGTGCCAATGCTTTAGTGCTTAAATTTGTAATATTTTTAGTTTCTATTGTGTTGTTTTATTCTTGTTTCAATTCTATTCGAAGTTTCTCCTATATAGATTTTTTTCGCAGTCCAAATAATTTATTTTATATATTACATTAAAGAAAATGAAAGAAGCTCAAGGAGTTTACTTCAATCCAAGAAACAACTCATCACTAAAATTATTAACAATAGCGAATATATAAACCTTCATTCTGAAGTGGAATAGAAGAATAACTTAAAATACAAAACTATCATTAATGATTATTTAAATCAATAGGTAGAAAAAAACTATAAATTTTATCTACAAATGTTATTTATTTTATTGAACACATATTATAAAGGATTTTAATTTTTTTTTTATTACAGATCTTAATATATCAAATAACAAAATTTGAATATTTAAACACTATGAGGACAAATAAGTTTTCTGGATTTAATTAATACAATACATACTTAAATATTTAGTTCTCATTTATAATAGAATGGAATGAGAACTCCATTCATGCAGAGATCTACTTATTAATATAAATACAATTTTTTTTAAATAAAATAAAAACTAAGAAAAATTACAACAAAACAAATTTATTTATTCTTACAAACATCAGAAAACTGATAATTTAATAGACAAAGCTAGGCAGAATAAGTAAGTTAAATATCTTTAATTCATGGAAAAAGAAACAGAGTAGAAAAAATCATTATTCAAGTATCACTATGCTCATAGCAAATGATCAATAATCATTGACCATATTTGTTGGACATTATAATTAACAATTAAAAATTCATATTTAAAGGTAATGAAGGAATAGTACATACATAACTTTAGACTCATAATCATTGTTAGTCCGAGGTAGACAAGTGCTTCACATTACCTGAAATATTAATCCTGATTTAAAATAAAGTATTTAAATCATTTGTACAAAAAACAAATAAAAATTAAGGAAATGCTATGGCTCAATCTCTGCATTATCAGAGAATAGGCCTTGCTGTCGGCCCACTAACAATCTCTAGTGCCATTTTGAGCAGGCATTTTTGCTAATACTAATAAACCAGAATATATCCCTTATATGCTGTTTTATATTTAACTGTTTCTTGCACCTTAATTGATTATTTTAAGAATTTTAATTAATAGGAAAATATAACAATATAAATTTAGTTACCTAGTAAAATTGAAAATTCCTCTAATTAATAAACTAGTATTATGGAGCAAGGTGGTCCAGAGGATAGGGCATTGTACTAATGATCTCTGGGTCCAGATCAAACCCTGCTGGGTACGATAATTATTTATTCTGTTATTTCAGCCATGGGAAGATCCTGGTAAGGAAGATCCTCCCGGGACTCACCCAACCTTTTAAATTGGAGAAAAAATCTGGTAGCTGAGCGTGATCTTGGCTAAATCATCTCCTTGCATGACTGTTGGCCTAGAAACAGTGCAAATCCCTACATGTACTGAACCCAAGACCTTTCTTTTATTTTAATTTTATAAGTAATATAAATTGTAACCAAAGAAATATTATGTCCTCACTGAAAAAGATCTGTAAGACTTATCTTTTTATGATAACTTTGGAGAAAGTAAAATTTACGGAAATCAAAAGCTGTGAAGAAAGCATTGATTATTCAAGTTAGAGTAAGGCACAAAATTCGCCTAAGAAGGATTTATTAAGAGGTATGTGATAATCTTTTGAGCAAGTATATTCAGCTTAAATAAACAGCTGTGATTTACTACTTAAAGCAGTATTGTAGGATTGTAATAATCCCAATGAAAATTAATTATTCAGTTGAATACAAACAACTCCAGGAACCAGAAATGGCACAAGAGATCGCTGGTTTGCTGAATGCAAGGGCCCACCTCCACTCACTACTGAAAATCCAACTTCAGGCATTTGCATTACTAGCATAGATGATGATTATTATTCTAAAATAACCCAAAAAAAAAAAAAAAAAATACCTATATTCATCTTTAATTTATATTCACAATTGAATGATCATGAAAATACTACTTTTATATGAAAAGATGATCAGAGAGATATAAAGAAAACTAATGTAAGCTTGTATTTTGAGCAACTTTGCAAACCTTCTTTAGATCAATAATATTTAAAACGGACAGTAATAAGAAGCTTTTTTATCAGGAAACTAATATTGCTAAAACTGTCACCTAATATTCTTTTTTTTATCTTATCCAATCCTGAATACCATGATATAAACAGAGTATTAAAATGTTAGTTCTTTTTAACCCTTTAATCTTTTAGAGATGATGAGTGCCATAAGGATGGCACTAGCCAATACTTCTCTATGCCACTGCAAAATAATACTTCTTACCTTTACTGTTAGTGGTATTTGAGGTGATCGAGATTTGAGGTGTGATCGGGTTTAACACAGGGTGACTCCCTTTCACCGGTTTTATTTAATATAGCTTTAGAATATGTCATAGAAAAGGTGACGTGTACCGAGAAAGGTTTAAAGATGGGTGATAAGATTCCAGTTTTGCGGTATGCCGATGATTTGGTACTGCTAGGTGAAGACAGGGAAACCATACAACTAAATACAAGTGTGTTAATAAAGACCGATTAAAAATAGGACACAAAATAAATACCGATAGGATGAAATACGAGGTGTGTTCAAAAAGTAAGGTGACTTTTCAAATTTCGGCAACGTACTTTCGATTATCGATTTTTTTGTTTTGTTATGTTGGTACACTCTTCCTGAACATCTGTACCAAGTTTCAAGTGTATAGCATTTTTTGTTTGGTTGTGAGAGGCGTAAAGGTTATAAGTGTTTTGCGTGCTCGGCGATTTCTTGCTATCGAAAAATATGGATCAAAGGATTTGCATCAAATTCTGTGTAAAAAATAAAATAAAGTGCTCCGAAACACTTGAAATGTTGACAGTGGCATACGGTGAAACAGTTCTGAGTAAAAAAAATGTTTACAAGTGGTACAAACTCTTCCAAGATGGCCGGGATGATGCCAATGACGAGCCTCGCTCTGGACGTCCAAGCACGTCAACAACTGATGAAAACATTCAAGCAGTGAAGAAAATTGTTTTGGAAAATCGTCGAATCACTATCAGAGAAGTTGCTGAGGATGTCGGTATATCGCTTGGCTTGTGCCATGAAATTTTTTCTAATGTTTTGGGCATGAGACGTGTGTCAGGGAAGTTAGTTACCAAAATTGCTAAATTTTGACCAAAAAAAACCGTCGCATGAGCATCGCTCAAGAGCTGTTGAATGACGTCAACGACGACCCAGATTTACTCAAAAGGGTCATAACTGGTGACAAATCATGGGTATATGGTAATGAAATCGAAACCAAAAACCAATCGTCCCAATGGAAGAGCCCAGGTGAGCCAAGACTGAAAAAAGCATGCCAAGTTCGATCAAATGTCCAAAAGTTTTGCTCAATGTTTTCTTTGATTACCATGGCGTGATGCATCAGGAGTTCTTATGGTCGTATGGTCAATAAACAGTATTATCTTGAAGTTAAGCGCCGTTTGCGAGAAGCGACACGAAGAAAACGTCCAGAATTGTGGAAAACAATTCATGGCTTTTGCATCACGATAATGCCCCTGCTCACTCATCTTTCCTTGTGGGAGATTTTTTGGCCAAAAACAACACCACAATCATGCCTCAGCCACCATATTCACCGGATTTGGACCCATGTGACTTTTTCTTGTTCCCAAAACTAAAGAGACCTATGAAAGGACGGAGATTTGCAACGATTGAGGAGATAAAGACTGCATCGCTTGAAGAGCTCAAGGCTATACCGAAATGTGCTTATGAAAAGTGCTAGGATTGGAAAAACCGTAGGCATAAGTGAATTGTATCTGAGGGGGATTACTTTGAAATGGAAAACATAAATATTGATAAATAAATAAATATTTTTTCTTAAAAATACAAAGTCACCTTATTTTTTTAACACACCTCGTATATGATTAGTAGCAGAAACGGCGGCGATCTTAGTGATATTGGTATATCAGGGCATACTTTTGAACAAGTAGGGAAATTCAAGTACTTAGGTTCAATGATAACAAGAAAAAATGAAATCCAGGAAGAAGTAAAGTCCCGGTTAAAGGTGGGAAATGCGTGTTATTATTCAGTTGCTAAATTGCTTAGCTCGCAGCTTCTATGTAAAAACTTAAAGGTTAGAATTTATAAAACTATTATTCTTTCAACATTTCTTTACCGATGTGAAATGTGGCCATAATGACCACTTAAGCCTTTTTAGATAGGGAAACCTAAAATTATTATTGTTATCTACTTTTTATATAATTGAAATGTTAAATAAGATGTTTAGTGTTGCAATGAAGTGGCCTTCTATCAATTTTTTTTTTTATTAGGATTTTATATAATTATGTTACTAATAATGGAAGTAATATACATTTAACATTACACTACAAAGTTATTTTTTTCTAAAATAAGGAAGACAAAGTATACAACAGTGGAAGTAAGGAGAAACATGAGTGTTTTGTGATCCCAGCAATTCATTATGGCTTTGAGACAGGCCAGATGTGTGTGATGGAGTGAGGTTATAAACACACAGCTGGTGGGAGCAAAGAGGTTATGTGAAATGGATTTGTCACTGCCTCAAACATGATTATATTTTTGTTTTCTTTATATTTAATTGGAGCTCATTTTTATTTCTTATATTATTTTCTGTATTTTATTACTGTAGAAAGATTATTTAATTTTACAGAGGCAAATCTAGTGTAACCTCTCGCCAACTATAGTCTCTTATCTCTATTGTTATTGTGCGCTCCTCATTTTGTTTCTCTTCTGTGTAATTCTTTTATTCATCATTTTATTTGACAATTTTACCTACAGGACAATAAAAGAATATTTTTGTTGCAATTGTGCAGTACCAGGCTGTTATTTATCTCGCCCTCACCTCCTTTAAAACTTGTTTCCCATGAATATTGCCCATGGATTATTGATAGTTTATGACTGATGAGCAGACTGTATTTAAAAGGGGTTTTTGAATATATATAATAGCTTATTTCAACAATACCTTATCTCTAATTGATTGTAACAAAAGAAAATGACACTTAAAAATAAGTTCAGTGTGACAGCTTGAATGTTGTTATAATTCTGAATATGTTGAATGCTTGTTTGAGCTCTTACTTTTGGTGTTAGCTGGCTCTTGGCCCATCATTCTCCCTGCTCAGTCTTCCTGCTGCTTCTACTCACATGTTGTTATGTGGTAGACTGTCATTGTCCCATCACTTACACTTTTAACTTAACTGCACTACATTCATTTCATGACTTGGGGCTCATTTTATCTCTGATTGGCACTTACTTGCCAACAAATTGGAGGGTCCAAAATGGTGGAGCCTCCCAATTATAAATCATAGTAATTTTAATTGCCAAATTATCTCTTGTTCAAGAAAGATTCTTAAACAAACCCCCTTAAATACAGTCCACTCATCAGTCAATAAACTATCAATGATCCATGGGCAATATTCATGGGAAACAAGTCATAATGAATTTCTGGGATCACAAAACAATGAGTTTGGGACAGCATTTGTAGAGGTAAAGAGGTTCGGCCATAACTGACCTTCATCCAATTAGTAGAACATTGTGTACCCCTAATAGTCTGACGCACACACTGAACAATTATAGGTCCCAGGAGTCCTTTCTTTTTTGACCTGAGTCGCACATGGTTCAGGTCAGTCAGGCTTTGCTCGCACCCAGAAAGATGCTATGGTGCCCACCACAGTCTCTCCCGGCTTTTCCGGGATACCTCTTAATTCCAAAGTATTCGTCAGCTGATTTTGTTGAGCATAAATCAAACAGCATAAATCAGTTCCCTTAATCAAATAATTTCATTTTCAAGGAGCTGTTCTGTTTTTATGGAATAATTTTTCCATTTATTTTTTAAGTTCCTCTAGCAGGGTTTCGATTTTAAGCAATCTCCCATATTCTCAGAAGAGAGATCAGTTTTTTTTTTAACTATTGCTTTTATGCTCTTCAACTTGCTGATTCCCTGTAGAATGGCCTTCATCAACCCAACTTCAACCACGAGTGCCATCAATAGCTCGTAAAATTTTACCAGGGTCAATGGCTGGTAATGTTCGCGAAGCTGAGTCACAATCAGGACATATCCCTTTTTTAATGGCTTCTTGGTCAAATAGTTCAATTTTCAGAAATTGCGAATGCAATAAATTTTGACAATATGACACTTGTATATACACAGGAGTTTCATTTTATTGTCTCTTCCAACAATTTCATTACAAAATTTAGGATATAAAAAATTAAACATTTAAAGGGGCGAGTAAATAAAAGAAACAATAATAAAAACTCTGAATTTTTACTGTGAGACTAGTGGGATCACACTTAATAAACACACTGTCCCCACTCATATTACTAATTACTGTCAAACACAGCACTAACAAAATGAATGTTTAAAATGTTTGTTCTCTATCCCTGCTAAAGTATAACAATATTACTTCACTACAGGGTTATCTAATGTTTAATCTTTTAGACAATTTTGGCTAAAAGTAACCGATGAAATAAAACTTTAAACCAAAGACACATAACTGAGCACGTATCACGACAAGAGATAAACTAAAACATTTTGTTCACGCCATATGTTATGGCCTGATAAGGTTTTCCATGGCTATTAAATTGAAAATAAAAAACTCTCTAAATTTATGATATTTATCATAAGATCATTTTATTGTATAAATCTTTATTTTTTATTTGGTTTAAAAATAGTGTTTGTAAATATAATTACAAGTTTTTGCCAAGAAAGTGAAGAATAATGGAAGAGAAAGAAAAAAAAAGACGATCGTACTTCAATTGTTTTTATTACTGCCTCATAGCCAATCAAGTCTTAATGTGGCGTCTGAACGGTGAAGATGTGCTGTATATAGACCCAAGTCTCCTCTCAAGAAATTTTGAACATTTGCAAACGTAATGTATTTCTTCATCTTCTCATCGTTCCCCTTGGAACTTGGAAGAGCCGCCCTGCAGTCATTTTCAACACTCAAGAGAACTTCGTTCAAGCCGCCCTGCGGTAATTTTCTTCAATACTCAAGAAAACTTCGTCCAAGCCGCCCTGCGGTCGTTTTCTTTAACACTCAACTGGACGTCTTTACGTGAATATAACTTATCTATATCCATTGGAACAATTAATTTCTTAATTATCATTCTTAAAACTGATTAATTTTTATTCCTATATTTTTTACATCTTTAAGAATTTAATTAAGTTAAGTTTGTTTCTCATATTTTCTTAATTCAATTAATTAGGTTAATTTTGTTTTTTGTTCCGTTTATATGTATTCTAGTCTATTAAATGTATTGTGATTCGTCGTTTGCTTTCATTATTTTTATTTTTTAAATCTATACAGTCCACTAATTTTTTTATCGAACAACCCTTACATTTTGAGTCATCACTTGAAAGTACTGTTCTTCCACAGATAGCTCAGCTTATACACATTTATTGGTAATAGTTTTGAAAAGACCGACTAATGTAACACAAATGATTTATCAAACAAGCTTAAATATAATATTATCAATATTAATAGAAATATTATTAACATTGCAACAAGCAAATTAACCATACCTGTAGTATTTGACTAGCTTCAAATGCAGTCCCAGGAAGAAGCACAACTGGATTGGAGACATGACCAGACTTTACACAGATCATATTAGGATATTCATTAGGTCCGAAGTCGGTGACATCTTTGGCATGATCTGACCATGGATTCCAAATAACTTAAAAATAAAACATCACACACTCATACTTTTGGAAATAATATATATTTTTAGTCCATATAATTTTAAATGTTAAGCATTGAATTATATCCTAAAATATATGATTATATAGTATACTATATAAGTATAATAATAAAGTATAAATATACAGCATACTAGTATTGAATTATATAATATACGAAAAAAGTATACTAACTAGGGCATATTTAGCGACATTAAAAAATGAGGAAGACAACTTCATGGTATTAATTCAATCAGACATTATCTGATTATAATTTAACTTTGATATAATTAAGATAATAATAATATCTAAAGTGCTTCTAAAATGCATTATTCATTATCATATTAATAATTATGGGTCAATGCATAGTTGCATAATGGTATAATAACAATAAAATATAATATATATATATATATATATATATATATATATATATATATATATATAAATATAATTTATATATAATTTATACATAATATATAATTTATGCATAATATATAATTTATACATAATATATAATTTATATATAAAATATAATTTATATATAAGTGGTGAGGATGAAAATACATGAGGCACAAATTACACAACTTGTAAAGATAATAAATATTTAATTCTGATTTTTGACATTTAATTATGATAGCAAATAAAAATAATAACAATAATATACCTGTATCAGGAAAGTTGTACTTTTGTACCCTCATTTTCCTTCCTGAAACAACATTGGTAATAACATGTTCTTGGCTAGTGTTCTGATAAATTCTATCAGTCCATTCATTGATAGTCACTGACTCTCTACCTTCTTGAAAGACACCTATTCTCGTCTGAAATACACATTTAATATAATTAATAATCAAGAAAAATTATGACAATAAATTGTTTTTGATACCATAGCTCTCTAAATATAAAATAATGTCATGATTCTTAGTTTCCCGTAACTCTTTTTAAACCATGCCACAGATTGTTATATGTTTTTCTCTATCATTTAGGGCATTCATCCCTGAACTTTTGTAAGTACAATATATTGCAATGGAGATAGGAAATTGCAATTGCACCAGTGCAAAGCTATGCATCATTTCTAATAAAGACAATGGATAAGAGAGTATAATGCAGTAAGTAAAACCTAAGATGCAGTAGGATTTTTATCTGGATCCATGGAATAATAGGCACAAAATAAAAAGCTAGTATATCAAGAATGCGCCCAGGGCAACAAAAAAGATTAGAAAGCCTGCCTAATTACATTACAGGGACAAAAAGTTTGCTTAACAGCCACAATGGTAATAATGCAAATTTAAAACCATAGCTTAAATTAATCTTACATACTATTCATAACCTTGTGAAACAAAATACCGAATTGAAAGTCCATCCAGATACAGGAAAGACTTTGGAAACTGAATTAATTGACTGAAAGAGATAGTGCTTGTTTAGCACTGAGTTAGACATTCAAATCTAAAATAAAACAGAGCATCATTGACCAAAAATTTTTTAAAATACTATAAAGTAGGCTTTATTGTAACAGTCCAAGAACTGCAATGCATTATAGGCTTAGGAAAATGCATATTTTAAGAAGAAAATTTTTAATGTGATTTTTACATCTTAGCCAACTTGTACAACATTTTTTTGTCTGCCACCTCAAACTAATAGGAATAAAAAATGACGGCCAAAACGGTCCAAATCTAGGAATTGACCTAATTTTAACATTATGAAGGTAAATGTTACAGAAACCATGCATTATATGAAAATACTCATAATAATACAAATTAATGGACAATGAATAATCTTCAATTTGAAAGCTAATAGATTTCTGTAGGTCTAATAGGTACCAAGATATCTTTGTCCATGTAATACATACATTGTGTTTTAAACAGAGGAATTGATCGACTTTTAACAGTATTCAGCCCGATATCATAAAAACTACCCATTTTAACAAAATACTCATAATAATAAAATTTAACAAGCACCTAATAAGCTTTAATATAAGAGGTGATAGACGTCTTTAGGTCTTATAGGCATCAAGATATAATAATCAATTTAAGATATAATTATACTTATTATACACGGTGTCCTAAATACAAGAATTGATCCAATTTTAACGTTATGAAGGTAAATATCATGGAAACCGATACAATAATAAACATTAATGGACATTAAATAAGTATTTTCGTATAATGCGTGGTTTCTGTAACATTTAGGTCAATTCTTGTATTTATTACCTAAAGTATTACATAGACAAAGATATCTTCGTACCTATAAGACCTACAACCGCCTGTCACCTCTCATATTAAATCTTATTAATTTTTCTTATTATAAGTAGTTTGGTAAAATTGGCAGTTTTTATGATATTGGGCTGGATACTGTTTAAAGTGTATCAATTCCTCTGTTTAAGAAACAAAAATCATAATATGGACAAAAATATCTTGGTACCTATTAGATCTACAGACGTCTATCAGGTCTGAAATTAAAGCTTATTTAATCTTTAATTTATATTATAATGAGTATTTTCGTATAATTCTTGGTTTCTGTGATATTTACCTTCATAACGTTAAAATTAGATAAATTTTCGTTGTTAGAACACAATGTATTATAATGGACAAAGATATCTCGATACCTATAAGACCTACAGACCTCTATCAGCTCTCGAATTGAAGCTTATTTAATTTCCATTAATTTATTTTATAATGAGTATTTTCGTGTAATGCTTGGTTTCTTTAATATTTACCTTTATAATGTTAAAATGAGGTTAATTCCTGGATTTGGACTTTTTGGATGGCCGCCATTTATGATTCCGACCAGTTTGAGGTGGCAGACATAAATGTTGTACAAGTTAGCTCAATAGTAATAAAAAGTGCTCAATGGGGGGCTTGACACTCTGCCATGTGAAGAAGGTGTATAAATTAATTAGGAAAAGCTCTAAACAATACTCGATTGCATCTAAATCTAACTTAATACTTTAGCAAAATGAAAATCAAGGCAGCTTATTGAAAAAAAAACTAAGCAATGGTGATTAAATAAGACATATCATTTCATGTAGTTTTTTCAAGGACCTAGTGAAAAGGGAAGCTAATGCAGCTTCAAATGTATAGATGCCATGCTAAGAAAAGTTACAGAAATATACACTCATTGCCATAAACTTACCAAACATGTGCAGATTTTTTTACACAGAGAATGAAAAACCTAATTACTTCTTTATAGCAAGCAAAAGGTTAACCCGAACCAAAAATGGTTTAACAGTGAGCCACAAAAAGTGCACATTCACATATTCTTTTATATATAATTAAAAACAAATAATAAGATGGATAAATAGTACTAATTTTTACCATAATCTAACACAATTATCAAATAAATAAAATGTTTTTCAAAAAAATAATTAATTTTTTATGTTGCGCTTGGAATTAAACTAAAACAAAATGCATACCTTATCAATAAAAGTGCATCCATGAAGGCCAGTTATTTGGCAACGCCTAACATCAGGAACTTTAAAATAGGTATGAAGCAGTAAATTAAAGCTAAATGTTACTTCTTTACTGGGATTATACACACCAATTATAAAATGCAATTCTTTCTCCCTCAGTATTAGCCTATATGTCAATCTAAAGCTAAAAAGCAACAAAAACAGATATTGTTAATACATATTAATATTAGCAAAGGATGTAAACAAGGAAAATAGATTAATGAAAACGGTTATTAATAGAACACAAACAAATGTTAATACACAGCTTCATTTAAGCTGTAGGCATATTATTAAATATTAACTATTATTATTATTAATCAAATCTCACCTATGTGACTTACTATTAGGACTAGAATGATTTAAGAATATTAACGTAAAGGAGATCCTTTAAGATTTACTATACAAAAAAGAGGAACTAAGATATATTTTAAATTATATCAAACTGTATTCTAAGGAGATATAATTTTAATTTACATAAAAAATTTCAAGGCTAGTCATCACATGCTAATTAAAACCTAATAACTAATTAGAGGTTAATTTAGCAAATAGAAGAGGCTAAAATTAAGTATAACTGGTTATTAAACTAATCACAAATACTTACGTATAGTTCCAATAATTGGAACGGATGAATTCATTATCTCTCAGAGAAAAGACAGCTTCTACATCTCCTCCTATTAAAGCTTCAGGGGGTTTTTCAACCTTCCAGCGACTTACTCTAGCAAAACCATGTTTGGGAATATTTGGATTTTCAGAGCCATATTGAGCTAAAGTAATAGAAAAAAAAATTGTTTAATGATAATTCAGTAAATAAAAAAATACATACAGTTCAAACGCAATAATAAAAAACAAATAAATAAAATTAAAAGCTTTAATATTAATCAAGAAAGACCCTTAGTTAATACAATACGTTAAGCAATAAATAATTCTACTTAATTGTTGAGCTATTTCATAATGTTAATGGTAAGAGGTTAAAACCAGTCAGAAACATAAAAGACATGAATGGGAAGTTGGTGACCGAAGAAAAGGAAGTAATGGAGGTCTGGAGATAGTTCTTCCAGAAAAAATTTAAGATGGAAGATTGTCTTCATCATAACTACAGAGACTGCAGAAGGAGAGGTTAGGGTGGATGAAAATTATCCTGAAGATATGGACGATATGATTAGGGAACATAAGGAGGAGTTGGCAGTCAACAAAACCAAGCTAGGCAATGCTTCAGGACCAGCATAGCATGGCATAGCCCTGGAATTTATTAAATATAGAAGCAATGAAACATTTAAATAATTTCAACTGCTGTTTCAAAAGATTTGGGACCTTAAGTTGCAGCCACGAGAATAGGATACCAAAAGTATTAACTTTTTATTTTTTAACCGCCACCTGAGGAGGGACTCTAAAAAGAGAGAAGTTGTACTCTACTCTCAATGGACAGGATAACTCTGAGGAGGGTGACAGGACACTGTCAGCTTAATAAGCACCTCTATAATATGAGGTTGGTAGTCTCATGGACTTGCAGATTCTCTAAGAGGGAAGATGATTCTGCCTATCATGTGATATGCAGTTATCCAGAGATTACTAGGATACGGTTTTACCATTTTAGCAGCGACCGTATTTTAGATCCTAAACTGTGTGAACAAATTCACCAAAGCAATTCGTCTGTATTAAGAGGATATTGGATGGCACACAATAAGTATGATTGAGGCTGCAGTGCATAGGATAAGAGAAAAACAAAACAAAAAAAAACGCCACCCGAACTATATCATCATATATTGAATACAAATATAGTCAACAATTTAATAATAAACATTAAAGGAAAAATAGAAGAAAGATATAATTATAAAATTTATGAAGTGAACATGGATTTACCAACAATTTAATTAAAAGACAATAACATTAATTTACAAAAATAGTTAGCACCAATTAGAAAAACAACACATAATTTTCAATCCTTTCAAAATAAATCAGCTGAAACTATTGACTGAAATCTGTAATGTATTTTGTTTTTTAAATTATTTATTGATTTTTTACAACTGTATTGTACAACAAACCTAGTAAATAGGCTAAAAGACAATAGGCATGAACAAGACATAAAGAGAAGCTACCCAGTGGCAGCACTCTAAAAATATTCTAAACTAGAAGGTCTCAAGGTCATCTTCTTTTCAGACGCCTCAGAGGATTATCAGGAATTGGAGTAGAAGAAAGTATTGAAACTAGAGGATTACAGTGGGATTGGAGTTTGTCATGAAAGGAATGATATCTGGTTCGGGCCAAATCAGCAACATACGGAATATTAAGGTCTTTATGGATCAGTTTGTTACAAACAAAGTAAGGAGCATTGAGGATTTTACGAAAGATTTTGGATTGTAGGGATTGGATACGGGAAGAATTTGATGGTTTAGTGGAGCCCCAAAGTTCTACTATGTAAGTCCATATAGGCCGTATGACAGTCATATAGATGAGTCTTTTGTAGTAGAGTGGAAGATTAGATCGTTTGTCTAGTAAGTGTTGGAGTAGCAAAAAATGTTGAGCAGTTTCTTGTCGTTTCAATCTTGTATGAGGGTTACAAGTAAGGCGTTTGTCAAGGTAGAGTCCTAGATATCGGATCTATTCAACAGGAACTAGCAGAATATTATTGAAAGACACTATAGAGCAGGATGTCATAGGTTTACGATGAAGGGTAAAGATAATTTGGTGGGACTTGTTGGAATTTATTTTAATTCTCCAATTCTGACACCATACCTCAAGGTCTCTGAGGTGGGATTGGAGAATTTGAGAGGCAATGGTTGGATCAGTATTGACTGATAACACACAAGTGTCATCAGCATACGTAGAGAGGAAAGTGTTAGGATGGGACGGGATATCAGCTATATAAACTGTGTAAAGAATGGGTTCTATGATACTGCCTTGAGGAACACCAGCAAACTGACTAAAAATGGATGAATAAGAATTATAATGATTTACTTTGAAGGATCTGCCAGTGAGGTAGGACTGGATGATAAGGAAGTGTATAGGGGAGAGGACTTTGCGGAGTTTATAAAGCAATCCCGGGGGCCAGACTCGGTCAAAGGCCTGCTCTACGTTGGGGAAGGCTCTGCGCAACACAAGCATTCCTCCAATGTAGACGAGACGTCCACCACGCGATGACATTTCTGGATAGTGGAGTGGGACGTTCTGAATCCAAACTGGTGATCAGGAATTATGGAATTAGTATCTAGGATGAGATATAGGGGTTTCAATATAAGCTTTTCCGAGATTTTCCCCATGATTGGTAAAAGTGAGATGAGACAGTAAGAAGATGGATTTTCTGGCGGTTTGTTAGGTTTGGTTATCATTTTGACAATGGATAATTTCCAGGAAGCAGGAAAGTATGTGGCAGGTAGTATGGAATATATATATGTAAGTGTGTTATAAAATCTGGGAAGTTATAAGATCATGCCCAGGAGCTTTGTGGGATGATAAACTCCGAATGATATAAGATATTTCTGACGGATGGAACGCTTTAGGAGGAAGGACCATTTGGAGTGAGATATCTAGTTCATCTTCTATAAACTTAATTTGACGGGGACTATGGATATCTGGATGAGGATTAAAGGTTCAAAAAAGATGCTGACCGAATATCTGGGCCTTCTCTTCATCAGATCTTGTCCAGATATGGGATTCAGTAAGGAGAGGATGATTACAGTCTTTGAACTTCAGTAGCTTTTTAGTGGTAATCCATATTGATCTGTCTGTAATAGTCAGTTTTTTAGTAAAGTTGAGTAAGTTTTGAATTTTTACTTTTCTGATTTCTGATTTTAGTCTGCTAGTCAGTTTGGTATAAATTTTGTATGATGGATATCTAGCTATTACGTATTTAACAAAAAATAAACTCAACTCACGGAAAACAAAAGGTATGCCTCCTCGAATAGGTCTTCTTCCATCAAATATTGACTGCTTACTAGAAAAAAATTTGTTACTTAAATTTAATTGATTGAAGTTTTTTTAAAGTCATAAAGTTTATATAATTTAAAAGATAACCAAAAAAAGTTTGTACAAATCTAGAATTATCAAACCTAAAAAATATTAACTTTTAGAAGAAACACATATTGAATGTAATATATTTAGTACTTTAAAAGTAAAGGTACGGTTACCTGTTGATAGTTTTTTAGATAAAATTAGTTTAAGTACATCACATAAACTGAAGTAAAATCACTCTTAAGATACATCTCCTTGATTTTCATATTACCTCTCACCTATGAATGTCTATTATATGAGATATCTTACTTTATCACCTTATAAACCTAACCTATTTGAGTACTGTTGGGTTTGATTATTTTTTAACTTAACATTATTCAATTCTCGGAGGATGAATAACACTAATATAAATAGTATAGCCATTATCAACATTCTTTAATTTGTTTTACTATTATCATTGATATTTTTTGTTTCGTCATGTAATAGCCAAATGTTAAGGCTGATCTCGGGGGCTGGGGCTTGAACAGTGAACATTGGACGAGCCTCTGTAGGCAGAATTTGGTGGTATCGGCATCGACCTTAGGGTTGGGTAAGCCTATTATTATTATTAGCCAAATATTCTGTGTTGTTCAGGTGAAGAGGAGGCATAATGATTTAACAGTGAATTAAAATCATATTTTATTTTACTTAATGAACTTAATAATGAATCAATTAAATCATAGAGTGCTCTGATGGGTCTAGGAATAAAAAATATTGAAAGAAAAAATAAATAAAAACATTTACATACTTCATGTTTCAAAGTGTGTTAATTAAGGCTTGGCATGCTTCATAGCCACCAGAACACACAATCATTTAATTTTACATATAAATAATTCAATAACTTTAATAATTACGATTTCCGGACAGCAATTTTTTTACTACATAAACGGTTTAGGAATCCTGTGGCTGCATGGTGAGCCTGTAAGTCTATCAAGCCAAAGGTTGTGTTTTCGAATTCCAGTCCCACCCAGGACTTTTTTAAGCATATAATTAAAGGGGAATCCACTCAAAGCCTTCACTGAGTCTGGGAGGTCTGTCGGCCAGTTGGTGTTAACTTACAAAAATGGGAGTAGGGAGTGATGATATAATAAAATTTATCGGGAACTGCGATGTGGTTTCTGAGGTGGCAACATCATGTTGCTAAAGACCACAATTTTAGAATGTTTTTTTTTTTTTTTGTATTTAAAATTAAATTTTAGAGTGGTTTGATAAAATTAATTATAATGAGCAGAGAAAAAAATACCCTTATTTGGTTTTGGATACTTTTTTATTTATTTTTTTTAACTTCACAGCATTTATCAAATTCTACTATCATTTTTGGTTTAAAGACATCTTTAAGGCTAGTTTAATTAATTAGTTAGAAGTCCTTGTATCAGAGAAGCCTTCCAATAATTCTGTTCATAAGGCTCTGCCCTCTATTACCACAGCATTTCCGGCACACCTTTCTTGAATATGGATGATACAAAGCCTGTCCAGGGATCTTCTGGTTCCCTAAATACTTATCAACTTAGTTCCCTGCCTTTTAGAGGATCCATCATAGTAGCCATTAGAGATCCCCTATAGTTTTGATGGGGAGGCATTTCCTGTTTTGTGGAACTACTAAGGTAAAATTCCAAAGAATATACCACATCGACTACATCTATCATAATATATTTATTATACCTGGACAATGTCATCCCAGCTCTAATATATAACAACTCAAAGGATTTCTTTTTTTCTTTTTTTTTTTTTTCCATCCCTACCTCACCTTCAATAGGCTATAGAGGGATTTTCTATAGGGGGTAAGGGAGTAAGGGCCATGGAACACATAACCCGCTGCATGGCAACAAGTTTATAATCTTAGGATTACCAGCCGCCAACCGGTCGTTGATTTAAGAACATAGTTGGAGCTGGCACACACTTAGGTACCAGAGACGGTACCTTTCCTCATTTGGCCAACTATAAGCAGCTGACTGGCAGTATGTGTGCTAGAAGGGGTATTAACAACTGGCCCGGCAGAATAACCTTTTACCAGGCAGCCAGTTATGTGATATGACCGTAAGGGCAGTAGATTAATCTCAAGAGTTAAAAGCTACCCCCTCCGCCTCCAGCAACGAAACGCTAACTCGTGATTATTTCATCTTATAACTTCAGGTATAAGGTTGCTGGGCAATGCGTGGTATTGTACACAAGCATTAGTCTGCTTAGCCACCTCATCCCCTCAACGGCTCAAGCTGTGGAGATAAGTAATAATTTATGAGAAAAATAATTATACTTAATATTTTGGTTTAATAATTGTAAGATATATCGACTGGTCAGTTGTGCATGGAAGTACAATGGCCGATGAACTATAAAGGAGTGTAAGCCAAAGACACTGCTGATGAAGCAATGAAATATTATATGTGGAATAATTATGTATGATTGACACTAATAAATGGCCCAAGAGGACGAAACGTTGTAAATTATGAAATACAATTATTTTCTTTGGGGATTGTGCAAACAAATATATCCTACAACAACACTGATTAGATTTATAGTGTTTGTACTTCCTGACAAAAGTTGAACTACATCTTTCAGCAATTCATTACTTAGCACATTCTTGGATAAAATAGTATACAGCTTAAGTAATTAAATATAATTAATTAAGGACAGCTTTAAAAAAAAAACAGTTTGGTACAGTAAATAAAGCTTCTTATATAATATACTATTTTCATTTTATCTTGACAAACTGCACAAATTGCCTTAATCTATGAGCTAACTTCGTACTCATAAATCAAAATAGTTTGCTATAGTAATGTCATCCAATTCATAATAACAATAGTACTATATACATTCCCCAATAATATAACAACAGTTTTAGAGGGAAAAAATGCAGCCTATGTGAAATTAAAAAAAAAAAAAATTACCTCATAAAAAAGGTCCTCTAAAAAGTAATACTACAATTAATCTCCCAAACATTATGGATATATGAAATATAGAAAATAATTCTTATGAACAATTATGCAAAGTGAATAGATAAGAACTAATAAATAAATCATCAGACCTTAGTGCTTTTAAATCTAATCAAACATAGGTATATTGTATACCAAAAATTGATATAAACATTTCCTGAACACAGCAAAATATCAAGTAGTAACCAGTAACACCAAGTTTTAGTACTTTAGCATGTCATTTTTGCTATATTCTATAATTAACTATAATACCAAACTGATGGACTTACCTTACAAATATTTGTTCTTGATTATTTACTCTCCAAGAAACAACTGTTGCTCCTGTAATAAAATATCTCAAATAAAACACCTCAAATAGTGTTGTTTACAAATAAAATAAATAGGAATCTATATCAATTACTATTTATCAGAAGCAATATTTAATTTAACATTTAACGTGTATTAAGAGGGAGGAAAAACATAATATTGAACAGTTACAAGAGAATTACATGAAAACCTTGATGTGCCGGCATATCTGCACAGAGACAGAAGGTAACAAAGTTATCGAGTAAAAAGAGTAATGTGATATAAAATTGAAAAATCTTAGTTAACACAATTAATCAAGCAATAAATCCTGAATTTACCATGCAAATTGACGGTACAAGTCGTATTATTTCCCCGGTCAAGAACAACAACACTTGTGGGAGCTGCCATTATTCAGTTAGGAGAATGAAGTACTTTTTTTTCTGTACAGTTTGGTTAACAAAAGTTGTTTTCAAGGCATAAAGTCTTTAATTTGTAAAATAAAACCACGCTAACATTCATACTAATCTCTCAACAAGAAAAATATTATCTTCAACAAAACGAATTTTGGTGTAAAGTACGCCTGTATTAAGAATCGACTTTTAATGCCGAATTCCAGTAATGTTTTTATCGAGAAAAAAAAACATTAATCAACTAGCACTGAAAATTAAATGAATTTAATAACAAATTTTCTTATTTTTATTTGTTTTCTAGTAACAAAATAAAATTAATTAATAAATATATTATATATATCACTATAAGTGAAAAAACATATAATTTTTACTTTTCAGTCTCAAATAGTATTTTCTAGTCCAAAATGACATGGATGTCTAAAATATTATTAAAAAATAAAATAACATTAAACTAATATACTCTATATGTATGAAAACACTTACAATACACATAAAAGGTAGAAAATACTTATAAAGTTTTAGTTTTTTATTAATACATTGTTGAATTTCTGTTAACCATCGTAGGCTTTATATTATCATATTAAAAAAAATTATAGTTGTTTTGTTAAAGAGTATTATTATGAAGTATATGTATATAATCACTCCTCACACAGATCTGCATAAAGATTAGAGGAGCATTACAAAGTGTAGATGGGCAATATAGCTTCTCACTTTCCTCCTGGTAAATATATGATAAGGTTATTGTTATATGAACTTAGCTATTAGGATCATATATCACCTAATGTATGAGTTATTGGATCCTATTTATGTCTGATATCCTTGCTAAGTTTTGTTTCCTCCCTCCTTGCCTTATGGGCTATAGGGCTAGTACATGAGTAATTACGATGGCATATGCATTTCATTGCTGTAAACGAAATTATTTATTTATAATATGAATTCCAGTTATGCGTTTTTAAAGTATCCAATAATTGTGGAAAGAATAAAGAAAAAATCTATCAAATTGTGTAAGAGTCATGCACAACCAACTCATTATCTTATGCGCTTTCTCAAAACAGTCGTAGGTCGGTCCAAGCTTCCTCTAATATCTTCTATTCGAATTGGATTGGACATTTATAGGTCCTTTCATCCGTACGATCCGTTCCTTCTCATCCGTAAATTTGTTCTTGTAGACCAGTTTGTTCTCCTAGGTCATTAACTGAGGGAACGCCTTCTCTAACTAGATATAAAGCCAGCAACCCAGAAAAAGGTTAAAAAGCCATATAGTACACGAACGAATGGTGGATTTCTACACAAGAACTCTACTATATTCATCTTTCCTAGAGGCATACTTTTATGTATTTAGGAATTTGATAAGTGAACACTGCAATTCCACAACTTGAAACTCTTTTATTTATTACCATAAGTAGGTAAAGTACAATGTGTTTGCATATAGAGAGGTTGGCTCGATTCAGAAGGGGCAATATGGCGGACAATCATGATGACGTAAAAGGTACTTGGTCTTTCGTCGTTTTTGCTGTACTTCGTTTGGGTGGTAGTTCAGTCCGTCATTGAGGTGTTATATTATGTTTTTCAGCGTTATTGGATTGTTTAGTGGTGTTCTTTGGCAGTGTCAAACTTAAAATATGTCTAGAAAACTCTGTGCGGTTGCTATTTGTACAAATTATGCTAAATTATCTAGTAGAACATTTTGCAGGTAAGGTTAAATTTCTTATTATTGGTATATTATAATTTTTTGAACATAATTGTTCATAACAGTAGAAACTATACACTTATGAATTATATAATATATGGATGATCAAATAAAAATAGAGGCCAGTGATTAATTTTCAGTCGTATTTAAAGATTTATAAACTCATCTATATCTTATTGTTTTATTTTAGATTATATTGTTGGCATTAATAAGTGCGTAGTTTGTATATTATGATCTGTTAAATTTAAATATCAAATATATATCAATAATCACTTATTTAACCCTATTCGTGAAATTAAATAAAATTTATTTGGAGAATTTTTACTTAATGATTTGTTCTTGTGGTCAAATCAAGAGTAAAATGTTGCATCATCTAAATATTGTTAAATATTATTATATTTAACTCTTCTTTATTTCTAACTATTGAAAGTAGGTTTAAAAATTATTGGGTCCCATAAGTTTTTCTCATAGAATATTTTGAAATTAGGTATCAACAATTTTGGAAAAATGATATAATGAGGCTTTTTGAGAGATGAAAGAAGTTAATTGAGCTGACGGTTTCATACATGGTACAGAAAGAAGGAAGAAACACACAGAACACCCTTATATAATGCATAAAATATAAACTTTATTGAAGTGTATTGAAAACTTCTTTAGGCGCGTAATGCGATTTTTGGCAGGGGTAAAACCTTTGATTTTAGGTTACTGTTCGCGTTACTGAAATGCTGACGTCACATGTCCTGGACTGGCGCATGCTCAGCTGTCTGTGTATTCTACACTAGGGATAGGATATCCATATTTATTTCCGTGAACGTTATCGATACCGGTGTAATATCGGCGAAAAAATATCGATATTTATAATATCGTTATTTCAGTATTTAATTGAATTAAAATCAGTGGCAAATGATAAGTTACTCATGACAAGACATGGTAGATAAAGTATTTACCTTAGAATTTACCTCTTATGTATATAAAGTTAATATAATGAATATCTTAATTCACATGACGCTAAAATATCGATATTTGTAAATATTATTAAAACACAGCTTTGCATGAAAATATTTAAACATTGCAAAATCATGGTGATCTTATTGTCAATATTTAAATCGTAGTACAACAAAATGAAAAGAATATCTCGATCATAGCAGCATAGAAATATGGCATTTGAAAATTAAATTAATTTTAATAATATAGATTTCAATTAATCACAATGTATATCCTATTACTAATCTAAACATTTTTTATTTTGTTTGCTTGGAAGAGAAACTGAGGTTATCTCTGTGTTGCACCCCTATGTAGATACATACATTACAAAATATGTCTCAAATAATGATTAATTTTTAGATTAAATAAATAAATTAATAGAACTTAGTCTAGGAGGTTATGTATTTGAATGTTAACCTTTGATAATTGATGGCCCGCCCATCGCAATCGAGAGAATTTAATCACATCAACCACATCTACGCCTTTGTAAAGACTTATCAGCTCCAGATTTGTTCTTCGTCTCGACTCTCCGCTGCTCCATAAATTTTCCTCAGGATCTTTCATTCGAACCTAGATCGTTCCAGTTCCTGAGTCCTTTTAGATATCCAAGTTTTAGAGCCATATGTTAGAACAGGTCGCATTAAAGCCTTGTATATCCTTACCTTTGTGGATTTAGATAGGCTGCTAGACCGGAGTTGCTTTTAAAGTGCGAAGGAACACTGATTTGCAGCTACAATACATCTGTCCCTTTCTTCGCCAATTTCATTCCAAGAACTCATTTGGGAGCCCAAAGAGACAAATTCTTGTACTACTTTTATTCTGTGTGAACCCAACTGAATAAAGACTTCCCGGATATCATGCTTTGGATTTAAAAACATATACTTTGCTTTCTAATTTTCATCTTGCGCCATGGACATTGGACGAGTCTGTGTGGGTGGAATTTGGTTGTATCGGCATCGAATCTTCGGGTTCGGTAGGCCTATCATTATACTTTGCTTTATCCGAGTTTATTAGGAGCCCCATACGTGCTGTTGCTACTTCCAGAGCTTCGAAAGCCTCCCTAACTGCTTCCAGCAATTTCCAGATCATCCGCATATCCAAGCACATGAACAAGTCTATTTAGAAGTGTCCCTGTGGTCAGGATACCAGAGTTCCTCATAGCTGTCTCAAGAGACAAGTTAAATACGAAGCATACCAAACCATCTCCTTGGCGAGTTTCCGTCCCAGTGTTAAAGTTTCTTGAGAGGTCCCCGAACATCCGCACGCTGCACAAGTTACCGTCCATTGTCATGCGTGTGAGTCTTACCAGTTTTGGAGGTATCTGCATGTTGGTCATAGCTTTGTAGAATTCATTCCTGTTTACAGAATCATACGCTTGTTTGAAGTCCACAAAGATATGATATGATGAGCGCTGATTCCGTACTCTTTTTTTTTCTCAAAAAGCAGACGGAGAGTGAAGATTTGGTCTTTTGTCGATCTGCCTGATCTGAAACCACTTTATTATTTTCCTATTTCAAGTTCCGCATGTTTCCCCCCCCCCCCGTATTTTCTTAGTACTTGCATTCTAGATAAGGATTAGGGATTATGATAGTCTTCTTCCAATCTAGAGGCAGACTTTCTTCATTTCAGATGTCCAGAAATTGATCCTTTAGAAACATTATAAGCTCGTGGCCACCATGCTTTAGAATTTCGGGTAATATGTAGTCTATACCTGGGGCTTTGTTATTCTTCAGCTTCCTGGATCTCCTCTTTATCAGGTGTGTCAATTTGATCTCCATTTAGTGCCTCGTTCTCCATGTATTCCTCCGGGCACTCGCTTGATGTCCCTCCCTTAAAGAGTGCACTGAAGTAATCAGCCCATCTATCCAGTTCTGCCTCTCTAGCATTAATAAGAGAACCATTCTCCGCCCTGCAGCAAAATGCTTGCGATTTAAAGGGCTTCTTTCCCTCATTAACAAGCTGGAAGAATTGACGATTATTACTTTCATTAAAGGCTTCATCTATTTCATCTAGTACTTTGACTTCCCATACTCTATTCTTTCTCCTCCTCAGATGTGTTTCTTACCTACGGAGGTGTTTATACCCTTGTGTAGACGGTCTTATATGCTTGCGTGAAAGCATTTTTCTGTAAGATTCATCTTTTCTTTCATTAAGAGACTTACATTCTTCGTCAAAGCAAGGGTTACGCTTAGCTTTTCTTGCGAATCCTGGTATCTTCCTTGCTAAATCGGTGACGGCTTCCTTAACGTTGCCATTTGACGTCAATATTCTCTTGAGCATTAATTCTTCGTATCTCAGCTTCTAGGGATTCACTAAATTAAGGCACTTTCTACAGGGATTTTCAGTTTTGGTACATTGAAGCGTTTGGGTTTGTTCCGAGGACTGTATTTTACCATAAGTATTTTCCCTCTAACCTTGGCAACAAGATAATGGTCGGAGTCAATATTAGCACCTCTGGATGACCTTACATCCAGGAGAGACGACCTGTACCTGGTTGTTATCAGGAAACGATCAATCTGTTGTGTGGTAACACGTCCATTCACACTATACTTTCGTCACATCCCCTTACAGTCTTCCTTGGGAAAATAGCAAGTGAATCCAACTGTTAAGAGTTTTAGATGTAGCAAAGTTGATCAGTCTTTTGTCATTATCGTTCGACGATTCATGCAAGGTGTGGCTTCCAATTATAGGTCGGTAAGCAACTTTTCTCCCAGCCTATGCATTATAGTCAACAACAAGCTTTAGGTCATACTTAGTATGTTTTGTTTTGTTTCCTATTATTTGAGAATATTTTACCTACGATGAATCCTGTTCCAAATGTGTGGAGCCTTTCACCTTAACTATAGTATATTGTGTAGTGCTCCTTTTTAAAAAACTTTGTCCCGTCCACCGAGCTTCTTGAAAGCTAGCAGCCTCTATTTTATAATTAGTTAGGTAATTTAGGAGTACTTGAAGAGATCCAGGTCGGTATAATGACAATACATTCCATGTGCCTATCGTAAAGTCTGGTAGGCTTTTCATGTTTTGTTTCCTATGGATCTGTCCAGCGAATTTTTGTTGATCATTTGTGATTTAGTGATTTAGGATAGCTCACTTCTCCGAGTCAGGTGCAAAGGCTGCTATCTCAGAGCCTGCCCCATTCGGGGAATCTACCTATGGGAGGGTAGCCCTAGGGTGTGTACTGTATCTGACCTTAGTCTGTAATGTGATAGTGAATGTTGCGCGCTGTGTGTGTGTATCAGTGTTTGTGTCCCCTAACCTGGAGGGCCAGGGCTGACTGCCGATGGGGCCGCCACCTCCCGACACCGTAATTTAATTTCGGCATTATAATATAATTCAAATTGTAATGGCGAAATTGAAGATGAAGAGAAAATTAAGGGTCGGAAATATCAAAACAGGCAAATAATTCAACGATAAGGACAAAAAAAGAGCGACTGATTTAATTCTTATACAGTTAGACCAATCTTTCGAAACAGTTCATCATAATCATTCCACCTTCTACCGCTGTTTGGTGTGAGGGTCCTGCTTATAGAGTGTGTCCCAGATGCCTCTTTCCTGTACCAACTCTACACTCCTGTTGAAATGAGCTCCCAGATATTTGAAACTGTCAACCTGCTCTAACCTCTCTCATTCCACCCTTAGTACTCTTAGTATCCAAGACAAGCCGTGATTTTATGAGATGAACTTATCAAAAGACATCGTCAAAAATTTCTTCCCACTCAGATCAAACCACGGATTTTGCAATGTGTACCTGAACCGCAACGGGGTCCTTACCACGTCCAAGTGTGACAAATGTGATAAAAATGAGAATATGCGACATATAATTCTGGAGTGCCCAACGTATGAAAACGAGAGAAAGAAATTAATATAATTTTTAAATACCTACATTAAAATAAATATGTTTGGACATTTACTGACTTCAAGAGAATCTGATGAAATAGTAAGGGTGACACAGTTCCTTAACGTAATAAAGAAATATATTCTTCTTCTTCATCTTTCCTCTCTACCGCACACCAGTGTGAGGGGGTCGCTTGTAGAGGCTGATCCATGCATAATAAAGAAATATATATAGGAGAGCTGGCCTGGCAGCTTTGAGGAGGCAGCCCCTCTATCAGGCTTTGGATATGGCAGGTTCATAGCCTGTCTGTCCGAGAAAACTCCGATGAAACAAAACAAAATAAATATATATAGGAAGAAATTAAAAATCCTAATTGCTACTCTTGCTGTAAATATTTAGTAATGATGTGCTTGTCTTGGGTGTATGGAGAGCTCGAATACTAAGAAGAAGAAAAAATAAATAAATAAAGCCTTACTGTTCTCCTCCTAGTTAGCAATCGACGATTTTTCTCACTCGTTTTTATAGAATCCTAGAGTAGACTAGTAGACTAGGAGTAGACGTTTATTAACGTCCCTTTGATTCCCGAGTTCAGTATATTGCACTACACTCAGAACAGTACACAAATAACTTCTTCTAACATAAGGTCACTGTCAGTACATACAATAGGATCACCTTTCCTAGGTAGCCGCCCCGTATGGAGGAGTTAGTCAGGGTGCTCCGAAGAGGCAGTCCCCCTACCTGACTCAAGAGAAGTGGGCTGATACCTTGCTGCTCCTTAGACCCGTGAATATTATAGAGGATAGAATGATTAGAGCTGAACTGATTTTGCGGAATACGAGACGGCGTGGTAAACGAATTTGATAATTTTTTTAGGGATCTGTCAGGGCATGAAGAGTACTCTTTTCGTTCTGGTCAAAAGCAGTTGGAACGGTAAAAGTGTACTGCACATGTCCTATATTATCTCTTAAGCAAGGGAGGAACACACTTTTTAAGTATTTGGTAATTTCATACGAATGGATTTTTATTTTAGGCTGATTTAGTACATGAAAACAGAAATAATTTTTCATATTTTCAGACAATATATTTTTTAAATTAATTGCTATATCAACCATTTTATAGAATCATTATCGATTCTAGCAATCGAAGAATGAAGAAATACCTGCCTCATTGTAACCTTCACAGTGAATGAAGCACATTGTCTTGGTGAGATATTGGTTATTATATGTACTTAAAATTGTTTGTATTTTTTTGTGTATTCCTGTTAAATCCTAATTAATCGTATCTAGTAGGAAAATAGAACCGATTGTGACTTGAGATTTCGATATTATTTATATTATTTTTTGTTCATTTCAGTCTTTAAACGTCCGATTTTGACATCCCTACCTCACGACGATGGGTAAGGAAGATAAGGCAACTTGGAAGAGTAACTACTTCAGTAAATTAATTGTAAGTTTCATGTATTTTAAATTTGTTTACCAATAATCCTGTAATGTTTCGAGGTTGATCATTATAAAAGTTTTATTTGGCTTCCTTATTGGAGGTTGGACAACATTAAATAAACAGAAATAAAATTGATGGAGGTTATAGATTTTCATTTAAAATGTATTTCATGTTATTAATGAAAATTAGTAACTTGAAATGGGTTAAATTCCTTCTAGGACATGAATAGTTAAATTCACATAATTTTTGTTTCTGTTCTGCCCCCTTTACTTTTTTTGAATTAAGCTTACTGATGATTGTAGCAATTGGTATGGTAAGATCTGATGTAAAGTGTAATAAACGTAATAGATGATTTGATCCTGTTAAGATTAAAGTTGTCTAATTACTGATATAATAAAAAAAAATTATTGAGTGATATTACAATCTGTCCTAATTTGGACATTAATAATAGTGATTAAATACTACATTCATACAATATATACCAAGCAATAATATTATTAAATACTAATACAATATATAATCAATAAGGAAATATTATAAAAATAAATTCAGCAATAAATGTCAGTTGATTAAATTAGCTCAATAATAAAAATTATATGAACAAGTTAATTTTTTTATTCTAATGTTGTGTTTAATATAAAGAAATTTAAGTCGTTAAGTCCTGTCAGAATTTTTTCCAATATCTTATCCCTCATGGATTCCCTTTTTTTTTAATGATGAGATGGTTGTGAATAAATTATTACATTAATTAGTGAAAAACTATTCAGTCTGCAGCTAACATTTTAACCCTTAGGAGTTGGCTGTAAGTGAGTCCACATTGTGAGTGTTTGCTTGTTATTGCTAGTTTTTTGACAATATTTTAACCCATATTGTATGTCATGATTAGGGTTCCTTAAGGAAAGAAAGTAAAAGTAGTTATATGGGTAATGAAATTACAATAAAACAGTCATCATGACTTGTGATGTCTCTGAGGTGGCTACATCTTGCAGCTGAGGACCTACTCGGCCTGTTGTGCCTGAAAAAATTAAAAACATGTAATAGTAAAAATTTTGATTTTCTAAATTTTGTGAATAATACTTAGTTACCTCATGGATTCATTCATTATTCCAACTTATATTGTTTAATGGCTAATGGATTTGATATGTGTAATATTTTTCAAATTATTTATTGTGGAAATGAATTTTAAATAAACTGTTTCAAATTCCTCACTCGTAACTGAATATTCAAATAAGTCATGGCAAGATTACATATATACTTTTCTTTTTTAATTTTTTTTTTTTTTTTTTTTTTGAGTTTTCTTAATTGGAACATTTTAAAAAGCACATACTACCTTCCATTCATCATCTAATCACTTTATTTCATTAGTCCTTTAACATTTTTTCATCCTATGCGACGTTTCGGGGTTGTTTCCCCATTTTCAAGACTTATTCCTTGCTACAACATTTTTCATCTTTCACTACATCTCATAGCCACTGCTACTTAGAAAGAAGTAGCAGTGGCTATGAGATGTAGTGAAAGATGAAAAATGTTGTAGCAAGGAATAAGTCTTGAAAATGGGGAAACAACCCCGAAACGTCGAATAGGATGAAAAAATGTTAAAGGACTAATGAAATAAAGTGATTAGATGATGAATGGAAGGTAGTATGTGCTTTTTAAAGTGTACATATATACATATACACACATATTAGGTGAAGACACTGAAATCATTCAACTAAATACAAGTGTGTTCATAAAAACCGGTAAAGAAATAGGACTCGAATTAAATACCGATAAGACAAAATATATATTTAGTAGCAGGAACATTGGCGATCTTGGTGATATTGATATATCAGGGGATACTTTTGAACACGTAGAGATATTCAAGTATTTAGGTTCAATGATAACAAAAAAAAATGAAAGCCAGGAAGAAGTAAAGTCCCAGTTAAAGTTGGGAAATGCGTGTTATTGTTCGGTTGCTAAATTACTTAGCTCAAGGCTTTTGTCTAAAAACTTGAAGGTTAGAATTTATAAAAGTATTATTCTTCCAACGGTCCTTTACGGATGTGAAACGTGACTGCTTACATTGAAGGATGAACAACGGCTTAAGGTTTTTGAAAATAAGGTTCAGCATAAAATATTTGGTCCTAAGAGAGATGAGGCCACGGGGGAATTAGGAAGGTTGCATAACGCGGAATTGCGGAGCTTGTATCCTGTGAATATTATTGAGTTGATAGCATCGCGGAGACTTAAATGGACGAGTAAAGCTGTTGGGCTCGGTGAGGAATAGATTCTGAAAAAGTTGGTATTCGCTGATCCAACTGGTAGGCGTCCGAAAGTTAGGCCGAAGCGTCGATGGGAGGATTGGGTTAAGGCTGATCTTGGGGGCTTGGGCTTGAACGGTGAACATTGGACGAGTCTGTGCAGGCGGAGTTTGGTGGTATTGTCTTCAAACCTTCGGGTTCGGTAAGCCTATTATTATTATGATTACATATGTTTTTCTTTATTTAAGTTTTCTAAATACGAAACTGTAATTTTTAAAACAAGTTTATTGTACTCTAAAAGTTTTATCTAATTATTGTCTATCCCTTGCCATAAATTCAAGCAATCTTAGATAATTTATGAAAGGTCCAGTCTATTGGTAGGATTCAGCAGGTTTTATCTGCTGATTATAGATCAGCCCCTTCTGATCCTAACAATGACAGAGCATTGTTGTCTGTTCATAGCGATTTGACCTTGCAATTGATGTCGGCGTTTCCCCTGGAGTTACCCATGATATTTTATGCTCAAGATTCTTGAAATGTATCCACTTTTAGCATCTATCACTATTTGTTGGAGATATGATTTGGTTTTGAATCTTGCGAGCAGCATTTGTCAAAGTTACCTATGGAATTTTTGAAACTATTAAAAGCTCTGTTTTTAATTTATAGCATTCTGACCATTAGATTCGCTAGGCATTTGAAAATCAATACAGTCTGTAAATCATAATTTTTAACACAAAACTCTTAATTTTCGACTCTAGTAATAACTGCAATATTTTATTAAACTTGTGTTGTGAATTGAAAATTTTCAGCTGGCAAAAAAACAAACCGGTTTCATAGTTACACACTGTATGTCTATTATATTTTTATTAATTCAAGTATTTTCTAATTTTCACTCTTTTTCACCATTCAAGAAAGAGCTTTTTATAATCTTGTTTAATATTTAGCAATTACTTGAAGAATATCCTAAGTGCTTCATTGTCGGAGCTGACAATGTCGGGTCAAAACAAATGCAGCAAATCCGAATGTCATTGAGAGGTTCCGCTGTAGTTCTTATGGGAAAAAACACTATGATGAGAAAGGCCATCAGAGGACACATAGAACGAAACCAAGCTTTAGACAAGTAAGTGTAATAGATTTATTATTTTGTTTTTAATATATGTCTCATTAGTAGATTTATTGATTCAATATTAAACCTCGTGGATATTTTTTATCTACTATACTGTACTTCATGGGTGTTGTTAGATATCTCCTGGGATTAGCCCCCCCCCCCCTACTGTGCCTGCTTGTCCCTCTTGAAAAACACTTTTAAAGAGTAATATATAGAGATAATAGTTAAAAGAAAGCATTTGGTTAATTATACCATGGTTTCAACTTCTGAGTCAGAGTTGGTTGCATTAATATTTGTAGATACGAATACGAAAATACGTCTCTGTACAAGACGTTGATTTGCTCTGTCATCACGTTTGAGGCAGAAATGTGTAACTTTTCCAAAATGGAGGAAATTAAGCTACTGGTCTTAAAATCAAGAGTATTGCAACTTCTTAAATGGGCAGGTCATGCCAGGATCGATGAGAGCAACCGAACCAGCATAATTAGGATGACATGGCTAGAAAAGAAGAGTTGAAAGGCCTAGGTTGTGCTGGATGGATGGTGTGGACTCTGAAGATACAGCTTTCCTAGGACTGGTTGACTGGAGGACAGCTCTGAAAGATAGGGGCCAATAGGCAAAACTAATTGAGAAGGCCAGGACTCAAAAATGGGTTTTAGCACCCATAAAGAAGTAGAAATGCAAATGTAGTTTAATTTTTAAATTTAATTAATTATTTATTTATTATTATTAATTTTATGAGGGTATATGATCAACTGTTCACGTAATCATTGTAAGAAAGTCAGGAGTCAGTCTTATAATTTTATTCAGTTTTGCTAATTTTTCGTCCCTATCATGCAAGCCAACTTCAGGGCTAGTGAATTCTTAAAGGTTAAACTGAGACTGAGTTCAGTGTCGAGTTAAGTTCTGTTCTAGTATAGATCTTCAAGAAATCACTTGTCCTGATGATTGGGCAGAAATGTTGGCAAAATTGAATAAAATATCTAGATTGATTCCTAATTATTCTCCCTATGTTATTATTTTTACATTTTTTTTTTTTTTTTTTTTTTTTTGTTTTTTTTTAGAATTTTGCCTCATATCAAAGGAAATGTAGGGTTCGTATTCACCAGAGGAGAGCTCCCTGAAGTCCGTGAAAAATTATTGCAGAATAAAGTTAGAGCACCAGCCAGGAATGGAGCTATTGCTCCATGTCCTGTCGTAATTCCAGCACAAAATACTGGTCTTGGCCCTGAAAAAACTTCATTTTTTCAGGCTCTCTCCATCCCTACTAAAATTTCTAAAGGAACAATTGAAATTATTGTAAGTTGAGTTATTAGTATTTCAATAAATTATTAATGCAAACTTTAAGTAATTATATATACATTGAAGGAAACGTCATGTTTGATTTCCTACTCATAAGATAGACTAAAAGCAATTATTTTAAAGGAATAGTTTGGCTTAAATCAATCCATTCTATGGAGGCTTTGAGGGGAGCCAATAGCTTGAAGTTTCGTTTTATGATTAAAATCACAGTTGTAACTGGTTTTCTTAGTACCCTTTTGTCCTACAGGTCTTTTAGGAAGACTTCTTTCAAAAGACTGCTTTCAATTCATATTTCTATTTTTGTTCATATGTAATTTACGTTGATGACTCTTTTTAATTGGAACTCTGCTGTTACCGTTTATGGACATTCCTATTAATGTTTTATCCCTATTGCAGCCAGAAAATAATCAAATAAAAAATACAATCATACAAAAATAATGACTATAATATTAAAATCTTAAATTAAATAATTATAATTAATTAATTGAATACAAATTAAAAATAATAATTTTGGCAAATTAAAAAAAAATTGACATCTATAAAAGCAATCATTGTAATTTAAATAAGGGAGAAAAGATAACTCAAAAACTAGAATATTTAAACTATAAATAAAGAGATAAATATAAACAAAGAAAAACAATTGGTGTTATATGGGGGAGGGAGAGTGATGTTAAATAATTTAATTTTTTTTTTTTTTTTAATAAATATTACAGTTTTTTAAAACATTTGTAAAATCATATAATGTTTATCAGGCTGACTCATGATTATTTCCATCTATTAAAACATTTTCTATAAGAGAAGATGTTGTGTTTATTTTAATGACTAAGAAGTTTTCAAATCAGCAAATGTTCATGATTGAGCTCGTGATATCTATTATTGTTCGACATAGTTTTTATTTTATAATTAATTATTTCAGATCTGTTGGTTAACTATAATTAAAAATTTATAATAGAATTTTAAAATATTTAGAAGTTAGTATCTTTAAATCTTGTTAAGCATTTAAATTTTATTTTATTTTTAGAATGATGTTCATATTTTAAAAGAAGGAGATAAAGTTGGTGCTTCAGAAGCTACCCTGTTGAACATGTTGAACATTTCTCCATTTTCTTATGGTCTAGTAGTGGAAATGGTTTATGACTCAGGCACAATATTTGAGCCCAAAATCTTGGATATCAAACCTGAAGATTTGCGTGTCAAGTTTCTTGAGGTAAAAGTTAAATGTAGTTATATGTGTGTGTGCGTGCATGCAGATAGTTATTGCTAAAGAACGGTATAAAGCTGTAATTTATATTGATAGCTTCTAATATATTTTTTTTTTAACCTAATTATATTTATATTGATTTTTAATGGTAGTTAAATCCCAAGTTTAATCCACAGACCAAAATTAAGGTGTATTTGCTTTCGTTATATTCATTATTATTTGTTATATTGTTATTTCGAATGTGTAATGATATATTGATTGTCTTGTTATTGCATTTGATTCTAGGGTGTTGCTAGATTAGCTTCTGTCTGTCTTGAAATCAGTTACCCCACAATAGCTTCTGCTCCTCACAGCATAGCTAATGGTTTAAGAAATCTTTTTGCTGTTGCTGCAGCAACTGATGTTGAGTTCAAAGAGGCCCAGAAAATCAAGGAATATTTGAAGGTTTGTGAATTTGTTATAATTCTTAATAGTTGTTTTACTTATTTATTATACACTTTTTTTTTTTTATTTCAACTTACTCATGTCTTTAAATTATTAGGACCCTTCAAAATTTGTTACTGCTGCTGCTCCTGTAGTTGCTGAGGCTGCTGCCCCAGCTGCTGCTAAAAAAGAAGAAGTAAAGGAAGAACCTGAAGAATCTGATGATGACTTGGGATTTGGTCTTTTTGATTAAACTTAACCTCAGATTTAAATTTCATGCGAAGCATTTTGTATTGACCCAGACCAAAATAAAGAAAAATATAAATAACTTTCTTTTATTTATTTTTTTAATTTATTCCATTTCAAAGTTGTGCTAAATATGTGTTAATCATTTAATGTTTTTTTTTTTTTATTTCTTCAATTTAATTAAAAGTAAAAGGAAAAGACGTTTTGAATTTCAGTTGAATGATTTTGTTTTAAAAATTCATGTTGAAGGAATTAGTGCTGGTTTTGGTTCAAGTAGTAATTTAGATCATTCCTAATTATAATAATTGATACTCAAGAGATGTACTGTAGGTTGTTTCAATTATTAGTGCCCTTAAGTTTCAAATTTTGTTTGTCACATAAAAGTACTATAAAGCAGAAAAAATATTGTATTTACAATATGGCAAATAATTAGTGCTTCCATTCAGCCTCAAAATGATGATGTTATGGAGATAAGTTAGTTGCATCTAACGAGCATATGACTTAAGTCAATGATGATAGTCCCTGAATCATGTCGGTAGTAATCCACTATCAACCTTTATTATAAATATTCAAAAAACATATTTTAATTGTGTTTCTAAATTTTAATTTATATATATATATATATATATATATATATATATATATATATATATATATATTTATATATATTGTATATATTGTTCGCATAACATGTATGCTCAATTTAATTAATTTGCCACAAGCAGCCATTTATGGTAATATAAAACATATGGATATAAGAAGAGAAGCCATCATAAAAGAAGGGAGCACACTCCAAACCATTTCCTTTTATTCTGAGTACATTGCTGTAACGATGGTGTAGAAAAAGAAAAGGTCGCCCTAGTGCTGGACAACGAGGAGAGGAGAATGAAGAAGGAAGACGGAGATTGCAAAAATGTAAATATAAAGTCCACCTAAATCTAAATTGTAATCTATAAGCTTTCTGTTTGTTAAAATACACCAATATTTAATTCCATCAGTTTTCATCCATTCAACTTAATATACAGTCAACTAGTTCTAGCTATCACTTGCTCTAGGCCTCATCATTCTTCATAATGATGGTTAGACCAAACAGTTTAAAGGGGCGGCCACCCTTAGAGTACTATTAAGGCAAGGAAAGGAAAGATTTTTCGAGGTGGCCACACTCAGTGGAGGGGAAAGCAAATTGCCAACCCACATCTACCTCCCTGACTGACATCTCCCTCCAACTCAAGGAGGAAATGTTCACTGATTGTTGCATTGTTCATTGTGAATGATGAAGCTTGTATTCTCACCTTTTTATTTAGTTTGTTTTATTGTTTTAATAAATTACAATGAGTAGCAGCAGTTCGGAAGAAGATATTGTCATACAGCTCCTTATATTTTTCAACTTTTAAAATAAGTTGTTCCATCTCAGGACAGGTTAAAAACAATAGTAACAATGGAAAACAACAATCAGTAGGAGGCCCTAACTGGGATGTAGAGGGAATCAATCACCCAGGAGTATGGACGAAGTCTACCCAACACCATCGGAGTCGACATTACCTTCTGTTTTCCTGGCCACAGTAGGAGTGGAAAGGCGGGGAAAAGAAATTTGTCTTTTGAATATTCTCTACAACTGACCTCGTAGTCTACCAGAAATTCTAATGGGATTCCTATGTAAATGATGTCATTTGGATTCAATCAGAAAATCCTTTCCTTTTCTCACCTTTCCACTCCTCCGGGCCGGATGTTTAAAATTTGAATGATCCTCTGGGCCTAGATGTTTAACAGTTTTAATGTTCTACCATGCCGAGATGTTTTAAAGTTCCAATTAGTTCATTATTCAAGTTATCATGGATGAAGTATTGGTGTATTTATATCAAAACCCAATTAATACATTTTAAGATCTTAATATTTAAATCAAAAGTAATGTTCTAAAATTAATATTTAATTAAATGTACAATGCTAGGTTATTCTATCTAACTATATCCCAATATTTTAAATCAATTATATTTGAGTCCAGGTTTATTGACTCATGTTTTCACATTTATATTACATTGCATATTATGTTCATAATATGAGTTTCTCACATTCAATAGGATAATTCACAAAAAATTGTCAATAGTTTAAGAAATACATGTGCTCATTTAAGGGTTAGTTAAAAACAAGCAAGTGGGTTATTAAATTATATCTGTGTTGTTCAATAAGAATCATTGACTATTGTGATTATATAAAATACGTTCATTTCAGAAGTTATGTTACCTTAACTTTAAAAACCATAAACATTGTTTTTTATTCACTATCATAAAATAATTTAAACCTACGTCGAGAGATAGTCAAAGGAAGTGGAATTCTCCTGTCTACACAAGCGAACACCCTCAAACACGCCCACGAAGAACGATAACGAAACACAGAAAAACTCGGGCCTGAACTGGACAAGATCCCCATACCTTCCTTCTCTATTGATCTTTGGATGGATGCATTTCAGAGACACGTCGAGGTCTTGGGTTCACAATCGCCTAAATCTCAGCCACATTGAGAAGTTTCGTTATTTATTTGCAGCTTTGAAAGGGGAAGTAGCAACCTTGGTTTCCAAATTTCCTGTAGCCTATGAGTCTTACAATCAAGCGTGAAAAAAGATTGTCCATACTCCAACCTAAGGGTTTTAGCACGTTTATTATTAATTGATCGCGATGTTTACTGCGATACTGCCACCACGAAAGAAGAGTATCAACATTATTATTTGTTCCTTACAGGCGTTGCAGACAGCATAGAGGCTTTTAAGACACAAGCTAGAATATCATGGAGAAGTTGTCTTTTCCTCACTTACGCCGCGATCTCTTGATTAAGATACAAGGAAGCAGTTCGATCTTTCAAGGGAATCAAGCAAAGAGCTTCCAAAGACCGAGAAAGCCATAAACTTCGTTCGTCAGCGCAAACTCGGATATCATGTCAATGACTGAAGTTCCGATGTCGCCACTTTCATCTAAAACACCATACCTTGATTCATAGCTTCATAATAACTTTTATTTTTATTTTACAATGCTTCAGCTACTAAGCCATTGAAAGGTATAAATGATCAGGGGTAGATCCTTAGGCAGTTTTTAGTTGGGAAATTGAGGGGCTTTACCCTTGTAGCGGATGCTTCACACGCTCGCTCACAGATAGCGCTTGCGGCTACTTATAGCTACTTGGGTTACCGGCCAATTTAATAATATTGTTCATTGTAACTCATTAACATCATTGTAAATATATGTGTTTATGTAACCTATTTATAAGAATAAATAAACCATTCAAGGTAATTTGACCTAGGGCCGAGACACTAGTCTGCTAGCAAAGCTCTCACCATCAATTATTGACATGGATGACTAACATCCCCAAAAGCTAACTTAACATCTTTAGTTCATCAATAACCTACTTCCTGGTGGTTTCTCCCTTGGTTAGAGTATCTCTTCTTGAGAGGCTGGATCAGTTATACTTGCTTAGGGATGGTTTAAATATATATGTTTAAGTTACAAAGTAATTTATGCCTAATAAAAACTAATTTAGTTTAAGTTTCTTTCTAGCAATCTGTGAATGAAATAACGGAATAGTCATCTGTTCTGCATTATTGTTGTTATAGGGAGGAAATCAATTTATTATTTTCATGAATTATATAATATATATATATATATATATATATATATATATATATATATATTATATATATATATGTGTGTGTGTGTGTGTGTGTGAATTTTTAATTTTTTCAATGGAGGTATAGGTTAGCATTGGTAATTATTGAAGTTCTGCATTGTTCTATAATTTTAATGATTAAATTACACTAAGATATAAATTAAATCAGATCTACCGGTGGGTTGAACTGAAAATGCCCAATATGAAGTTATACTTTAGGTAGTGGTTGATTGGCCCAGGGGTGGATATTAACACTTGGATAGGTGGTTAGTAATTATAGAGGAGCCTGGAAAGTGGTGCCTTCGCTGAAATCATTTCGAAGTTGATAAATGGCTGTATTTTATGACATTTACTTTTAAAACTCATGTATCCAGCTTATAATTTTTTTATTATCTAAATTGTTTCTATTATTCAAATAGTATTTCTTTGTAACGTTCTGTATTATATTTTTCAACTGAAAATTACATACTTTTTCAGTCTGGCCAGAGAAGGCATCTAGGCAACACCTGTATTCTATCTCACTGTTTATTAGTTTTTATCTCTTTCTTTTACCTTTATTTACTATTATATGATTGTGCTATAAAACTCATCAAATAGTCAACAAGTTTATTAACAAGTTCATTTATAACCACTTTCGTCTATTATTTAACAATTAAACGAAAACTGTACAAATTAATCCCTAAGCCTTAGAGGATTTACTGGCGAAAATATCTGTAAGTCATTGTTTTTATCTATTTATTTATCTCATTAATTAGGCAAAATGGTAATTGCACGGTCTGTGAAACCACCATCACTAGAGATGATAAAAACAATTTGAGCTGTAGCAAATGTCAATTGATTTTTCATGGCAGATGTTGCAGCCTCAACGATAAAGTAATTGAAGCCCTCAAGGTTCAAAAAAAATATTGGTTTTGTAATAAATGCGAATCAGTAAGAAAGCCTGCCGGGTCTGGTAAAGAAAAATCGCCCAGCCCAACTAGATCTTTGACGAAGATTACGGACTGATCATCGAAGAAGACCGAGCCGGTGCCGAAGATTGCCGAGACGGTACCGAAGATTGCCGAGCCATCGTCAACCGATATTCTCGCTGCAGTTAATCGCCTCCGCACCGAAGTTAACGAGGAAATAAAATGTTTAAAATCGTCGCTAGATAAATATGGTGACCTCAGCTTCGAGTTAAATGACAAATTTTCCAAAATCGAAAAACATTTAGAAGGTCAAGCAAAACATATAGAAGATCTAACTTCCGAAAATAAATTATTAAAAAATAGAGTGAGCTAACTAGAAGTGCGTCTTAATAAAACAGAACAAAGTTTTCTTTGTAGGTCTGTTGAAATTCGCGGTGTACCAGTTCGCCCAGGTGAAACTCTGGCAGCTCTTGTGACCAGCGTGGCGGCGGGGCTTGGGATCAAGATAGAGCCTAACGACCTGGATATAGTGGAACGACGAAGGCCACGAAAAGAAGATATGCAGCCACCTTCCATCATCGCTCGCTTCGTAAGGCAATCGCTGCGCAACGAGATAGTGCGGCAACGCAGGATGAAGAGGGACTTTCTCCACGCGAGACATCGGTTGGGAAGAAAATGACTTCCACCGAATTTATCTCGGCGAAGAGATGACACCAACAAATAGGCATTTATACTGACTCGCCCGTCAAGCGAGAGCTTCGAAAAAAAATAAAATATGTTTGGTTCGCGGGCGGCATGGTGCGCTGCCGGAAAGATGATGGCCACTCGGTGATCTACATCGACAAGACTCAAGACCTCGATGTTTTCAGGTGAAAATCTAGAACTTGTCTACCTACTGGGAATCATCGTAATGTTGTAATGGACCTTTATCCTAATGATATTTTTTCTATTTATTTTGATTCTAGCATATTTATCTTTCGCTCAATTTTACAAATGGATTTTATTTATTTTACTTTATTTTTCCTTCATAGATTATTTTATGTTATCTTATTGTTGACAGGTACTTTCTTCTTGACCATTCACATTTCTGTCTTATCTCAAGCGTCTTTCTTCCCAAAAACTTTATTTCCTCTCCCTTATGTCTAACGTCCTACTTTCCTGCCACGTTAACGCACAGTCCTTACCCGCACATTTTGACGAATTCCATAATTATTTCACCCAAAACTCTTACCACCTTATTGCCATTTCCGAAACCTGGTTAAAACCCTATATTCCTTCTTCTTTTGTCTCCATTCCTGATTATTCATTCATCCGGCACGATCGTATCGGCAAGAACGGTGGAGGTGTGGGTCTTTATGTGCACAACAGTCTGAAATCCCGAATCTTAGACGTCTCATTCCCTTATGATTATCCACATATAGAATTCCTCCTAGTTGAAATTTCCTTTAGATCACGTTCTCTCCTGTATGCTGTAGTGTATCGTCCTCCTCTTGTTCCATTTGATGAATCATTTGAATCAATCCTATACAACCATGTTCCCTTCTACAGTCATATTATTATCTCCGGTGACTTCAACACCAACTTACTTTCCAATTCCTACGATAAACTTTACCTAGAAAACCTTTTCTTCTCCCTTCATCTCTATATCGTTTATTTCTATTTCCAACCCACCACACCTGTAGGTCTGACACCTGGCTGGACCTGCATGTTATTGATTCAAGACACAACCTTCTTTCCGCTTCCCAATATCCAGTACCATTCCTTTCATCTCATGATCCGATCCAAATATCTTACAACTTTCGTACCTCAGTGTTCCTACCTAAAATCATTACTTTCCGCAATCTGGACTCTCTTACCCAAGAAAACCTTTTACCTGACCTTGAAAAGATGAACTGGAGCAAAATCTATTCTTGTACCTCAATTGATTCCATGGTTGATATCCTTACCGCCAATCTCATTCACATCCTTGATATCCATGCGCCATCCAAAACCACCACGTTTCGTCGCCGACCTGCTCCCTGGATGAGTCAAGAAATCAAAGATCTTCAAAAAAGACGTGAGGCTGCCCGTAGACACTTTAGACGTACAAGACTGGCTGACGACTATCAAGCGTTTAGGGCACTCCGACAAAGACAACTATCAGACGTGCAAAATCCAATTACTTTCAAGAAGCCCTATCCTCAGCTCCTGACTCAAAAACAAAATGGCAAATCCTCTGTAAGCTCTCTCTCTGCAAATCCTCTTCCTCACCTGATCCACAGATTTCTCCTGATGAATTAAACTCTTACGTTTTATCTCCGTCCTCTAATTGTTCTTCTCCACCTACTCATAAATCTTTCTCGGTCCCATCATTTAATCCTGACAATTTTTATTTCTCTGACACCTCTCCAAGTGACCTAATTTCCTCTGTTATGAAATCCAGAACCAAATCTTTTGGTTATGATGGAATTCCAGTAAAATTGTTAAAACTATGCCTCCCCGAAATCCTGCCAGTTCTCCTCTTTATGTATGACTTTTCTCTCCAAAATTCAGTGTTCCCTAGCTCTTGGAAAAAAGCTTTAGTCCACCCTATTAACAAAACCGCCAATCCTGCTCTTCCTAAAGACTTTCGACCAATCTCCATCCTCTCAAACCTTTCGAAACCACTCTAAAGAATAATCCAGGCTCAAATATCCGAATCCCTTGAAAAATCCAAACTACTCGATCCTCTCCAATCTGGTTTCCGTTCAGGTTTCTCCACTCAATCCGCCCTCGCCAAAATCTCTAATGACATACATACTGCCATGGACGAAAGGAAACTAACTGTTTTAATACTCCTCGATTTCTCTAAAGCTTTCGACTCCTTGGACCATTCTATCCTTTTCTCTAAACTTAAAGCACTGTCCTTTTCCAACAGCGTAATCCGCTGGTTTCAATCCTTCCTTTCCGATCGAACTCAAGCCGTTTACATTCCTAACCATCCCTTATCATCCTTACTAGCTCTTACGGCAGGTGTGGCCCAGGGCTCAAGTATCTCTCCTATCCTTTTTAACTGTTATATCAATGATCTTCCTAACACAATAGTTCACTGCTCCCACCATCTTTATGCTGATGATTTTCAAATTTACTTATCCTTCCCTCCTTCTGAGTTATCAAAGGCATTTGCTGCTATTCAGGTAGACCTAGATAAGATCAGTGCCTGGGCAAACCTGAATAAGCTTAGCTTAAGCGCTACGAAAACTCAGGCTATTTTGATTGGCTCCAGTCCTCTTCTCAGATCCAATATCACCTTCCCAACCTTATTCCTGAACGATCACCCCATTACATTCAGCTCCTCTGTCAAAAATCTAGGAATTACTATAGATCAAACTCTATCCTGGAAACCTCATATAGCCCAAATTTCCCGTAGATCTATAAGTACCCTGAAGTTTTTTCATCGCCCCAGATACCTTCTTCCACAATCCACGCGTAAGCTCCTCGTTTCGTCTCTCATTTTCCCCCACTTCGACTACTGCTGCGCAGTGTACGGTGGTCTCCCTGTGGTGCTTGAGAACAAGAGTAAGCGTCTCATGAATTGTTTTTTAAGATTTGTTTTGGGTACCTCGAGGCGGTCTCATGTGACCCACCGCTATGCCGAGTTGAAGTGGCTCCTTCCCTCCATACGCAGACAGTACTTCCTTGGGTCATTTATCTACCAAACTGTAAAATCCCAGCATCCTTCCTATATCTACAGTCTCCTTCAATTTAAATCCTCAGTCCATTTGCTTGAAACAAGATCGCGCCATTCCGAACTTTATGTGCCATCCCACAGAACCAAAGCCTTCGATCGATCCTTTCTTGCCCGTTCCATTACATTCTGGAATTCCATTCCTTCCAATATACGTCATACTTCTTCCTTATCCACATTCAAATATCGCCTTTTCCAACACCTATTATTCCAAACTGACGCTTGTTAATCTTTAATTTTAAATTAGATTTTTCATTATAATCATTATAAGGAATGAATATCCTATGTTTACCTTCTTATTTATTTTATTTCATATATACATGTATATATTATTATTATTTTTGGTTAGAGTGTTCAAAATTAGTTGTTTCTTACTTTCAATTTACTATTTGTTTACTTTACTTTTGAATGAATGAATAAATGCTTTATTTACATAATATACAAAATAGTAATAACATATATATAATTTTTTTTGAGATCTAAGCCCACAAGACAATGGCGTTAAGCCGCCTGCCGAGTTGCCCCTTTTTCTTTTCTTTTTTTCAGTTTTGATAATAATTTATATTTTTAGTAATGTTATGATTTATTTTTATTGATTGTAAAAATTTAATAATTAAAATGCTGTACCAAAAAACTTCTGTATTTTAATGATTTATTTAAATATGCTGCAAATTTAACCCAATCTAGCCCATTTAGTCTATCTATTACCTCTTCTGGTGTTAACTTATATTTTCCCAAGTATTTCATCCTGAACTCCTTTAAGACAGGACATATTGCCAAAAAGTGGTAGGTATCCTCTGGCACATTTAGGTTGCACATAGCACAGGTAGGTATCCTATCCCTCCTCCATGGGTGACAATTAAGTCCCATCAGTTCTCCTCTTGCTTTAAATATCAGAGATTTATTATAAAGACTAAGTTTGTTGTGGTGGATGTAGGAAATAGCTATTTCAGGATCAAGTTTTGCATATAGCATATGAAATTGGCTATTGCTGGCTGCGGATATCATTTCTGTTCGGATTTTTGTTTCCATTTTATTAATGAGGTAGTCCGGATTCATTTTTTAATGGTTTCTTTATTAATTTCTATTTGTAGCTGGTCACCTATTTTCATTATTTGCATATACCATGATATCTTTTTTTCTATTACAACTTGTGTTAAGAAATTCGTTAATCTACTTGCAGGGTGGCTTTCTAATACTTTACGGATATATTTTAGATGTAATTTTAAAGTATAATTGTAGAGGGGAGAGGTTGCAGTTTCTAAATATAATATGTAATCCGGCGTGTTCTGTGGGAGATAAAAGAGCCTTTTTATGAAGTATTTCTGTACCCTTTCTACTTCCGGTAAATTCAGATATCCCCATACCTGAGCTCCATAGCAAACCACCGCTCGTAGGGCGCTGTTAAAAACTTGCATTTTTTTATTTACTGGAATATTTTTATTATCTATAATTTTTTTCCATACACTATTTATTGCAAATTTAGCTTTTATTACTTTTTCTCTATTGTTTATTTTAAAGTTGAATGTTGGATTGATGTTTATTCCTAAATATTTATAATTATCAACGCAGCTCACTTTTTGTCCTTCGAAATATCATTTCTCATTTTTCTTTATTCTTCCCCTCTTTTTCTGCACACCATAATTTGGGATTTATTGAGGTTAACTTTAAGATTCCATTTCTTGCAATATATTTCCAAATTTCTTATCATTAATTGTAGGGAAGTAGGTGAAGAGGCTAAAAGCACAATGTCGTCGGCGAACATCAATGTTTTAATTTTCCATTTATTTATAATAATTCCACCACATAAATCATCTTCCAGATCGTTAATGAATATTGTGGGACTTAGCAGGCATCCTTGTTTCACCCCCATTTCGCAAGGGAAGGCAGTTGAGAGTCCATTCTTACTCCAAATCTTTGTATCCGAATTATTATAGTGATTTTTTAACATATTGATAATTTTGGTTGAAATGCCTAGCAGGGATAACTTGTAAAATAATGCTTTTCTGTCTGTACTGTCGAATGCCGCTTGGAAGTCCACAAAAAATAAATAAACCTTTTCATTTTGACTGAATTTAATATTTATAATGTTGTGTAAATTAAAGATATTGTCTATGGTGCTGTAGCCTTCTCTAAACCCCGCTTGCGTTTCTTTTATAATATTTTTTTGCGTTAGCCACCTTTTTATTCTCTCCATAACCACACCCGTGAACAATTTAGCAACTGTATTAAGTAAGGATATGCCTCTGTAATTCTCCACTTCATTTGGGTCTCCCTTCTTGTAATATAGACCTTCAAGCAGAGAGACGAATTCCCCAGGTAGATGTTTCAAAAATTCAAAAGGGATACCATCTTGTCCTGGGGCTTTATTATTTTTACTTTTTTTATTATATTAATTATTTCCCCTGAGCCGATTCTACTATCCAATGACTCTTCATAAATATAATTTACTTTACTTTTTTATGCTTTTTCTTATCTTTGGTACATAGAGATGTGTATGTACATACATTTATATAAATTTCTTTTTCTACCTCTTTTACCTATGTACATAATTATGTCTATTTAATGATATCTGGCCAGATGTGCTACCTTTACTTGTAAATTTCATGTTATTCTTAAGGGACAAATTCTCAGAATAATTTTTTTTTTCTATTTTCTATTTCTATTTCTACTTTTGTATTTTATAATTCTTTTATCTATGTTTTGTTTAGGATGCGATGCCCCTCAAGGACTATTGACATCTGTCACAGACAGCTATATTGAATCTAGATTTATCATACATCCAGACCAACTCACGGTCCTTCACTTACCTTGCTTTGCTAAGATTGGTGCTGGAGTATTTCGTTGGTGTAAAAATAAGAAATACAAAAATCTCATGTTGTTTCTTCTCTTCTTTCGATTTCTCAATATTTCCCTTTAAAGTAATACACACACACACACACACACACACACACACACACACACACACACACACACACACACACACACACACACACACACACAAACACACACACACACACCACACAGATATATGCAGATCAGAAGCTACACCTGACAACATCGTCAACCTCATGCTACTTTCTCAGGAGAACTGGATGGCGGGCCAACGTCTGGCTGCGGACGTCATCAAGAAATTGAGAATGGAAGAGAAGGAGAGGCGTGCCTAGAAATATAGGGTAAGGCGCCTAACAACGGGGCGGCACACAGCCACTCTCCTCCACGAAGTAATGCCTAACGGTGGTCCCGTGGAGGGTGAGAAACAGGTGTAGGGAGGTTGGTTTTAGTGGGTAGAAATCCCACACACGGATAGGTACGGGCCTATCCGCGTCTTTTGAAGATTTCCACCTACCCTCGTAAAAAAAAAAAAAAAAAAAAAAAAAAAAAACACAGATATATGTATTTTTTTATTTTTTGTATTCGTAAAGATTTGAGTATCCATTTCAAAGTAGAAAATTATTTATTTTAATTTTTCATAATTCAAATTAATACTGTTATATTTTCAAGACTTCCTTCCTTATGTGGCTCCGTCTTGCACCATAAAGTCGTTCGAGTTCATCAACGTCTTTGGACTTATCGAAGAGGTCTAATATTGTTATGGTGTAACAGATTTTGACAAGAGACATGTTTCCTCACTCGGCCAAAGCCATAATAAGAGTTAAAAACAAAATATAAATCTTAAAATACTATTTTTTTGTATAATATATTAAAACAATATTACATATTCCTTATAAATTTAAGTTATTTAATTATTTTTCATTTAGAGAGGGAATCCATGGTGCTTCCTCAACTTTTTCCTTGAAAAATTAAATTCCCTTACATTTTTTTTAATCGTGAAACTGCGAAAAAAAATGTATTCATATCTTTCGACAGCGCGTGATCTGTCAAGTTGTTAAAATACACATTTTTACTAAGATAAATCGTTTTTATTATTTAACTCAAAGCTAAAATTAAAGGTAATACCTCTAGTCAGTTTATGCTTGGACATGGCTCATTAATGCCCTGATGATGGCTCACAAGCTTGGGCCGAAACGTTGGCAAAATTAAAAATATTTAAGAAAAAGGACTGGCTCCTGATTATTCCACCTATAATAGTTTCTATAGCCGACTATACATCCTCAATATAATTCAATTCAATTTATTTTATATGGTTTATTGACAGTTATCAATAAAAAGAAAAAAGGATGGTTAAAATTGATCTAACTAAATTCCCCAAAACAGCTGTTTGACTCCGGGCAACTTAGTCTTTGGACCACGTCAACATAAATTGTACCTCGTTGCGTTCCTCATGACTATTGATTATAAATTTATAAATCAATGTTGCCAGAAATAAAGTGGCCACACCCTATAGCTAATATCAGTGCAGTAATTTTACTGCCACAACAATAATATAAGTCCATGTTGTTGTGAAATGGACAATGCCAAGTAAATTATCGTTAAACATAATTACCGTAGTTAATCTCAATCTAAGCTCGGGCTCCTATCTAATTCTCAAAGAGGTATCCTTATCTGAATGACAGTTTTCCTATAATAAGGGGCTGCGTTATGGTGAAATGTTGGATGAAATTGTCATACGAATGCTTTCGGCGTTATTTAAAATTATAATTAGATTGTTAGAGATAGTTCAAGTATTGCTCTCGTTAATGTAAATAAATTATATAAGATGGTGAAATTGATAACTAAACCATCTATTTTTTTTTTTTTTTTTTTTTCCAAATGACCGTCAAGACTTGAATCCAAATCCTATATGGTCAGAAACCATCTATTAATACCCAATAATATAGTAAAAAGCTAAAAATGGCAACGCCCCTACCACTTCACCAGTAATTAAGCACATTTGTTAAAGAGCTAGTTCGAGACTCTTGATTTTTAGTTATTTCTCCATATTTTTGTATATTGTGCCCATTTTATGTAACAAAATGGAATTATTTTTATCTATAGTAACACTGAATAAAATGATGTTAAATTTAAAGGGATGTTGGTAAGAGTAGCACGGTACGGGAGGTGTATATTTCGGGTTTGATGGTATTTAATTTTTTTTTCCCATCTAAAGACTTTGTTAAACTCAAATAATATTTCAGCTGCATCCTAAATGTGGTCCTAAAACATAAAAATTTCAGATATTACCAAGGATGTGAGTAGAATATTAGTAGGGGGGGGGGAGACCAAGTAGGTCGAAAATATTGAATTATTTTTCCAAACACTGTCTATATACATATAAATTTGAAAATTAGGTACGTGATTGGAAGTCAAAACAGTTTTTAACCACACATTTATCCTAATATCTTATTTTAGTTTTTTGATCTTTTATTTTTATAGTTTAAATTATCACATCAATCTTTAAGGGGAAAGGCCTCTCCTGTTCCCACCTGCCTACGTTCATGCGATAATCTGTCAATCTATGAAACCTATTAAATTAACCGCTTAATATGGTCCATATAGTCTTTTGACTGTTATTTTGGTATACTAACTGCTTGAATTTCAAAAATAAATTATTACAGAAAGGAGAAGATTTTATCCAATCTTAAGGAATAATCAAGGAAAGCCTGGAAATCAACGCAATTCCTTTGAAATACTAGGTGTTAAAAAACCTACGGACAATTCAATCCCAAAATGAACCGACCACCACAAAATTAAATATTATTTCTAGAAAAAATAATAGCGATTGTTTTTATTTTATTGCGGAAACAAAAAATATTTATTTATGTTTAAAAACCTAGCATCATGTGAAAGCAGGGGCGTAACTGAGGATGACCACGCCCAAACGCAACCCTTATCCTATGCCCCCCCCCCCGTTGTTGAAAAAATAAGTGGTTTTATGTTAAACAGATCATAATTATTTAAAGAAATAGCTTTGATTTAGTTAAAATGGGATGTGCATTTTATCACTAATTAAAGAGAATTTAAGTTTTTTTGTTTTGTTTTTTCAAAATGTTTCTTAGCTGCCCGTTTTTCAGGTGACACATTGGGCTCCCTGCAAGCTATGCGCACAAATGCGTCGCATTGGTTGCATTGGCGTTGTTTACGGCTCTGAGTCAATGTAGTGAGGACAATAGTTAAGAAGTAGTTTTCACAGGGAGTTTAATTTGGCCAAAATTTCTAAATACATCGATATCTTGAGATCAAACCGTCTCGATTTCTGGCAAGTCAGTTCAGTTGCGATCGTGAGGTGTTATCGAGGCTAGCTTCGATAGTTTTTACCTTACTTTTATTATCTTGACTGTCCATTGACCCTTATTCATTTCCTTTTGCATTAATTTAAAATACTAATTACTTTTATTTCAATCCTCATTGCTAAGAAAGACCTTTAACCTTGCAACTCTAAAATCCTCATTCTTATAGTTGCCCACTAGATAGCGAGCTAATCCTAGCTCCTTTCCCTCCTTTTCCTCATCGGTGACGAACCCCAGCTCATTTCCCTATTGGCGTTAGTTCGTCGAGTTCCGTTAGGTAAGTTTTGATGTTTAATTTCTCTTACCTCCCTCTATTGTTTACCTTTTTGTTCTTTTGTTTCTTTGTGTTCTACAGTGATAACTTTCGTTTTTTTTTATCATTTACATCGTTAATCACCGCCTTACTTCTTAATATTAAGAGTAATATTATATATGATTTCAAATTTATTAAGTTTTGATCAACTTTTATATATATATATTTTCTTTTATTATTTGTACTATCTCTTCTTGTTTCTTATTTATATTGTGTCTAATTATTATTTTATGTAGTTTTCACAGCCCAGGTGACTCCCTGGTCACTATAAACTAATTCAAACTTAATTACTACTGCACTATCAACTGTCAGATTTCATCAATTTTTCCATTATTATTTCATTCTCCCCTTAATTTGTTTTAATTCACTTACAAATACTTCAAATTGTACAAACAATAGTAGAGTTATTCTTACAGATACAATTTCTGTCTGATCATTGGTAATATTTTTTCTGATGTCGCTTTAGGTATTTGTATTTTTTCAATTCAAAACTGATCTTTGCACATTATTATTCAAGTAATTTAATTGTATAATAATAAAATAAGATATTAGAAAAAGATTTAACTTCCAGATAAAGAACATCTGTTTTAACTAATCATATATATTCAGTTTTATGGATTGATGTGAATTAAATCACATTTTATTTTAATGAATGGTCACTAACTTGTGTGCAAAGTGAATTTTTATTATTTTAACTAAGCTAGAGTTGATATTAACATACTTTTTTTATTTTATTTTTTAGTTTTGTCAAGATGATTGAGCTTATATTTACACCATCAGTGATAAGTTACTCTATAATTTATAATGCTTCTTTCAAGTCTAAGTAATTTTTATCTAATATTAAGATGACAAAAGTAATTTTTATCTAATACCAAGATGACAGTCAATATACATTTCTTAAAGTTCTTTATAAAAACAATGTGTGTTTAAAATAGTGTAGTGACTTTGTTCCAAAATGGTGGAAGAAGAAATTGATTTAGATGAGTTGGAAAAGGAGAAGGCTGACAAGTATTTCAGCTTTGCAATGGAAATGTTTCCTGATGTGGAACCTGATTTTCTTGAATCAAAATGCATTCAGTTTGCTTTTGATCAAGAGGGATTTAATAATTTCCTTCAAGAAACGATGCTTCAAAAAAACTACCCCAAGCAACAACCATGTACCTCTCAAGCCCCAGTTGAAAAGAAAAAGGAATTCAGCATAGAGACATTTGTAGAACAATATCCAGATCCTCAAAAGTATTTCCAGGACTCTGATAATGGCTTGGAATATATCATTCACTCAATTTCTTTTCTCCAAGAAAGGTATTATATTTTTTTCATTTTTGTATTTTATGTTAGAATTGTTTGTTATAATCATTATTATTGTGGCAATAAAACCTTTTATCAAAACATACAGGGAGTCACAGTAAAAATGTTGAAAGAGATTTTTTAAATAAAATTACCTGTTTTTAGAACAAAAACTTAATCCATTAGTACTGAAACTTACAAAACTTAAATTAAATTATAAACTTATTAAAACACCATTTACAGTAAACAAAACAGGATCGCAATACTTCACCTCACTATATATTGTAAGTGAAAGTAAAAAGACATGTAGTTGAATTTTAATTTCATAATTAAAAATAAAATGAATTATAAACGCTCACAATGAAAACGATGTAAACAAAAAATACATGGTCTGTAATGTACATATGTACATCAGAAATAAATTTCTAAATAGTCAATATTTAGTGGGAAGTCCTTTATTAATTATCATGTGCTTTGAACGATTTAGCATAGACGTTACTAGCTTTTTAGTGTGTCCAGACCAGATCTTCTCCCATTCATCGTTAAGAGCTTCTTTTCAATTCTTCTTTCTTTTTTATTGCATGTTTTCGCACATAAATTTTCAATATACTCCACAGATTTTCTATAACATTCAAATCAGGAGATTGAGGACGTGTTTTTATTGTTTTAGCGCAATTATATAAGCACCTATTGATAAATATGAAAAATGCTTTGAATCATTGTCTTGGTAAATTACAAAATTGTTGGTAAACCCCAGTTTGAAAGCACTTCCTTTTAAATTATTTTTAAAAGGAGTGCAGAGCACATCCTACAGACGTGCTCTCAGCTATAAAACATCAGGAAGAGGATCTGGCCAAAATCTACCGACCTGGGGACCAAGCTCAACGGTGACCTGGAGGACCTCAAGAAGACCTTAGAGTTCACAATTTTACTCCCAGACATCACCATTTGAGGGAAGATCGAAGAATTCTTTTTAGGATGACACTATACACAAATTTGTCCATTATACCTTCAATAAAATTAAGATTTCTTACAACCAGACGCAGCCATGCACCTCCAAATCACAACATGACCACTTCCAAGCTTTACCGTTGACCCAAGATTTCTTTCCCTCTTCATTGGAACTTCTCCACACAAAGCCTCTTCCATCAGATCCAAATATATTAAATTTTGATTCACCTGATAATATAATGAGTTTCCAAAAGTCCATATCCTTTTTCAAATAGTCTATTAAAAATTTGACTGATCTTTCAGTTGTTTTTACTAATGTACGGCTACTCTTGCAAAAAATGTATGCTTTCTAGGTACTCGTTGAATAGTTTCAGCACACACTTTTTTACTTGAAAATTTTATCAACTGATACTGCCTATATCAGAGCACTTAGTTTAGGATTTATTTTAACTTGACGTAGAATCCATTGTTTGTCAATACAAGAAAACCTTTTTTTTTTAACGCTTACTCCGTCTTTACCTATGAGTTGATTTTCCAGTTTGAAGCGTACAATAATATGTTGAACTGCTGCACTGCTCCTTCCAATAATAAGGCTATTTTTCTTTGTGTCTTCCTCTTTTCAAAATTCTCTATAAAGATTTCTCTATCCTGCAATGTTTTATGGGCACAATTACTTCAGATGAAGTTCTATGGAAAACCAAAGTGCTGTCATTTATTTTTTAAGTATTAGAATCAGATCCGGCAATAACAAATTCTAGAATTGAAGTTAAACCTTGCATCATTTCTACTGTGAGTTTTTTATTTACACTTTATTCTTAGTATTTTTTTTTTTTTTTTTTAGGACTTAAAATTAATATTTAAATTCAAAAAGCTTTTTAATTAATACATTTTTTTATGTAAACTTTTGAAAAATGGTGACTTAAAACAATTTATTAGTACAAATTGTTATCAATAAATTATAAGACCTTTGCATCATTTTCACTGTGACTCACTGTAGCTTCCTCCTATATCAATTCAGGTGGTGATTTGCATACAGAAGTTAATGTTTGCATGAGTTAATGATTGCATTACAGAAGTTAATGTTTGAGCATGATTTAAAACAAACATTTTTTAATTTTATTTTTATTAAATTATTTATTGATATTTACAACTGTATTATATAAAACAACTAGTAAATAGGCTAAAAGAAAATATACATGAACAAGACTAGTAGAGAAGCTACCAATCGGCAGTACTCTAAAAATATTCTAAACTAGGTTACAAGCCCAGCCCATCTTCTTTTCGGATGCCTTAGAGGATTATCAGGTATTGAAGAGGAGGAAAGGATTGAAACTAATGGGTTAGAGTGGTAATGGAGTTTGTCGTGAAAGGAGAGGTATCTGGTTTGGGCCAAATCAGCAACATATGGAACATTGAGGTCATTATGGATAAGTTTATTAGTTACAAAGTAAGGAGCATTGAGGATTTTAGGAAGGATTTTGGATTGTAGGGATTGGATACAGGAGGAATTTGATGGTTTAGTTGAGCCCCAAAGCTCTACTCTAAGCTAAGTCATGTAGATGAGCCTTTTGTAGTAGAGTGGAAGATTAGGTCGTTTGTCTAGTAAGTGTTGGAGTAGTTTCTTGTTGTTTCAATCTTGTATGAGGGTTCCAAGTAAGGCGTTTGTCAAGATGGAGTCCTAGATATTGGATCTGTTCAACAGGGACTAGAGGAGAGTTATTAAAGGAGACTGTAGGGCAGGAAGTCATAGGTTTACATTATATATTTTATTCTTCAATTTTTACACCATTACTCAAGGTCTATGATGTGGGATTGAAGAGTTGGGGAAGCATTTTTTGGCAGTTAATCAACTTCTTCATTTTCGGAAATTCCAGTGTAAGCTTTGACCCATAGGAATGCAACCTGTTTGTTGTTTTTTAAACATGTATAATGTACTTTTATTATGCCTATTAATATATTGTTCCTATTTATGTTTAAATTTATAATTGATTTTTTAATTTATTATTTTGTCAAATTTTTGAAACAACATTTCAAATTCAACTGAGAGTTGAGGTAGTCTATTGGACAGAAGAAGTACGTCTACCTTTTTTGATATTTTATAAAACTATTGTAAGTGGTGTATATTTATTTTTCTGCCAATAAGGCTTGCTTAATATTAAAACACATATTCTAACAATTTTATTTGTAATATATGGAATTTCTAGATTTTATCTTAAAAATATTTTTACTGTTTTGTAATTCCCTCCTGATTTTTAGTGGCATTTTGACAGCCTCATTTAACAGAACATCTATATGGGTGGATTTGAGGAGACCTAAACATGTTCTTATACACCTATTTTGGATAGCATCCAATTCCTTTAAGGATGCGTCTAAATGCTTTACAATACATAATTGCACCATAATCAAATATTGCCTTAATTGTTGATCTATAGAATAATAGAGATATATTTGGGTCAGCTCCCCATTTGGATTTCATACTTATCATTCCAAGTGTGTTACTTATCATTTTTCCGATTTTTTAATGATTTCCGAAATGTGCATATTCCAAGTCAACTTTCTTATCAAAATACATCCCTAGAAATCTAACATTGGGAGAAGGAAATCCTTCCAATATTGCTTCCTTCATCCACTAATGGGAAGACGTGTTCCCAGCTAAATGGACAAATCACTGATTTTGTTGACAAAATTTCCATCGCTTGAAACTTTTTACAGCTACATTTAATACCTCAATGCCTCTATTTTTGTTTTTATAAGAAGTATATAAGCATATGTCGTCCACAAACTGTAAAATTGAAACTTCTTCTGGGATGTATTTCCTTTGATCAGAAGATAATGTTAATAAATAATATACAACTCATAATACCTCCCTGAGGCAGTTTGACTCTAGCATTTCTAGTTGAGATTATTGAGTTATTTACTCTTAAATATATTGTTCTATTCTCTATTAGATTAATTATAAAATTTATGAATTTATAGGGTATGTGATTCAAATTCATTTTTTTGGCAAGTATGTGGATCGGAACAGTATCATATGCCTTCGTTATGTTAAGAAATTAAGCTATTGTTTTTTTTTCCCATCAGTAAATGTTATCAGTAAGATCAGTATGTAATACCAAGAGACTGTCTAGGGTCGATTTTTACCTTATGAAAATCATATTGATTGTCAGGTATTTTCTTATTGTATTCTAGCCTAAATTTAAGCATTCTTTTGAAGGTTTTAGAACACATGAACTAAGCACAATAGGCCGGTAGGATGTAGCTAATTTTGGATCTTTTCCTGCTTTTAGGACACGAAAACCATACAACTAAATACAAGTGTGTTAATAAATACCGGTAAAGAAATAGGACTCGAATTAAATACCGATAAGACGAAATATGTGATTAGTAGCAGAAACGGTGGCGATCTTGGTGATATTGATATATCAGTGCTTACTTTTGAACACGTAGAAAAGTTCAAGTATTTAGGTTCAATGATAACAAGAAAAAATGAAATCCAGGAAGAAATAAAGTCCCAGTTAAAGGTAGGAAATGCGTGTTATTATTCAGTTGCTAAGTTACTTAGCTCACGGCTTCTATCTAAAAACTTAAAGGTTAGAATTTATAAAACTATTATTCTTCCAACGGTTCTTTACGGATGTGAAACGTGGCAGCTTACTTTGAAGGATGAACAACGGCTTAAGGTTTTCGAAAATAAGGTACTGCGCAAAATATTTGGTCCGAAGAGAGATGAGGGCACTGGGGAGTTTAGAAGGTTGCACAACGCGGAATTGCGGAACTTGTATCTTGTGAACATAATTATGTTGATAGCGTGGCGGAGACTCAAATTGGCGAGTAAAATTGTTGGGATCGGTGAGGAACGGATTCTGAGAAAATTGGTATTTGCTGATCCGACTGGTAGGCGTCCGAGAGGTAGACCAAAGCGTCGATGGAAGGATTGGATTAAGACTGATCTTGGTGGCTTGGGCTTAAACAGAAAACATTGGACGAGTCTGTGTAGACAGAATATGGTGGTATCAGCATCGAACCTTCGGATTCGGTAAGCCTATTATTATTATTATTCCTGCTTTTAGGAATGGAACAATACAGTATTCTCTCTAGGAGTCTGGTATTGAGTTAGTTTCCCATGTATTATTTATTAAATGTAATAATTGAATTCAGAATTCTATCAGCAGTTTGTTTAACATTATGTAATGGATGTTATCTAATCCTGGTGCAGTATTATTGTTCTTTTTTAGTGCGTTTAAGAGTTCCGTTAATGAGAATTTTGATAATATTTTATCGCTATTTTCAATGTTGGACATGATATTTTCGATATCCTCGTCAGTAACCGTGATAGAAAATCTATTACTTGTTTTGTGTTTATTAAGAGCTGATAATATATGCCATATTTCCTTTATGGGGATATTTTTATTAATGCTTGAGCAAAATTATTGCCATGCTTGTTTTTTATGGGTGGTATTTTGAACAAAGCGTCTGCCTTTTGATACTTTTTTTGTTTTCTATGGACAGAGATTGTTAATATGTTTTGAATGAAGTAAGAGAATTCTCTATCCCACCATTTTTGTTAAATTTATTTTTATAAAATGATTTGTATTGCAGAATTGTTTTGATGCTAGTTTCGTTCAAGTAATTAATGAACTCTTTGTAAGTTCAATTATCTGACAGGTTATTAAATTTGTTAGACAGAGTTATTAAATTTGGCTACTGTTTCAAATTCATCCCAATTTACTGACTTTATCAACCATTTTCTGTTAGATTGAATGAAAGGAGTTGTATTGATGTTATCAATGAGGTAGGGAATGTTGATAACAATGGACAGGTGATTAGATCCCAGTCTAGATCGTGTACCTTCCAATCCATAATATTAGCTATGTTGGCCGTACAAAAAGTTACATCCAAACATATATTTTTTGACTGATATAGATCATTTACAAACATCAGCACACCATTGTTTAAGCAAATCAGATTAGAGTTTTCTACTGCAGAAACAAAATTCTTGCCTTTATCATCACAATTGAGATGTTGAGTTCTAAAAGGTACTATATCGATTCTAGGAAATTTTACAAGAAGTACGGAAATCTCTCATTACTGTATAAAACTAGCTAATTTGAATCTTTACGTATTAAAATCTGGAATCTTTTTTTTACTGTATTAATAGGACTATATTAAAGTTATGAAATTAAATATTTTTGTATGATTCAGAACGAAACTAAATGTATAATTTAATACTTGTAGAAAATAATTGCATTCCTAAATCGCGTTTTTAATGGACTTAAATGTTCTTTAGATAAAATCAAATATACAATTTAGATAAAATCAAATATACGATTTAGATAAAACTAAATGATGAGAATACAAATATGTCAAAATATCAATTTCCTAAAAAATGTTTTTTAGTACCTTTTGGAAATCAACGTCTCAATTTTCAATTGATAATGGTAGGCGTTCACATCTCTACCTATAAGTAAAAGGCTATCAAAGGTATTTAAAAAATTTTCCCATTCCAATTTTGTGATTTGATGTTTAGGTGATGCATATAGCAAGGCTAGGTTAAGTTTAAATTTGTTAGCTATTGTTATTTTTAAATTTGATTTGTTTTAGTAGGTTTGTTAAAAAGAGTTCTGGATGGTTTGGATCTCCAAGTATTTTGCTTGTTTGTAAACACAGAAGTGGTTGGGTATAAAGATGACGCAACCTATTAGTTATCTCTCTCGCCTTCACAAGCAAGTCGTTATCGGACTGTTTGTCTGGACTAGCGACCAGTAGTCTTTTATTAATACTAATTTTACTTTTAATAGACTCATTAGATCTATTAAAAGAGTCTCTATTTACTGATTGATCCAATGTTGGAAACGATTCTGGCGTTTGTCTTAAAACTGAGCAGCTAAATGATTTTCCTTCTAGATAATTTTTAGATTCTAAATAAGTTATATTTTGTGCAGACATTAATTCTTTAGTTTTTTCAATAATATATTCAGGGCAAAGATTTTTAGCTAAGGAAGAGTGATTTTCCTTACAATGGACGCATTTTAACAAAGTACCGGGAGTACGTTCTTCCTTCATATGCTTTTCCTTAATACCGGAAATAGTTATGGCATTTAATTACCGTTTGGATGTATCAATGTACTTCGCACCTTACCTGGTGTATACTTATATTATTGGGGAGGAATCATTTAATAAAACAGTACCTGTTGGTTTATATTCATATTCTTTTTAAATCATTGTTGAAAATTCTCTTTTAAAATCTCCTGACCCCAGTGACTAACCGTTTCTGAGTATAGAGTTTTCGTGTTTTAAAATATAGTCTTCGGACAAATTTACATCTATACCCCTGATTACCTCTTTTCTCTCAAACATAAATGGCGGAATGTAGGCTATAAAGTTTTTTTATTTTAATATCTCGGATTTTACCAGAGTGTTTGCCTGAAGTCTTAATCTAGTTTCTGCTGTACGGTTCTATTTATCGTTAAAATGTTATATAATTCTATACTCGATTTGTCGAGTAGTTTTCATAGATGGTCATCGAGTGAATCCTACTAATGCCGGTTTCCTTTGGTGGCTTTACTCTCTACAAATACAAAATAAGGTCTCAGGTCTTTTTATTTATATAAACGAGGTGGATTATTTAGATAATTTGTTTTAGTTATAATTTTATTGTCTGCCCTTTTGTTGTTATTGGAGTTATTAGTATTAATGTTAGTGTAGTTATCTTCTACAGGGTCATTTCGATTTAGGTTGATTGTAAATTAATGACTAAATTGCTTTCTAAATTGTTTTTTTAGCTGATTTTTATCCGGAGGAATATACTCTCTGCTGTCACTATTACTAGACATTATCCCTCCTAAATTTAGTAACAAATAAATAAAACAAAATTAAAATATTGATAAATTATAGGATATTAACAATTTAACTAAATAAATAAAATAATTATGGAAAAGTGAAAAGAAAAGATATTTTATATAAAAATAGTCACTTATACAGATACAGGACAGCCTGAGAGTTGTGCTTCTGTAGAGCCTCTCTGCCCGAAGGACATGGACTGTGCTACTGGTTAAAGAAAATTTTTATCCAAAAACCTTTGTGTCTTTTTTTAATATAAATTTTCAAAATTAAAAAAAACAAACATGTGGCTTGATTCATTTTAGAATTGTAATGCATGAAATATTGCTGCCTTGCAAGATTTGTTCCCATTATAACCTTTTGAAATTTTCACTTAGCCCCTTTTGTGATAGTCTACATTACATATTCCAAAAAATGATGGTAGTATAAAATTGACCTTCACATGCTATCTATAAACTACCCCTGTGCTTTTGATAGTGTGAATAGAAATAATTTGATATATGCTCTAGGAGAATTCAACATTCCAAATAAGCTTATTCACTTGATACAAATATCCATGGATGGAAGTAATGTTAAAGTGTATATTAATGGTGCTCTTAGTCGCGGTTTTCCAGTCACTGCTGGAGTTAGGCAAGGAGATGCATTATCTGCTACACTATTTAACCTTGCACTGCATAGTGCGATTAAAAAGCTTAACTCTAATGGGGATTCTGCGTTCATCTAATCAGATGTGTGTATACACTGATGATGATGGCAAGGAATGAGCAGTTTCTTATTGGTTTGTTCAAACTGTTAAAGTTGGAAGGTGAAGTGCTTGGTTTAGAAGTCAATGAAAGCAAAACCAAGTACATGTGTGTAGGTTTAGGCAGTGATTTAAGAGCTAGAGAAGTTCTGTTAAATTAAATCCTTCTCCTATCTTGGTATGAACCTTGATTGCATAAATAAAATGATAGCAGAAGTGAATAGACAGATTATGGCAGGTAACTGGACCTACTACGCAAACATTAAACTCTTCTGGTCATTGCTGTTGTCATGAGCGACAAAAATGAGGTTAAACAAAACGTTGGTAAGACCAGTAGTGCCTATTCTGAGGAAACTTGGACTCTTTGCACCCCCTCAATAAATGCTTTGAAAATCTTCTAAAAGAAAATTCACTGTAAAATTTATAGACCTGTGTTGAAAGAGGGTGAATGGAGAATCTCAAAGAACAGCTGTATGGATCTTATGGCATTGTTTGCGTCATACGAGCCAGGAAAATTAAATGTTTGGGTCACATAATACAGATGAATGACTCAAGGATGCAGCTTGGAAAAAGAAATGGTACCAGATGGAGGGACAACCCTGGAAATGTTAGGCTCAGGATGTGGAAAAGGACTTGGAAGATCTTGGTATAAGGAACTGGAAGAGGAGAGTGTTGTGCAGAGAGGACTGGTGCAGTGTTGTCGGGGAAGCCAAGGCTCACCTCGCTCTGTAGAGCTAGTGGTAAGTAAGTAATATTCCAAAAAATGACTTTTGCCTATGTTTGAAAGTTCATTAAAAAAAAATAGGACATTGTTTTTATTTATTTCCTTCTTTTATGCGATTTATAGTGTAGAGGATCCTCAAACCAGTGGAGCCAGTCCTTCCCTGTTCCAACACATCATCTTTATTTGATAGAAAATGTTTTTTCGCTTAACTAATGCTTATAAAGAATTCTCAAATGTCTTTCTTCTGCTCAGCAGTTGGGATTTCAAACCCTTTCTGGGTTCACATCCCACATCCTTATAACAGGCATCGCCAAACCACATATAGCCCACTCAAAAAAAGAAATCTACCTTGCAAAAAATCGTATGTTAAATTTGATTTTTTTATATTGTTAATACGTTCTGTCGGGTATGGGGTCAACTGACCCCTTGTTTAACTTTGTAATAGCCTGTAAGAGGTAAACTTTAAAAATGTTCGAACCTGTTTTTAGCTTTGGACCTTTTAAAGGGCTCAAACCAATATGGCTCTATGTTACAAACTTCAATAATCTCTCAAAATCTGATAAAAAATAGAGCATGGCTAAGTGACCCCAGGCTGCACTGAAGTTTAAAATTCGAACTCTAGTGCAGGACGGGGTCATAGTCAGTGCTACTCTTCTGGAAAGATGATGAGTCATTCGCTCCCTACTAAAAATAAGTAGACTTTAGTGGCCAAATATCATAATATTACTCGGTTTTGAGAAAAGGGTGTAAGTGGTGAAGGAAAGTCGCATTAGAGCTAATATTTGGATCAGCAACCATCAATACATGGCTTATGTTTAACCAATGCACAGGATAATACGTACCATAGCTGCAGTTCAAGGAGTTAATTTCAAAAGCGTTAGTTCAGGAAACATAACCAGAGGTGTTGGAACAGTCCAGGATACCTAGACTTGTCCACACGCTAGCTCACAGCATTGAGAGGAAGAGGAAAAAATGTTCAGGGTGCTACAAACTGATTAGGAAAACTATGACCTCTAAGGAAGCTTATAACAAAGTCACACACACACACACACACACACATACATACATATATATATATATATATATATATATATAAAAAAATACAAATTCAACATTTTAAGTGATGTAATTGCTAGTGATCACAGACAATTGACTGCTACTTCACAACCACAATTGTTAAATTGATCATTTTCGAACATTTTGAGAATGATGAGCTTAAAGGACAGACGTAACTTTGCATAAGCTAATGAACAACACTTGATTTATATATGAGTATTAGAAAAAATACCTACCTATCTTGTATTAATTTTAAATTTTAGTAATTCAATGTTTTGCGGTTTGAAGTAAACAGTTTTTTTTTTTTCTTCATTTCCATTTCTCTTCCTTGTTCATTTATGGTATACAGAGTTAATGCAGTAGTATTTTGCATGTCATTTACCTGATGGAGTGTAGCTCTTAGGGTTGCTTTGCAAGTTAATGTTGGTACTACACCATTCTGATTGTTCCCGTCTTTTATTCCTGAAGCTCAGCATCTGGCTTTGGCTTATTTCCTAGTGCGACACTATTACCCTTACCTGTGTCTGCAAGTAAACATGAGACATCTTCATGTGGAATCTCACCTTTAGCCACTTGCAACGCCTAAGTATTTATATATATATATATATATATATATATATATATATATATATATATATATATATATATATACATTTGTATGTTATTATTTTTTTTTTCACAATTTTTAGGAATTAAGGGGTCCTTGCTATTGAAGTGATTGAATGAAAGGAACCGCTAACAATTTTTATTGGGAACCAATGGGTTAGACGATTCAAAAGAATTATAAAAAATGATTCTGGGGAAATAAATAAAATTCTAACAGGAACTATACAAATTGTTTTTCACTCCTAGAGATTTCCGGGAAGCGTTGCTTTATCAAAAAGTCATTCCTTATATATCTAAAACGAGATTCTGTGAAAAGTGTCTCTGTTATGGACACCTCAAGGAAAAATGCATGGTTAAACAAAGTCAAAATTGTGGGGATTATGAACTCACTAATAATGACTGCAACAAGTAAATAAAATGTGTTCATTGTAAATTACCTTATAAAACAAACAACATAAATTGTTCTGAAAAAAATTAACAACTAATAACGGAAGTTTAACAAACAATAAACAGGCCTCACAACTCTTTCTTATTCATACCAACAATAGATTTTCTGTTTTGGATTTTCCTGAAGTCAATGATAATACAAACAAATTATATATCTCAACTTATAGAAATCCCAGAAGAAAGTTCTATCAAGCCAGACCAAAAACTTACTATGAGAAAAACGAATTAAAAAACAAAACATTTTATACTCCATACTTAAAACACAAGGATAATCAAAACAAAACTGCTTCTATAAAGGAAAATCCTTGCTAATCGACAAGTGAGTGACTCTTAACCATGTGAATATGTTCAATTGAATATGTTATTAACAAAATTAAGTCAATTGAAAACGATAAAGATACCGTGAATATAATTGGTCAAACTTTTTACAAATTCATTCACGAAAACCAAGACCAATATTTCCAATATTACTGTACTCAATAAACCTGAAAATAATGGCATGGTCATGGATTAATATAATACTTTTTCAATTATTTCATTGTTTCAATCTTAAAATAATACAACACAATGCCGTGGCATAAATAATAAATTTCAAGAACTCACTAATCAATTAAATGTTCACAAGGTCCATATAGCTTTACTTCAGGAAACCTGGTTTAACCAAAATAGTGAATATAAGGCCAAAAATGACTTTATAATAGAAAAAATAGGAGAGATTGATATGGCAGTGTTGGAATATTTCTTCACACCCATTTTAAATTTGAAAAAGTTGAACTTCAAAATATCAGCCCAATTGAAGCGCTAGGTATTAAAATTAGGAATATATTTTGCCACAATTAATTTTAATTTTGGTTTATATTCCTAGTTCCTCAAATTTTCTAAATTATTTTTAATATCTGAAAGTTTTCCGGAATGTGACATCATTGGAGAAGATTTTAATGCTCACTCTTCATACTTTAGTGTTAATGAAACGGATTCACAAAGAGGAGATGTTCTGATTCATGAATTGCTACAGTGTTCTTTTCTACTCTTAAATGAACCTGACGTTTCAACGAGAATCACCACATTAAAAGTGAAACCATCTATACTAGACCTCACCTTATATAAGTGATAAATTATCATGGGCTGTGCCTCCTGAAAATCTTGGCAGTGATCATTTTCAAATCTTAATAGATCTAAGCAATTGACGGAAGGAAATTTTACACAAAGAGAAATTTCAAGAAAATGGATAAAGATCTATATATAGCTACATTGAACCAATTATGGGATAACAACCACGGAAATTGTCTTTCAGCTGACAGTATCTATAATTTAATAAACTAAGCTGGAGAATCTGCTATCCCACAGACAAACATTCCCTATAAATTGAATTTTCACCTAAAAAGTTAATGGAATAACTCCTTAAACATTGCTAATAATGCAAAATTACGTGCCAAAAAGGATTACAAAGACAATATGACCATTAAAAACTACAATATAATGAAGAAAAAAATAAATAAAACTCATCAAGAAAGCCCAAAAAGAATTGTGGAAAAATACATTGAAACCATAAACCCCCAGCGACTTAGCAACATGTAGAAAAAAGTAGCAGCCTTAAAAGGAAAATCAGCTAAAAAAGAAAATGTAGTAACCTCAAAGAGAGAAACTGCTTCCATATTAATCCAACAATTCTGTGACATATTTGAACCAAATGCTGTTTTGGTATCCGGAAAAATAGATCCACTACTGACTCAATTTGTTACTTAACCAACAACATATAACAAAGCCTTCAGTCAAAAAAGGATTCTACTTGCAGTAACTATAGGTGTAGAAAGAGCATACGACAATTTCAAAGTGGCAATACTAATAAAAAAATTGAACAAAATTGTTTCAATCACTCATAACCAATTTTTTTTTTTTTTTAGTTCCCCCTACCTTGCAATTTCTGGCATACGGGGTGTGGGAGCAGCGGGGTAGTATGTACGCATAGTATAGTGTACGCATGCCACTGCTCTCAATAAACTACACTAATAACTTTTCTTATTATACATCTTTAGAGATATTTTAGTTAAGGAACAATTTTTTGGGGTTCTGTGGTGGAGCCCTGTGCACGGGTGTGCAACCAATATGGCTTGTAGACTGCACCTTTATATTTCCTTATAATCACAATATCATATGCTTTTCAAAATCACAGACGTCTCCATTGAATTTGATGTTCAAGCAAATTGTTTTAAAATTTGCTGTAATCTAGACCTAGTTTTACATTTTAATGATTCCTCATAACTTCTGTTGCCATATTTGTTAGATAGAATTAAAAGATATTTAACATATTATTCCATTGCTTATACTGTTGTAGGTTCAGGTTTAGTTCAGTTAATGAAATCAGATCTGTACTGAGGAAGAACAACTTTAAACTATATCCCTCACATGAAAAATTACTAAAAGTCAATAAATCCCGGAAAACTCCTAGACACCAAAATGAAATAAAAAACCATGATGGTGAACCACCCCCATTGTTTAATGATGAGGTGAGATGTTATGATCAATTATTTAATTACTTACCACTATTTATTATAAACTAAATGTCAGACTGACATGATGCACTAAGTTGGGGGAAAAATAGTTATGTATTTTTGTTCTATTGATCCAATTAGTTAATATATACTTCTTTTTTATTATTAGTGGTATAATACCACTATCTTTTGACTTAGTTTACTTTTTGTTATGGAGATTAAAGAGGGAAACCAGAAAACAAACTCTTAATCACTAATAGGGAAATGAGGCTGTAACCATGAATCGATCTCTGCCCCTTTCAAAATACCATCTCAGTAATTTTAAAAAAATGACAGCATACAACTACTGTAGAAGTGTGTATTAAATCAAAGTAATTTTTTAAAAAAATGTCTGAAAGATGGTGTTTTTATCCTTACGCAATGTACATATGTATATTGATAAAATTTATTAAACTTGAAAGTATCTTCATTGCTCTATAATAATGACATTTTGAACTATCAACAATTAAATTATTTGCAACTACAAAATACGCACTGCACTATCTTGTCAGTGGTCAGTGGACTGTGTAAACACCACCAGCCATGCTACGCCATGATCCATTTACCACTGCCCACTGTCCCTCATGAGCCATTCTCCCTTGTACCCAATTGAGATGGACTGTAGTGACCCATCAAGGCCAATTGTGTAGTTGGTCCTTAAGGTGTGTTTGGTTTAATGTACTATCTTCATTGTCATCAAATTGGGATCATTGACTGCAGGCAGTTCATGTTGCCTGAATTGTTTGAAAATTTGCTGAAAACTTTTTGTTTATGTATGATTATTCCATACTGCACAAACCTTAAGTTATGCAACTGGGTAAGTCATTCGGTTGGATGGATACTACACAGTATTGAAGATTGCAGCATTCAGCATATTTCTATGCAGTAATTTTCTATTTTGCATTAATTTGGCATGGATGTGAAAATAATAAATTCTCAAAACATCGCCAAATATAATTATTAATTATCGAATGAAACTCAAGACCCTTAAAAACTTATTTTTCAACTGTTGAGAACAAACATCAAAACAGTGTGTGTATAACTTATTACTAAACTAGTATATGTATTTCTTTTAGGTCAATTTTATCTTAAATAAAGATGAAATTTTAAAATATATAGAAGATAAGCGTCAGGCACGGGAAGCAGCTGTTGCAGAGGTAACAAATGTATTATTTGTATTTAATGATCTTTATTTTCTTAGAACTTATAAATTAAAACAATTGATTTTATAAAAAATATGCACAATGTTCTGGTTGGTTGATTTTTAATTTTAATGTTGTTCTAAGGCTAGAAAAAATGGTGCTCTGCTCAATTGTGGTTGCTGTTTTTCAAATGACTTACTGAAAGAGGATACTGTTACTTGTTCAGAAGGTCATGTTTTCTGTAAAGATTGTGTTAAGAAGTGAGTATTAACATTTTATAGCTCTGCATTACATTGTTTCTTAAATTTATGAATAAATAAACTGATAATTATGAGTGAATATGTTGTTGTAAGGATATTGTTATATTTACAATAATATTATTATTATCTCTGTTATATTTAAAGGATATTTATTTCAAAGTTAAATATGAGTTTTCTCTGATATCAATTCGGGTTTTATCCTAGACGCTTAAAAATCCGGAATCAGGATGCAGTCCAAAAACCATTATCATCTCAAAGGGTGGGAAATGTGTATTGGATTTCAGTATTTTTTTATTTTTAGCTATGTTACAGAGGGAATTACAGATATAAAGATGAGTGAGATGTAGGATTAAATGACCGGGTGCTAAAGGTGGCCAATTCACTCTAGACAAGTTGACAATAATAATTGTATTTAAAAAAATTAGAGGGATATACAGTACGTTGCCATAGTGTACGTATTGGTGCTTGGTTTGGTTGAGGTTAGTGTGGTGTTTTAATAGAGAGTTTTCCTAGGAGAATCATAGGATAGGATACAGAGTAAGCAGCTAGTTGGATTACGATAAAAAACTGGCATCATGTAGGATTTAAGAGACTTTTAATAAAAATCTGAGGGCAATTTCGTCATACTGGATTTTACAAAAGAGTTTTAAGTTTACTTTCTGAATGAAGAGGACAAGGAGGGAGGTTGGGATTAAGATTAGGATCAGTTGGTCAGTGTGTGCTATCTGGGGCCAGTATATAAGAATCTGGGGAAGGGATATTGGAGCAAAAAGCATTGAGAGCAGCGATCGTCCTCAGGAATTAGTGCTTCTGGCTCTCCTCTGCTGGTGATTTTTTTTCATTTAAGTCTGCTCCTAGAAGGAAATGATGACCAAAGTTATTGAGGAGGCAAATGAATTCTGCTGCAAAAAGTGTAATAAAAAAATAAGGAAGTTTGGTTAGAGCATTGATCTTTAGGAAATGATGGACTTGTGGAAGTAATTGATAAGAGGAGGAAAAATGGATGATGCCAGCAATTTTTTAATGAAGTAGGACTGTTTGTTCATTAGTGTGGACACCAGTTGCACTCCAAAGAAAAAGTAAACGGGGGGAAGAGATTCAACTGATGATAATTAGCAATTTTTTATTGATGGATGACAGTGGATACAAAGTGAGCAAGGAGCTGGGGAGTGATAATTTATCTCAAGTCTCAAGAGGAATTTGGTCAAGGGAGTTGTATGGAATGTGGAATTGGATGGATGGTGTAGGATTGGTGTTATAGTGCATACACAGATGATTGTACTTTTTGCAATCTTCAGATCTGTGTTTTCCACCATGCTTGACACACACCATCCATGTTGCCACAAACCTCACTGCTATGGCACTGAATTATCACTTCCTTTGAATTTGATTTTTCTACTAAACTTAGTAAATAATTTTACCCTGATGTAAAATAGGCAAATAATATTATGGATCTCATCTGTGTCAGGTGATTATTTTATATCAATGGAAAATAGCTTTATAGTTATTTTGTTAGTCAAACCTGGTTGATTTTAGTTTTGTTTAAAAACTTTTACTACTTACTGTGTTGTGGCATGGCTATCCCATGGCTAAAAGTCCTTGTATGGCTTTGGGTAGGATCAAGGGATGTTGTCTCCTGTTGTATCTTTGAAAACCAGCATTCCTGTCTATCATATATTTTATTTTTTTCTATATGTTTCTGAGTTACTCAGTGTTAGTTTTGTATCATTATTATGATATAGGCTTACAAATGATTCTGAGTCCTCTACTTCATTGTGTTGCTAGAATAGTTTAATTATTTTTTATATACCATACATCAGACAGTAATATTCAAAGTGGGTAAAAAGAAGTGAGAATACAAGAAGCTTACAAATGGATAGTGGAAGAACATAATAGGAGCGATGGAAAAATTTAAGGGTATTTATAGTTCTTGGAGAGATTTGGGCAATATGGGGTTCCTAGGGAATGATTTGATTGATGGTGATACCTAGGTTTTTGACATAATAATAATTATAATAGGATTACCGAACCCGATGGTTTGATGCCAATACCACCAAATGCTGCCTACACAAGTTCGTCCAATGGTCACCGTTCAAGCCCAAGCCACCAAGATCAGCCACAATCCTCCCATCGACGCTTTGGCCTACCTTTTGGATGCCTACCAATCAGTTCAGCGAATCCGTTCTTCTCTGAGCCCAACAATTCTACATGTGCATTTGAGTCTCTGTGACGCTATCACTTCAATTATATTCACAGAGTACAAGCTCCACAATTTTGCCTTGTGCAACCTTCTAAACTCCCCAGTGGCCTCATCTCTCTTTGGACCTAATATTTTATACAGTACCTTATTTTCGAAAACCTTAAGACATTGTTCATCCTTCAAAGTAAATGGCCACGTTTCACATCCATAAAGAACTGTTGGAAGAATGATAGTTTATTAAATTTTAATCTTTAAGTCCTTAGACAGAAGCAGCGAGCTAAGTAATTTCCCAACTGAATAATAATACGCATTTCCCGCCTTTAACCGACACTTTATTTCCTCCTGGATTTCATTTTTTCTTGTTTAGGGTTTTTGACATATGGTTTTAAAATTGAAAATGCAATATTTTTGGTTTTGTTTGTTGTGCAAAATTTATTTTCTTTTGCACAGTTTTATAAGATTAATTTTTCTTTCATTAAGGAGCACTGAAGTACTAATGGGTGAAGGTAAGATCGACTTTCCTTGTCTAGAAGACTGCGGCGTATTTTTTGACCAACAGACATTGAAGGTAATTTTTAATTATTTTAATTTTGATCATATTAAAGCAATTTTCAAATTTTCTGTATTAGATTCCCTGTTAATATACTATGGTAGTATTATACATGATTATTAAATTGAAGAACCTCTAATTTTTTAGTACATTAGGGGTACTCACTACGTTTACTATAGTATGCTATTTGTGTTATTTTGCTAAACCCGTCGAGTTTCTACAGTTATTTCCTGTAGAAACTTGATGGGTTTAGCGCAATAGCACAAAAAATATGCTATAGCAAACGTAGTGAGTACCCCTATAGTTCCAAGGTTGTATGTAAGATTTTTTTTTTGGGGGGGGGAGGGGGTAGTGGGTTGAAAAATATATATATTTGTTTTTTATAACATTATTTATATCCATATAAATTTGAAGATTAATTGGGTAGTATAGACAGTTTCTAACCACATTATTTACCATAATACCTTATTTTATTTTTTGGCCTTTTATTTTTAATATTGTTATCTGCCCCAACAATCCTCCCTCCCATGATATAGCTTATATAGTATGGTCAGAAAAGAAAAAAAAAACCTGTACCTCAATAAACCATGAAGGGTCTTGGATTAAGTATATATCAGTATTTTTTCCCAAACAGCTATGCAAGGAGGTGATAAGGTGAAGATCACACTCATTCCCCAGGTTTTCCCCTAAATTTTTTGGTTGTCACTTTATAGAGGATGGGTCAGCCCCAATATATATAAAATATAAATAAAACTTAATAAAACAAGGGAAGATTTCTTCCACTTTTAGTGACTTCCTTCCCTCTCCATCTGCTGTGCGATTTCTTCCTTTAGTTGCAACTTTTATTCCGGTTCCTATGAAAATCTATAATAATCTTCTGCAATGGCAATTTTCTTGAATAAGCGAATAACTTGAACAGTTAGAGACAAACAATTTAAACAGACCACATCCACGAGTGACTCTTTTAAATATGCACACTGGCCAGCTTTCACTAAACAGCTCTCAACTCTCGACACTCAATAAAACAGAAACCTATTGCTTGTGATCTGTCTTATTTCCACCTATTGTCTGTGAGAGGTATTTGAACTGGTTGATAGTGAACGCCTTGTATGTTGTGTCATATTTGTATGTGTTATGCTATATAATGTAAAATGTGATAATAAAACTAAAGGATTAAGGAAAAATCATGTTTTCTTTTAAATTTATTATATTCAAAAGTTCCCCTTGAATTCTTTTTTCTTTTTAAACATTAATTAAAAACTATTATAATATTAATTATCTGTGATATTTCTTTTACAGGTTGTCATGGAAATTTCTCTCTATGACAGTCTTCTAAAAAAGCTCCAAGAGCGAGAAATTTTCCAAGCCAATATCCCTGGCCTTGAAAATTGTCCCTTTTGTGAGTTTTGTGCTATTCCAGACCCAGCTAATCGCATTTTTGACTGCCTAAATTGTAAAAAGTCTACTTGCAGGTGATTAATTTTTATTTATCTTAAGTTTCTTTAGGCTGTTAATGTGGAAATGTTTGTATAAATATATAAATTTGTTTCATTATTCTATTCCTAGTAACCAGAAGAATTCAATACATAAATTTGGAGCTTGCCGTATACACCCATCAAAAAATATTTAGCATCACCCCTGTAATTGCTGAACTCTAAAATGCTTAAATTCAAGAAGTTACATAACATAAAGTACATCTAACATTTACGTTCTGAAAAATAATTTTTTCACTAAATAAATTATTTTTCATATTTTACCACTATGGCTGCTATTTTCTAAACGTCACAAATTGGAAAATATTGCATCTTTGAATTTTAATGTAATTCATTACCTCCATTAGTCAGTATTGTCTCATCTTTCTCAAATTTAAGCCTATACACCCTCTAGCATGCCTATAATCAAGTGTAATGTCTGTTTTGGTGGGGTGTCTTTACTTTTAAGATACTTTATCGAGGTGGAGTGCCTAAAACCTTACTGGACCCAAACACTAGGATATCTCTGATGAGTTTGCCTGCCAAGTATCCAACAAAATTTTGGGCTATTATATGGTACAAGGGCAAGACATGTTTCATTCAATCATTGATAATTCTTCTGTTCAGAGAATAAGCAGTTTTCATGGTTTCTTGCCATCTTAATACGCTGTTGCCTTTGAACTTAATATTTAGACCAAAGATAAGCATCATGCAAATAATTTTATACAGATTGGTCACTCACTTGTACTATGCCGTGGCTTATATACTTTTTAGCACTTTTAGGTTAAATGGTCTTCATTTCGACTGATTTTTCATAGTACACTTGATTGATAATTGTTCAGGACTGTATTGTACCATGAATAAAATACACAAATCCTTTCCTCCCTCAAAGTGGTTATTCAATGACATTTCCCTGGAGCTGAAACCTTTTTACTCATCCTGGTAAAGCTCATAATAGCACAGGTTCACTGCAAGAACACTATTAAAAAATAATTGAAAATGAATAATAAATTGGCTGGCAATCTCATTTTTTAGATTTATTTGGTTTTGGCTTCAAATCTAGTGCTAATCCTGAAACTCCTCTATTTTTGATACTCAAGAATGTAGTGCTGCTGAGATTGTAAGCCACCTTTGCTATGAATTACTGCAATTATGACAGTAGGTGATGCAAAACTTTTGTTGATGTGTGTATCAGCTAGTCAGTAATAGGTACTTTCCAAAATGCCACGATTTTGGTTCTTTAGACTGGATGACTACTATTTTAGTAACAAATTATTGTCTTGATTTATTTAGTTCACCTCATTTCAGATTTAACACCTTAAGAACAATTACAATTATAATGTAAGCTATTTTTTTTATAATGTACAATAGTTGCTCTTAATCCACTAAGTGATTTGATTAGAGAAGTTGTTCTGATTGTAAAAATCTAAATATATTGCAGGTTGTGCCGAAAAGAAAGCCATATTCCTTTTAGTTGTAGTGAAGTTTCTGATGAGAATGTAAAAAATAGGACGTATATAGAAGAAAAAATGACAGCAGCCCTGATAAGGTATATTATTGTATCTTAACTGATATATTGATATTAAATTAATATGTTGTTCCTAAAACCTGACTTCCAACTCACAATCCAATGCATCAAGTTTAATCTATTAACCAGGGGCTTGAAAAATGTAGAAAATTTTACTGACCAGTGTACCAGTGTTTTTATTTAATTCAAGTGACGGAATTCTAGTGTAAATGTTTTTAGTACTTCATTTAGCATAATTGTTTTTATGTTTTATATATATATATATATATTATATATATATATATATACATATAATATATATATATATATATATAATATATAATAATATATATATATATATATATATATACACATACATACATACATACATAAATATATATATATATTATGTAATATGACCATTTGTTTTGGTCAATTGAAGTATTTATTTATTATTTGAGTATTGTGATGGCTGGCTAACAATATGATAACGATGATCACATGGTGGTAAAGGTTACATACAGGTTAAATTTTGCTCCCTAATTTTTTGTCTATTTAAGAAGAAAAAAAGGTTTAAATTTGTTTTAAAGTTAGTGAACTTAGTGCGTGAAGTCCCCTAGAAGACAGAGGAACCACCAGCTAGCTAGCTCAGGAGCCAGTTCGGCCGTGGGCAGCGCCAGGAGGGTTGCACGTGGCTTTGTTCCACTCCAGCTAAGGCTACTTTAGTTTTCTTATTATTTCCACTTATTTTAGATTTAAGTATTTTATTTTTATTAGTTACTATTATATAATAAGCATATTTCATTTTAACTGATATGGACAAGCCATTTGCTGGCTCCAATAAAAAACGAAAAAGAGGGAGAATGAAAACTCCGCCGGACCCGCTACACTTAAATGACAATAATAATAACGTACCAGCATATTTATTAATGTTTAGAGAAGGAGATGCAGGTTTTCAAAAAGTGTCTCCGTTTCTAATACATAAATTCATAACTAACCTAGTAGGAGAGGTTAAAATATAAAAAAATTGCGAGATGGTAGTTTGCTTATTGAAACCTGCAATAAAACCCAATCGCTAAAGCTTATAGACTGCACAAACTTTGCAGAACAATTTAACGTATCAGTTAAACCACACTCTACTTTAAATTACAGCAAAGGTGTAATGAAATGTTTTGATTTGCAATATCTAGACAAAAATGAAATAATATCCGAACTCGATGGTAAAATTAAAGATATAAATAGAATAAAATTTAAAATTAATGGCAACGAAAAATCTACACATTCCTATATTGTAACGTTTCCTACTCCTTTTCCTCCCGAAACTCTTAGAATAGGTTTCCAACATATCCAAGTCCAAAAATACTCGCCAAATCCGGTCAGATGTTTTAGATGTCTTAGTTTTTCCCATCATACATTGAAATGCAACAGCACTAAAATCCTTTGCTCCCAGTGTGGTGAGGAAAAGCATACTGATGAAAAATGCACCAAAAATCCCAGATGTATCAATTGTGGTGGTGAACACAATAGTTTAGTTAAATCCTGTCCAATTTACAAACTTAATAAAGAAATTAAAAATATTCAGTTTACTAAGAAAGTTTCCTACCATGAAGCGAAAAAAATATACAAATTTGAAAACCCCCAGACGTTAAATAAATCTTTTTCAGAAATTGCCAAATTTGACAATAAAACCTCCAATACAATAAACACCAAAGAAATAGGCATACAAACTGATGCATATTTCAAATTTGAAGCTGCCACAAACAATCAAGCTCATGTAAGTACAAATATCTCATCTCTTCCTAGCACCCCGAAGCCTCAGCGCTCTTCGATCTTAACGCGCTCAAAGGCAAACACTTCTACTTCTACCTCTCCTCACCCTCCCCTATCTTTCCTTTCTACCTCCTCCTCCTCTACCCTCTCTCACAATATATCTTCCCTCTCCACCTCCTCTAACACCTCTCTTCCTATCCCTCCTCCCATCACGTCCTCTACCCCCGCTTACCCTATCCCTCTCCCCTCCACCTCCTCTACCCCCTCCTTGGTCCGCTCCGTATCTTTGACGTCTCTAAATGTTGGGGCAATCGAAGATTACTGCAGCACCGAGGCGATTGAGGTAGATCCATCTGACGCCGACGAAGGATTTACTGAAGTTATTAATAAAAAAGGAAAAATTAAAAAAGAAAATTTAGGGAATAAAGATAAAAATAAAACACAATAGGTGACAGTTTCATTATTTTTTCATAAAAATAATTTCAATATATATATTTTTTTTCTTTTATATTTTTTAAATATATTTTTTGCATATTTTTATTATTTATTTATTCCTTCCGATTTAATGACATGCCTATATTACCTCCTGACCTTTTAAATTTAACCTCTTATCATGACGGTACTCCAATGGAACTGTAATGGATTGAGAACTCATTTTAACGACTTGAAAATGCTGATTCATGATAACGACCCATTCTGCATAGCACTTCAGGAGACAAAGCTTAAAACAACAGACGCTTTTTCCCTAAAAAACTTTGAAATATACAGAAAGGATAGCCCAAATCCAAACCACGGTCACCACGGCGTCCTAATCGCAGTGCACAAATCAGTATATTCCGAATCGATCCCTATCAATTCCCGTCTACAAACCGTTGCGGTCAGAGTTCATCACGATTTTTCATTTTCCTTATGTAATATTTATCTCTCACAAGATCCCACCATAGACGCAAAACAACTATTAGACATTTATAACCAATTACCTCGGCCTGTTCTATTTGTAGGTGACCTAAACGGACACAATCCACTATGGGGTTCCCTAAATATAAACACTCGGGGTAAAACAATAGAAAGTTTTTTAGATGCCTCCAATCTCCTACTACTCAACTCTGGAGAACCTACATTCCTAAGCTCCAGCTATGGGACGTATTCAGCAATCGATCTTTCCTTCTGTACCTCCACACTCTATAATGACATAGACTGGACCGTTTTACCCGACTTGCATGGTAGTGACCATTTCCCGCTGCTTATAAAATTTAAAAACATGAAACCGACCGGAACAAACCCCAAATGGATACTAAATAGAGCTGACTGGAATCTATTTACTTCTTTAGCTTCGACTCCTCAAACCCCTCCTCATGAAATGACCATTGATGAAGGATGTGAAACTATCACTAATACGATCATTCAAGCCGCTAAAGCATCGATACCTATGTCTTCCGGCTCACCGAAAAGACCTCTTGTACCTTGGTTTAACGATGCTTGCAAGGAAGCAATTAAAGATCGTCGAAAAGCTTATAAAAAATTCCAAAAGTGCATGACCTCAGAGAACCTCTTGGAATATAAAAGACAGAGAGCTATATGCCGAAGAATAATCAATGTGAGTAAAAGTGAGTCTTGGAAAAAATATATCAGCTCCATCAATTCGTCCACCGCTTCAACTCAAGTCTGGAACAAAATCCGAAAAATCACCAAATCCCCTCTGTCATCTCATCACACGATCCTCATTAATGGTCAACTCTCTGACATCCCTAAATCCGTCTCAGAAGCCTTTGGCAATTTTTTCTCTGGAATCTACTCCGTCACAAACAGCACCGATGATGAAACCATGGAATATGAAAATAGAGCTGTTTGCCATGATTCGTCAAATTACAATATCTTATTCTCAATGTGGGAGCTTAAGAATACATTGACCTCTGTCAAAGGATCTACTCCTGGCCTTATCTCGTCCATTATGATATGATAAAGAACCTTTCAGGCAGTACACTTAAATGGCTGCTTGATTATTATAATCATGTTTGGTGTACGGGACAATTTCCAAATTCCTGGCGTAATTCAATAGTCATCCCGATTCCAAAAAATGGAAAAGACAAGCGTTTACTAAACAACTATCGCCCCATATTCCTTACCAGTTGTTTGAGTAAAATTATGGAGCGCATGGTCAATAAAAGACTTATGTGGATTATAGAAAAAAATAATTTAATTCAACCATTTCAATCTGGATTCCGCAAAGGCCGCTGCACAATTGATCATTTAATAACACTCGAAACCGAAATTCAATACGCCTTCATCAATTCCCAACAACTGATAGCAGTATTCTTTGACATGAAAAAAGCTTTCGATAACATAAGACACTCTGTCATCCTCACTAAACTTTTATCCCATGGTATAAACGGTCGAATTTTTCATTACATAGAGCAATTCCTTAAAAATCGTCTCTTCAGGGTTAGAATTGGATGCGAATTATCAGCGTACAAAGAACAGATCAACGGGGTCCCACAAGGCTGTGTGCTCAGTCCTACGTTGTTTTGCCTAGCTATAAACGAATTGGGGCTCAACTTGCCTAGAGGCGTCAAACCGATGCTGTTCGCTGATGACTTAGCCATTGCCTACAGATCCGAAAACATCACCACCATGCAACATAAATTACATGTCGCTATTAATAGAATTGAAAACTGGTCGCTTTCCATCGGTCTCGAATTCTCCTCAGAAAAAAACGCAATCTCTACATTTCAGCAGAAAAAGAAACACTCCTCTCTCTCCCGAACTTCTTCTCAGAAATTCACCTATACCATACACAAACAGTCATAAATTCTTGGGCTTGACTTTCGGTAAAGGCTATCCTGGGAACCACACATTTCCGCTCTAAAATCCGCCATAACAAAAAAATCAATCTTACTAAGATACCTGAGTGGTACATCTTGGGGATCAGATCGATCTACGATGCTAAAGATTTACCAAACTTTACTTGGCTCAAAACTAGACCATGCTTGTTTCGTCTACGTCTCTGCTCGTAAACGCATTCTGAATAAGATCGATACTGTGCATCATATGGGCATCAGATACGCGACCGGTGCATTCCGAACAAGCCCAGTTCTTAGTTTGTGTACTGAAGCAGGGATAGCACCTCTTTTGTTTCGAAGAAAAAAACTAGCAGTAAACTACATATCCAAAATTCTTCTCCAACCTGAACATCCTACCCACAATTACATATTCGAACCAAAATTTAGGAATGTATTCAGAAAAAATCCTAACACCACTCTTCCGTTATCAGAAAGAATGCATTCAGTCATTGAATACCTTAAAAACCTACCTCTAAAAAAGACTGCAATTCCAAGCCCTCCATGGATCCACAAACACCCCAAAATTATGCTTGGCTTATCAAGACTAATAAAAAACAATACTCCACCATCCGACTACAAATCTGAGTTCACCAATCTGCTTCAAAGTGTTCCGGATACTTATCTAATATACACCGATGGATCGAAATCCGAAGAATCTGCTGCTTGTGCCTTTGTTACCCACAATTCAACACACAAATTCAGACTTCACAAACTGTGCAGTATCTACACAGCGGAACTGCATGCCATATTTTCTGCTCTTAACTATGCTAGGTCAGTTAATGCACACTCAATCACAATAGTAACAGATTCGTTGAGTTCTTTAAAAGGTTTGAGTAACATGCATTCAAGGCATCCTCTTGTCCAAGAAGTCCACAGGAGCATCAATATGCTAGAAGATTTAGGAAAAGTGGTATACTTCATTTGGATCCCAAGCCATATGGGGATAGTTGGTAATGAGCTGGCGGACAGGGCGGCCAAACAAGCACTCACCCTTCCAGGTCAAGGCGTTGCCATCTTAACACCTCGGGATATGTGTCATCCACTTCGAAAAGAAATAGCAGATGCCTGGCAATCCATGTGGGACGAAAGCCCTACTAGCAAACTGAAAACAATCAAAACAACTGTAAAGCCATGGAGCTCATCCAGTCGATCAAGTCGCAGAGAGGAAGTTGTCCTAGCTAGGTTGAGAATAGGCCACACTAACCTGACACACATACATCATATCACTAAACAGCCACCCCCAAAGTGCCAACACTGTAACAACCCACTTACTGTCAGACACATACTGGAGGAATGTCCTTTTTACCAATCATATTTAAACAGATTTGGCTTAAGACCTGATACAGCAACCTTATTGAGCAATGACGAAAATAATATAAAATTATTGCTAAACTTTCTTAAGGCCCAGCATCTGTTAAGTAAAATATAGGGATTCTGTAGTAAACAATATAGGAAAATAATTTTGGTGGGACTAACTTTTTTTTTCTTTTTTTTTTTTTTCTTCTCTTTTTTTTTGAGTTTAGATAGAAATAAAATAAAATAAACAAATGAAATAAAGGCGTTGATGACCCTCGGGTTTTACGCCTCAAAAACCAAACCAACAACAACAACAATATGATAACAAGTGAAATTTAAATAACAACTCCTATTGGGTTTATTCGGATATAAAGAATAAGGCATATCAAATGATGCTCCAAAGAAAACGTACTAGGGCCGCACTGGAAGAATATAAAAATGCTAGAAAAAATGAAAAGAAAGTCCATAGAGAGAAAAAAAGAAAGTATATGACAGAGCAGCTGCAAAGCATAGAGGAGTTCAAAAGCAAGAAATTAAGCCGAGACATGTATAGAAAAGTCAACAACATGAGACGAGAATTCCAGCCTCGATCTATTGCCTGTAGAGATAAAAGTGGAAAGCTCCTCAATAACACAGAAGATGTTATTAGAAGATGGACTGAACACTTCAGTGAACTCATAGGTAGGAATGAAGAATATAGTGCGGGAGAAAGAAGAGCGGATCAGGTGGCAGAAGAGCTAGCGGATGACAGGGAAGAGCTGCTCCCTTCCTATGACGAGGTATGCGAGGCAATAGAGAAGCTGAACAATAATAAGTCCGCAGGAACGGATGGTCTTCCAGGAGAACTTTTTAAGAGCGCAGGACAGGACTTTGTGAAGGAATTTACACATCTCATGGAGCGGATTTGGACAGAGGAGGAAATGCCTGAAGACTGGAATAATGGAATGATCTGCCTAATACACAAGAAAGGCGATCCGTTTATCTGTAAAAACTACAGAGGCATTTCTCTGCTCAATACAGCATACAAAATATTATCCAATATAATATTCACTCGATTACTTCCGTATGCAGAAATGATTATAAGGGACTACCAATGTGGCTTCATGCGAGGTAAATCAACCACTGATCAGATCTTCACGCTAAGACTAATCCTGGAAAAGACATTAGAATTCGGAATTACAACGCACCATTTATTTGTGGACTTTGAAGCTGCGTATGACTCCATAAATAGAGAGATGCTTTATAAAGCTATGAGAGAGATGAATATACCGCCCAAATTGGTCCGTATGGTGAGAGTAGCCATCTCCAACACTAAATGTATAATTAGGATCCAATCCAACCTGTCAGACCCCATACAAACATGGAATGGACTGAAGCAAGGAGACGCCCTGGCATGCCTACTATTCAACATAGCTCTGGAGAAAGTGATAAGGGATTCTCAAATACAAACTGGCGGACATATCTTTAATAAAAGTGTTCAGCTTCTAGCTTATGCAGATGACATAGATATAGTCAGTAGATCAGAATCGGGCATAAGAGAGGCTTTTAAAGCTTTAGAGCAATCTGCTAAGACAATGGGACTTGTCATAAATGAATCCAAGACCAAGTATATGGTTGCAGGGGCTGAGGTACGAGAACCATGTATTGAGATACAAGGATACAAATTTGAAACAGTTCATGGATTTGTATACCTCGGGTCGTTTGTAGATGCCGAAAATAATTCCTCCAAAGAAATAGAGAAGAGAATTTTAGCTGCTACGAGGGGTTATTATGGTCTATTAAGAATATTTAAAACTAAAGAAATTAATAAGGAAACGAAGGCCACGCTCTACAAAACCCTGATTAGGCCCATACTGACTTATGGCTGTGAATCCTGGGTGTTAAGGAAAACAGATGAACAAAAGATTGCTGTTTTCGAACGAAGAATACTGAGAAGGATTTATGGGCCTATATGCGAAAATGGTCTTTGGAGAATAAGACACAATCGAGAGCTTTATGAAAAGTATAAGGATGTCCCAGTGGTGAGATTTATAAAGATAAGCAGGCTTCGTTGGGCTGGCCACGTTCAAAGGATGGCAGATGATTGTATCCCCAAGAGAATAATGAGCTATGCGCCGGTAGGCAAAAGGAAGAGAGGGAGACCCCGAATGAGATGGTTGGACCAGGTTGGAAAGGATGCAGTGCAGCTGGGAGCGTTAGGCTGGTGGACGATGGCCAGGAATAGAGAAGAGTGGGGAAGGTTTCTTCTGGAGGCCAGGGCCCGAACGGGGCTGTAGCGCCGAGGATGTATGTATGTATGTATTGGGTTATTCGTTTCCAAACATAGCATCCATTTTGGATGCTAACAAAAAAGGTCCCTGGCAGGCAATAGTACAGGTAAAAAGGGGTCAGATGAGGTTGTGCCCCGAAAGGGGCAGGAGCTGCAGTATGAAAATAAAGAATCATTGTTAGCCTGGTTATTTATTGTTAAATTATTTTTGTAAGTTATAATTATAATTTAAAAAGTTAAATATAAAATATGTGCCTGATTGTTAAGAACCCATAAATACCCTGAGAGTATATACATATATCATCAAAATAATTATTTTTGTTCTTTTGGCCTACTTGTTGATGTATATCATTAATCACTTCGGCTATGATTTGAAAAATAAAAAAAGGCGATTTAGATTTATGGCAGCTTATCTTGGGTATTAACAAATGAAAGCAAAAGGAGGCTCAATGTCTGGGAGAGGAAAATCAGAAGATATTTGGACAATGAAAGAAAATGATACTTGGCGACTAAGAAGGAATAGTGAGCTCCGTGTAATGTATGGGAAACCAAACCTGGTATCCTTTGTAAAAAAAAAACCTGTCTTTGATGGCTCCGGCATATAGAAAGGATGCCAGAAACTAGGTTCCAAGAATCCTACTGTATGGAAAAAATAGAGGAGATGAAGGTCACGATCAAAAGACAGAAATGACTGGCTTGAAGTCATTAAAGAGGCCCGGGTCCTTGTAGGACCGTAGAGCCCAGCAGTAAGTAAGTAAGTAGTACAGCCGAATTATTCGCTGAAGTGATAATGATATACATCAACAAGTAGGCCAAAATAACAAAAACTGTGGGATTTATTAAAATTTTATACAAACTTAAAATTTTGTATATATTATTTAAATATAATTTTTTTGGGATCACTTGTAGCTGGGTGGCTAGCATAACAGCCTCCTATGCCAAAGGTCACGGGTTCAAACCCGCAGGTGGTCCTAGGATTTTTTAATGGGAGTAAAAAATCCTTAGTCATGCCGTTCTTCAGAGGGGACCGTTAAAAGGTGGTCCCGAGCCTGTGCGATGTCAGGTACTCGTTAAAAATCCCTATCTTAATAAAACCTGGATAGGCAAAATTTCAGATTAGCCATAGTAGCATAAATTGATAATAAACCAGTATAATTTTATTTTATTTTGATGAAATATATATTTCATATATATATATATATATATATATATATATATATATATATATATATATATATATATATATATATATGTTGTTTTTTTTCCTTCTCTCTATGTTCTTGAATTTTGCTGAATTTTTTTCTAAAACTCTTTTTCCTCAAAAATTCACATCAACGTTCATATTGCATAAATAGTGGAATAAAGATAATATTTCATTCAAACACACAAATTTGGAGAATAATTAAAAAATAATCTTCCAAAAAAAAATTGGTTATTATGCATTTCACTGTAAACTGCATTTAATCAAAGTTACTAGGGCTAAATTGCTGGTAAAAATGACTTTTTACTTTTTCTTTGCCATTATGCCAGATTTTGTCGAGCACAATAATGGAAAAAGTTTATGAGTATAAGCTAAAGACTCACCATCTCTTCATCGACTTTAAGGCCACCTACTACAGTATTGACTACAAAGAGCTCTATTGAGCAATGGAAGGTCTTCAAATCCCTCAAAAGCTTATACGAATGGTGTGGCTGACCATGTATGGAGTGGTGTGTTCGGTGTCCATTGGTGGAAACCAGTCAGATGAATTCCGGGCAATGAAGGGGTTAAGGCAGGGTGATGCGCTTGCTTGCCTCCTGTTCTATATTGCTTTGGAGACTGCCGTGAGAGAGTCGCACATACAGATTGGGCATACTGTCTTTATTCGAAGCGTGCAACTATTGGCGCATGCGGACGATGTCGATATCATTGGGTGCTCCCAACAGGCAGTGAGGGAGGCATTTGTAGCACTAGTGGCACCTGCTAAGAGACTAAGTCTAGAGTCATTCAGGCCAAAACCAAGTATTTGATAATGGAGGAGACGCCTGGGTAAAATACCTAGGGGCTCCTCTAAATGTAGAATTTGGTGCCTATAAATTTGAACAGGTTACAAATTTCATATATTTAGGCCTGATGGTGACCCAGAATAAGAGCATGGAAGCTGAAATAAAAAGGAAAATAATCATAGCTAACCAGTGCTACTACAGTCTGCGTAAACAAATATGTGGCCATATCCTCACCCTTCAGACCAACATCTACCTCTACAAGACAATAATACACCCAGTACTAACATACAGCTCGGAAACCAGGACTCAACTAAGAAGAGCATACAAAATCTCCTTGTATTCGAGCGGAAAATCCTTTGAATGATATTTGGAGGAGTTTTAGCAGACCTGGAGCTGGGACCTGGAGGAGACGCTCAAACCAGGAGATTCACAACATATTTAATGAGCTGAATGTAGTTCAGGTAATCAAACTGGACCGATTACGATGGGCAGGTCATGTGTCACGCATGAGTGAAGAGGAACTGCCCAGAAAACCCCTTATTAAGGGCTGTCTATACGGAACAAGAAGACGAGAAAGGCCGAGATGTAGATGGGAGGACGGTGTTTCTGCTGACACACTGAGCATCCTGGGGGTGGGCGACTGGATGACAGCTGCACAAAATCATGACTGGTGGAAATTGCTGGCAGAGGCCCAGACCCGGCAACGGGTTGTAGTGCCGAGTTAATAATAATAATAATTATGCCAGATTTTGACCACCTCATAACTTAGAAGCTGTTCCTAATTACTTTAATATGTTAAGTGCATAATTTGCATTAAATTTAACGGTCTTTAAAATTGTTGATGACACTGGTTTTCATAAAATGCACTGGAAGCAAGTTATTCACACACAAGGTCTGCGAGTGTGAAAACTTAAGCTTTTAAAGACGGGATTAGTATGTATAATCATATCTAAAAATCACCATTACCCTACCTTTTTCCAAACGAAATCCTATTTCTACTTGGCTATCAGACACAGGACCACATCTTCTCACTGAGGATGAAAATTTAGATATTATGAGATAGATTAAAGAACTTGCAGAAAGCATTCCTATTCCTGGACATAAAGATAGCTTTTGATTCCATCCTGACAAAAGAAATGTGCTTCTGCACTAAAAATGCTCACACTAAAAATGCTTTAGCCTCTAAAAATGCTCCCTCTGAATTAATAAGGGCCAACAAATCCACATATCCACATACTTCGAAGACATGATTAGAATTAATGGAAGAACGTCCAATACCATCTTCATTAGAAAGGGTGTTATTTAAAAGATGATAATGATATTTCATATTTAATGCATATTCCCTAAAATTGACTTAATAGAGAAGAGCCATTTTATATAATACAATTTGCACCTCATTACGATTTTCTTTAAAAAAAATAGCTCTAACGATTTTGATTAAACTCCCTATACTGATATGAAATTTAATGGGCTTTAACATCATGTAGATTTCATTCACATTGAAATCTTCTGACAGGGCTTAAACACCAAATTTTCATTAAGTACATTTTAATAGTAATTTTTTAATTTATTTTTTAAAGTAATTTTTTAATCTATTTTTAAAGTAATTTTTTAATTAGACCAAAATTAATTAAGTAAATGTAAATTTGGACTTCTGTCATGTCACGTTAGTTTAGTAATTTGCCATAAGGGTTATTTATCTTTTATAAATTTTTGGCCTTGATACTGGCCAACACTTGGCAAAGATATGTACGCACCATCAGGTTACCAACTTAAATCTATTCTAATTATAACTAGTACTTAATAAACTGTTTTTTCTCTTACTTGGATGCATTACCTATATTAAAATATTAGAATTTTATTTTAATTTATGTAATCAATTTTCAGAAATTGCCTTAAATGTGGTTCAAAGTTTGTCCGAGAAGATGGCTGCAACAAAATGACTTGTATTTGTGGAGCATTGATGTGCTATCTGTGCCGAAGATCAATCAGTGGATATTCTCATTTTAGCGACAAAGAGGAAGAAGTTGTTGCTGGAAAGTAAGTTTTTAAGTAGTATAGATAATTCATCTGGAATGAAAAAAAAAAAATCTGATTTTTGTTAGCCTTTTGTAATAGCTAATATGGTATTACTTAATTAAAATTTAATGTAGCATATTTTGCACTTTTGGTGGCTAAATTTTGAAGTAATAAAGAAGATCCTAAAAAACAAAACAAAAAAACAATACCTGTACCTCTATAACCCATGGAGGGTCATGGAATCAGTACATATAGAAATTCATATTGTTTTTAAGCCGACGTCCAATGAGGTGATTACGCCGATATCACACTTAGCCACCTGGTTTTCTGATTTTTTTGGTTATCCACTTTATAGAGGCTGGGTTTGCGCAAGGAGAGTCTCCATATTCTAGGGTTGTCCCCCGGCTGAAATAACAGAATAAATAATATTCTATCACATCCGCGATTCGAATCCAGGACCTGGAGAACAGTTGACTAGGGCTCTATCCACTATCTTTACTAATACTTGGTTTTGTTAGCATCTCAATCGTATTGATGCAGATATTGGAATACAAGAGTTTTAAATGTATAAGAAAGGAGCATGCCAAATTTTAAGAGGGAGAAATTTCCAGAAAGTGGTGTAGCGGCCAACAAAAGAACGTTAAAATGAGGCAGGCTGTAAACATTATCACAAAGGTCAGAAAGACGAGATCTTGTGGTAAGGGAGTAGATAGAGGACTTAAATGCTTAGAGCAGGATATGTTACTGTCCTCTAGATCACACGAGAGGCCAGCATACACACACCACTCAGCAATAGTAGAAATGGGGAATATGAGAGAGGTTATTATTACTCTGCAAGTAGGTTTGAGAAGGAGATAAAGAAAATGGTGGTTAAGGGTAGTTTGAGGATAGAAACTGAATGTTAGGAGATATAGGTAATAATAATGTATTCATAATATTGACATTCAAGCATAAATTAATGGTATAATCATTTATGGGATTAGGATTGTTAATGGGAGTCGGATAGTTGGTATTAAATCTGAGAAGAGGTTTGTCCAGGTAAATGATCCAATCTAGATTTTCTTAAATTCAGTAAATGCCATCAATAACTCATTAAGTAAAAAGGATAGATAGAATCAGCTGTCTGTCATCTGGATAAAGATAATGGGTACTTGTACTTCTAAAATGAATATAGGCTACCCCAGCCCTTTTTTTAAGGAATCCTTATTCCTTGACACATCCTAGTAGCAGATCAACAACAGAAGGTAGTGTTTTAAGAAAAGTGTGGATACCAAAGATACTGATTAGATTGGAGATGAGGACGTCTCCCATGGGATCAATGAAAGAGCAAGAATAAAAGTCATACCAGTCTAGTGTTTCAAAGTCTGGTAATTTTTTTTTTTCGGATTATGGAAGGTATTGGTAAGTTTGAAAATTATGTTTTGGATAAGGTATTATAGTATAGGAATGAGAAAGGGAACTGAGAAAAGGAAAGGATATTCTTTGCTGAGTTGATGATATAAAGGTCTACACCAAATGTTGGTTCTTTTGATGAGATGAGTCAGGGAGAATAAGTTACAGCACTTGATAATCAGAAAGGAAATCAGTATTCATGTTGACAGAGATAATTTTAGAGTTGAGAGAAATAATGTTGAGTAGGGTTGTTTCAAAGGACGAAATAAGGAGAGCGGTTTATAGGAATTCTTGACTATGAGAAATTCAATTTTTGGATAGCTAGGAGACGGCAAGGAAGGATTCAGGCATCAGGCTGTCATGAACACACACCAACTTATACCACTGCCAGTCTGACCTAGTTGTTTATGGTAGATGATGAAGTTAGCACGGGGAACAGAAGAGAAAGAAATTCAGTACTTGTGCCGGGTTTCTAAGATTGCAATCATATAATTAAAGTTATGAGTTAAGTGCAAAAGGGTTTCATTATTTTCATTCAAACAATGGTTATATAATAATGAACCTATAAATAGTCCATATTTTGTTGTTTTTTAGGTGCCCGTTATGGACTGACAATAAGAAGCTTCACACAACTGCAGTTAACTTAGAGGCAGAGAAAGCAATAGAAGAAATCAAAAGAAAAAACCCTGATTGTGACACGGACATGTATAAAAAATTAAAAAATAATTAAATATAACTTAAATAATCTTTTTGATGATTATTTATTAAGAAAAATACAGTATTAATTTTAAATTAAAAGTATTTTGTTGAATTTTTTATGAATTAAATTATGAAGCCATTTGTATTATTACCCTTTGACAAAATAAATTTTAAATCTGAAAAGTTTTTCATCTTAATCAGTTTAATTTTATATCTGTTGTATTATTATTTTTCCAAAATACTGAAGAACACTATGTGTAAACTATAATGAATAATTCTTTATGTGATAGTTAAATGTTTTAAATTATATTATAAATACTTTTGTTTTATATTTGTCTAACCTATTTTTGCTCTGATATTAAAATTATTTTAACAGTTTCGGGGTTCTTGCCCCATTATCAAGACTGAAACAATTTTTTTATATAGTTTAATTTGTAAAAATGCATTGTTTAAATATTTGTCCTTAAAAATTATCTTTATTAATCTAATTTGTATTGTTATTATTAATTTAAAACTTATTAATATGATCTAACTTTTTTTTAAAAATTTTTTAAAACACAACACATTATTTTCCGTTTATAGCTTACTGCTATTCGTCCACTTACGGCTGACTGTTCTATTTTTATTATTTTGTAATTTTGCACTTTGTACCTTTCTAGTATTCCTATGTAATCTCTGTGTCCAGTATTTATTTTTATTTCTATTAATTATATATTCTAATTATGGTTTTTGGGCTATTGTTATATTAATTTTAAATTTTTACTTTATTAATGATGGCTGTGTAATGTATTCCTAGGTTTTTTGTATCTGTTTTGAAATTTATTGTTTTATTATTATTTTTGGTAATGTGTATTGCCTTTAGTAATTTTCTATTTCTATTTTTCTGTGATGTATCTAAAATTTATGTATTTTCAAATTTTAATTGATGTTGTTTTGTTATGCTATGTGATGATAATACTGTTGTATTGATGTTTTTAAAATTTTACAATTAGATATTTGTTGGGATATTCTTGTTTTCAATTTTTTAGATGTCTCTCCTGTATATCTCACTGACATCTCACCAACTGACCTAATTTCCTCTGTTATGAAATCCCACACCAATTCTGTAGGATTTGATGGTATACCTCTCAAATTAAAAAAATTATGCCTTCCCGAAATCTTACCTGTCCTACTCTACATATATAACTTTTCCCTCCAAAACTCCGTATTCTCTACCTCCTGGAAAAAAGCAATTGTACACCCTATTAATAAAACCTTAAAACCCCACTTCCCCCAAAGACTATCGCCCTATCTCTATCCTCTCAAACCTTTCTGAACCGCTCGAAAGAAAAGTCCAATCTCAACTATCTGTTTTCCTCGGAAATTCCAAACTGCTTTATCCTCCCCAATCTGTTTTTCGACCCGGCTTTTCCACTCAATCCGCTCTCCTGAAAATCACTAGCGACTTACATACTGCTATGGACGAAAAAAAGTTGACACTAATCATACTTCTAGACTATTGACTCTCTTGACCATTCTATCCTTTTTTCCAAACTAAAATCTTTATCATTTTCCAATAGCACAATCTGTTGGTTTCAATCTTTCCTTTCCTACAGGACTCAAGCTGTTACCATTCCTAATCACCCTCTATCTTCCTTCCTAGTCCTATCAGCAGGTTTAGCTCAGGGCTCAAGCATCTCCCCTCTCCTGTTCAATTCCTATATAAATGATCTTCCCAATTCCTTCCTTCACTGTTCCTATCATTTATATGCTGACGACTTTCAGATCTACCTATCTTTCCCTCCTGAGTTATTAGTAGCATTTGCCAAAATTCAGGAAGACCTTGATAGAATCAGTGCCTGGGCAACCCTAAATAAACTAAGGCTAAATGCTATGAAAACTCAGGCCATCCTAATAGGTTCCAATTCCCTCCTCAGAGCCAATATTACATTTCCAAGTCTAATCCTAAATGATCACCCAATCACCTTCAGTTCCACTGTCAAAAACCTAGGTATTACCATAGACCAAACCCTTTCATGGAAACCCCACATTGCTCAAATTTCCAAACGAACTATTAGTACTCTTAAGTTCTTCCATCACTCCCGTCATCTCCTCCCACTTCCTACCCGTAGGATGCTGGTTTCCTTGCTTATTTTCCCCCACTTAGATTATTGCTGCGTGGTATATGGAGGCCTCTTGACTGTACTTGATGATAGACTCAAACGGATTCTGAATATGTTTATTAAGATTTATCTTCGGTACCTTCAGGAGGTATTATACAGCGAATTGAAGTGGCTCCTACCTTCCATAGGTAGACAATATTTCCTCGGAACATACCTCTACCAAGTCATTAACTCCCAGCATCCTCCGTACATTCACAGTATCCTTCAATTCAAATCCTTTTCGACCTGGATTATTGGTTTTTATTTTTATTCACTTACTTGAAACTAGATCACACCATTCTGACCTTTACATTCCTACCCATAGAACCAAATTTTTTGATAATTCCTTTTATATCCGCTCTGCTTCTCTCTGGGATTCCCTACCTAATCACATTCGCCATGCTTCTTCCCCTCTCTCATTCAAATCCCTTCTTTTCCAATACCTTCTAGGATCCCGAGGGTTGAAACTAATGTGTTAGAGTAGGAATGACGTTTTTTATGGAAGGATTGGAACCTGGTCTGGGCCAAATCAGCAATATATGAAACATTAAGGTCTTTATGAATGAGTTTATTCGTGACAAACTAAAGAGTGTTGAGGATTTTACAAAGACCTTTGGATTGTAAGATTAGATACAGTTTAATTCGATGTAGATGAGTCTTTTGTAATTAAGAGATAGGTCTAGTAGGTTTTGAAGTAATTGAAAGCGGCGAGCTTTTTATTTTCGTTTCAGTCTTGTATGGGGATTCCATGTTGGACGTTTTTCAAATAGGAGTCTTAAATAGCGGATCTGTTCGACCAGGGCAAGCGGTATATTATCAAAGTAAACTGTAGTAGGTCATGATGTCATATGTTTACGAGAAAGTGTAAAGATTATGTGGTGGCATTTGTTGAATTTATTTTTATTCTTCAATTCTGAAACCATACTTTAAGATCTATTATCAGGGATTGAAAAGTGTGGGAGGCAATAAATGAATGTTGAAATTTTAGTAAATACTGAATTATTTCTAAGCAACAAAATGCTACAGAAGTAAACAAACATTATCGTTTGAAAGAAGATTAATAAGTATTGACATTCATCTTCTTCTTCTTTAGCTCTCTCCTTGTGCCTTTCAGCGTGGAGATAGTCCAACCCAGGATCTCCATCTCTCTCTGTCTCCTGCAAGAGTCTTCATCTCCTGCAGTGTCTTGCCTCTCGCTTGCCCCAACTTGGTAATGTAGCCATCGTAGCTAAGCCTAGGCCTTCCTCTAGGTCTGGTGCCAACTGGTTTTGCCTTCATAAATTTGCGTGGGTCACAATCCTGGCTCATCCTACATACGTGCCCATACTACCCCAACTGTCTCTTCTCCAGGATCTTCATTGCAGGAATGTTTAATTCTTCCCTTATTGTTTCATTGCTGATCCTATCTCTGCGGGTTTTAGAAGCCACTCTGTGCAGATATTTCATTTCTGCCGCTGTTATACGGCTCCAGTTGTTGTCCGGGAGTACCCAGCTCTCTGCTCCGTATAGTAGAACAGGCATGTATACGGTCTTAAATATGTGGAGCTTGACATATTTTTTAACCTCTCTCTTTCCTACTACTGTGTTGCTGATGGAATAGTAAATATTATTTGCTTTTCCTATCCTGTGGGATATTTCGGGTTGTATTTTTCCATTTCCGTTTATCACAGTTCCAAGGTAGGAGAACTCATTTACTACTTCAAGCTCCTCATCGTTGCACATAATGTGGATTTGTTCGGGCTGTCGTCCCACTTGTAGGATCTTGCTTTTTCTGGCATTAATAATCATACCTTTCCGCCCTAATTCTGCTTCCCATTCTATTAGGGCTTGTTGGAGCTTAGCGCTAGAGTCAGTAATAAGGACTATGTCATCGGCATACACCATTACTTGTGCCTGTATGGTTCTCATATTCCAATCTCCAATCACCGCTCTTGCTGTTCTTCTCTTGCAAATCTTTATTATTTCATCCATAAAGATGATGAAGAGTAGAGGGCTGAGGCTATCCCCCTGCTTTACTCCTTTTGCCATCGGAAAGCTCTTCGACTCGAGACCGTTAATTCTTACAATGCCCTTTGGTGCCTGGTATGTTGTTTTTATAGCGAGTAGCAAACCCTCAGGCACGTTCTTTATTCTCAGGGCGTTCCATATTTCCTCTCTAGGTACTGAGTCAAACGCAACTTTAATATCCAGAAAAGCAAGGTATAAGCTTTTATTTCGATCCCAGGCTTTCTCTATTAACATCCTCAAAGCAAAGATATGGTCTTGGGTTTGGCGTCCAGGGCGAAAAGCGGCTTGCTCGTTTTCCAGATTATCTTCGACTAAAGGTCTCAGCTTCTTTTCCAGAATCGAGGTATATATTTTATATACGACCTGTGAGGAACATATTGGTCTATAATTAGCGCATTCGCTTGTGCTTTCCTTCTTATGGATGGGTATAATAATGTTATATTCCCATTCTTTAGGTATTTTCTTTTCCTCATAAATTTTTTGGAAAAGGTTCTGCAGTATCTTAATCATCTCCCTTCCGGCGTACTTAATGAATTCTGGAGATATGTTGTCCCTTCCTGCTGCTTTTCCAAGCTGATCCCTGATCCCGGGCTGACGGGATCCTTCATACTGGGCCAATCCTCCGTAAGAAGGTACAATCGATTCAGAGTAACAATGCCAGCCTCGGATTTGGACGGAATAAACGGGTACGACACGGCGTGATTAAGGACTTACTCTTAGCAACTTGGAACATAAGGTCATTAACTGGAAAGGAGGTAGAAATAGTGGAAGAAATGGAGAAATATAAGTTAGATATCCTAGGTATTAGTGAAGTTAAAGAAAAAGGTAATGGAGAGACCATATTAGACAAAAACTACACCCTTTTATACTCAGGAGTACCAAAAGGAACTAGAGCAAAAGAAGGAGTAGGTATTATCTTGAAAGAGAGCATATATTCACAGGTTGAAAAATGGACCCCTATTTCTTTTCGAATCCTTACTGTCGATATGCATTTATAATCCAGGTGTATGCACCTACAGAAGATGCTGATATATTTGATAAAGAAATATTTTATGCCGAACTGGAGAGAGAAACCAGTAGAAGCCAAGACATAGGAAGGGAAGTAATAATAATGGGAGACCTAAATGCAAGGATTGGAAGAGATAATAGAGGATGATCACATGGTACAATGGGGCTCCATGGAGGGGAAGAACTAAAAATAGAATTGGACAGAGACTCATTGATTTCTGTATAGAATCTGATCTGTTGATAGGAAATACATTTTTCCCCCATAAAGAAGTGCATAAAATTACATTCTCTGCGCAGGAAAGGAACACAAACAGCATCATTGACTATTTCATCTACAGTAAAAACATAAGATGCTATTTTACTGACGTAAAAGTAATCAGAGGTGCAGAGCACAGCACAGACCATTTGCTTCTAGTTGCAGATACCCGGATTATTAAGCCGATCAAGAGGAAACCCAAAGCATATGAAAGGATTGACACAGCAGTACTGCGGGACCCCGAGAAACGAGCCACATATGCAGACTTGCTAGATCATCGACTCTCCTCAATAGATCTGGGAAGAAGTACAGACAAAATTTGGTCGGATATTAGATGCAGTATACTGGAGACTGCTACAGAGATATGTGCTAAGAAGAAAATAAATATGAGGGCAAAAAGAACAGATTGGTGGAGTGAAGAAGTTAAATGTGCAGTGGCAAATAAAAAGAAAGCCTGGAAAGATTATATGACATATAAGACTCAGCAAAACTGGTCTATTTATGTTCAAAAGAGGAATATCTCAAAGCACATTGTTAGGGAGTCAAAGAAAAATTCTTGGGAACAATTTGGAAAGGAACTTGACCAGGATTACAGAGATAATATTAAAAAGTTCTGGAGAAAAGTTAAAGGTCTTAGGGGTAAAAGCATTAGAAATGATTGACATTCATACAAATGAATAATCCAGTAAAGGCAAATGGTTTCTTATATACAGGGGTATTATAAAGAAAACTCAAAATCGTGCATTTTTTTTTTCCGAGTAGCTCAATACAATAATGAACAGAGTTCGTGATTGTAAATATAGGATTGTTTCCTAATGTTCAAATATTAAATATTTATTAAGGGTACACTAGTGGTGAAGGGACTAAAGTAACAGCCTTCTTTGCCCAAGGTCGCGGGGCTTCAGTACTTTCGAGAGACCGCCATACACCACACAACAATCGTCAAAATGGGAGAAAATAATTTAGGAAACGAGAAGCTTGCGAATGGATAGAGGAAGAATATGACGGGAGCGATGGGAAAATTTAAGAATACTAATGGTTATTCGGGAGATTTGGTTAATGTGGGGTTTCCAGGAAAGGGTTTGTCGAGGTATGGTTGTGTTGATCCATGAAGTAGTCAGGCTGGTTGTTGAAGCTGGCCACGTTGACAGTCTTAGCTGGTGCCGCTTGGAATGTTGGTGGTCTATCTGCGATGTTTAGTCTTGATTCCTTCTTCTCTGCTTGTTTATTTATTTAACGTCACTTTATGCTACTATGGCTAATCGGACGACGCTACAGTGGGAGTCCTAACTTTTGCCTATCCAGGTTTTATTAGGATAGAGATCTTTAACGAGTACCTGACATCGCACAGGCTTGGGACCACCTTTTAACGTCCCCTCCGAAGGACGGCATAACTAATATATTTTTCATTAAGGTTGCAACACCTGCCGTGGAAAATAACACGACATTTACCACAGCCGATATTTCCCTTATCTTTCCTAGTGATCGCATTTTCACAGATAGTACACTGAACCATTTTAATAAATATTTGATTCAAAGCGAGAAAAAAAAATGAGTATATAAAATTAATGTCTATTTAAATTTGTTTAATCACAATTGGACTGTTTGTAAACGGGAACGAGTGCTTGGCTGTTAAATCTTCAGACGTTTAGGGATTAACTGCCGACTGCCGTAAGCTGCTTGTAATTTCTACTATTTCCTTGACGTGATGATTCTCGTGAATGATTATTTTCTATTATCACTCAGCTTAACGGATAAACTCATTTACAATAAACGAACGGACGAATTAAGAAAAAATATTATTAAAAAATAAATAATAAAGTTCTGTAGATAATATAGGTAACGAACAAAAGAGCGATAGGTGTTGCCTTGATGCTATCTCGGGCCTGACTTGATTATATTCGATTTAATATATACATTCAAAGTTTCGAGCTGTTAAACCAACCATTATTTTTATGAAGCTAGCAGTTAGAGCATAATTGAGACTAATACAGAGGCAAATTCTGGGAAAGCTTATTGAACGAAGAGCTATTGAACTAGAGGACGTCAATATTAAAACGAAAAAGGAACTAGATGTGTAAAGAAATAGATGAATTAAATTACAATGAGTAAGGTATAATAATGAGAGGGCTATACAGAACAGATAATGGCTAAAGATAATGTACAAAGATATAAAAAATTACATGAAATGAAAGATTGAAATATGGAGTATGAATACGTAATATCCGCTCTCCCCAAAATCACCAGCGACGTAGATACCGCCATTGATGAAAAGATACTGACCGTACTAATACTTCTTTCTGGAGTAGGGGTGTGGCGATCCCATCGCCCAGTCTAAATACTGCAATCAGCCTCTGGTCCACCAGGTTGGTGGAACACCAACACTACAACACCCATACGCTACAGAACAAGGTCATATGCAGTACACACCCTAGGGTCATCTCCCCTAGGTAGCCGTTCCGAATGGGGGAGCCCCTTGACCAGGCTCGGGGAGAGGGGGGGGAGGGTTGACTCCCCTTCTCTCTTGGATATCAAATATGTCAAAATAACCTCAAATGTAACTAAAACTGGATTGTATAACTGGAAAAGACCCATTGACCGTCATAAGGACCTACGTATTGCCAACTGGAACATTTTATCTCTCAATAGACTTGGAACCCTACGAGCGCTCCTCAAACAACTTGACCAATATAATGCTGACATAACAGCTATCCAAGAAATCCATTAGCTAGATGAAATGCAATAACATACTTTGTATTACAGCTGCCATAAAACACACTATCATTCTGGAACAGGCATTGTAATGAGAGGTAGAGCTCGTCAATTAGTACTAAACTTTACTCTCATAAATCTAAGGCAATGCTACATACGCATTAAAGGTAAATTCTCCCATTACACCATAATAAACTATCATGCACCCACAGAAGTAGCTCCTGAGGAGGAAAAAGACCAGTTCTATAGTGATCAGCCTATGGTAATGTGGACCATAACGAACTGTATCAAGCCATGTGAGAAATGAATGTACCTATGAAGCTCATTCGTCTAGTACAAATACGGATCTTTGTATGCCGTGAAAATTAAATATGATCTCCCAGAGGAGTTCCGCATAGACCAATGGGGGAAACAAGGTGATGCCCTTGCCAGCCTACTCTTCAATCTTGCAAAAGAAAAAGCATTAAGGAATTCCGGAATCCAGGTTGGTGGAACAATATCTAACAAATTGGTCCAAATCCTCGGCTATGCAGACGACCTTTACATCATAGCAAGATCGGAAAAAACATTCAAGGAAGTATTCTTTGCGTTGGGGACTGCAGCCAAGAAAGGTGGGCTTAGGGTCAATGCAGGCAAGACTATGTAAGTACATGCGTACTTTATCGACATGGATGACTAGCTCAGCTCTTCAGATCACCTAACAGGTATCTCCCTAGGTCAGATTAACTCTGCCTTTGTAACATATTGTGGTCTGTCTTTATTCACTTCCTTCTTATACCTTCTCTCCTTCTTACCTTCGCTACTGTCGTGCTACTACCACGCAGGGCGAATTCTCTCATTATCCACGCTACTGTCGTGCTACTACCACGTAGGGTGAATTCTCGCCTTATCCACGCTACTGTCGTGCTACTCAGCACTCAGGGGCACTTCGTACCTCCACTACTCTTTGGAGATCACTTGTAGCTGGGTGGCTAGCGTAACAGCCTCCCATGCTGAAGGTCACGGGTTCAAACCCGCAGGTGGTCCTAGGATTTTTTAATGGGAGTAAAGTGTGTAAGTGAGTAAAGGGTGTAAAGTGATCTCCAAAGAGTAGTGGAGGTACGAAGTGCCCCTGAGTCATAAAACTCATGCCTCCAGAAGTCTAATCGACTGAAACTCAACACATCCGTAACAGGATACATTGTTAGCCCAACCTGTTCTTCTCTCCTCGTTGGTTAAGTTTTAGCTTCTCTATCCGTGCTGTTACAATTGTTTGGTTTTTACAATTTGTTTTGTTGCATTTTTGTGTTTGTTTACAAAAGTTTATCTGACAATATTCTCTTTACATTTTTACAAGTCAGTTTCAAAAATTATTACAATTGTTTCAAAGTTACAAGTTTTCAATTTTTACAGTTACAATTATACAAAAGTAGGTGACAGGCTGTGCTGATCGTTATTTATTTTCCAGCACTTCTATTTTTTTTTCTACAAGCCTTAGTACACCTTTACAATGTTTTTTCTTTTTTATACAATATTATGAACAAGTTGGGGCAAAAGGTCATAATTTATCCTCATATGTATACCAGTCTTAAAATCATGCATTATGTAACCTCTTTAAATTTCATTTTAAATTTCTCTCTTATAATTTCATGCATTGTATATATCGTCTGACGACTATTGGTCAAGTCAGGATTTTAATTATGTCGGGCTTAAAATCACATCGGATTTTTAATCACGTCGGGGTCACCACTTGTCGAGGTATGGTTGTTATAAGTATCAGAAGGCCTCGACAATAGCGTATTCATGCAAGTAAGAGAGTTTAATGGTATGACATTTAATGAATTAGCAGAGAGGACTGGTCAGGATGAGTTACACTCTGTGTGGTAGTAGCACGCCAGTAGTGTGGGTTAAGAAAGGATTCGCCCTGCGTGGTAGTAGCACGACAGTAGCGTGGATAAGGCGAGAATTCACCCTACGTGGTAGTAGCACGACAGTAGCGTGGATAATGAGAGAATTCGCCCTGCGTGGTAGTAGCACGACAGTAGCGAAGGTAAGAAGGAGAGAAGGTATAAGAAGGAAGTGAATAAAGACAGACCACAATATGTTACAAAGGCAGAGTTAATCTGACCTAGGGAGATACCTGTTAGGTGATCTGAAGAGCTGAGCTAGTCATCCATGTCGATAAAGTACGCATGTACTTACATAGTCTTGCCTGCATTGACCCTAAGCCCACCTTTCTTGGCTGCAGTCCCCAACGCAAAGAATACTTCCTTGAATGTTTTTTCCGATCTTGCTATGATGTAAAGGTCGTCTGCATAGCCGAGGATTTGGACCAATTTGTTAGATATTGTTCCACCAACCTGGATTCCGGAATTCCTTAATGCTTTTTCTTTTGCAAGATTGAAGAGTAGGCTGGCAAGGGCATCACCTTGTTTCCCCCATTGGTCTATGCGGAACTCCTCTGGGAGATCATATTTAATTTTCACGGCATACAAAGATCCGTATTTGTACTAGACGAATGAGCTTCATAGGTACATTCATTTCTCACATGGCTTGATACAGTTCGTTATGGTCCACATTACCATAGGCTGATCACTATAGAACTGGTCTTTTTCCTCCTCAGGAGCTACTTCTGTGGGTGCATGATAGTTTATTATGGTGTAATGGGAGAATTTACCTTTAATGCGTATGTAGCATTGCCTTAGATTTATGAGAGTAAAGTTTAGTACTAATTGACGAGCTCTACCTCTCATTACAATGCCTGTTCCAGAATGATAGTGTGTTTTATGGCAGCTGTAATACAAAGTATGTTATTGCATTTCATCTAGCTAATGGATTTCTTGGATAGCTGTTATGTCAGCATTATATTGGTCAAGTTGTTTGAGGAGCGCTCGTAGGGTTCCAAGTCTATTGAGAGATAAAATGTTCCAGTTGGCAATACGTAGGTCCTTATGACGGTCAATGGGTCTTTTCCAGTTATACAATCCAGTTTTAGTTACATTTGAGGTTATTTTGACATATTTGATATCCAAGAGAGAAGGGGAGTCAACCCTCCCCCCCCTCTCCCCGAGCCTGGTCAAGGGGCTCCCCCATTCGGAACGGCTACCTAGGGGAGATGACCCTAGGGTGTGTACTGCATATGACCTTGTTCTGTAGCGTATGGGTGTTGTAGTGTTGGTGTTCCACCAACCTGGTGGACCAGAGGCTGATTGCAGTATTTAGACTGGGCGATGGGATCGCCACACCCCTACTCCAGAAAGAAGTATTAGTACGGTCAGTATCTTTTCATCAATGGCGGTATCTACGTCGCTGGTGATTTTGGGGAGAGCGGATATTACGTATTCATACTCCATATTTCAATCTTTCATTTCATGTAATTTTTTATATCTTTGTACATTATCTTTAGCCATTATCTGTTCTGTATAGCCCTCTCATTATTATACCTTACTCATTGTAATTTAATTCATCTATTTCTTTACACATCTAGTTCCTTTTTCGTTTTAATATTGACGTCCTCTAGTTCAATAGCTCTTCGTTCAATAAGCTTTCCCAGAATTTGCCTCTGTATTAGTCTCAATTATGCTCTAACTGCTAGCTTCATAAAAATAATGGTTGGTTTAACAGCTCGAAACTTTGAATGTATATATTAAATCGAATATAATCAAGTCAGGCCCGAGATAGCATCAAGGCAACACCTATCGCTCTTTTGTTCGTTACCTATATTATCTACAGAACTTTATTATTTATTTTTTAATAATATTTTTTCTTAATTCGTCCGTTCGTTTATTGTAAATGAGTTTATCCGTTAAGCTGAGTGATAATAGAAAATAATCATTCACGAGAATCATCACGTCAAGGAAATAGTAGAAATTACAAGCAGCTTACGGCAGTCGGCAGTTAATCCCTAAACGTCTGAAGATTTAACAGCCAAGCACTCGTTCCCGTTTACAAACAGTCCAATTGTGATTAAACAAATTTAAATAGACATTAATTTTATATACTCATTTTTTTTTCTCGCTTTGAATCAAATATTTATTAAAATGGTTCAGTGTACTATCTGTGAAAATGCGATCACTAGGAAAGATAAGGGAAATATCGGCTGTGGTAAATGTCGTGTTATTTTCCACGGCAGGTGTTGCAACCTTAATGAAAAATAAATAGAAATTTTAAAATCGCAAAAAAAAAACCCTGGCTATGTAAGAAATGCGAGCAAGGAAAAAAGACGGCCCAAGGCAGGGAAAAATCGACGAGCCCTCCTAAAATCGCAGATCCTTCAATAGCGGACATACCTGCCGCTATGAACCGGCTCAGAACAGAGGTCAATGAGGACATCAAAAGCCTCAAATCATCAGTCGAAAAATACGGCGAGCTAAGCTTTGAGCTCAATAACCGCCTCTCTAATATAGAGAAACATCTAGAAAGTCAAAACAAACATCTTGAGGAGGTAACCATCGAGAATAAAGTTTTGAAATCTAGAATAAGCGATTTAGAGGTCCGCGTCAATAAGGCCGAGCAGGGCCTCCTCTGTAGGTCTTTAGAAATTAGAGGTATCCCTTTGCGCCCGGGAGAAACGCCTGTGGCCCTTGTGACCAGCGTAGCGGCAGGCCTGGGGATAAAAATCACAGCGGGGGACCTAGACTTGGTGGAGAGGCGCCAGCCAAAAAATGATGACCCGAGACCGCCTTCTCTTATCGCCCGATTCGTGAGGCAATCGATGCGCGACGAACTGGTGAGAAATAGAAAAGTCAAGAGAGACTTCTCGACGCGAGATATAGGATGGCAAGAGAATGATGCTCACCAAATCTATCTCAGCGAGGAGATGTCTCCGATGAATAGACATCTGTATTGGCTCGCCAGGCAGAAGAGGTCGGAGAAAAGAATTAAGTATGTATGGTTTGCTGGTGGTAGAGTGCGCTGCCGGAAGAAAGATGGCCACCCTGTCATCTATATCGACAAGGCCCAGGATCTGGACGTCTTCGGCTGACTCCTAGGCACCTGTCTACCTACTGGCTGTGACCCGGAATCGATTTTGGCATCCACTGATGGTTTCTCTTTCTCCCGAAATATTTATTTACTAATTATCTTTTTCTTAAAGTTATTTTTTTTTCTTATTCTACTTGATATGGAGTTTTCCTCCTTTTACTGTCTTCCTCCAAATGGACTTTGTACTATTCTTATTTCATTCATTCATGTTTTTTTTTAAAACTAGGTTTCGATTATCTCGTCGATTCCATAGCGTCTTCCCTCCACACTCTGTTTACTTTCCCACCTACTTTCCGGTATGCCTAATGTCCTAACCACCTGTCATTTTAACGCTCAATCCTTGTCCGCTCATTTTGATAAATTCCTTCAATATTTCACTCACAACTTCTACCACATTATCGCAGTCACCGAAACATGGCTAAAGCCCTATATTCCTTCCTCTTCTGTTTCCCTCCCTAATTACTCCTTTCTCCGTCATGACCGGATTGGCCGGACTGGCGGAGGGGTGGGTCTGTATATCCATTGTATCCTGAAATCCCGTATCCTAGATGTTTCTTTCAATTCCGATTCTCCTCATATCGAATTCCTTTTCGTCACAATCTCCTGTAACACTCGTCCTCTCCTGTATGCTGTAGTATATCGCTCTCCTTTGGTCCCTTTTGATCCTTCCTTTGAATCTCTCCTTTACAAATATATTCCCATGTACAATAACATCATAATTAGTGGTGATTTTAACACCAACCTCCTCATTGACTCCAGTGAAAAACTATATCTTGAAAACCTCTTCTTTTCCCTTTATCTATTTATTGTCCCATATGGTCCTACTCACCACCTTTCCAGATCCGACACCTGGCTAGACCTGCATGTCATCGATTCAGGACATAAACTTCTATCTGCATCCCAACTTCCGGTTCCGTTCTTATCATCCCATGACCTCATCCAGATAACATATGATTTCCAAACTCCAGTGTTCCTACCCAAAACTATATCTTTCCGTAACCTAGATAGTCTAACCCGAGAAAATATTTTACCCGACCTTGAATCTTTAAACTGGTATGAAATATATTCCTGCTCTTCCATCGATTCGATGGTAGACATCCTCAACTCCAATTTACTTAGTATCCTTGACTCCCATGCTCCTCTCAAAACCACTACCTTTCATCGTCGACCTGCTCCTTGGTGTTTCGAGATATAAAAGATTTACAAAAAAGGCGTGAGGCAGCCCGTAGATGCTTTACCGACGTACCAGACAGACAGATGACTACCAAACGTTTAGGGCACTCCGCAATCTGACACAGACAGCAATTGGGCAAGCGAAATCGAAATACTTTCACGATGCCCTCTCCTCAGCACCTGATTCCAAATCAAAATGGCAAATACTTCGCAAACTGTCCCTCTGCAAATCCTCTTCCTCTGAAGTATTTCAGGTCTCACCCGATGAATTAAATTCATATTGCTCATCTGCTTCCACAAACGATTCTTCTCAACTTCCCTCCGACTCTCCGCTAGTTCCTTCATTTAATCCCGATAATTTTTATTTTTCCGATATCTCACCGACTGACCTAATTCCCTCGGTTATGAAATCCCACACCAATTCTATAGGATTTGATGGTATACCTGTCAAATTAATAAAATTATGCCTTCCCGAAATCTTACCTGTCCTACTCTACATATATAACTTTTCCCTCCAAAACTCCGTATTCCCTACCTCCTGGAAAAACGCAATTGTACACCCTATTAATAAAACCTTTAACCCCACTTCTCCTAAAGACTATCGCCCTATTTCTATTCTCTCAAAACCTTTCTTAACCACTCGAAAGAATAGTTCAATCTCAACTATCAAGGTTCCTCGAAAATTCCAAACTGCTTGATCCTCTCCAATCTGGTTTTCGTCCCGGCTTTTCCACTCAGTCCGCTCTCCTAAAAATCACCAGCGACATTCATACTGCTATGGACGAAAAAAAATTGACAGTGCTCATACTTCTGGACTTTACAAGAGATTTTGACTCTCTTGACCATTCTATCCTTTTTTCCAAACTAAAATCTTTATCATTTTCCAATAGCACAATCCGTTGGTTCCAGTCTTTCCTTTCCAATAGACCTCAAGCTGTTACCATTCCTAATCACCCTCTATCTTCCTTCTTAGCCCTTTCGGCAGGTGTGGCCCAGGGCTCAAGTATCTCCCCTCTCCTGTTCAATTCCTATATCAATGATCATCCCAATTCAATTCTTCACTGCTCCCATCATTTATATGCTGACGACTTTCAGATCTACCTATCTTTCCCTCCTGAGTTATTAGTAGCATTCAACAAAATTCAGGAAGACCTTGATAGAATCAGTGCCTGGGCAACCCTAAATAAACTAAGGCTAAATGCTATGAAAACTCAGGCCATCCTAATAGGTTCCAATTCCCTCCTCAGAGCCAATACTACATTTCCTTGTCTAATCCTAAATGATCACCCAATTACCTTCAGTTCCACTGTCAAAAACCTAGGTATTACCATAGACCAAACTCTTTCCTGGAAACCCCACATTGCTCAAATTTCCAGACGAACTATAAATACTCTTAAGTACTTCCATCGCTCCCGTCACCTCCTCCCACTTCCCACCCGTAAGATGTTGGTTTCCTCGCTTATTTTCCCCCACTTAGATTATTGCTGCGTGGTATATGGGGGCCTCTTGACTGTACTTGACGACAGACTCAAGCGGATTATGAATATGTTTATAAGATTTATCTTAGGTACCTTCAAGAGATCATCAGTAACCCACTTATACAGCGAATTGAAGTGGCTCCTACCTTCCATCCGTAGACAATATTTCCTAGGGACATACCTCTACCAAGTCATTAAATCTCAACATCCTCCATATATTCACAATATCCTTCAATTCAAATCCTCAATTCACTCACTTGAAACCAGATCACGCCATTCTGACCTTTACATTCCTACCCATAGGACCAAATCTTTTGATAATTCCTTTTATATCCGCTTTGAATCTCTCTGGAATTCCCTACCTAATCATATTCGCCATGCTTCTTCCCTTCTCTCATTCAAATCCCATCTTTTCCTACACCTTCTAAGATCCCAGAGAGACGCACACTAAATGTAAAATTGTTATTTCACTATCTTACTTTTAACTTAAGATAATTTTATTTTTATTTTATCAGAATCCTAGAGTTATGGATTAATTCATTTATTTTATTTATTTGGAAATTGTTCAGCTCTATTATTTTATAGTAGATTTTTTTTCTTTGGTTTATATTCCATATATTTTTTATATATCTATATAAATAGACATATTTAAACTGGAACAGCTGGAGGCTATTGAAGTTAAAAGTTGTTAAAAAAATTACGAAAACAATTTTCTGTTTTCTTGTCGTTTCAGGATATTTCTTGAACAATAAATCAACGTTATAACGCGACAATACCCGATTCTTAGTTGAAGTTATTGTTCGTTCGCGAAAGTAACTGTTTCTTTACCGAGTGTGCAACCCCGACTGCACCGCTCGGTAAAAATGAACGGTAATGAGGCAACTAAGGAAGAATTGAAGGCCGCGGAACTACCTTCACAGCGTAATAAGGAATCCAAAGCAAAAGAACCCAAAATATTATCTGGTGTTAATGTAGAAACCAAGAAGACCTCAACTCGTTTAACGTATGCCCAAATGACGACAAATCAACCTGTTTCACACCGTGAGTATGCTATTGTCCAACCAACTATTAAGGGTATTAAGCAAAAAGACTATGTAGAAGGTTTAGCGGAACTTTTAGATCCAAAATGTATCCGTTTCGCTTCACGTATCTCTAATAATAGATTTTGCATCCACCTAAATTGTAAAGAACAAGTAGATCAACTACTATCCAACCACAGCACTTTAACCATTGGTGAGAATGTAGTTCCAATGAGGCGGCTGGTAAATCCTGCCAAACGCATCATTATATCCAATGCTTGTCCGAGTATTCCTAGCAGCCTTATTGAAAGTGAATTAAAAATATTAGGTATTAGATTACTCTTTCCGATTACGTTCTTGAAGGGGGGATACCAAAATTCTAAGGTCAGCCACATCTTGAATTTTAGGAGGCAGGTGTTTATTGTACCGGAAGACTTAGAAAAACTTTCAAGTTCAATTGTACTCACCCATAATGGGCTTACCTCACGCATTTTCTTTTCTGAGGACGTATTACTTTGTTATGTCTGCAAGAAACCAGGCCACTTCGCGGATTGCCCAGATTCAGATTCCTCTGATTCTACGCCAAAAGAACTGCATCCTCAAGCTACCCACCAACCCGATACAGTCACTGAAAAAAACTATCAAGAAACGGAAAATCAGACATCACTTAATAAAAATAGCATAAATATTGAACAACTTGTCTGTGCCCAGACTGAACCAGTAAAACCCCAACAGAAACCACATTGTTCGCGAGATATTGAACCTATCTGTAAAAATGAAAAAATTGAGCAAACATCGGCTCCTCCAGGAGATCATCAACGACGTAAAGAATCACCAACGATAGGTAAAACGAACAAAAAACAAGTATCAGACACTACAAAACAAGACAAATTACAACACAAAGCAGATCCACCTACAAAACCTACTGTATCCCAAGCAAAATGTAAAATTCAAAAACCTACAATTAGAGACATTTTAGAACCGGTTCGTATTCAAGTAACAAATGATCATCGATACCCTCTAGCCTTTACGAAATTGTGTCTATTTTTAGAGATGGCCCAAGCCGAAAAACCATCGAACATAAAACAACTTGCCTCACAGTTTACCAGAAACACCACTGGACTAAAAACAATGCTAACGGAAATAAGACATAAACTAACAAACAGAGGAATCAAGATAAAGGTCTCCAAAATCATAAAAGAACTATGTAGTGCAACTCCAGATCAAATTACAGAATCCTTTTCAGATTCTAGCGATTCAACACTTTCCGGTGTTGGTTTGGCTAGACAATAAATTTTAATATTCCAAATAGAGCCATTAATACAGTGGAATTGCAATGGTATTTTTCGCCATTATGAATACTTTCAGAAACTATTGAGCGAAGAAAATCCATTGTGTTGCTGCCTCCAGGAAACACACTTAAAAGAAGGTCAGTTACTGAATTGCAAAAATTATTGTGTATACCGAAGGGACAAACAGGGTACCGAGAGATCATGGGGAGGGGTCTTAACATTGGTAAGAGCTGACATTTTCTCAGAGGAGCTGAAATTAGACACCCATCTCGAGACCGTAGCAGCGGTGATTAAAGGTACACAATCCCTGACGGTTTGTAATATATACATACCGCCAGCAATTGAGTTCTCGAGGGAGGACATAGAACACATTGTTGATCAGTTACCGAGGCCATATCTCCTTCTGGGAGATTTTAACGCTCACAGCTTAGTCTGGGGTTCTCCTTTGCAAGATAATGGACATAGAGGACATAAAATCGTAAAATTTTTAGAGGATAGCAGCACAGCCACTATTCTCAATACTGGATCTCCAACCCACTTCTGCTCAGCTAGAAATGGCTTTTCTGCCATTGACTTGACTATTGTAGACGTTAGATTGGCACCTAAATGTACCTGGGAAACCAAAACCCACCTATATGGTAGTGATCATTTCCCTATCATTGTTAGGATCCAAGGATCATCACTGCCACATAATTTAAAGCTACATTGGAAGTATGCGGCGGCCGACTGGGAGAGCTTTCAGAAATCCTTTATCGTGAATAGCGAGAAGCTTGAAAGTAATGAAAATGACGTAGACTTTAAGGTAACAATCTTGAATGAAATAATACTGCAAGCTGCTCACGAGAATATTCCAACTGCTTCAAAAGTACAACTTAGGAAAAGAGTACCGTGGTGGAATGAGCGATGTCAAGCAGCTATTCGAGATAAAAAACGGGCCTTAAACAAGTATAGAAGAAGCCGGTATATAGGCGATGCCATTGAATTCAAGAGACTTAGGTCCATTGCAAATAGAATTATTAAAGATAGCAAGAAGTCGTTGTGGAAAGAATTCGTCTCGTAAATTAATTACGAAACTCCTGCCGCCCCAATGTGGACCAAAATTAGATCGATCCGTGGAATCAGAAACAACAAAGGAATACCTGGTTTGGAAATCGAAGGGGAAATAGTCACTGATCCCACAGAAATAGCGGAAGCATTGGCAAAACAATTTTACTTATTTTCTTCAAGCTCCCACAGTGGGAAGGAAACAGTAGAAAGGATCGAACAGGAACAAACACAAAACGGTACTCATACTTATCGCAATGATTATTATAACGTCCCATTCTCAATGGAAGAAATGGAAACGGTGATTAAAAACAGCCGTAATAAAGGTGCACCTGGTATTGACGAGGTTTCATATGAAATGATAAAACATTTACCATATGAAGGGCGTTCTCATTTATTACGATTGTTCAATGACATCTGGGAGACTGGGCGTATTCCTAGGCTATGGAAAACATCAATTATCGCACCTGTCCCGAAGAGAGATATTTCCATACATCCCAAGGACTTTCGACCTATTATATCGTTACTACCATGTTTCTCGAAGATACAAGAAAAAATGGTGAACACCAGGCTTGTGCACTTTATGCAACATAATAAACTGTTGATTCCTCAACAATTTGGTTTCAGAGAACATTATTCAACGATAGATGCAACAATGTCCCTGCAGTGTGAAGCCGAAGAAGCTTTCGCCCAAAAAGAACATTTGATAGCTGTTTTTCTCGACTTAGAAAAGGCATATGACACCATGTGTAAGGGGAACTTGATGCGAATTCTAACAAATTATGGAATTCAGGGAAACTTGTGGTCTTACATCGCCGATTTCCTCAAAGATAGAATGTTTCGAGTCAGAGTTGGATCATCGTTGTCATCTCTTAAAACTTTGCAAAATGGTACACCTCAAGGCTCACCTCTAAGTGCTACGCTATTCCTCGTTGCAACAAACGATTTGTCCAAGATTTTCGAAAGAGCTATTAAAGTTATATTATTTGCCGACGATATATTGCTCCTAATTCGTAGCAAATCCCTTGAATTTATTAAGTGGAAGCTTCAGAAGGCGTTGAGAAAAGCTCAAATCTGGGCTCGAAAAAGTGGCTTTAATTTTTCTACACAAAAAACCAAAGCCATGCATCTATGCAGATTGAGAGGATGCTCTACAAATCCAACTTTGAAATTAGGAACGGAAGACATCCAATTCGTAGATCATCAAAAGTACCTCGGTCTCCAATTAGATAGAGGTTTGAAGTGGATTCCCCATATCAAAAATCTTAAGAAAGAATGCTTGAAAAGGCTCGGTCTCCTCAAGTGTCTTTCACACTCTGGTTGGGGAGCAGATAGAAGCAGCCTATTAATTGTATACAAAGCAATAATACAAAGCAAGATTGGCTACGGTTCTTGTGCTTTCGGCACCGCGAAAAAAAGTATTCTGCGGATATTAGATCCCGTACACAATGCGACACTTAGGATATGCTCGGGTGCCCACAGAACGTCTCCGGTCGAAAGTGTAAGTGTCGAAATTGGTGAACCCTCCCTTGAGTCAAGAAGACATTATACAATGGCAAAATACGGAGCAAAAATAGTTTCAATTCCAAAACATCCATTAAAAAACGTTCTATTCGGTGCAGAATCATTATTAAGAAATGGATAATGGAAAAAAAAAAAAAATACTTGAAATAACCTCATCTCTGAATATTGATCTAGCCATCGTTTAACAGTTACCAGAAGTCTGTAAACCAAGTTGGTGTGCCCCTAAAATTCCAATCATAGAATCTCCACATTTTTCTAAAAGGGCACTAGCTCCTCAAGAAAATCAAGTAGCCTTTTTAGAACTAATAAGTAACTATCCAGATCATAGCATCCTTTATACGGACGCATCTAAAACAGGAGAATCTGTAGGTTTTTCGGTCATAACGGCGAATGAAGAACTTCTATACAACCTTCCAGAAGCTTGCTCAGTCTTCACAGGAGAGGCCAATGCCATCAGAGAAGCTCTGTTGTATATAAGAGGTTCAGAGCATTATCAAAAATTTGCCATTGTGTCCGACTCAAAGAGCGTTTTGAAAGCTATTCATAGCTCAAAGATTAGGCATCCAGTGGTGGCAGAAATCCATAATATATACCGTGAAATCCAGATGAAGAATAAAGAAGTGGTGTTAATATGGGTTCCCGCTCACAGTGGCATATATGGCAATGAAAAAGCCGATGCCGCGGCAAACTGTGCTCGTCGTTTAACATCACCTCAAGCAACGATAGTCAACAAAGTCCCTCTGCAAGACTGACAAGGCAGTTCAGATCTTTACAGAAGGAAAAGTGGCAGGTCGAATGGAATGCAAATCCATCTAAATTAAATGAAATAAAAAAAGATTGTGCCCGTTGGAAGACCTCCAACAGAAAGTCAAGGAGAGAAGAAGTGATCCTCTGCAGACTTCGGATAGGACATAGTGAGTTCTCCCACGGCCACCTTCTGCAAGGTTTAGAAGCCCCAACATGTAGAAAATGTGAGACAGTGAGAACAGTAAAACATATATTGTTAGATTGTCCAATCTTCAACAAATTAAGATTTTAAGTAAAAATGGAAAAAACTCTAAAAGAATTATTACAAGATGATGAAAAAAAAAGCCAATATCCTCTTGAAGTATTTAAAAAGAAGTTTATATTATAATAGAGTGTAAAATGTAAATGTGAACGCCAATGACCCACTAGGGTAGAGGCGACATAAATAAAATATATAAATAGATCTTATTTTTATTTTTTACACATTTGTAAATAAAAGTTTATTTTATTGGTCTCTCGGCCAACATATTGAAGTGTATATTTTCTGTACAACATTGGTATTCTTAAGGGACATAGTCCCAGAATAAAGTTGTTTTATTATTATTATTATTATTATCTTATTAAAAAAAATTGTTTATTATTATTTATCTTGGACATAATCCACCATGTGTTAAATATGGAATAGTTGACCTACAGTAGCTCACAGTGAAAAAGATACACCTACTATATTTCTATAAATATGTCAAAAATAACTTATTGCGCTTATTTTTATATGACCTATAAATGTATATGGAATGAGAATACATTCTTGAATACAGATTAACTTGCATAGCTCTCTAACATTAGCGATGGATTAAATACTACATAAGAGGATTACAAACCTTTGACCTATCTCACAGTGAAAATGATACACCACTCATGTTGCCATTGTTTACACCACTCATTGTTTTTAATCAGTTTTAGTTCTATCCAGGCTTTTTAATGACCCCAAGCATTCTTTGTTGACATTGAAAGAATGGCTTACATTTAACAGTCCCAAACTTATAAAGACATCTGCGCAGTCACCAGATTTAAATGTCATTGAACATTTGTGTGCAAAATTGGAGACAGAAATTCGAAAACATAATATTACAAAAAAAGAAAATCTAAAAAAAAACTCTTGGAAGAAAGGGAGAAAATTACCCCGGATTTTACCTAAAAACTCGTGGAATCCATCCCAAACCGCTCAAGAGAAGTAATCAACAGCAAAGGACCTCCAACAAGATATTAAAGTTATATAAAATTATTTTTAAATTGAATTTTATTAAAGTGCATCATTTTCACTGTGAGGTCTGGTATTTAATTTTGTCATTTTTATGCCCAGGCATTATTAATTATTGTTGAAAAGAGATATTTATTTTTTTCGACATAAAATGTGTAATATTTTAGGCAGAACCTTTTTAAAAAAAATATATCATTGTACATAATAAATGAAAATTTTGTGAAATTTGTATAGTGTATCATTTTCACTGTGAGCTACTGTATGTATATATTGAAAGATGAGATGATCGGGATGGCGGCAATTAAATAATTATAGTACTAGTGAATAAATTGATTAAAATGAATAGTTTTCGCAATTTTGTTACAATGTCTTTACCACCACACGAACCTCCACCTCATCCCTAAAATCCTTTTCACTTCAGGTATTTGTGAACTGTCTTATCGCTGCGAATTAAAATGCAACAAAAATGAAATAAATGAAGAGAGAAAATGCATATAGTATTTAATAAAATTAAAAAAAATAATGATGGCATGGACCATAACTTTATACTTTTCGGAAGAATGAGGGGGGGGGGGTATGAATTTAATTCAATTATAAAGCTCCTTCTCATATTAAATAGTAGATACTTCTTAAAATATGAAACGCTTTCATTTTATATATCTATAGGCCTCAAAATAAATCGAATGTTTCAAAATTTATGAAATAAAGTATTTTATCATTTTTAAAAATAACAGTAATCAATTGTTCATGTGGCTACAATGCTAATTTACTGTGTTGTCAAAACCATATGGTGACTCAAATGGTATCATAGGTACATATAACCATGGCTGAAGTTGTTCCAGAGAAAAAGAATTTAGAACTAATTTTCAAAAGACTTCGTTCGATCCCAACCAATAAGGTTCTGATTACCTATGTATTTAATTTGAATAGTTTATTGAAAACAATGTTTTCTTGATAGTGTTGTGTCAATGATCTGTTTTATCTTTTACTCTTAGATTTGCTTTGATTGTACTGCTAAAAATCCTACATGGGCCAGTATCACCTATGGTGTTTTCATATGCATTGACTGTTCTGCTGTGCACAGGAGCTTGGGTGTACATTTAACTTTTGTTCGATCCACACAATTGGACATAAACTGGACTTGGCTGCAGATTCGGCATATGCAACTCGGAGGAAATGCTAATGCAGTAAGTCTTTATTTTGTTATTAGCCATAAATTTGCTTACAATGTCAATATAATTACTGGAATGTTAAAATAGTTATGTTCTCTGTTTTAAGTAAAAGTTCATTAACTTGAGTGAATTATTAGTATTAAATTTTGACAGCTGAGAAATTATGGGTATTTATTCAAGCACTTACATTAGCAGTTATGTCCCTGAAAATTTTGTTCCAGTTTCTAATTTAATTCCTTTTAAAAATATAGAGAAAATTGATTTATTTTAATTTATTATAGTCTCTAATCTTCAATTAATGTTTAGACTAGGCAGTATAGATTTGATTGATTACTTATGAAAATTGTTTTCCTGTAGTAGTTTGTTTTCCTTTTTTTGTCCAAACTTCAAATGTTCTTAAAATTTAATTTTTAATTTAACTTTTATATTTTTAAAGTTTTTGTACTGACAACTAAGGCTCCTAAAACAAATTAGTCTGTCTTGAATGTTGCGGTGTTGAATTTATTCCCAAATGACACTGATGTGATAGTAAGGTAGTTCATTAGGTATGTTTGCTTAGTCAAGATAGTACAACAATGGATTAATCAAAGAGGTGATAGCCCAATCTGTTTTCTGGATAGGAATTTAGGCAATAAATGTCTTGTGATGTGTACACTACTGTCAATTTCAGTTATGGATTTCTTAACAAGTAAGTAAGAATACTTGAGCAATAGTAATATTGGGCTTCATATTTTTATTAATTGTTTTTTATATACTTCCTGATAACTTATTAGTGTTGTAGTATTGTAAGAGCAATTGAACTTGGTCAATGAAATTTTTATATAAAAGTTGATGTTTTATTTTGTTAGTTGATTCTGTGCGATTTTCATAAGAACTCAGTTTAATTGTTATTTTTGATTTGTTGAAATATTTAATACTCTAAAACTTTACAACCTCATGAAGGATACTAAGTTCAGTAAAAAGGAAAAACTGTTTGTCGATTGATGTGCAAGGAGTTGGTCTTGTTCATTTTCTACAGTCAAATTTTCTCTTAATGAAAGGTTTGTTCCTCATTCATATACAACATTGCAACGCCTAAATTGTAAAATATTGAATTAAAAATATATGCAGAATTAAATAAACACCTCAAGTATGGTTATATCCATTATTATCATATCATCATATATCATATCCGCAACATTTCATTTTGTGGTTTTTATTAAATATCTTGACTGGCCTGATAAAAATATTCTGTGATTTTCTACTGTTTCATAAAATGATTAACATTTAAAAACAATGGTTTTGTTTTGTAAGTTTTATTTTTGTTACCATATTTATTATTATTATTATTTTTTTGTGTGTTAGGAATCATTCTTTCAACAACACAATTGTCATACCAAAGATGCACAGCAAAAATATAATTCTCGTGCAGCACAGCTGTACAAGGAAAAACTTCATGCTGCTTCTGTGCATGCTATGCAAGTACATGGAACAAAGGTAAAAATTACTTTATATAAATTTCAGGTTTCTTAAAATTTACATTTGATATATTTATATCTTGATTCACTATTTATATTGTAAGTATTTCTACCCATTCCTTCTACGGTCTGGCACAAACAGATTAGTCCCTGTTTTTTATTTTGTTTTTTAATTTGATAGCACTTTCTCATCAATCCTACACATCTAAGTCCACTTTTATATTATATATTTGTTTAAAAATGAAATATAACTTCTCATTTTAAGTGAGCATTGTCATGTATTCAGAATCCCCCAAAATGCAATGGATAGTATCACTAGATAATACATATGATTTCATTTAACATAAGGAAGTATTAAATTAATTAAAATTTTAAAATGTAAATAAATTACTTTAAGATATTTTCAACCATAATTAATCAATGAACAATTATTAGAACCAGTCCAAAAGAATTATATATATTTTCATTACATCAAATTTTATCCACTTGGGCCTAAATAAATTACTAAATTAATAGATAATCCATCTAATGGCTTTTATTTTAAATCGGTAATTTTTTGCAGCTGGAGTGTTGTTAAAAGCCATGTGTTACAACCATACATTACTTACCGGTCTAAAAGTTTTGTAAAGCCTAATGTTAGTGGTCCTGCTCAGAAATCCATTTCTGGAAAAGTTAATTAGAGCAAAATATGCTTTATTTCCTGCAACTAATCTTGCTCTTATCTCCTCATCTTCATTGTTAAGGGACCTGAGATTGACCACTTCTAATGTGTAATTGATGATAACACATGTACGTTGGAGGTGCACTGTCTTCTTTCTTCTTAATGCCATCACTTTGTTTTTTTTGCTTATTTACTCTGAGACCCATAGGTCACGCTTCTGCATCAAGCTTAATGAACACACCTCTTACACTGGCTAGGGATCTTCCAATGACCAACTTATCATCTGCATATGCCACTATCGGGGCCAGTTACACCTGGTCAGCCTGATGAGCTTATCCAGTATACCCAATTCGACCATAGCTACAAATAAGAAATCCCTGTTGGTAGAGTCATATGCTACTTCAATATCCAAAAACAGCATCCATACAGACCTCTCTCATCTTTTCATAAAAACAATCTATTCTGTTGCATCAGAATCCTCCTAGTTAGTCCCCAAGTACTGCAATGGGACTATTATCCTATATAAAGGAAGTGAAAAGACCTTATATGCAATGGTGAGTAACTTGATTCCCCTGTGGTTCTTACATTGCATGAACACTTACCAGTTTTAACATTTTAAGGAATTGAATTATCACTAAGATCCACAACTTTCCATGCCGGTTTCAACTGTTGTAAAGCTATATTATTTAAATCATACTGTCAGTGTGTGAACTCAGCTATTTCAAATTGTATAATATCCCAGATTCTCTTGTTAATGCAACCCACTTTTCAACCAATCATCCTAAACATACCTTATTTTTATGAAAACCTTAGATTTTGTTCTTTTTCTTTACTTTAGTGGATGTAATTTTGCTTTCTTATTTACTCGTCATTATCTGCATTCCTTCGATTTTTATTCTCCATATTATATTACCTCCTGGGTGTGTCCTTCACATTATAGTATTCCATTTCCTCCCATGCATGTATAGTGTCCTGACCACCTGTTTACATTAATACCCTGTCCTTACCCATAAATCAATATTCTTAATATCAACGCCCCACACAATCCCAGGATTTGATTAGATTCCTATTAAATTGCTATTAAAATTATGTCTTTCTGAAAATCTAACTACCTGTTTTTCTCTTGTTATTTAATTTTTCCTCCAAAATTCAGTATTTCCTCTTAAAAATAGCCTTAAATTAATGTTTTAAAAAAATTGGGTATAATTTTCTTATTTTTTTATCCTAAGATGAAGTCCCTTAAGCATGACTGCTGTTCACTATGAAAAAATGTATCATTGTATTTATTCAATTTAATTCCTATCCTTGTTTTAATATCCTTTATTTTCAGCTGTTTCTGGACTACGATATTGATCATGATAATCATTTGGAAGAATCCAGCAAGGAATATGATTTTTTTGAAGACCATAGTTTTTCCCAGGTAATTAAGAACATACATTTATTTTTTTATGATTTTTCATATTTATTTCAATTTTTAATTTTAAAGTGCATTTAATACAGTTACTAATTACACTGGTCTGCAACGAAATCCTTCTTTAAATAAAAATATGATAAATATGAAGAGCTTAATATACTAAATCGATGTTTGCTTTTTGCAGAAATTTTGTTTTTCTCTTCTCATAATTACGTGGGTTTTTTTTATGACGTTGTTGCATTACGCTGTTCTATTCAATTCAGATCGTCTCAGTACTAATGAAAACTGGTCTTGCTGATAGAAAGAGAGAAAGATATTGGATAACGGAAATATGGAGTTTGTATTGAAAAAATTAAATATATACAGGATACGTGAGACATTTGTGCTGATCTAAAAGTTGTAATATTAACTGGACTGCAAGGAGGATATACCAAATTTGGTTGCTTTTTATGCAAACGGGACATTCCAGCAAGAAAAAAGTATTACATAGTAAAAAATCTAGTGCGAGAAACACATGACTTTCACTTACCTCTGTTATTAATATTAATTTAAGAATTTTTAAACAAATTTAGAAACGAAAATAAATTGTTAACGAATTATTTACATCTGATTTTAATAGAAAGATGTGTTTTACTAAATAATATGTTTTAATATTATCTACACAATTCAGTAAGTTTTCATCTCTCCGTGTTAGAACTACTTGGAGCGTTCGGTGATGACAGTCAGTGGCCAAGCAGTGAAACAATTGCATTAAAAAAATATTTTTTTAGTTTTCTCCTTTAGTTGGATACCTAATTCATTCAACTTATTACCTGTTTTTTATCAATGGTAATAAGATGATATGGTTATTTTTATAGAATATACAAAATTATAGGTACTTTGGAGACTATTTCAATCAGAATGAAACCTACATGATATTAAAGCCCATCAAATTTTACATTGATATAGCGAGTTTCATCAAAATCTTTAGAGCCGTTTTTGAGAAAATCGTAATAAGGTGCTAAATGCATGGGATAAAGTAGGACTTCCGGTCAGCCGATTTTAATGAAAAATTTGCTGTAACGTCTCGGGGGTATAGTAGTCTTAAATATGAAATTTCAGTTCCGTACAACTTTTTGTTTTTGCACTGGAGTTACCACACACGGACACACAGACAACAAAATTCAAAAATTTTCATGATCGCAATACTTTTTCTTACTATATATTTCATATATAGGTAAGTGAAAGTAAAAATTGGCCACAAAGAATGCGTTTGATACCTGGAGTCAAGAATGTAAAAGAAGAACCTTTAGTTTCAAGTGATATAATTTTTCTACCACCTCTCCTCATAAAGTCGGAAACAAAGCTTTTGTATGAATATTTTTTTTAAAGCCATGGACAAGGACGGTGGAGGTTTTCAAAATCTCAAAACTAAATTTCCTCGAATCAGCGACGCCAAATTGAAAGAAGGAATCTTTGTGTGTCCACAAATATGAGAGCTCATAAAGGACTCCAATTTTGAAAGTACATTAAATAAAGCTGAAAAGAGAGCATGGACCGCTTTTGTATAAGTTTTTTTATAATTTTGTTGGAAACACTAAAAAAGAGAACTACTGTGGGATCATCTTTGAACTTATTTCTTCATACGAAGCCCTAAAATGCAATATGTTCCTTAAAATTCATTTCTTGGTTTCTCATTTGGACTTTTTTCCCACTAATCTTAGAGCAATATCAGATGAACACGGCAAAGGGTTTCATCTAGACATATTGCCCATAGAAAAACACTATGTTCAGAAGCGATGCTTGCCGATTTCTGTTAGTTGCTTCGCCGTGAAACACCTATAGAAAAAATGAAAAGAAAGGAAACTACAAAGTGAAATAGTTACTAACAACCAGCAATAAAAGTATCTAATGATTTGTAGGTTTTGTAACATTTATTCAACATTTCTATCAGTTTGAACAATTATAATATATTTTTTTAGCAAGAAGTAAGTTTCATTTAAAATCACCATTGAAAAAAAAGTTTAAGTGACGCGGAAGATTTAATACTGTATTTCTATTTAGAATTATCTAATTTATCATTCGTTAAGCATAAAATAGAAAGGAGGGAAATTTTTTTCATACCAGTGTTATATTCATTGCACCTAGATTGTTTCGAAATATATTATGAAACATTTTTGTAATGAATAAACAGTTTTTCACTTAATATTGCGATTATATATATATTTCTGATGTTTTCATTAAATTGTATACTTATATTTAAAAAAAAAAAAATTACTATATTGTTTAAAAAAAAAGCAAGAAAAAAAGCGTAATGTATTAAAAAAATGTATACCCTAATGGAGTGAGAGCCATTAGGAGGGAGGGTCTACAAAGGTGTGCCATACCTTAAAAATCACAGAGGAGAGGTGAAAGAAAATGTTCAAGACCCTACAAATACCACTTCAGTTTTAAATGAATTAACATTTTTTTTATTTACATAAGCTAGAAATTTGATTTGTAAATAGAAATATGATTTTATCCTGGGACTTAGTCCGTTTAGAAAAACATTTATATTACAAATAAAGGCAACATGTCTGGCCAAATTATATTAAATAAATTTGATTATTTACCGGCTTAATTATTTACAAAGATAAAGGAGGGAGAGAAACATATATAAACAAATAACTAAAACAATAGACTGTGAAGTTAAAAATACACTAATTTTGAACTAAAAAAAAATGAAATTCAGTCATTATAATGATTTAGTACTTCTGAATTAAAATCAAATTTAAAGTTTGACTATCAATGAGCATCTGTTTGGGTGGGGAAAGGAGTGATTTGAATGCAGATAAGGAAGAAGCATTATGTATATTGGAAAGAATGGATGTCCAGAATGCTGTGGAATGGGCTAGAAAGGATCAACTGAAGGCTAGGATCTACTAGTTCCATGGGATGGGTTAAAAAGGTTCGGAATGAATCTTGTTTCCAGCAAGTGGATTGAGGATTGAAGGAGATAATGGATATAGGGAAGATGCTAGGATTTTATTGTTTGATAAAGGAATGATCCAAGGAAATAATGCTTGTATGTGGAGGGAAAGAGCCACTTCAGCTCATCGTTAAGGTGGGTCACTGGAGACCAACTCAAGTTACTGAAAACAAATCTTATAAAACAATTAGTGAGTTGCTTGAATTTGTCCTCAAGTACCTTAGAGAAGCCACTGTACACCACACAGCCATAATTGAAGTGGGGGGAAATATGTGATAAAAAGAGGAGCTTATGGGTGGATTGTAGAAGAAGGTGAAGGGGACGATGAAAATGTTTTAGGGTACTTGTATATAGAAAAGATTAGAATAGAAATTAATTTTTTCTTGGCCTGGGTCCCAGATATATACAGTAGAGATATATAATATGTCTGGCCAACAGACAGGATTTTGATTACAAGCTCTGCCATCACATCTGTCACCAGGGCTGCTAGAATTTCCCCTGGACAGACTGGAATGCTTCAGATTTTTTACAATTTACAGTCCTTGTTCTGCCATATGAAGGTGAACTTCAAGTTCGCTCAATCTATTTTTCAAACTTTATTTTCAAAAGTTAAATCTTCCAAATGTTTCGTTTGTCCTTCCAACTGTTTTTCAATTTTGGAAAGTCTTCCATTCAATTCGAAACTGAGTTCCTGATATTTCTCCAGCTTCAATTTTAATTTTTATATATGTGTATATATATATATATTATACACACTGCCAGACAAAATTAAAGGATCACTTCAATATTTTGAAATTTCTGAACTGTATAGGGTATTTTTGAAAATATTCTTTTTTCTTTGGAAGTCACACTTTATTATAAGGGTAATAAAAAAAAACAAATTCTTTTCTAGAAATTTTTAATAGGAAAACAAATCAAAAAATAAAAATGTCCTACAGTCTCAAAATGAAAAAGTAAATCTTTGATATGAAATGAAATAAAACTGAATAAAAAGGAAGAATTCAAGGAAAACTATCAATAATTGGTATTCCGACCTCTAGCTCTGATAATTGCTTCCATTCTCCTGCCCATTCCAGCGACCAGTGCTCTTACATGTTGTTCTGGGATGTTGTTCCACTCTTCCACTAACATTTCCCTTAAATCTGGGACAAAGGATTTCCTATTTTTATCTCTTATGTAATAATAATATAAATATTTGTAAGTGATCCTTTAATTTTGTCCGGCAGTGTATATATATGTATATACACACACACACACACACACACACACACACACACACACACATATATATATATATATATATATATATATATATATAATATATATATATATATATATAATGTTTTTTCTTCTTTTTGTATTCTTGATTCCTGGCTCTTGCTGATACATCTTTTAAACATCAATAACTATTTCACCAGCAGTAAATTATTTTTTTCTTTAATATATTTTTATGTAACCTCAAGATACCCTACTGAAAGGATAGGAAAGGTTTTCTACTGAATTCACATTTTTGGAGAATTTCTCATTGTGCCATTTCTTCATCCAGAGTAATTTGGAAGAATATTGCGTAATCAGTTAGGTAACTTAATGGGCCTGACTGATGAAAATAAGATGGCAGAGGTTCTCTTATATTATCTAAAAAAATTATTTCAAGTATAGAATATGATGTACCTATATACATAGGCGTTTTATTCATGGAAGGATGTATTTTACAGTATGTAGACCAGTTCCTACTTTGCTCTAACCATGCCTCTGAAAGATGTGATGGTAATACAATTTAATGAAGGTTTGTAAGCTATTCTAGTTGTAAATGAAATATTTTTTTCTGACAGGAAAGTGCAAGTGCTGCAGAGACTGTGATTACTACTAAGCCTCGTGGTGTTGAAGATCATGTTAAAACAGAGGAAATAAAGGGACCTACTGTTTCTATGAATGCTCCTACAACAACTGATAGAAAGCCAACAATTGGTGTTAGAAAACCTCAAGCTAAAAGAAGTGGAGTAAGTTCTATATCTGAATTTTTATTATAGTTCTTTTTTTTAATATTTGTTTCTTTTGTTTGTCCAATATAATTATTGGATATAAATATAATACATTGTTAACATCAAGCTATAATAGAAATATTGAACTAGTTTTATTAAATAGGAATCGTGATACAAATTTTAGGTGGTGCACATATTTTTGGTTGTTTGATTTATTTTGAGGTGACCTTTATGCATTTTGTGGCAGTGCTGACTGACGAATCTTAACATTACTGCTCTGCTTAATATGGTTTCTGAATCCAGGTAGCTGCCAGTGGTTGGCAATAAGGTCCGTCTTTTGGACTATTTTCTCCCACCAATATTGGTACCAGGGCCTTCATACCTTATGCCTCTTATTTTCCATTTCTGCATATTGTGTAACCTGTTACAATCCTTCTGCCTTAATTTCCCTTCGCTCTTTGTTTGCCGGGCATTTGAGTATGATATGTTTAACAAATTCATGACGGCGCGTACCACCGGTGCCCGCATTAGTCTGTACCATGGGGTGGCGCGTACCACAGGTGGCCCGCTTTAGTTTGTACCATGGGGCGACCCATACCACAGGTATTTCCATATCCATGTTATCTGTTATTTATAAGGACAAAATAATAAAAAAAAAAAATAAAACATTTTAACTACCTTTCGAGTTACATTTACTGGCAAAAATCTTTGCTAGTATGAAAAAAATGCACGAATTACACTAAGTCCAAAATAAGCACTAACTAGACTGTTAGTAAACGTACAACTCGTATACAGGTCTGAACAGGCAATAATCGATAAAACGTAGCATGAATTCGAGTGCCGCCCCACAGAGCAGGCATTGAAAATCGGTGCCGGCGTGAACGTGTTAAGGGTCATTTAAAATTTAATTTAAGTTTATTTTATGAAGATGTATGAACTATTCCAGTAGGTTTAGGTTTTGGGTTATTTTGAAGGTAAATGGATTTGTGATTATAAAAGTAATTTGTAATTATTATTTATCTTTCTCCTTGCCTGTTCAGTATGGTCTTACTCTTGGGTGTTTATCTGGACCTAAGACTCTCACTCTTTTATTTATACTGATTTTACTGTTCACTGATGGGTTAATTTTGTTAAATGATTGTATATTATTTGCCTGATCTAATGCTAGAAAGGATTCAGGTGTATGTCTTAATATGGTCCAACTATATGATTTGCCTTCTATAAAATGTTTTGCTTCTCTATAGGTCAAATTCTGGGTGTCCATTTACTCTTTTATATTTTTTTGTTTTATAAATTCTGGACATAGATTTTTGGCTTAAGAAGAATGCTTTTGATGGTAGTGAATACATTTCAGTAATGTACCGGAAGACAATTTTCCTCTATTTTTATTACAGTCTCACTTGGGTGAAGTACTTTTACATTGAGTGATGGCCATAGGAAAAAAAAAAAAAAAAAAATTGGCTCTGTACACTGATTGATACACTTACATTTCACGTGATGGATACTTATATAATTAGGGAGAAACTGACCTCTAAAATTTCTTTTGTATCTTGGTTCAAAATTTTCTTTTTGAACCTTTTAACTGTGATGACTTTTAGGGATTTGGAGTATAATGTTTTAATGTTATTCAATATGCCTTCCTCGGAATAGATTATTACCTATTCCTCTAATTGCTCCTTTTTTTTCCTGCATGATATGTGTAATATACACCAATGACATTTTTGTATTTTAAATTTTCCGAATTTACCATTATTTGTGTGTAGTTCCAATCACACAAATTCTGTTACAACCCAACCTAGTAATAAATAAAATGTTATTGTACTTTATGTTATTACTGGACAAGATTCATTTAATAGTTTTCCTGCAGTCTTTAGGTCTATTATTTGACTTATTTCAGCTCCTTCTGTCTACTTACTCTAAACAAAAACCAAATATGGATCCAAGTCTCTCTCTTGATATTACTTTGGTATAGAGTTTTGGATATTAGCCTCTGCCAAATGACCTTATCTTGCACAGCATTTCTCCTGTCATGAACACTGAGTGAATTCTTCAGAGAGGATCTTATTGGGCATCAACATACCTTCCATTCTTGCTACATGGCCTGCCCATCTGAGGAACACAATCTTGGATACCTTGACAATATCTGGGTTACTGAGGAGTTTATAAAGTTCTTGGTTACATAAAGTTCATCTTCTCCATGTTTTGTTTATTTTCATGGGTCTATAGATCTTTCCTAGGATCGTCCTCTCATATATCAGAAACCTATTCTCATCAGTCTTTATAATAGTCCAAGTCTCTGAGTCATACAATAACACTGGTTGAACCATTTTTTCTATAAAAAATAATAGATATAATGCTCTAGAGCATTATTTTAGTCTTCTTTACATAAATCTATACATTAAGGATAAGGTCATGCAGTGTTTTCTTGAATCTTTCTCCACTGTATCCAAAAAAACTCAAACTAGATGTTATCCATTCCAATTGCTTTATTATTCTTAAGCTTGTTTATGGCATCTTCAAGCTCGTCCTCTTACGGCAGTTCCGCACCCTCCATAGGATCCTTCTCACCTAGGTCTCCCAAGATTAGTAGGGTTCCATCTTCATTAGTTACCTTTGGTTTGAAACAAGACTTTTCTTCATTTAATCTATAGAAGAAAAGTTGGCTTTCGTTATTGCTTCTAAGATTCATAAGTTCTCTCATCTGGTTATCCTGCCACATACTTTTCTTCCTTTGTTGAACCCTTTTCTCAGCTCTCCTTGCCTCCTTGTAGACAGCATTAATGTGCATAGTGAATTCCGAGTCCTGGCAATGCTCAAGCAGTGGACTATGCCTAGGTTTGCTCCACTTTATTTATGACTTTATGGAAGTGGTCTGTCAGGATGGCCACTCTTCTGTATGCCATTCTCTATTTCTCCTGGTTTAGCCTTTAAGTCGAGAACAGCATACCTTTCACCATTAGTTCATGTGCATCCATAAAACTAATGAGTCCATGTCCATTGATAAGTCTAATCTTTCACACTCGTAAAAATACATTAAGACATTTTTCTTATTATTATTATCGAGATTATGGTTCTATAATCTAGTCATTTCAATCTTTATGATTTCTTGAAAGCAGATACGGACTGGGTAAAAATATCATGCACTTTCCTTCTAGTCTTTATTCTCTTTTGAACTTATTAACATTTTGAAAATTACTTTACATTCAATTTTCAACAGTTCGAAGTTAGATTAAATGCCCTGATTCAACTAATGTCCCATTTTTAATAGGAAAGGCTTTCTGCTTTTTGACCTGTCCTCTCAGGTCTTAAATGGCCATAGACAAAAAAGGTTGTTTATGTTGCTTTTTTTTATTTTCCTGTTACCCATCATGAAACAAATTTTATTATAACGCTTATTTAGTTCTCATTCTGGTTTAAGATTTGGTTTGTTTTATGTTGAATTGAATATTTTATTAGTCTGTAAAATAAATTTGTATTTTTTTATTTGCGATTTCAACATCTGAGCCATTATTATCTATTATATGTTGCCATCTCTCTGGTTATTTTTTTAACTCATTCTTTCTAAAACCTACAACTTCTGTGATTAACTCATCCATATGCTTTCTGCAGTTCACAAACAAATCAAAGAGTTTCTCATTAAGGGAGTTTTGCTGGGAGTGAAATAAGTGGTAATTTGTTGAGGAAAGTCAGGTGGATAGGGTGGGTGGGCTACTCTTTTTCACTCAGGATTTCATTCCATTTTTCATCCCCAGTTATAATTAAAAATAAGTCGTTGAAATGACGTTTAAGAAGAGCATTGATGATGGATATGCGGTTTAACAAATTTTTTTCTGTCAGTTATGAGGAACCCATATATTGCTCCTAAAAACATAAACACATCCTGCTATTCCTAGATGTTTGAAATGAAGGAAGACCAGAGTGAGAAGCATCATCCCATATCAAAATTACTGGTTCAGAAGCGACCAAACCACTTATGGGCAGTCCTTTATCCTAACATCTTATCACCTTATAGACTACAATTTGTTCTAGCTGTTTGCATTGCAGATTTTCCTGTACAGTAATAAAAAACACTCTAAATATCATAAATGTATTTTCTTTTCTTCCATTTTAACCCTGTTCTACAATTCTTGAAGAATTGTTCTACAAATCTCAACTGTGACTTATGCTTCCAAACATCTTAACTTATCTATTTAGATGTAAACATTATTGATAAAGTATTTTTTCGAAAACATAAGAAGGATTTAACGTATTATTGAAAAATTAAATGTAATTATTTTACTGCCAATACTTTTTTATTTCTTAGTTCTTAAATTGCATTGCCTTATGTTTTTTATATCTTCTAAAGTTTTTTTTTCATTTAATGTTGATTTATGTATTTTTTATGTTAATGATTTCAGAAATTTAGTTTATTTGTATTTTTTATTTTTACTTTAGATTATTTTGTTTTTCATTAATATTGTATCAATTCTAATGATTCGTGAATTTCAAATGGATGATTTAAATCAAGGCAAATTGTAAAAATTATCAGAGACTATAATTGTGGCTTACCCTACTAACAATTATAGACAAGCCAAAAGGTGGAGAGGGCAATTTGGCTAGGCTCACTGACATTCTAGTCAAATCCAGGTTGATAGTTGCGAAACTCACTGCATGGATGAAAAAAGCAATCAAACCCCACCCCCACCTATAGTGTTTAGTATAATTTTATTCACATTATGTTGGGAGTGTTAAATAATGCTGGAGAATTTCTCAATTAAAGTATGGATCTTTCCTACAAATGAATCAATAAGTTAAGATTTTTTCAAAATATGGTTGAAAAAAAGACAGGAACAGTATGAAAAAGTTTATTCTGAAAGATTATTATAAAGAGTAGAATTACTAAACATAGTTGTTTTTTTTAATAACAAGCTTGTTACAATAATATAGACTACATGTCTTTCCAATATATATAATTGATAAAATAATGTAATCACATGATTTCATACTTAAAAGTCTATGTCTTAAAACTTAAATCAATTAAGCTACTCCAACTGCCTCATTAAATGTTAAAATTAATAATATACTTTTAAAATTCTCTAATACATTTCATTGTGAAATCTATAAACTATAATTTATATGTGATTTTTAAAATCATTTTTTTAGATTGGCAACAAGAATAGATTAAGTTTAGGAGCTCAGAAGTCAAGCACTAACTTTGCTGATGTTGAAAGAGAAGCTGTATTATCAGAAAAGTTGAAAGTTCAAGTACAAAAGGAAAATGAAGAGCGTAAAAAGGAAGTTGAAGAAACCCAGGTAATTTTTTTACCTTTGTCCATCCCGCAATAAATAGTTAATTTCAATCTTAATATTTTAATTTGATTGAAAATTGATGATAGTTTTTGATTTGTCTAATATTTGATTGAGATTTCATATTTTGAATTTAGGCATAGATAAAGCAACAACATTTGTTTTGTTTTTTATACCCTAATAATTAATTCATCTTTATTTTCATATTATTCCTTTATTTTCTATGATATACTTCTAACAGTAGTAAGCATAATAATTGGACAGATGCTTTTCGTTAAAATGGACTGCAGCATTTTGTACTGGGTGATTTTTAAAATGATCAATCATATGGTATATTTTAAAATATATAATTACCTATGTGCTGCTCATATACTTTGCTACAAAATTAGATTTTTAATGGTTACTTTTACTTGCTTGGTTACTTACTGAGTTTAATATTGTTTCCTTCTTAGATTGCTTCCATGAGGCTGGCTTATGAAGATATAAGCCTTAAACAAAAAACAGAAGAAGATAAATTGAAGATAACTGATCCAAAAAAAGCTGTTCAGTTGGAAAGACTTGGGATGGGCCTAGGATCAAGAGTGTGAGACTTATTTATTTATTTTTTGAGTTGTTATACGTAATTTTTTTAACATCAAATGACTTAATTTTATGTATACACTTACAGTGTGTTTTCTTTCTTGTGCGATCCTAATCACCTTCTCCTTGGTTTAATATTTTTAGCAAAATACCTGTTTGTTCGGTAATATCTTAGTTCTGGTATTTTTTAAGTTCTTGGAACCTATGATAAAATTGTTTTTCATGTGGTGTGAGATTTTTGCATCATATATGTATGCACATACGTATGATTTGACAGTTTTGTTTAACTGATCGTTGAAAATGATGGATTGAGAATAACAATATGATGGTTTAAAATTTAGCAAAATTCCACCCTTCCTTCATTTTAAGTAGCTTTAATTTTCTTTTTAAAAATGAAATAGCTATATCACATTTTCAGCAGTAATGAAAAACTAATATGTATATATTTATATACTATTAAAGCTTTCACTAACTAACTAAAGGATAGCTGTTTTCACTAGTTGTAAACAAATTTCTAGCAATAAGTGTAGTAATGAAGATGTATAATATACCATTGGAAAGCTAACAATTTTTTTTCTTTTATACAAATGTTTATATTACTTGAAACATATTTGCAGGGGTATATCTCACTCAGCACTTAATGACATGAAAACTATTCATCAAGAAAATTCCAATAAATTCGGCAAATTACAGGATGTCGAAACTCATGATTTTTTTGATGACTTCGGATTCTCGTCCAGCAGCAGCTACAATCCTTTGTAAGGCATTTTATAGGAAACACTTCCAAATATATTATTTCTCAGTGGGTAATTTTAGGTGTTGCATTGAATACTTATTATTTTAATGACTAGTGACCCTTTTAACCGTAACTCATACTGTATTATTATTAATGCGTTTTATTAAGAAAACATTATAGTAAAATAAAATAAATGGTTCATTGATGGCTTACTTCTATTTTCAATGTTGAATCGTATAAATAATTTTCTTATTCTTTATTTTCTGAAAATTATAATAGTAGTACAGTGAAGCCTCTCCTTTCAAACACCTCTTTTCAATGAACTTTCTTCCCTTCAGGCAATTTCCAAATATCCGGCCAGTTTAAGTGGGAATTTTATCACACTAGTTTACCATGCCAAAGGTAGTGAATATGAATCCCAGCCCCAGGAAAACTTTATAAAGGATAAAATTAAATGGGGATTCACTCACAGCCTTTCCCCCAGGCTTGTGAGACCCATCAGCTAACCGGTGTTCTCTCACAAAAATAGGCATAGGTAGTAATGACCCTACTCTAAAACATATCATTGATAATCATGATGTGAAAACTACATCGTATGACAAGGGGCTTATAGCCTGTCGCTCTATGAAAAACATTAATTTAAAAGCAGTCTGTGTTAACCAAACTATTTAAATTTTATTAATAAAGATTATCAAAATAATTAAAATTGTTTGGACTTGTAAAGTATGTATTCATTTTATAGATTATTTTATATTGTACATAGTTCATATTTGCCCTTTCTCAACTCTCCTCAGCAATAAATAAATCTATTAGAATTGCTGCTCTCCTTTGCAATTTTTTTTTTTTTTTTATATTTGTTTTATTTATTATTTCTCCAACACCCACCAGACCCCTCTCCTATGGACTTCCAATTTTTCAGGTATCTAGACATTTTTAGGGTGAAAAATTTTCAAAGCCAGGAGAAAATAAAAAAATCTTTTATTGATTTTATTGCATCCAAGGATCCAGATTTTTTTTTTTACTAGAATATGAAAGCTTGTTGAACGTTGATTGACTTTGATTCTAAAGGAAATTAATTTGATTAAATATCTCTTGTCAAAGTGAAGATATAGAATATTTTCAAGAATAAAACCTGCATTACTTTCACATCAACTCAATAGTTACATTATGTGTTGATTTTATTATGCATATACTTATCTTTTTTCTTAAATTGTTCTGAAATAGTTAAAAGGTAAGGCTTATATATTGTGTTGGTATAAAATAATTTATTTTCAAAATGTATATACAGAGAGATTAATACAGATTTATTGTTTGCTGGATGATTATCGATATCTTACTATATGAACAGTATGCCTGCACAGTTTCATAATTCTCATTAATTTCACTAGCACTTGAAACGTACTCTACTTATCACTTTTGTCCTAATGCCTAGTTCTAGCTCAGAGAATAAGTATTTATATGTATTTTATAAAGGGTATAAAAAAAAATCAAAAAAATCTATATTTTCAATACGAACCCTTCCAGGAGAAACTGGATACTTCATTAAACTCTTGGATGTGCTCTCAGACTAACATCTAAACTCCTTAGTATTGATCATTCTAAATTCAGTCAATTAATCTTCTTGACTCTTTGCTGCTGACCGACTGGTGCAGACTATAAAAATGTTATCTAAACTCCAATTACACTGAGGATTCTTTTTTTTTCCAATGAATTACTTTCTTACACCTCATATAGTACAGGATTTAGGCAGGTATGTGCTTTATCCTCTACATGCTTATTCCGAATCCCAAAGGGTAGCACTTATTAGTACCTAACTTCGCTCAAGATATATGTACTATTTTGTTTAATTTTAGTTTATTTGTAGTATTACACAGTTAAGAGGTTTTGTAGTAGGTATACTGTTGATGTTATTAGTATATCTGTTCGTGCTTATTTAAATATTCTTTTAACTCTGTATTAGGTACAAAAGTTCGCCTCAATCACAGTCTCGTATGATGTCCTCTGGAACGGATGACAATGAAGATACTATTAAAACATTAATGAACTATGATAGTAGCTTTTCATCTCAAACCAGCTTTGATAATAGCTTTAAAACACAAAACAATTATAATAGTGGCCATAAATCTCAGAACAATAATATAAAAAGGAATGTTGGTCTTCCATCTGAAACAACTACCGTTGCTCAAAAGAAATTCGGAACTGCTAAATCTATATCATCAGATCAATATTTTTCTGATTCCTCTGAAAATACGGTTCGTTAATTCATGTATCTTCATTTAAAGTTTATTTTATTGGAATCATAATTTAAGATTATTTTATTTTCATTACAGTGGGAACAAAAATCAAATCTCTCAAGGTTTGAGGGCTCTACCAGTATATCATCAGCCGACTACTTTGGAAGGAATGAAAATGCTTCCCAAAGAGGATATATTTCAAGTCAACTGCAGGCCCCAGATCTTGAAGAAGTGAGAGAAAGTGTAAAACAAAGTGTCACAAAAGTTGCTGGAAAGCTTAGTTCATTAGCCAGTGGGGTCATATCATCTATTCAGGTATGTAATTTTTTTATACAACAAATTTAAAAATGATAAAAATTCATAAATTGTTTATTGGATTGGATTTTACTGATGTATATCGTTTTAATTAAATTGTGCTATAGCTATCTTCTAGTCAATGTATCCTTAACTGGTTTAGCCTTAGAAATAAATAAATAATAATGTAGGCTTGTATTTTCTCCAATGTGTTTGTTTACATTAATGAGTTGAATGAGTGGAAAGCATTACCAGATCAATCTTTCTAATTCTCCAAGAAACAATTTTTTGTGTGTATGTTTATTAAAAATTGAAAGGGTTTATCTTGTTTAAATTTTTAGCAGTTTTTAAAATAGAATTATTCTATTTTGTTTTGTGGTAAATCTGAGAGAATGTCTTTTATTGTTTGAAATATGGAGGGTAAAAAACAAAATATGGTGATGGGTGCTGGGTAGCATCTCTAGAGAGCTAGCTTGAGAGCTTATTTATAATTATTTTAAAGCTGTTAATTCTAGTAATTAAGGAGGGAAAAGGAGCCTCTATGTGGACTGACAGTTTGCCTTTCTCTCCACATACACTGAAGAAAGCTTTCATTTGAGAAATTAGTGAATATATGTTCTCATAATATTATTTTACTTATAACAATGCCAAATTTAGGGTCATGAAAGACTCAGTACAAGTTCTATTTTATGTTGCCAAACAGATAAGGTGGTAAAATGGTGCAACTTTATTTTATTTTAGCAACCTTGTTTTTATTAGAAACAAATTGTAGTCAATTGATAGCTATTTATCAGTTATCTTTCTAGAACAATACTATGCTCAAATAACGTTTGATGAACAGAAACTACTAAAACATTTCAGACACCTGAATAAAAAAAACATAAGAAATATTGCTGCCGTATTACAGTGTAGCAATTCTTATAACATAAAATCAGGTTTTGTTATTTTTAGCCTTTTATGAATAATAATAATAATTTATTTATTTATTCTAGGACAAGTACCTTTAGAATGATCCAAATACAATAATGTGAGATTTACTGTCTTAAAGAAAGATTTAAAAAAAAATAAAATAAAATAAGAAATATACAGTGAATAAAAATAAGAATAAAAACAATACAATAAGACAAATGACAAAAATAAAAAAAAATAAACCAATACATAGCTTCAAAAACTAATAGCTGTAAAAAATATAAGTAATCATTAAAGAATAAAATAAATAAATGATTATCTTGTTCCGATACATAACCTTGACTAAAAAATAAAATAAAATTCTTACTTAATTAAAAAAAAAAACAATAAAAAATTACGAAATACTTCTATAACTTTTTTTCTATTTAAATATTTTCACGGAAACTGGATCAGTCAGAGTTATTTGAAAATTGAATGGACAGGAGGTAATGGACGAGATTTGAAATTTGGAAGAGTATTAGAATTATGGATATCAGTAGGAATAGAGTTCCATGTGGAAGAGGATCGGATTATGAAAGATCTGTTGAAAGTTGCAGTTCGATGGGGTGTTATATAGACAATAAAAGCCCGCATACGCATGCTGTGGGAATGGGTTGAGGATTTGAATAATAAGAAATCAGAAATGTGTGATGGACGGCAGGATCAGATAACTTGATAGAGGAAAGAAGCCAGGAAGTATTTGCGACAATAGGATGTATAAAGCCACTTTAACTCTTCATAGAATCAAGTGTCCCTGGAGATCACAAAGATGAATTGAATGAAGTAATTAAATAATCATTATAGCTGGAATAGTCAGGAATCAGTCATTTTTTGAAAAGTTTTTAATTTTGCCAACGTTTCGGCCCAAGCTTGTGAGCCATCATCAGGGCATTACTGAGCCATGTCCAAGCATAAACCATGTTTATGCTTGGACATGGCTCAGTAATGCCCTGATGATGGCTCACAAGCCTGGGCCGAAGTTGGCAAAATTAAAAACTTTTCAAAAAATGACTGATTCCTGACTATTCCACCTATAATAGTTTCTACAGTCGACTATACATCCTCAATATAATTCACTCTACTTGGGACCTCAACTTCATCATCGCAAACTTCAATAATTAAATAATCATTTTACTTTTTCTTCAAGGTCTCCAGAGACACCCCCTTACACCGTATAGCAATAGTCAAATTGGGGAAAGATCAGGGAAGAGACAAGATTCTTACGGGTTTCAATAGGAAAGAGGAGACGGAGTCCATTTAATTTCTTTAAAGTGATGAAGGAGCAGCAGGAATTGTCAGAAATTTTTGTCTTACTGCTACCCGTCTTTTCATCATTGCCTTTATTTTGGGAGTCAGCCAAGGCACAGTTGGGCGGCATAAGGTACAGGTTTTCAGAGGATATTTAAGTCTAGTTAGGATTTAGATTGGAGGTAAGGGTGGTAACCATATGATTTATGGAATTATAGGAATATATAATATCCCAATTGAAAGATTCCAGGTCAGTTTGAATGGATTCGTAGGAGAGTAGATTCAAATTGCGATAAGAAATCACTTTAGAGGTGTAGGATTTGGCGGGTAGGTTGTAAGTAATCTGGATGAGATCTTGCGAAGAGAGAAACATGACCGGGTGCTGGGAAGATGAAAGAACTTTAAGAGGAGAGTCTGTAATATGGAGGTCTAACCAGTTGTCAGAAAGTTGCGTATGGTAAGTAGGAAAGTAAGGAGTCGAGGTAGGGATTCAGAGAAAACAATAGGTTGGAAATAAAATATTTATCGGAAGATTTTGAGATCATATTAACATTAAAGTCTTCAGAGATAGTGATGTTAGAATAGCTGGAAACCATTTGGATAAGAGAAGATTCAAAGAGGTCATCGAATGGTATATGAGTATATATTTATGACAAGTGCATAAAGGAGAGGAGATTAGAAAGTTGAAATCTCCACAAATATATATTCAGTATGAGGATAGTCAGTAGAAGGGGATTGGAGAAGGATTTTGGCCTCTAAGCTGTTGTGTATATTCAGCCGCACACCCCACCACCCCTGCGATCAGATCTATCGTGGCGAAGGAAGGAATAATTGGTAAGGGATACTTGGGAGGATGGAATGTGAAGTTTTGGATACAGCTATTATGTGACAGAAATTATCTAGAAAATATTGTTGGAATTCATCGATATGGGCTATGTGGGATTGTGCCTTAACTTGACAGGAAAACAATGTCAAAATATTTAATAAAAAATATAAATATATTAATGATGAATCAAAGAATCTAAATAATATAAAAAGTAATTTTTTAGAAAGAATTTAAGTAAAAAAAAAAAAAAAAAAAGAGTCAAAATTTATTTCTACTAAAAAGTTTTATCATGGTAAAAAATACTCCTTTAAAAAAAAAACGTTTACAATCAGAAGGAGACTAACTAAAATATCTCAGCTAAAAATGTCTTAAGTCAGAAGACTCTCTTACTATGACTGCAGGACAGTCATCAGACTTCTGACACCTAACTCGTTCTCTACTATTAAATGGTTTTCAAGGGCATATTATAGTAGAAACTTGATGAATAACATGATTCAATGAAGATTATGATTGACCCTAATCATTTAATATGAAGTTGACTGAAATAAAGACATAACTTTCCAGATTTTTTTTTGTATTTAAATAACCAGTGTTAAAAAGTTACTTAATAAAATAAATAATTATAATCCAATTATTTTTTTAAAATAATAAATAAATTAAAAAAATAAGTAATTTTGTGGGAAAAAACAAAAGTTTTAACAAATTAATATCAAAATTTAAAGGGTTAAAGGGAGGCTTCTTAAATAACTTCTAATCAGTAAAAAGTTAAGAATATAAAGTATAATAAATTAACAGGCTGGAATCAATGTTCCTAAGTAGAAGTTGTGTACTGGTCAAAACTGTAGTCCGATACCATATCAGGTCTCTTGGTACTTAGTATCCATTACTGTTTCCTGTATCTTAGCTACATTGTATTATTTAAGGGTAGTTAATTTTGATTTTCCAATGAAAAACTGATGGTTATTATTTATTATTAAGTACTTGCCTTTATTAGATTTTGCAAAATCTATAGGAGTTATTAAGAATGCATTAAATTCAATTTTTTCACAATGCTGGAAGTGCTTATATATGAAGGGTATCCCATGAGTCCTAATAAAGTTTTTATGAATTTTACTATAGTTTTTATGAAGTTTATGAATAATTGAACATTAATAAGTTATTAAAATTATTTTCTAAAATTTCCTGAATTTAGTTTGTTAGTAATATTTTTTAATCACGCTTATTTTAACTTTTTCAGGACAAATATGGTGGTTATTGAATCAAACCTGAAACCTTCTAAAAAAACTTATTATTGATTGAACGTGTTGGCTCTAATTGTGTAGGTAGCTATTTACCCTATTTCATTTGTTAGGTTATGAGATGGATGTACAAAGTAATATAAGTCTAATTTAATTAAGCTATTTTTTTTTCAATCATCTGGAATTTATTTTAATTTAAATTATCTCTCATCATCTTTATATTTATAAATTATTTATTTTATAAAGGAGTAGTTTTTTTTTAATCTAAATTATTTTGAAAATCTGCTTGTTTAATAATATGAATAATGATAAAACAGTTTCTTGATTTTAGTTATTATTATTTTTTGACATGTTTGGTTCCATCACATGATGTACAATTAATAAATTTGTATTTTATCATGTAAAAAAAAGCTCATTAAAATGTTTCAGATATTTTGTGTATTATAGATAGTAAATAGTTTTTTATATGAAAGTATTCAAGACTTAGTTTCAAGTGTTTTGTTTTTTTTAAAGTTAGGAAATTAGGAGTTATTTCTCGGTGTAATATCCGGAGCATTCCATCATAATTAAAGAATTAATTTTTATAGGAATCGTATGTTCCAATCTTACGATTTTGATGACTTTATTATAGATGGTACTGTTTTGATGGATTTTCAATCTAGGAATAATTAGCTAATTTTAAATGTAGGTATTGTTTTTCAAAAATTAGTGCTGACGTATCTTATACTCTTGCACTGTGTTTTTCTTTTAGGATTTTTTTTTTTTATCAATTAATGAATATCTTGATTTGTAGATTTTAATTTATTTTAAGGAAAATATGTTAAAAGAGAGGGAGTTGATTAAAATAAAACAAAAAATAAGAAAAATACCGCAAATCTATTTGATTATATAGTTTTATGTCCTTATTTAAACAAAAAAAGGCATTGAATCATTTAATTAAACAATTTATACCTTCAATTCTCCCTTACCATATTGATTACTATTTTCAAAAATTTAAAATAGCTATTATTATTCTGCAAATATTTTAATTACGTTTTTTCAGTTGTTAACTATTGAGATATTTATATGTTTTTATACTTATATTTTTTTTTGGTTGGCTATACCATCCTTGTAAATCTTTGGTTGGCTGTACCTTCCTTGTAAATCTTTGGTTGCCTAAACCAGCCCCCCTTCATCTATACGTTTCTTGTCTGAGGTTTACCAATTTGTTTTATGTAGCTCTGTTATCTTCATTTGTTATGGTTTTAACTTTTGTGCATTTATAATTTTATAGACATACTGACTGTTTGGAGTTGCAAACCTAGCTCATCTTAACCTCCTACTCTTCAGATAAGGTAGGAATACTTTCCTTTCGATAAGCTGTGCTTGCTGAGTCCTCCCTACATTGAGATTCTGGAAATATCACATTTTGATATCGTCTTACATCAGATTTTGTTGGGATTTCATATTTTTTTCCCCTGATTTTTTTATATTACTAGTCTATCTTTGTCAGTTGGTCAATTATTAAGGCCTTCGTTCTTCTTTCATGTCGCCCTGTTGTCTTTCAATGCAGTGGAGTACTTTCTTATGATTACCACTGCTTGATTGAAAAACAAGTTTTTTGCCAGATTTCAGGCTTAGCAGAAAATTTTAATTATGGAGCCAAGTTATTTAAACCTGTCTACCTTGGGAAATGATTTTCCATTCACACAGATACTGTCAGTGTACTTTTTTGTACCTCTCAAAATTAAGTTATCACCATCTGCGAAATAAATAGAACTTGCATGATAATGGTTGGTCTGAGCATCCTTGAAAATGTGGTCCCCCTGAGTACCTTCAAGCCTAGCTAATCAGGTATCTATTCTGTGCAATTTCAGATTTTCTTTATGGTAAATATATTGTTTTGAATCAAGACAATGTATATCTGCCAGTATTGTGTAATTTATATCTTTAATTTTTATATTTAGTCTTTTGTTTAATAGTTCAACAGTAAAAATTATAGGATGAGAAATGAAGGTTATAGATTATTTTATTTTTATTAATTTGTTTTTTATTACCATTTTCTTTTCCATTAATAAATTTATTTATTACAATCTAATTAAATGATACTTTTTTCATGAGCTCCAGAAGAAATTTGTTTTCTTATATGATACTTCTTTAATTTTAATTAAAGTGATTGATATTTTGCTTTGTCATTTTATTTTCATCTAATTTGTGAAAAATTAGCTTGAAAATAATAAACTTGTTTGTAATTCTTGGACATTTTTAAAATTTGTTATTATCTTTATTTTTTTTAAATATTATTTTATGCCGTATATTTTATTTTTATTTATATATTTTTTCAATGTTTCAGTGCTTTAGTAGCCCTACAACACAGCCATTAATTATTCCTTACATCTACATCCCATGAAATAATATATGTTATATTTAGATATTTGTTGAAAATAAATGTTATATTGAATTTTCTGAATTTATGAGTGATTATTTGTTAGTGATTCAAATTATGTTGGTTATATCATGTTTTATAATTAATTATTTATAAATTAATAATTATAAATGATTATTTCTATATATAAATTTATTAAAGTTGATAATACATCGGTATTAATAATCTAGATAAATATAAGTAATGCATTTTATTTTAAATATATTTTGTTTTACTTGTTACAATAAATGTATTTTCTATTTTAATCTTTTTTCTTTTTTTTTTCTTTTTTACTAATAGATGACTTTATATCATTTTCAATAAAATTGTTGTTCAAACCTTATTGGTATGATATGAATTAATATCCTGACCTTGTTAATGGTTGCAATTATAAATTGCATTTATTGAAGACCTATTTCATATAATATATTAATATATTTCATTATAATACTCTGATTTATAAGGTATGGTATACCGTTATTTTTATTACTCCGTAACACTTTTATTAATTAAGTTGCATTGTTTCCATGCCTATATTTTTTTATAATTGTAAAGATGTATTATGGTCTAATCATTATTATCTCGTGTGAGAGATATGGTACTAACATATAGATAATATATTATGGAGATATGTCAAATTAAATCCTTTTTATCAAAGGATAAACAACTATAGAAGGTGTGTTCCTTGGACTTTGCTTGGTATGTTTGACTGTAGTTAAATGACTTACAGCTTGTTGGTTTTTACCTTTTATAATATGACTTAGCTGATTCCTGCTTTATTTATCGAAGAGAAGTTCTTAATTATTTAGATGTAGTAGAAAATGTTACAAACTAGCCTCATTTTTTTTTTTAATCTTTTTATTATAGCTTATATTTTATGATGCTGATCAATATTTCTCATTTATGTTTACAGCAGTGATAAACAGCTTAAACTGTTTATATGCATAACTTTTTCATTATTTTCTTTTCTTTTGAGAAGTTAAAAGTAATAGAAATAACCTAAGGTTCTATGACATAATAAATATTTCTATGCAAATGCAATAAATATTTATATAACTTTGTCCTTAAGGTAGATTTTTTTCTATTTTTTTTTTATGCTATGAAATATTGATCCTGAAATGATAAAAGTCATTTTTGAACAATTTATATTCAGGTATAACTTATATTTCGTATATTACAAATAAATTAATATAGTTTAAATAATAGTTACATTGTATGAAATGAAATTAGTTTTAATAAAAGTTAACATTTTTTAAAATCAATAATATATTTTTAGTCATATACAATGATGAGGTACTTATTAAAACATTTATTACAAGAATGAACAACTGATAAAAAAATATAGTGGTAAGACATATTAAATGAATTGGGTAATGATATTTATACATGTGCCTTTAATTTATATTTTTAAATGTAAACAAAAACCATTTGTATGTTTCTGTGTTTAGTGCATGGATGTAAATTAAAATTCACACCCTGAAAACACAGTTTTTTTTTTTTCATCAATTCTTATTTCAGTTTCTGAGATCTGAGCATCAACTGCTTTTTCCTTTTGCATTCTTGTGAAATTAAGGCATATAAAATCCTTCATGTGCTGGTATTTGTCTGGAATAAGTATTCCATTCAACGGCAATGAATAATGATTTTGTTATTCATTAGAAACAAATGTACAGAAATAACCTGAATTATTTATTCTTCTTCTTCCTCCTCTTCCTCTTCTTCTTCCTCTTCTTCTTCTTCTTCAGCCTCTTCTTCTTCCTCCTCCTCTTCCTCTGCCTCTTCTTCAGCTCCCTCCTCTTCTTCTTCAGCATAGACAGGTTCTACATCATCATCGGTTGGTTTCACTTCTTCCTCTTCTGGGCTTTCAGGAGCATCCTTCTTTTTGCCAGGTCTCTCACCAAACCATTTAGGCAATTTAGCTGAAAAACAATTATTTTTAAAGACTTACTGTCAATCTCATCAACTTTATTTTCTAAATATTATTTTGCCTTATCCTAGTTGAAGTTGACAGACCATTTAGCCTCTTAGCCACATAATACAGTCTCCAAGACCATTCTCCAATTCATAATGAATAGTTATAGAATAGGTACATCACACCTATTTTTGTAAGTCATCACCAGTTGGCTGATGTGCTTCACTTAGGGGAGTGACTGTGGGTAAATCCTAAAGGGGATATGATTTAAAGGTATCATATGCTTAAAATAGTCTGGGTGAGACTGGAATTCAAACTCACAACCTTTGGTGTGTTTTGGTCACTCTTCGTGTGTGATAAATTGAAAATATTTAATTTATATCCATTATCCCAACATTCAAACTTTCTTTGTTATTTAAAATGTTATGAATGAAAGATAATCACTTTAATTTTTTATATTTTCAAAATGCAGCTGGCCATATTAAAAAATGCATATTTTCTTATGGCTTAGAACATAACATGGACAGTATTGAATGGAAGATAGCCATTAGCATAGGACCACTGAGGCAAGTATAGCTGAATAGTATACCTTGGTAGTCTATTTGAGATGACTCATGCTATTCGGGTGTAGGATAAATGACTGCTCTATGTATTATGTAGTCATAATAAGTTATGGTACTTTTGAGGTCAGATCCAAGGATGGTCTGTCTCAATAAAAAGTGTTTTGGCCTTAAGTGACCTGCTCACCTTTAATACTCATAGACCTTGTTTTAAATGCACTTAAACCTGAGTGATAAAATGTCAATGATTGAATACTAGACTGCGAAACAATGGAAACTAGTTGGTCTTAACAAGATACCTATAGGTTTCTTGCTGACCTTAATTGGTTTAAGAACCATGGTTTGCAGGAAAATGAACCTTGGTAACCATTTTGTTATCTGTGCTCATACAAGAGAAAAATGGCTCATAAAAATCATGCTTATCAATGATCATCATGGTCTAATCTAACCATTACATTATATAAGTTGTATGTATGTATAAATATGTGGAGCGTTCAACCTGAAATTCACTTACTAATAAATATTTTATGCCCTGACTTAAATAATCATACAAGGTTGAATATATTATAAAAATACTACCACTCTACGAAATAATTCACTATATTTTGTTTTAAAAAAAATTGTATAATGAAAATTTTAAAAAACAAAATACATCTGCATGCAATTTTAAATATTTTATATCAAAACTATGCATGCTTAGATTTAACATGCTGAAAGGTTTATTTACATTTTATTTATTTATTTATTTTTTTTTTGTAGTCATTGATTCTCATTCCAATATATTAAGATCCAGATCACACTAAAAAAACCAAACAAAAAACTATGTTCCAAGCAGTCTTAATTTAAGCTAATCATATATGAATAACTTTTTTGCAGACTTAAATGTTTAAGAAACAAAGCTTTTAACATATATAAGTATGTTAAAGATTCTATTCCCAGAATTGACTAAATTTTATTATTATTATATGGTCAAGGGAAACATCAAGAACAAGCCTTAAGGGAATGTTCTTAAGAAATGAAAGAAATATTACAAATTCAAGGAATGTCTATAAAACTCAATGAGCACAACACAAATTATAAAGAGCTAGAAACCAATTATGAAAAGAAACAAAATTAAATAATTTTAAGTTTATGGTTGCTTCTTTCAACCCTTGCTTGTACATCAAAACAGGAGTTAAAATATCATCTCTCTTGTTCCATATATGGCTGTAAAAAGTATTTCAAGTTTAGTGTGAGATATTTCATCCGCTCCAACCATTTTGGATTAGAACAAAGAAGAACAGACCAGAAATGGAATGTTTGGCATTAATTAGTAATATTAACCCTAGTGATTTAAGAGAGGAGGTCAACGTTGGTAATAAAACAACTTAAATTTCCACTATTAAAGAGAGGGGAAGAACAAATCATGGTTCAAATGAAAAGATTGACGTAATGTTGAATTTCATACAGTCAGACTGAATATCTTGTATGGAAGAATAAACCACATCAGTAAGTTAAGTAACTTGGTAAGTGGATTCAGGCAAATGGAGGTAATTTTCCAAAGTGTCAGAAACAAATGGTAAAAAATGTTTCTCTTTAAATAATAAATGCATCATTATAGTGAAATAGCAAAAATTACAGACAATAAAATTGTAACTTGCTGTTACGGTCACATATGCATGAAGGATAAATGACTCACGATAGACAAAAAATATTTTTAAAGTCTTTGAATCAAACCAAAAACCTCAAATTGTTGGGTTTATCAATGACAAAAGAGAACTTTGAAGGAATGGAGAAGAGACACACTTAGTTTGGAATATTTTGGGTCTACCAGAAGGATGTTCAAGAATTTCCAAGATGAGTTGCAGAAAGGATGAAAAAAATGTTCAAATCAACATCAGGTTAGATATAGTGGGCTAATATAAGGAATTACTATCTCAATATAGGAATGAATTACATCCTCTGAATCTAAGAATATAAAAAAACTTAAACAGTAGGAACATATTCCAAAATTTATGAAGGAAGGTATAAGAGCTTAGGTGATGGATGACATTTGCCTTGGGCGCAGCCTCAGGTTCTTTGGCACTTATAACAATTCCTGAGATCATAGTTGACATTACTACAGATATTAATGTTTTTGAAGACAGTTTAATGTGCTCAGAAATTAAAGAAGTTATGTTAATGAAAGCTCGTTGAATTCAATAGAAAACTAATAAAGCTTAAAGACAAATATTTTCCACTAAAGTGGAGGGGTTATATTAACAGCAGAAAATTATGTTTATGTCTCTCTAAGATGAGTCAGTTCATGTTAGTAGTGATTTTGAATAACCTTCTAGCCTCGATTGCTTAGTTGTGCTGATGTAAGCAGTTTAGACATATTCAAAATAAAATGTCTTACTTAAAATAATTAAATTTATATAGAAGTAAGTGAAAAAAAAGAGAAAAAAATTTATCAATCAATGCTTGGTTTTGCTTTCTTAACATTTGAAAGAATAATTAGGATGTTTTTAGGTACTGATGAGAAAGTGTAATAAACAAAATTTGGGAGCAAAATGTTGAGAGAGGAGGGGGGGGGGTGGCGAAGAATGTCTTCCTGAATCTTTGTAGACCATAATGATTTAATTATTAATTATTATAATTTTTTTACACTTATCACAAATTATCATCCTATTGTATCCTATATGTGAAAAGCAGTTTTACTCCTTGACTATTTTTGTTTATTTTGGGTATTGTAGAGCATCCCCTCCCCTTCCAAGTGATTCTGGAAATTTAGTTCATAAAAAGTTTGATTTGTGTTTCTCATATTTACTATTGTATTTATATATTAAACTGAAACTATTTTGATATAGCTAAGAATGTACACGGGTAATAGTAATATATTAATCTAATAACGGGTAATAATATTGATATATTTATCAAATTATTATGAAACATATCAATGAAATTTAGTGGGGAAAGTATTATAAATGTTTAAATAAACCATTTGTATTGAGCATCCGCTTTAAAATACATCATTGCCTCCAATTTCGGTTTGGTGAATTAAAATTTTATATGAGTTTTGCCTACTTACTTTGTGGGCGACTGCCAAACTGATCACTTTTTTCCATCCATTGTTTTTCAAGAATCTCCTTGTTCTGCTCCACCAAGCCCTGTGTAACATGCTTAAAAACTCACAAACTTTTCTCTAGACTATTGGACTTTCATCCGAAAAAAAAAAATCAGCAAAATTTAAAAAAGTTGAAAAAAAAATATTGTACATATACATAGATTTGACACTTTATACACAAGGTTGGGATTGTAGGCAAACCATCTAAAGGGAAAACAAACAAACTTTGTTGAAGTACACTGTCTTAGTTGTACTTTAAAGGATCATTCCTCGAGCAAATGGATTTGCATTCCCACCAGCAACTTACCATGTTTTCGCTTAGTAAATTGTTCATATCTAGACTTCCATATTTTTTCTAATTCTTCAGCAGTCAATGTTTCCCAACCCTAGCACACCATGATATAGTGTTTATATTAATATTTTATGCGCATGCACTTAGTTCTATACTTAAAAGACATCCCTCTCTTCAAATATTTATTACTTGTAATTTTTTTTCTACTTGAACTGTATTTCAAAAAATGAAAACTATTTTTCCATTTGTTTTTGCAAACTATTTTTTAAGCTAACATAATTAGCCGATATATATATATATATATATATATATATATATATATATATATATATTGTAATGCACAATTTGAAGTGATAAGTGGTCATAATCAAAGTGGATAATAATCAAATGAAAATTACTAATACCGGTCAAGGATACTTTAAAAATTAAACAGTGAGGATTATTTATGAATTGTGATAAAAAATATTATTATCCTCTTATAATTGATTTGCATATGGGAAACAATTATGTTACTTTTATATTACATTTTTTCAATTATTGGTTTAACTGATATAAGATTCTCAATAAAATATTTTAATTTTAATTTTTAATAGGAATATGAACCAAAAAAGTTGTTTAAAACCTTAAGAGTATATTATGATATCTGTACACTAAGTTGGTTCTTTGAAAAGAGAAAAAAAAATGTTTTTACCAAAGTGACTAAATTGACTTATATCTTATTTACAATTATAATTTTATATTTTAGTAAATTTCTAGTCAAGGTTGATTTGTTTGTTTTCTGATGTTCATACCATAATAAAAATATGAAATTAAACTACAATCTAAAATTAGAATTCTATAGTATATCAGAATAGTACTTACGCCCTCAAAAAGTTTCTTCTTGTCATCATATGACCTTGTGTCAACTCTGCGTTCATATTTAGATGCAACCTGAATTTTAGGCTATGAAACAATGAAAATTAAATAAGTAAGTTGTTTCTCATAATTTTATTCAATTGTTTTTTAATTAGGATTTAACTTACTGGATATTTGCCAGTCAAAGCCCTAAAAATAATATATATGGTTAATTTTAGATATATTAAACAGTATTTAAGTAAAATTAAAAAAAAAAAACTCTTTGTCTTACTCTGGATCTAAACCTTTCTTCAGTGCTTTGTGCCTCAGTTGCTGCTTTTGTCTTTCCTTCAGTTCTTTAAGCTAGTAGAAACAAGCAAATAGTATTATAAGTTTCTTTAGGCCATATGTTTGTTATATATTTTATTGCTATGAATACATACATCATAATCTTGACGTTTTTGCCTTTCCTCAAGATCATACTTCTCAGTTTCCAGTTTTACAATGCAATCCCAGAGTTCAATAGCTTTTAATCGTAATCTGTCAATGTTTAGATTTTCAATATTTAATGGTTTAATCCTTATACTAAGGGAGATACGTTTTTCTTCTTCTAATTGTTCCTTTGTTTTGTTCCTTTCTATTTGTGCTGAAGACAAGTTTAGCTAAAAATAAATGGTCAATTATATTCTAATTATACTTAAAAGGAAATTTTTTAACCTCAATAAAAGAATTTCATGAAATTTAACTTACACCAGCTTCCTTTTTGCTGATTGTGAAGTTTGGACCCTTGCTTTTACTTTGATCCTGTAATTAATATACTTAAATTAGATGCTTGAAACAGATTTGACTCAGTCCACCAATCATATATTTTTAAGACAATCACCTTAAGAGCTGCCATCATTGCCTGTCGTTTTTTTTCTGCTTCCTCAAGTCGACGCCTCTTTTCTTCAATGTCTCTCTGTTTCTTTTCTTCAGCTTCTCTGACTCGCCTTTCTTCCTCTTGCTTTTTCTTTTCTGCGAGTCTCTTTTCTTCTTCAGCTCTCATGACCTTTAATATCATTTTGGAAAATTATAATTTTAAAGTAAACTGCTAATTATAGATTATATTAATTTATGAACCCAAAACAATATTGATTAATATTTTAAAATATAAGTATTATTAGTAAACTTTTTTTTTTTACAAAAAATTATGAAATAAAATTTTGATTAGTACACCGTGAAGACGAATGAAATTGGAAAATACAAATAGGAAAATTAATTAGGATAATTTTTATAATGGTTAACTGTTGTATTTATGATTAAAATTCATTTAAATAGATAAATATGATATCAGTTACCCATTTTAAGAGATTGTTTAAGTACCTTTCTCTTGGCTTGCTTTTCTTTGAGGCGCTTTAGGTCCTCTTCCTCTTTCGCCCTTTGTTTTCTCCATTCTGCTATGTAATCCTTGAGTTGTTCATCCAAAGCTGATGTTTTAGCCTCCTGGCGCTGTGAAAAACAAGTTGGCATTATTTATATAAATATTCAAATGAAATAAAAAGAACCTACTTAATTTAAAATTTCAGATTTATTTCTCAGTATAATTATTTGACCTTTTTGTTTTAAAATGTTTACAATTTTAAATCTAATTTTAATGGCATTGATATTCTTTATGTATACTGATATATGTAAATTAATATAAATATATTATATTGTTATATATTATCATTTATACTGATATATCCTTAACGATTGGGACAGTATTATGATGGTTTAAGGGTAGGTATATTTTGTCAATATTTATAAAAAAGTACCAAAGAAATTAACTTTTAAGTAACATCATTTTAAGTAACTCTTAAAATTTGATTTTGATTGTATGACATACATTCAGGCCCATCTAAAGCATTCGGCCATAATCACTAAACAAAAGTTTTAATACAAACATAACTTGGCATGATGTAAAATTTATTCTCAAAGCAATTCTTTTAATTATTTAAATTTAATTAATTAATTTCATTAACTAAATTAAAATATTTTTTTAAAAAACTAATTTATGGATAACAGTATTATTATTAGGCCATAATTTGAATATATTTTTTAAAAAAATGTTAAGACTCTCGAACCGCTGTAAATAATTATCCTACAACTATTATTATATGTTGGATATACTAATGGTTGTGTACTCTTTTGGAATGATATGTGAATTGAAGAAACCTTGACAGATTTAATTATTTAATACTTATTTTCATTCATTCATTTAATTGTTCCTATAATATATTTGTTGTTAAAAAGAAAGTGAGTAAAAACAATGTTAATTAAAAATAAAGTTATCTTATGTACTTACTTTAACGAATTCTGGATCTCCATCGCCCCTAAAATCATGAACATAATTTAGAAATGCTAGTTAAATCAAATGAAATAATGATTAATAAGAATGCAGAACCAAAGATTCACTAATTACTACAGTTATTCTTTATTTATTTTAAATAAACAAATTATTATAAATGATAATAAATAAATACTATAAAATTTCATTAATGATTATATGAATTTAAAATATCAAAAAAAAAAAAAAAAAAAAAGTTTTTAATAAAATAAATTAAAAGGACAAATGTATGATTCAGATGATGAATATTAGTTTTGTTTTATTTATGTACATTAAAAGAGACATCCATGAAAAAAATAAATAAATTGGAAAAAAAAACAAAAAATCAATACTATAACTGATAAACAAAAATCACAAAAACATGCAAATTTTTGTTAAAAATTTGTTTATATTGATAATGTATTTAAAAAAAACAACAAAAAAACATGGATGATAAAACAGAGAATAGCAATATTGTGAACCAGCATTCATTATATTGAACATTATTTACCTTTTATGTCTTTACATAAAATAGCACTGTTAATAGATAACTTTCTACTGCAGGAGTCACCAATTCGGGTGAATCCAGTTCTGAAGATGAAAAAAAATTTAATCATCATCATTACCCACAAATTATTTGTGAAACACTTAAACTCATTTAACTGACATTATTATCATTTGATCTCACTTCTTTTTTCAAATCATCCATTGTTTGTTTATGTGTCTTTATTCTAGTGATATCTATCCATAATTTAATTCTTGAAAATTTTAACATTCTTTGTAACTGATAAGTAATTAAACTTTCAGCAATCATTTAGGCAAGTATTCCAAAAGAAATACTCATTTATAAGACTTCATTTCTTCTCATTAGATATTTCATTTTTAAAAAGTATATTGCTAACAGTTTACTTACCTGATTTTCATTGTCATTTTGTTGATTCTTAGAACGAAATTTCGTTATTTTTTTGTCTTAAATAGAATAGTAAATAAAAAAAGTTGAAATACTTAATTTTATTACTTGTCATCTCAACTTCTAGTTGTAGATCAAAATATATTAATTTGTGTAAATTGATTTGTCAATTTTGTTACTCCTTATTTCTGATAGCTGTATTAATTGTATGTATAAATTATTATTTATACAAAAATTATTTATAGCCAAAATTATTATACACCTGGTGATACCACCATTGATGCAGTGAATAATGTCCACAATTCCTTACCTAAAAAAATATCATTTTGTCATTAAAAGTGAAAACAATTGTTGCAATGGAGCTGAGTGAACATTATAATTGAAGAGGATTTTCAATGTTTCATTGTTACACCATCATATAAATTTAATGAAAATGCCTAACTTAATATACAATAAGGAAGTATTTGATATTCCGAACTCTGTTCCTCTGGAGGGTTTTATCATTCAAAGCAAAATTATTTTAATAAATGGTTAATTTTTAAGCATCCCTTTTTGTTTGTAAATTTAATAATATTTATACCTAATTTTCTACATTGAAGTTCTAAAACACTAATTTTTTTTAGAGAATTTTCAGATATTATTACCTATAATCTTAAGTATTTTTTATGGTAATGACAGTCTATGAAACTATTGATAAATGATATCTTCTCAGGCTTTAGGATAGAATAAGTTTTTATCACTTATATTTCATGTTCTTTTTAATCATTTGGATACATATGTAGGTATTTTGTTGGAGCTGTATTAAACATAAAATAACAGTTTACAATACGTTTGTATGGCATTTAACAAATATTCACGTTTTTATTCTTAAAAAAATGGTAGTTGTAGCTCTTGCTGACGGAAAATACTGTAGACATATTACCAAAGAACTATATTTTTTAATATATTATGAAATATTTTATTGATTGCTGTCACTATGATAAAATCTTATATTTGCATACCTTTAAATATAGAAATAAATCATTTTAAAGAAAATTATTGTTTCTTAATTATTGAAAAAATTTAACATAATTATAATAATAATAATATGATTGTTATTGAACAATTTTATTTGATTGACATAAGTAGTAATAGTTACAATTCTCAAAATAGAAAATTTTGTAGAAATTTTCCAATGTGTTTTTGAAGTTAAGTAAAGTACTCCATCAGAAAAAGTTATCAATTCATATAGCAGCAATAATCATTCGGAAGTTATTAAACCAGGGTTGAAAATAAGGAAATTATTATTCCATATAAGGTTTTTTGAAAATGGGATCCAGTCATTCAATTAGCTTAAAACTATTTTGTTTATTTTAACTAATTGATAATATTGATAAATATTATTGGTGACCCCTGTTATGCAAGGAGATATTTCTAGGAGACAAAAAAATTGTTATAAATAAAAAAGTTTATGTTGAAGCATTTGTTCAAAACTTGATAGGATGTTTTTATTTAAGCTTATATTAAGTTGCTATTTAAGATTATAAGCAGTATAATCATGCTCATGCTCAAAATCCGGTTGAAACTTACTTTTCAGATTGTCTACGCCTATAAAGAGACAGAAAGTATATATTAGTTAAATGTTACATAGTCCCTTGGAACAAATTATCATTAGAGAATAAATCGTTTTAGTTAAGTCAGATTAAGCCTTTTATGATTCACCTGCATTTCAACAATCTAGGGCTGATTATTTTTTTTTAAACTATAATGATAAAAAAAAACCGTCATGTTTAAAAAAAGATTAATGTTAATAGAAATTCAAAATTAAAAATAAATAAATAACAAAACTGAGGATTTTAAATATTCATAATTCATTATCTAAAGTATGCAATTAGTGAAAGTAAATCTTGTACAAAATTATTCAACTACTTAATTAAACTCTAATTGACAGTCCATACTAATTTTTGATTGTATATGGAAAAAACTAATTATAATTATTCTATTAGATTAATAAACTTAGTTTATAGGAGATTAATTTGGGAATCACTTGATTGTTGATTTATCAAATAAATCTTTATAGCTTAACCATCTTAACAAAATGATAACTGACAATACTTATAAATATTATCCTTTATAATTTATAGATAACTTATTGTGCACTATAATTTGTTCAATTTGGGAAGAAAAATATTTAGATGTTAAAAAAGAAAAGCTCTACTAAATAATTAAAAAAGAAAAATATTAATATATAAAAAGTTTATCAGATATTGGTATGAAAAAATATATAAATATACAAAATATATGTATATATATTCTAGAAAAAATAAAAATAAAGATCTATATAAAAATAACTATTGTTACAAAAAAGTGTTATAATGAAGCAAAACTAGTTTAGTAATGTTAATTGTTATCAAGTTAATTAATTACTAAATCAAATATGGTGAATCTATATTAGAAATGTTATAGTAATGAAATGGATTTTAGCTACTATCTGGTACAACTTTCAGCATATTTCTGTAAACACATACATATATGTATACCAATTATTTCTGTAAACCAAATTTATATGTACTGCTATGAATAACTCTATTACAATTTTAGAAATGATACTCTAGTAACAATCAAATTTCGTGTAAAACCTGTTTACTGCTTTGTTTATTTATTTATCCACTAATGATAGTCAAGTAAGCATCAAAGAGAGGATTTACTGATCCAATAAAGATTAACTAATATGAGCAAAGCAAAAAGAAATTAAAAATTATTTCTATGTTCCAATAACATTCAATGAGAAGTAGAATTATTAAGAAAAACAAATGTATATATATATACATATATATATATTATATATATATATATATATATATATATATTTGCTGGACATGTATGACGTATTAGGCAATATGATAATTATTCAAGAAAATATCTCATACAAAAAATTATTTTTGAAAAATCTTACATTCTCTCAAATTATCAATTATTTACATCTTTACATTATTAACTGTGAATATTTATGTACGACTAATTAGTGTCCTTTCAAACACAAATATTATTAACCAAATATTTATTGGCCAAATAGTGATTATTGGCATAGTCCAATCATTCATCGTTTATAAAGAGAAGTATTGGTTAGAATTCCTTTTTCTGTCGCGCACCATAACATTCAATTAAATGAACTAATATGAAGCTCACAGAGAAATGAAATCCCCTGAATAATATATTGTTTTTATTCGTTTGGCAGTAGGGATCAGGAAGATCTTTGGTAGCGCGATGTCTTATAGAAATTGATCGATTGTAATAGCACAGATAAGCATGGGATTCACTATCTCATTTGCTACGAATTATTATTTCCATGGTGCAGCGACAATTGACTAACGTATACCTCCATGGCCAGTCCCTATGGGGCCACTTCAGCTAGTGTTCTCATCTCCATCTCACTCAGGTTCAGGAGCTGTGAAAAAATGGTCTAGATATAAGGACTGTGATATTTCATGGCCAGCAGAAGCACGAGGACATATATTTCGTTCCTCGAAGTAGACTATCCATGGAAGTAATCTTTGGGCGGCTCTTATACGTCCTAGCAGGAAATTTGCATGAAAAGTATATATTATAATAAATTGGTAGGATCGTTACTCTTATATCCGATTAGCTAGAGTGAAAAGGGGGTATATAAGTGTCATGCAGAATCTCGGGGTTCGTGGATTTTCTTAAGTGGCTGTTAGCCTTTTGTTCCAGAGTACCCAAATTGCTCTATCACCCTTGGCTCATCTATGCTTAATGTAGGATCATCATTAACTGTTGGTACGAAATTTTGTTCTGTATTTGTCTATTCAACTGATTTCTGTCTACTAGTCAAGTCTCTTGTCTACTATTGTTAAGCTGAAGGTTAAACAGATGAACCAGACCAGCATTTCGGACGCATTACAAAGCTTTGTATTGTAGAGCTATATAATCCAAAAGCTTTTCTTTTCCTAGAAGGGGTCCTTCTTGCCTTACAGGGTTTATTTTTTCACGCAATCATTGAAACTAATTGTTTAGATGTCTACTTTCTCGATTTTCTATATATGTCAATTTTGTCCAGCGGATATACTATTCGGATTTTCTCTCAATTTTGCTTACTTGTAAGTTTATTTACTCATATTCTAAAGTCTAGGTAATTCTATCTATTTCCTCATGTTGGACACTACCATTCAGTTATATCAATATAAGTAGTACAGTCTTTGGTCTACCCTACTCATTATTATATACTACATAAAAACATTATTTAGACTTTACATGAAATCGTTGTTATTTCGAAAGTCTCTTATTTTTAGCATTAAGTTAAATAATGCCATTAAAAATCGTCGTGGAAAAGGCAAGTAGTTGACGAGATGGTTGGGGACTCAATCCATTATCATGCTAATTGTGTATGAAATTTGAATTCTAGGAAGCTTGAGAATGCGGAATACAATTTTTAAAAATGGCCGAAAGTGTCCAATCTACTGAGTCACTGCACCTTAATTAGATATCACATATTAAAATTTTCAGAATTAGAAGCCAATCTGTAGAATTTAGTGTTTATTATCAATCCGATCCAACGGAGACATATTGTTATTAGCCCTTTTCTGAGTTCACCAAATCCAAATTTGATGCCAGATTTTGAAAATGCAGAATAACAGACGGAATTGTGTACAATAATGTACTTCCGTGCCAAGAGATGGATTGACCAACCAGAAAGTAACTTATTGATTTATATGATTTTCATTATTATCAAGCGTTAATAATTTTAACAAGCGCCAGATTTATCATTCAGGATAGTAAAAATTGATCACTCTGTTTAGAAATACCCGATGGTAAAGATTACTGTAAAAACATAGTTACTGAAATTTATAATGAAATCAGATCTATATCGTTGGGTTTATTGTTTAGTTTTTTTTTGTACTAATTGTGCTGCCATAGAAAAAAACAAAACAACAATTCTATGCTTACCGTTTTATTAACATTTAATTAAAAACTGTTGTTTACAGCTTTTCGCAGTAAGCTGACGATGCGTATATTTAGTGTATTTGTTAATAAAAAAAAAAATAACTGTAAAATTGTTAGTGTTATTTGACATTGCTTTATAATTATAGAATTTTAATCATCTATGTAACTTTCATATCTTAGGATTCATTTTCACTATTTTAAAAACGATAGTAATCCTGGAATAGAAATATCATACTTTTAACAACCATGTGTTTTTTTTTATATGACGCCAACGTGAAACAACTTGTATTTGTTTAATTCTTGACATTGTGTGTATAAGTCCAAAGCAATAAGTGTTCAAATATAAATATTGCTCGAAATATTAGTTTATAGCATTGTGAATGTTAAATATTATATAAAATATTTGATTTATTTTAAAGGCAGCAATTGCTCTGTCATAAGCTCTCATGCATTGTTATTTCGCTTGACGAATATGTTTTTGTTTTTTCGTATTTATTATTTCTAATGGGTTGAAAATTATTAGCTTCAATGATTTTTGAATAATTTTCTTTTATATTAATTTTTTAAAATGAAAAATGGTATTGTTCCATTAGTGATTAATGTGAAAGTTAACTGAATAGTATTGCGGAGGAAGACTTTGCTTCTGTCTTGGCAGATATTCAGAAGTCTTTTCCTTTTTTATAAATAGTTTTTAAATTAAAGTAAGCAAAAGCACCTAGCCAACGCCAAAGATAATGGAAGCATTTATATTTAATATATTGAATTTCAACTTACTCAGTCTTCTTTTGAGGCTCGGGCTCTGGTACACTTTAGTATTCCGCGAAATAAAATAAAACAAATAAAACAAAATCAAATTATATTTGTTTATGTGATCAATGAGTGTAATTCAATGTAATGCTTTTTATCTTATATAAAATAAATAATTCATCAATATGTAATAAATTGTATTTTAAACTATGCAATAAATATTTAAATAAACTATATATATTTATGCTTAAAAGTAAATTGGTAAAGATACTTACGTCTCCTCTTCGGACTCCCTGAAAGATGGATAATATTTAGTTCATGCTCATCCAAGACATAATACATTATATGCATATCTGACATTACATGAGGGAAGATACAAGTAAATACATAAATGACTTAAAGGGGGTATATGACATTCTAATTCACAAGTTGCATGGTTTTTATACTCACGAATACTCCTCGTCAGACATGTTGGCAGTTATTGAGCAAGGGGCTGAAAGCAAAATGATTTTATTAAATTTTATAAATAAATATAAATACGCGTATAAAATAAAATGTTATCGAAGATTAATAAACTTCCTCTTAAGATGTTAAGGAATTCGAACATGAAATAATGTGAGTAAAGTTTCAAACTTTATTTGACAAGGCACACGTATTTAAAAAAAAAATGAATTTATGCTTCGTAAGTTGTACATCAATTCCAAAACATCTCAGTGTAAAAGTAAAAGAGCGGGAAATACCTAGTAATATGAAAGGAGTTGGAATCCAGGATTCGAAAAGTGGTACAGGCTGTTGTCAAAAAAAAAAAAATTGCAATTCTTGCAAAAATATGTCTTATTTTTCTTCCAGTGGCGCGACAGGCCGTTTAGGCCCTAGACCTCGTGGTGTAATCTCCTGGGAGATTACACTTACGTTTCTCGATGCATGTTGTAGTGTAGGGTCATCACTTCCTACGCCTAATTTTTTGAGTGGCCACCATTTCGCTGACGGGTCTCACATACCCGGGGGAGAGACTGTGAGTGAATCCCCAATTAATTACATCCTTATAAAAGCCACACCGGGACTGGGATTCGAACTCACAACCTATAGCATGAGAGGCTAGCGCGCTAGCCACTCAGCCACGGGCTGCAAGAGTATGTAATATTATGGAATTATCGGCAAAACAAATATTGTGGCCTTTGATATTCTAGGATTCTTTTTGGATAATCATTTACTAAGATTAAAATTCAAAACGTGTGTTCATCATTACATTTGGACTATAAATTATGTAGAAAAAAATCTTTTTGCAAGTTAATATTTCACTCATTACAGTACTATATTATGGAGAACTTTGGGAATTATTTGGCATATTAGGTATCTTTCCCTAGTGGCAGAAACCAAAGCTATGCCACTTAGTTTAATAAAAGAAAGAATAATAAAGATTTATGTTATAAACTTTTATAATTAAAAAACAATAATACACGCGTTCTTCTAGAATGTTCCTGACAGGATGGAATTGCCGAAACATTACTAACGAAGAATGGAAATAGTGAAAAAAAATTTTATCTTAAGTAGATCATTAGTACAATTTCTTTCGACTAAAATTTATAGCATAAAAAGTGTTTATTATCATTTTAAGATATCAGAACTCTTAAGAACTTGAAAAAATCCTGCACTCAGCGTGTTTCTATTTCGTTATTAAGGGGACATTAAGCATACGGAAATGTACTACGACTAATTGATTATTAATTATTGTTTGATCATTCATTAACCCCAGTAGTCGAACGATGCAACAGTGGGGGTCCAAAATTTTACCTATCCAGGTGTAATTAGGATAGGGATCTTTAGCGAGTACTTGCCGTTGCATAAGCTCGGGGCCATCATTTTACGCACCCTCCAAAGGACGGCAACCAAGGATTTTTTACTCTGTTTGAAAAATCGTTGGGCTTTCTGGCGGGCTTGAACCCATGACCTTGGGTATAGAAGGTAGCTATTCAAGTAATAAACACTAATTCCTTCATATCCTTTTGTTTTCTTTCGCACTCACAGAACTAAAAATACATGAGCGTATCTTTGTATAATGCTTGATTATATATATGGTCAGACGAGGTTTCCTTGGGAGAAGAGAAGTGACAAAGCGGACCAAGCTGGCAGTCTATAAATCGACATTCCTCCCTATTCTATCGTACTCCTCAGAATCGTGGACCCTCACCACAAAACACAGGAGTCAGATACAAGCGATGGAAATGAGGTATCTACGAAAAATAGAGAGGAAAACAAGAAGAGATAGAATAAGGAACGCCACCATACGGGCTAATCTCGATGTCAAACCGGCAGAAACCATACTGGAGGAGCAAAAACTGAGGTGGTTTGGACATCTTCTTAGGATGGATCCAGACAGAAATGCCAGGAAGACCTACGAGACCCGCACGGAAGGAAAAAGACCCAGAGGAAGGCCGCGCATCTCCTGGGAGGATAGTGTAAAGGAAGCATTCAGGAAACGAGGAATAAATTGGGACAGGAGAGCAGAGTTGGTGCAGGAGAGAGACAACTGGACCAGGTTCTATAAGCAGGACCCTCACACCGAACAGCGGTAGAAGGGAGAATGATTATGATGATGATGATGAATATATATATATAATATATATATATATATATATATATATAATGTTTCAATTAATAATTTAATAAAATTCCAACAAGTAAGACAAATTTTGTTTTAATTGTGAATTTTCGTTACTCTTAGTGGACTATGACTCTTAAAAACTGAGTAATCCTAATTTTATATGTTTACCTTAGATGAACACATAGATTTCGGTGGTATCAATTTAGTACATTTTTTTTTAACCCCTAGCCCACTATATCTGTCGAATTGTCTGTGTTTGAAATCTATTATATGAATACTATATACTTATAAAAAATAAGGCGATGAAATATGTTTATATAAATGAAATTAAATCCATAAAAAAGAAAGAAAAGCACATTCAAATGGAATAAAGAGTACAAACTTTAGACAAGTAGGTTAAATACTTTCCATCCCTATCCTATCTATTGGTTATATGAGGATTAACAAACGAAAATAAGAAAAGTATAAGAAAACACATTCAATGTTTTTGATGTTGAATTTAGCATGTTTTAGAATCTCTAAATTTTCTTAAACTTCGGTTCATAACTCTAAAAATATAGGTATGTCAAGGAATATACGTTTGCGCATAAGTAAGAAAAAGTAGTAGACGGAATCATCTAAAATCTCTCCAAATCGTTCAACTTCGTGTACAAACGTTTGTTTTTAAATATATGTGTATTATGTAAAATACTTTTGCCAATAGTATGCGAAATCAATGGTGAAATTTCAACCCTATAATCATAAATGTTATAAAAATTGGACAAACGTCAGTATGGGCCGCCCATCACATGGATTATACAATAAACAGACAGAAACGAGGATGAAACGTCCAAAACTAAAATGTAGACATTTTCGATTCTGAGAATATTAATTTTTTTTTCGTTATAAAATTTTGCTTGATTATTTAGAAAAACCGTCTGTAGGTCCCGTTTCCATGGTTTACATAGTAGCAAAGAAGAAGAAAAAAAAAGTATATAAATTGAAAACCTTATAAAATAATTCTCTAAAAGGTATTGCTGAAAATTGCGGATATGGGAATTTGATTCATATAACTTATAATGAGTTTACATCATTTCTTCGTAATTATTATTTGTTTATGTACCTATGTTCTTTTTACTTAGGTCTTTATATATAACTATGTTTTTTTTTTAATTTTTATATATATGTAACTCATTATCACTATTTTTTGAGTAATAATACAATGTTTAATGTTTTTATGGATTATTTTCCAATGAAAAATTCTTTAATCTGTTATAATCATTGCTTGATATAAATGTCCTCAACATCCGACTACGAATTATGCTGGTTTGTTCTCTGGGGGCCAAGAGGGTTTACTTAAAAAAAAAAAAAAAAAAAAAAAAAAAAAAAAAAAAAAATATATATATATATTATATATATATATATATATATATATATATATTATATATATTACACGCACTCAGTTCCATGATAATAACTCAATATTTATATAAAAAAAATAGCCCTAAATGGAACAAATTACAGTTTTGAAGAACTATTGAATCCACTGATGTGTGACTAATATTACTTTATGAAATACTTTTGTTTCTTTTTTTTTTCTCAAACATCAACAGACTGTTTAGAAATATAATTTTTTCAGTTTTTCATATTCCCCATGACAAAACTAACAACCCCCCACTCCCTCTCCTCTGATTAAGAACGATATTTCTTGTTTAATGAACCATTTGTTTAAATAAGGAAATATATCGTGCTTTTTCCATTCAACATTCTTTAATTATTTTTTTAGATTAGCTAAAATAATTTAGGGATAAATATGAACGAGGACATGGAACACGTCTTATCTAAATAAAATATTGCGAGATCGTTCAATTAAAACAAAGGATAATTTAGAGAATTTATCCGGGAGACTTACGGTTTCATTTAAAATATTTTGTTATTCAATCAACATAAAATATTTATTTTCTTTACTTGATATTGGAAAAAACAAACAAAAACTAAATAATCAGTTTTATTTGGACCTGGATGAGATCTCGGTAGATACGTCTTAAAGGATATTATGATGAAGCAATATAATTGTGCAATCGAATTAGCATCAATTAACAAAGTTATCAAAGTAATAACCCACCCCATATTTGGACAGATCTTTCATAATCCGTTTCTTTTCTATATGGAACTCCATTCGCTCCATTTCCGTAGTTCTAATACCCTTACGACTTCCAAATCCCGTCTATTCATTATTTCCTGTACATTCCATTTTCCGAGAATCCTGACTGATCCATTTTCCTTGGAAATGAGTAAATATATTTAAAAAAAAAAACAAAGAAATAAATAAAAGTTATAGAAGTATTTCGTAATTTGTTTTTATCAAAAAAAAAAAAATTAAAGAGGTATTTTTGTTTTTTTTATTCGAGGCTAATGTTCACGAACATGATGATAATTGTTTATTCTATTTTTTAATTAACATCTATGTATTTACAATAATTAGTTTTCGAAGTTATGTGCTGTTTTATGATAGTTTTCATTTATCTTATTTTTTATTGAATTATTAGTATTCACTGTATTTTTATTTATAATTCATACTCTAAGGCATTAAATCCCACTTTTGTTGTCATTTGTATTATTCTAAAGGGACAAACCTCAGAAAAAATAAATAAATAATTATTATTATTAATTCTTGAGCTTTAGAAATTTATTTAAATTATTAATATCAATTATTGATATTAAAATTTTTGAAGCATGTGAATTTTACGCAATATAGTTTTATCAGGCTGTAAAAAGCTATTTTTTTGAAATTCGGAATCTCTGGACATTGTTCATAAAATAAACATTAGTTTACATTTCAATAAGAGAAAATAACGTCTCTAAAATGATATTTATATGTAAGGCCCAATTGAGACGTTGATTTCCAAAAAGTACTAAAGGACATTTTTTACAAAATCGATTTTTTTACATATTTGTATTCTCATCATTTAGTTATATCTATATCTCCTATTTGATTTTATCTAATGAACACCCAAGCACTTTATAAACGCAATTTAGAAATAAAATTATTTTCTAAAGGAAATAATTACACATTTAATTTCGTTCCAAATTATACCGAAACATCTCATTTCATATCTTTAATATGATGTTATTAATATACTAAAAAAACAATTCTGGATTTTAATGCGAAAATAATCAAATTAGCTAATATAATAATACAATAATTAGTGATTTTCGCGCCTCCTGTAAAATTTCCTAGAATGGATATAGTACCTTTTGGAAATCAACGTCTCAATTATTGAGCTGAGTTATATATAGTCCGGATTATTTATTTTTAATGGTCAAATTAAAAATTTATTAGAAATTATTTTAAATTGGAATATTTAAGGAAATTATATTATATGAGTGGAAGGAAACTCCAATTTCTTCCAAATCTTAACCGAATTATATATAATATTTAATTCTATTTAGAAAAAAATATTTTATATTATGACATGAATTGATTACTCTCTTATAATTCTATTTTTTTATTTTATGAATTTCATTTTAATGAATGATTTTATCATGATCAATAACCGTAGTCTCGTTAAGGTTATTATTCGTGAAATGGATATTATTGCTTTATGATTGTTAAATAATTAACAATTTGCAAAAAAAAAATAAGAGAGGCTATAAAAAAAAAAAATAGACATGTCTCACTCAAGAAAAATAAATAGTCTTTTCGAAGGGGCTAAGTATGAGAATTTAAGAAGAAAATATTGCGAGAAGTCTGGTTTCAATTCCAAAATTAGGCTTGGGGGCAGTTTGTCGGTCATTTGATCTTTTATTCCCCCCCCCCTTCCGTCTAAAAAGAATTTTGGTGTCGTCCCCCTCCCCCCTCTCGGTTTGTAATTCGAACAAGGACACTATACATGGAAGCTGAAAAGACGAAAATAGACGAGCAGCAGTCTCAGAAAAAAAAGAAGGGAGAGAGAGAGATAAAGCCTTTTATTTTTAATTTGGTTTAGCCTTGTTTTACGATTTTTTATTTTTAATAATCTATTAAAAATTTAAATGTCTTAACTTTTTTACGATTAATTATATTTAATAATTATACCAAGAATTATCCTTAATGAATATAAAAAAACAAAATAAATATAGATGTAATTATTATAATAAAATAGTAAAATTTCATTAATTAAAACGCGGATATATATTTATTGCACGATTTTTACATAATTTGCTAAAGTTAAAATTATTTTCACTGAAAAAAAAAATCCAAACTATGAAAATTAAATTATAACAATTCATTATTTTATAATTTTTTAATTATAAAAAAAAATCAACCTCGCGATTGAATTATATATATGTATATGTATACAAATATAGTGTGAGTACGTGTTTTAAATTTGTTGGCAGTGATATGCCAAGAGCTAAGAATGTTATCCATTGGGTGTCGAGCCTAACCAGCATACCTCTGGTCTATTTCGGTATTGGCGTCGTCCTCTGCTTAAATGGTTAAATCTCAAGTTTCAAGAGAAGAAAAGAAAAATCTGTGTTAAAATATTATTCTAGGTAACGATCGGCTAATAGTTATATGTTCAAGTTTTTCTTATGAATAACTTATTATAATATGTTAATGGAATAAAAAAAAAAAGAGTATTAAAGGTGTTAATGTATTCTTATTCAATAAAAGCTATTACACAAAACATGGGAGTGAATTTTGTATGTTAAAATAATTTATATTAGCATGAATATCTATAGAATAGAAGCTAAGTTTTGAAATTTTCCTTGAAGATAAAAATCTAATGTTTTTATATATAAATGAAAGTTCAATACTCTTTAGTTAAAAAGTCTAAATAAAAAAAAGTTTTTAAATAAAATTTAAATGTCACACACCTTTTCTCCTTTTGTAATATCTTTCTATATACAGGTGTGATTCAATTAAAAATTTTTGAAAATTATAGTAATAAAACTGTATCTGCGTTTGGAGGACTAATGCATGTTTCCTCTGAAGCAGGTACCGGCTAAAATTTCTGGACAGTAAAATTTTTTCTCAAAATTTTGTCTAATGAGACCCCTTATAAGAATTAAAATAAAAGTTTACTTACGATTATATGGTCGTACCTGAATATGCCTAATTAAGTACACTTTCACTGGCGTACAGATACCACTAACCTTACTCACACTATCGCTGTTCGTTTAGGTTAGTTTAAAGTTAGAAGAAATCCAAGAGCCGCAAAGACTTTTATCAAATAAAACTTTTATAGTTGGAAGGTCTGACTGGATGCTTTGTAAGTCCTGGCGGCCCTTGGCCACTCGCACACACACAATATCAAGAAGGCACTTACAGAGCTAAAGGCGTGACTAACCGATGGAATGTAGAGCCGATTGTCACCGGTTCAACTCTGGCGGTTCTTCAGCGGCGCGGCCCCACTCCTAAGGCTATCCCCACCACCGCTTCCTTACCCCCACCCCTCCTCTCCGAAACAAGAAGGGGTCCGAGGGATCTAAGATTACATGGCGAGAACCCTTTACAAGGAGGGACATAGATGATGGAATATTTTTGGATACTGATAGGATATTGAAACTTCAAATTTTATCTTTTCAAACGACATGCGGAACTGTCTTAGATGTCGAGTTTTTAGAATACTCTGAATACGATAATACATTCTAATAAGCTCTCCACGTTTTTAAAATTATATTAAAATTCAATTTTTCAGCAACAATTAGAACATGTTTTGATATATAAATAATAAACAAATAAATATATTTTAGAAAAACACATAAATAAGTTTGAAACAATTAAAAATAAATAATAATTCTGTGGCCAGTGATTAAAAAAAAAAAACTTATAAAAAATACACTGAAAGAAACAATGCCAATCTAACCGTTAGCCATGTTGATGTTGGGATGTATACTTACACTCGTGGTCTGCTATACTTTTTTTTTTATAATTAATAACTATCACTCGGCTAAAATGTTTCCAGAATATTTCAACAACTCACGAAGGGGCTAAGGTTTAATACAATTAGTGATTAGTAATGTTATAGGCCAATGACCGTACAAGAAGATGTCTAGGCCGGGATCACGCTCCTTTTACTTAGGTACCCACTTTATAGTGGCTATGTCAATCAATAATAATACTATAACAGTCGGGGTCGAGTCCAGGCCCTGGCGATCAGTGCTCCAGTACCCTATTAATTATATCACCCCTTTGCATACAATGTTAATAATCATTTTATCGTTTACGCTCATGTGGCAGGGTGAATATGAAGCTCTCTCATTATCAGTAAATTAAATAATATAAAAATATGTATATTCTGTGTGTGATATGTGGCATTTTAACAATAAGTTTTATTTTCTAAATCACACTTGAATTATTTTCTGATGTATAATTCTTTCATCCTTATCTACAATATTATCTTATCTGCAATACTTTTAGTAAACAAAATCAGCCAATAAATACAAAAAAGTAGAGAATATATATATATATATATTATATATATATATATATATATATATATGTGAAATGAAATGAAATGAAAATAGCCTTTATTTATGCACTAATATTATAATTTCAAAAGGTAACAAAACAAAATAACACAATTTATTTATTTTTTTCTTTTACATTATAATTTATACGAAACTTTTTGCTATCTTGCATAGGCCTTCCCTTAGGAGTTATAAATATATATATATATATATATATATATATATATATATATATATATATATATATATATATATATATAATGATAAAAAAGACTATCGTTTATAAGTCTATGAATCATTATCATCACAATCTTTACTCCTTGGGCACCATTATGCGGTTCTAAGATTCCGTTAGTAGAGTTTGGACCAGAGGTATCTTTCTTGGGCCAACTCTCTTCTCTTACTCCAATTAATCACTCTTCTTAAACAACCCTTGGACACTGCCTAGAAGGAGTACTTTTCCTTTTGGCTCACGATCCATCCTGGATCCACCAGGAGGTGCCCGAACCGTCTTAGCTCGGGCCACTAGAGGATGGTCTCCTCCAGTTTTACTTCGAAGTGCATCGAGTTTAGTATTGAACCTACATTCCATTTCGAGTAATGTATCTCAATAAATTCGACTTATTATGTTTTGAGGTGAGGGTCGTTCCGGGTCTTGTTTTAGAAACTCATTGCGGCCTCATTCGTCCCACTGTTGATACCTCTCTCAGTCTGTGCCCGATATACGTCTTCCTTTTGCACTTAGTCGAAAGTTTTCTGGAAGTCCACTATTCTGAAATACAGCTATTTCTTCTTGTTTCCTCCTATATTTTTCGCATGGTGAAGTTCAAGGCTTGCGTGTTTCGTTTGCGTGCATGTGCCGAAGTGCTTGTGAAGCTGTATTGTAACAACCTAACAAGGTATATATTCAATAGTGGTAGACTAACTCTCGATTCTTTTATTTTTTTTTTTGTTATGAATCATATCTAGTTCCCAGTCCTTATGAATTTTTATTTCTTTCCAATGAGAAACCCAAGTAATAAATCATTACTTGAGTAATTCAATCAAGCCCTGTTGCCTTGTCTAATTTGATTTTGGTAAGGACGTCCTGTAGTTGTTTGCTAATATATTTTATTCGATCCTAACATCAAACATATCCCTCTGGATCATGTACAAACCTTTCTCCCCACTAGCAATGTTAGAATGCTCCCTTTATTTTTTCATGAAGGGTTCTTCATCTTGACGAACTCACGCTGATAATGTTTGCGTTTCTATCCCTAATTTCTTATGTAAATGTTGATTTTTCCATCTGCATTACTTGGAAAATATCATAGAAGACTTCATTTCTACTTACTTCAAGCTTCTAACTATAATTTCTCCCAGATTTTATTTTTAATTCAAGTAATTTTAACGTGGCTTTTTATTTTCAATACATCAATACGGTAAGGTTTGTAATACCGTTAAAACTTGCTGCCACATTTTACTCTTAATTGTAATCTTTCTTCAGGGCTGTAAAAAGTAGAGTGAAAAAAATTTAGACAATAGATGAATATAACATAGACAAGAAGAACTACATGTGGGGATATGAAAAAGTAAAAATACACAAAATATTGAAAATAAGGAGAGTACCAATAAAACCAGATATTTTGTAAAAGAAAAATAATAATAATTTAAAAAAAACCTGTAACTCTACAACCCATGAAGGGTCTCGGAACCAGTTCATATAGAGTTTGTAGTAGGGGTGGGTATAATCGAATGACGATTATCGGATCATTCGATTATTACAATCATTCGGATTAATCGATTATCGGATTAATCGGTTTGGATAAGCGAATGATCATTCGAACTGAACCGTTTAACGACAATCGAGGGATTATGAGGAGCTCGGATAATCGAACGACCTTTATTTATTTTTCTTTTTTGCTCATCACAGAAATCGTCTCTCACAATAAATAATCATTCGATCATTCTATTATGAAATCATTCGATTATTTAAATCATCGAAGTCCCATCATCCGATTATGACGATCATTCGATTATGCCCACCCCTAGTTTGTAGTGTTCCAAGGCCGACGGTCGTGCAATGAGGTAATGTGGCCGAGATCACGCTCAGCCGTCAGGTTTTTCCCATTTTTGGGTACTCATTTTATAGAGGGTGGATGTGCCCCAGTATTGCCGAACGGCTGAAATAACAGAATAAATAACATTCTGTCACAGTCGGAATAGTAGTAGACTAGTGCTCTATCCACTAGACCACGTCGTTCTTTTCTGATATTATAAGTTAGTAATCATTCTAATTAATTAACCCATTTCAAAAATAATAATTTTGAAACTTCAGATTTTTAGTTGTGTTTTTTTTTTTTACTTCCTCAGAAAATTATAACTGTAATTAATCCGTTACTAAGTAAAATAACGTTTATTTATTTATTCAATTTTCATTTTCTTGGATACATTCAACAGCAAATATTTAAAATTTTTCTTTTAATCAATTCAAAGATGTAAGATTAAATTATATATTAATTTATATAATTTTTAATATATATATATGCTTTTTTTTATGTCTTATTAAATATATTTTTTTTCTTTTTTGTTTTCATTTTAACATACATTTATTTTTCTTGTTTGTGCATTTTTATTAGAATTTATCTTTTGAGTTATTTTATTTATTCATGTTATTAGTTTAATTCTATTATTTTTAATTATTTTACTCTAAGACTACAACCTCAAGTCCCATTTTAAGTTCCTGCTGTATTATTCTTAAGGGGCTTGTCCCAGAACAAATATAGAACTATTATTATTAAAAAGTACCCTACCTTCCATGTAACGTAAATTGTCCCACAAGCTAACGGTAAATAAATAATTAATAACAGTAAATGAAACAATACATTTTTATTCCATGTAGTAACTGTTCTAAAAGTCGTTGATTTATATGAGGTGTGGGAGAGTTTATGTAATTTTGGACAGTTTTCAAAATTGTGATGATTACGTAATCAGAGCTGGCGCAGAATAATTAAAATCACACAATTCCTGGTTAAATGTTGGGAGTTACATGGCGTGGGAGGCTTCTAGTCTCAGATGTTTTGGCTACCTTACAGGGTCATCGGCTATTTCTTTAGATACTGCATTATCTCAAATGTCTGCATCTGACGTTTCGAGCTCATCACTGTCATGATATTTTTTTATATAATCTTACTTATAACACGGGATGTAGGTTGGAGGGAGGGATGATTAACTTTTTTTTAAATTTTATTACATCTTAGCTGGAAATAAAAAAAAAAGATATTACAATAATACAAGTAGATTTGTACAAAAAGCGAGATTATGGCAATTGAAAATGTCTTGTGAAAAAATTACAAAATGGTAGCAATATCTAATTAAGCTAGAAGATCCCGAGTCCATCTTTTTTTGCCGCTTCGGAGGGTTATCTAAAATACACAGGGAAGACATCTTACGAACAAGTGAATGTGTGTAGGTAAAGCGTTTTAAATTAAAAGAGGTATATCTGTTTCGGGTCTGCAAATGATTGTATAATGAGGTCTTTATGGATGATTTTATAGCAGACAAAATTAAGAGGGTTCAGGATTTTTAATTGCATGGGTCGGATGCGACGTTTTAGTAGATCCCCAAAGCTCTATTCCATCTGTCTAAATTGGTCTGATAATGATACAGATGAGAGAAGTAGATTGAAAGTTTGGAACTTTTGTCCAGTAAGTGTTATAGTAATCGGTGTCTATAAGCAAGTTCTTGTTCTTTCAGTCTTGTATGAAGATTCAAGAAGACGCTTTTCAAAATATATTTCGAAACCCGGATCTGTTCAACATGAGTGAGTGGAATATTATTAAAAGTAGCGTTGGACTGGAAGTCATAGAATAGAAAATAATTTTATTCTGAGACTGGGTACCTTCAAAATAACAGTTATGGACAATTGAAATATGGCTGACCAACTAACAAAAGGAACATAATTAATTATTATTTAAAATAATGAGAATTATTTCCTTATGCCTTTTGCACCTCCAGGATTTGTAAAATACAGTTTATCCATACTATCGGTAAATTGACCAAGACTATCACCGGTGAAAGTTTTGTTTACTAAATTAACAAAAATTATATTAATAATAAAATGATCTTATCATAATTTTAAAATTATTATTGAATGCTCTACTTTTCGTGGCACATTCCAATGAACTCATTAGAAACAGCACATGCTTCGAAAAGTGTTCCAAAATAGAAGAACGCACATTGGCAAAGCTTATAAGTTGACCGACCTAGTTTTACGTTTTCCTCGTTATTAACTTAAAATTTAGTTTAAAAGAAGTTAATCTACTACTTTATTATGATATTTTTTATCGTTAATAGATTAATTTTGTTTAGTTGTATATATTTGTAATAGTGAATTCCAAAACGTATACAAATTAGCAAAGTTTTTATTTATTGGTGGTTGGCTAAAATGTGATTTTTTTTTTCTAAAATTTAGAACTATCTTATCACAACTCACTGCTTACTCAAATCGAGAGCGAATGAGGCTTTAATAAAAAATAAAATTGATGAAATTATATACATTCCTTGCTTGAAAAGGGTACGAAACAGTGCTTGGACTGTTTTAACCGTTTTACAAGAAAATTAAGGCTGTTTCACAAATTCAACGTTTAAGTTCAAGTAACACAAGTCATTGCCAAAATTGCTTTATATAAGCAAACTGTACTGTTTTTTTATTAGTTTATTTTGGAAGATTCCAAAAGAGTTCATTCATTTTTTTTTTTTTTTTTTGGTCTCTTTCTTGCCTCTTCATTGGCTACTGAAGGTAGCTTGTTGTGCAACATTTTAGAGCTAATGAAATGGATAAGCTTTTTTTGAGATCTGGAAAAATTAAAACCTAACTATGGAAGAGCAATAGCTCCTTGAAATGTCCGAATATTCTCAGAGATATATTATTTTAAATTTATTTATTGTAATATACAACTGTATTATACAACACAATGAGTAAGTATGCAGAGTGAAGAAAAGTCGCGAAAATGTCTTGAGAAAGAACTACCCAGTGGTAGAACTTTACTGACTATTTTAAGGCAGTAGGCCCCGAGGCCAACTTCTTTTAGATCGCCTCGGAGGGCTATTAGGAATATCTAAGGAAGATAGATTACGGACAAGTGGGCTTGTGTGGGCAGGGAGTTTAGAATGAAAAAAGGTGTATCTATCACGGGCTATGTCTGCAACAAATGGGATGTTTAGGTCATTATGGAGGAATTGATTTCTGACAAAATAAGAGGCATTCAGGATTTTGGATTTTAAGCATTGGATGCGGGAGGAGTTAGATGGTTTACTAGAGCCTCAAAGCTCAATTCCATATGTTCAAATATGTATGAAAATAGTGAAGTAAATGAATCTTTTGTAATATACTGGAAGTTTTGAACATTTTTCTAGAAAGTGATGTAGTAATCGGTATCTTCGAGCAGTTTCTTGTAGTTTCAGTCTTGTGCTTAGAAATATTAATATTAGATTTTCTGCATGATGTTATGACGACACAATTTGGAGGGTTAGGTTTCAGAACCTTCTAAGAAACTTTCTCTCCTTTCATTCGGTACCACTTATTTTCTGTGCATGGAGAACAGGCATATTTCAGCTTTTCTGATCAAAAAAAGAAAAACTCAAACTTTGACTGTCCCCCCTAACCGTTGAGAATCGGACTGTGGGTCATAAGAAACCTTTTTGTTCCCCTTCAGACCTATTGATTATTATTTATATTGATTATAATTATATATATATATATATATATATATATATATATATATATATATATATATATATATTGATAGATATTTATGAGATACCCTGTATATGTATGGGCCTACCTGTGTGTGTGAGTTGGGGGAGGGTATTTTGCATGCGCGCGCGTGTGTGTGTGTGTAAATGTATTTGCGTTTTATGAGAACGTAAAATCGGATGTTCAAATTAGGACAAATTTGAAGAATGAAGGAGTCTTCAAAAACAAACGAGATGACTTTTATTTTTTTAAATTTAAACATTATTTCACTGTTTTGATTTCGGAATTTATCTTAATATATTTTTTTTTTATAACAGTTCTCCAACACAGTATTTACTTTTATGACCACAATGATATTTTTATATTTGTATGTGCAGAATATTTTAATATTTTCAGAAATACATTTGTATAACATTTAACCTCCAGAAGTCGTGAGATGCGTTATTTAGTCCCCTCGACTTCGGCCGGGAGCTGTGAGGTAATCACTAAAAGTTTTTTTTAGAATGGCTTGGAACGTTTAAGGCAAGCTAATGCTATCCATGCTATTTCCTAATACTTTATTATTTTTTTATTACTAACACAAAATTATATACCCCAACGCGGCTATACAAAAAAACCATAATCTAAAAAAATATCTTGTGCTCTTATTAGAAAACGTTCACCTCCCTTCTACTTTAAATACGTTTTAAATCATAGTTTTTCATAAAATAATATTGAGATATATTTCAAGCATTTATTTAAATCAAATCTAGAAAAACATAAATAATAATATGAGGAGTGCTCCTTTTTAGCGCGGTCCACTGCCTTTTGGAATACTCTCCCGTCAAACATCCGTCGTGCACCATCCCTATTCTCATTTAAATCCTTCCTCTTTAAATACTTTTTTTCTATCTAATCAGATCTAAGCTAATTTTATTATGCCAACTAATGTGAGGTTCCCCGCTATTCATAGTGTATTCACATTTAATGAAGTGTAAAAGTTAAATTTAATATATTTTTTTTTTCAAGAATATGTACATAGAGATGTCACTATGACCTTTTCTTTTTCTTTCTTTTGTTACTTAAACGTAATTGGATGTAATTACTATGTTCATAATAGTTTTTAATCAGTTATAATTTTTATGTTGTTCATAAATGTAATTCTTAAGGGACATTTTACCAGAAAAAAGTTTCTTGTTCTAAATAAAGAAATTATATGAATCAGCATATGCCTGAGAGAGTTGGCTTTTAAGTCACTGTATATTACTCTGCGTTTATTAATGCAGTTGTAAATTTCAATATAACTATTTAAAAAAAAAAATACGTATAGGAAGATCCATTTTTGCTTAAGATGTATCCATGTATATATATTATATATATATATATATATATATATATTATATATATATATATATATATGTATTTATATGTTATGTATGTATGTATATACATAATGTGGTAATGAAGGGTTAGCTTCAAATAATTTTAAACTAATGAATCCCTCAAAGAAAAATTTTAATAAACATTATTTACCGAAAAAAACGTTGTGTAAAGGTTATTTGTCAAACAACGTGTTTTTGCAATTAATTTAATTATCACCAAGTATCTTCTTTAAACAAACTCATCAAAATCATTAATTAAGAAAACATATGATCTTGAGTTTTAATTAAATACAAACGATAAATAAACTTTTTCAGAGCAATGCAAAGGAAATAAAATAAATACAACATTTGATCTGATAATATTCACATCTCATATCTAAAAAATGGATAATATTTGAGACTATGACTTCCAAAAGGCAATAAAGGACATTGTTTTAAGAAATTTATATTATATAATTTTGACACATTAGAATTCTTATCGTTCAGTTTTAAATAAATATTCTACTTGATTCGATCTAATTAACTCTCAAGTCCTTTATTAAAAACGCGATTTAGAAACGTTATTATTTTCTAAAGGTACTGATTACACATTTGATTTCGTTCCAAATCATACTAAAACATTTCATTTCTTAACTTTAATATAGTTTTATTAATATAGTAACGTGTTTTTGCAATTAATTTAAATATCACCAAGTATCTTCTTTAAACAAACTCATCAAAATCATTAATTAAAAAACATATGATCTTGAGATTTAATTAAATACAAACGAGAAATAAACTTTTCAGAGCAATGCAAATGAAATAAAATACATACAACATTTGAGCTGATAATATTCACATCTCATATATAAAAACTGGATAATAATCGAGTTTTGTGTCTATATATATAAAATATGAAATGTGGACTCTATTATTCATTAATCAAGAAGTTGGTGGACCAGTGAACGTAAAGAACAAAATAAATTATTATATTATTTTTATTTTGAGTTACATATGTGTGATAAAATGTCTGCCTATTTTTTTTTCTTAATAATCTTATACATTGTTCTCTTCAACGTTTTTAGGAAACACACACACACACCACAAACACATGCAACCCACCAAAAGCACGCTGATTATTTATAACTGCAGTGAAACTGGCTATTTTTGTATCTGAATCAGACAGCTGTGGAGAGTTTGTATCTGCCAGTTCCAGAGAAATTCTAACTGGAGAATATTAAAAAATATATTTTATTTTCAATATATTTTTTTAATACATTTTATTCTAGAATCTCAATTAGGTAAAAGTGGTAGTTTATGGTTCATTTTTACTTTCACTTAACTATATATAAAATATATAGTATGAGAAAGTATTGCGATCGTGAAAATTTTCGAATTTCAGTTTCAACGGAAATACACGTTTTAGGGTCTCCTGAGTCCAAATGACCAAGTCCCGCAAAAAAGGTGTGTGTGTGGTAACTCCCGAGCGTAAACAAATAATCCTATGAAACTGAAATTTCAAATTTAAGACAATTATACGCCCGAGATGTCACAAAAACTTTTTCATCAAAATCAGTTAACAAGAAGAGCTACTTGCATTTTGCACCTTTTTACGATTTTCTCAAAAACGGCTCTAACGATTTTAATTAGACTCGCTTCGTCAATATAAAATTTAATGGGCTTTAATATCATGTAAGTTTCATTATGACTGAAATAGTTTGAAAGGGCTCAAATGCCAATATTTTAAAAAATTCCTTTAAAGTACCTACTTAATTTTGTACATTCTATAAAAATAACCTTATCATCTTGTTACCGTTGATAAAAAAACAGGTAAATATATAAGTTGAAAGAATTCGATATCCAACCTAAGGAGAAAACTGAAAACATATTTTTCGAATGCAATTTTTTGTTTATGAACATTAAAATCCTTTGGAAAGCTAAAGATTTTAGAAAAAAATATCATCTTGTACAATTTAATAAAGAGTGATGAAAAGCCGATAAAACTGATTTTTTTTTAGATAATAATATAATAGATTTTTTAATAAAACCCAGGTTTTTATAGAAATGCAATTTAATTAGTTCTTTAATAGTTTCACTCATTTTTATTTTTAACTGTATTTGAGAAATCTTTAATCGATTTTAAAAACAAAGTTAAGCGAATGTGTTGCCCGCACCAGATTTTTTTGAAGATAAGCTGCCGTTTGTTAACCTTAAGTTACTAAAATAAAAGCAATCTCTTATAGATAATCATCGTATAAATGATTTCTTTTTCATTAAAATGTATTGCTGCGAATAAGAATATCATTGGAAATAAATCGTGGAGAAGTCATTACGATCGGTCATAGGGTTATGTTATTTGTGTTACGTTTTTCATAAAATTTCAAATTACTAATAATATACTAGAAGAAAGAATTTGCGTTTCAAATGGGTTCTTAAACTAATGTCTATAATAAATGGGTATGCATCGATAACCGACCATATCTGATAGTTATTATATCCGTTATTAATGGATAATTTTAAATTTTTACAAGGGATTGGCGTGGGTTAGTGGATAGAGCACGGGTCCACTCTTCTCGAGGTCCCAGGTTCGAATTCCGTGTGTGGTATACTTTTATGAAGTGGGTACACAAAATAGGGAAAAAACCTGGCGGCTGTGTGTGATCTCGGCCTAATTACCACATTGCACAGCCGTTGGTCCAGAAACAGTTCGAATCTTTATACGTTCTGAGTCCAAGGTCCTCTTTTTTTTTCTTTTTTAAAGAAAAAAATTTGTATTGGGTTGTTTCACATGAAATGTCCGTTTTTAAAGTTTCTGAAATACATAAAGGATTTTGCAGGTCTCTGTTGTTTTCTTCCGAATGTTTACATATTTAAAGTAAACAGTTACTAATCCTCTACCTTTGTCTTATAAACATTAGCTTCCCAATCAATTACCCACTTTTTAGTATACCTCCAAATATGAACATGGAAACAAGCGATTTTCGAGTGATATTTTTGTACGAGTTTAAACTCGGCCATTCAACAGCTGAGGCCGCTAGAAATATTTACAAGGCGTTTGGGAAAGGGAGTGTTAATGAACGGACCATTTGCTATGTTTTCAGCTGGGGATACCGACTTGGAAAACCTCTGCCCATAATAGACAACGATGTCCTTAAACATACAGTAGAAGGTAACCCCTACCAAACAGTTAAAGGACTTTCAGCACAACTAAATGCAAGTGCATCTACCGTTTCCAGACATTTAAAGCGTATTGGGAAAGTAAAAAAGCTCGATACATGGGTACTTCATGATCTCACTGAGCGGCAGCAAGACCCCATGTTTCAAAACATACCGTGCAAAAATTGAAAGAACTGGGCTACGAAGTTTTTTCCCACCCACCATATTCTCCCAACTTGTCTCCAACAGATTACCACTTGTTCAGGAATTTAGACAACTTCGTCAAAGGAAAACTTTTTGAAAATGATGATCAAGTGAAAAGTGCGTTTTCAGATTTTGTTTCACTTCAAAGCTCAGAGTTTTTCAGTTCGGGGATAAAAAAGTTGGTGTCACGTTGGGAAGAATGTGTAGAAAAAGAAGGTAAATACTTCGAATAAAATTATCTGTTTTTCACATAGTATTTTCAATAAAAATCCTTTACCTTGAAAACGGACATTTCATGTGACACAACCCAATATTAATTTCAAGTTTGATGGCTGAATTTCAACATTTGTTATGAACATGAACATGAAAATAAACATAGAGTTAATAACATTCATCATTCAAAGAAATTATATGATTGAAAATCAATTCGGTTGATGGTTCAATCCCTAATTGTCCTCAACAAATATCTATATAAATGGATGTTGAGTAACAAAACGTTAGGAAAATGTATGAAAAAAAATTATGGATATTCTTCTTTGTATATGTTTTGAGTATTCATTCAGTAACAGCATATTTATCACTGAAGTGAGAAACAACTTGTGTATTTTAGGTAAAACATCCCCCTTATCCTCCCTCTATTATGCTTCAATACATTAAATTGAACCTCACTTTTACTACTGCTAAAATTGGATTACAGAGGACAGAGGTTTCCAGATCACAAATCTTACTCTGAAATGTACATCATAAAATATAATGGCCAGTTTATTAATTTATTTCTTGTCGAACTAGTAAATAGAACAATGACTGGAATAAACAATGAAGCCAAATATTTTAATTGCACTTAATGATGTGATTATTATTGTAATTGTCCTAGTGACTTTGTAGAGGTAACAGTCTGGCCCTTAAGGGATTTTTGCACAGTCGGATAATATCGAATTCGGATACTATATTCCCTGCTACCTGACGCACCCTCGATAGGTCGAATGCCGGATACCCCTGCTCTATGACGTCAAAAAACTATCTTTGGGGCATCAGGCAGCCTCCCTGTTCCACCCACTCTATGGAGCAAAGGGTTCTATATTCTTGGAATATATACATAATTAACCTGGTATCGGTAAAAATGTACCATATATATATATATATATATATATATATATATATATATATATATGTGTGTGTGTGTGTGTGTGTGTGTGTGTGTGTGTGTATGTGTATGTGTGAGTGTGTGGATATTCCGTATATTTTCAAATTGAATGAAATTACTGGTCTTGTTGATCGGTAATTGTTTTACTTCTTCTTCTTCTTCCAGTGGCGCGACAGGCCGTGTAGGCCCTGGGCCTCGCGGTGTAATCTCCTGGAAGATTACACTCACGTTTCTCGATGCATGTTGTAGTGTAGGGTCATCACTCCCTACGACTAATTTTGTGAGCGGCCACAATTTGGCTGACGGGTCTCACATACCCGGGGGAGAGGCTGTGAGAGAATCCCCATTTAATAACGTCCTTATAAAAGACCTGCCGGGACTGGGATTCGAACTCACAAAGTTTAGTATGTGAGACTATAGCGCTAGCCACTCAGCCACGGGCTCCTCTTCATTGTTTTACTTCCAGTGTGTTAAGAAAAAAAAAATGTGTATATATAAAGAAAAAGTTTGATACTAACAAAGAATCGGAATATTCTATCGGTTTCAGAAGGATAGAATATCTACACACGAAAACCAATTATTGCATCTTTAATATAAACATTAAAAATATAAAAAGGTTTTCATAAATTTCATTTTTTTTTTTTTTTGTATAATCGTATTAATCTTGAAATTTAAACATATTGATGTATTGATCAAAATTCACTTTTTATAAAATCGTCAATACATGACTATCCAAGTTCTCATCTAATGCACTAAAATCCTTGCTATACTCTTCAATATTTTTTTATTATCACTTATTTTATTAGTACTTCCATATATACTATTATTTTTAAGTTGTTTTTTTTTTAATTTTTAAATGAACTTTAAAATTAATTTAATTTAAATTTATTTATAACCTCTACATAATTATTATTGATGGTTTTGGTGTCTGTTTTATAATTTACAGTATTATCTGTATTTTTAGTTATAATATGTATGTATATCATAGATTTTTCTATTTTTAGCTTTATATTCAGTTTTTTAAAATGTTGGTGTTATTGAACTATTCTTATTATATGATGGCCACAATCTTAACCAAACTCTCCGATCATATTTATAATTATTATATTTATATAGAATATTTTGGAATTTTTTTTAAAAAAAATTTTTATTGAAATTTACAACTGTATTTTGTAATACAACAAGTAAATATGTTGGTAATGATATTTACAAATGCATTAGTAAATACATCAATTAAATTGGCTGTTAATATATATAGATAATATACATGAAAAGACATGAAGAGAATATGCCCATCGACAACACTCCACTAGGTAACTAAACTAGAAGGTCTCAAGGCCAACTTCTTTTCAGACGCCTCGGAGGATTGTTAGGAATTGAAGAGGAAGCAATAATTGAAACTAAAGGATTAGAGTGGGAGTGGAGTTTGTCATGGAAGGATTGATACCTGGTTCGGGCCAAATCAGCAACATATGGGATGTCTTAACATTAAGACCTTAGTCTTTATGGATGAGTTTATTTGTGACAAAGTAAGGAGCATTGAGAGTTTTTCGAAGGATTTTGGATTGTAAGGATTGAATACGGGAAGAATTTGATGGTTTCGTAGAGCCCCAAAGCTCAACTCCGTAAGTCCAGATAGGCCTTATGATGGTGATATAGATGAGCCTTTTGTAGATAAGTGGAAGGTTGGATCGTGTCGTAGTAAGCGAAAGCGACGGGCAGTTTCTTTTGGAAAAGTAAAAAAATCATTTCGTTCTTTTTGTTAGTATCAAACTCTTTTCTTTATATATAACACATATTTTTTATTTTTAACACACAGGAAGTAAAAAAATTACTGATCAACAAGACCAGTACTTTATTTCAATTTTAAAATATACCCAATACACACAGAGACACACATATATGTATATATATATATATATATATATATATATATATATATATATATATATATAACAAATGCTTCCTAGTAATTACTGCAGCAGAAGAATGAATTAGAAACTTGGCTGAAGTGATTACACACTTTATAAATTATTATTAAAACAAGGTCGATAGTATCTAAAGTTAGGGTAACATAAATTCTGAAGTTAACTTATTTTCTTATATTGTGTGAAAAAAATGAAAAGATTAAATATTGTTGTATTTGAAACAAATGGGAAAGGTTATGGATTACAATTCAGGTGGGCACCATAATTACTTCTTGGTATATTGTTCCTCTCTGTTCCGTCCTCCAGGTGTTTGTTTACCTACGCCATGGTGTGGATTGTGCTCACTTCTCTTCTTACCATATATTTTTTATATTACAAAAAGATGGCCGCTTGTGGCACATTAATTGAATTAAGCGTACATGTTACGCGAACATTATATATATATATATATATATATATATATATATTTTTTTTTTTTTTTTTTTTTTAATGATGCAGTAATTCGTTTTTTATGTGTAGATATTCTATCCTTCTGAAACTGAAAATAATTGAGAATGTTGATTTCATTTTACTTTCACGACTAATTTAATTGTAATTTAATACATATAAATGAGACATTATATTATACGTAAAATTTTGCCAAAAAGATAAAGATAAATTAAGCGAAGAAAATATACCTGTCGAGAAGATGTACTAAATCCCATAAATCATAGCAAATAATATATAGAATAGGGGTACTCACTACGTTTGCTATAGCATGCTATTTGTGTTATTTTGCTACCCGTCGAGTTTCTACAGTTATTTCCTGTATAAAATTGATAGGTTTAGCACAATAGCATGCTATAGGAAACGTAGTGAGTACCCCTAATGTAATAGAAATTAAAAAAAAAAATGTACCTCAGTAACCCATGGTTGGTCTTGGTTTGAGAGCAAGGATGCAATCAGGGCTAGATCACGTTCACCCGCCAGGTTTTTCCTTCTCTATATTCTGGTACCCACTTTATATAGGTGAGTTGTGTCCCTGTAGGGTCTCCATAACCCAAGGTCTGTCCACGGCTGAAATAACCAAATAAACAATTCTATATATAATATCATTATTATATGAATGTGATCCTTTAGCAATATTATTATTGTCCATTGAGACAAATTATAATACATACGAATAAATAAATATACATATATATGAATATGAATTTATAATATCATAAATAATTCTGTAAATAATATTATTAAAGTAATTTTAAAAAAAGTTATATATATATATATATATATATATATTATAATATTAAACAGATTAAAATATTTATTACATAGGTTATTCTGTAAAGACTTTAAAAAAAATTAACTCAATACGGATATGAATCGCTCCTGTACTTGCGACTGTAAACTGACAGCCAACGAAAAGAAAAAAAAAATACAAAATTTTAGATTTAAAAATGATACCTTCCTGTTTCGATGTTATTTATTGACTGCTATGAGCTGTCATAAATGTTGCTGATGTAGCTTAACTGCGATTTTCCGATTCTATTTGTATCAATAAGTCGTTTTTCAGCCTACATATTCTATAAAACCAAAAACGTAGCATTATTGAAAATAAAATTTTAGAATAAACTTTTTAAAATATTTTCACTAGAAGATTTAAAATTTATTTCTATATTGTATTCTTATGGATGTTTTTAACAACTAAGCCTTCATATTTTTAATTAAATTTTTGTACTGTTTCGGTTTTACGATGTCTATTATAAATTGTTTGTATTTTTTATGTATTGTCTTTCTATTTTATTAACCATTTAAATAATTTCGGTTATGCTAAGCCGTTATTCATGTATAAATGAAGAGAAGCTTTTGGGTCGATTATTCTTTTTGTTATTTTAATGTGCAGTGATTTTATCATAAAATAAATTCAATAATATTTTATAAAGCAATTGTTATCGCATTATTCTGAAGCATATGTATGTTAAAAGTAAATAATTTAAAGCTAAAAAACGGCTGTAATTCAGAGTATGGGCTGATTTCTAAAAAACGTTAAAAAGAATAATGTATAAGATTTTTAAGAAATTATTCCAAAAAAAAAAAAAAAAATAATAATAATAATGATAGGCAAACATGTTATCACACAGATATAACTCAACATAAAAATAATATCATAATTAATTTGATTAATAAAAAATAGTCCAATTTATATTATATTATATATATATATATATATATATATATATATATATAATATATATATATATATATAATATAAGACACAAAACTCAATTGAGACGTTGATTTCCAAAAGGTACTATATCGGAATGTTCTCATTGCTATATTATCAAACCAATTTATTTAATTTCTTTTGCACTAAAATCTATAATTGTTTTTTTTACTATACTAAAAACCTGTACCACTACAACCCATGGAGGGTCTTGGGCTCAGTACATATAGAGATTCGTACTGTTTCAAGGCCAACGGCAGTGCAATGAGGTGATTAGGCCTTAATCGCGCTAAGCCGCCAGGTTTTTCCCCAATTATTTTGGGTACCCACTTTATAGAGGCTGGGTCTGCCGCAGGAGGGTCCTCATACCCTAGGGTCGCCCTCCGACTGAATTAACAGAATAAATAATATTCCGCTACAGCCGGGATTCGAACCCAGGACCCGGAGCACAGCAGACTAGCCCTCTATCCACTAGACCACGCCGCTCCTTTTTTTACTATACTAATAAAACTATATTAAAGTTAAGAAATGAAATGTTTTAGTATGATTTGGAACGAAATTAAATGTTTTTAATCAGTACCTTTAGAAAATAATAACGTTTCTAAATCGCGTTTTTAAAAAAGGACTTGAGAGTTCATTAGATCGAATCAAGTAGAATATTTAGTTAAAACTGAACGATAAGAATGCTAATATGTCAAAATTATATAATATCAATTTCTTAAAAAAATGTCCTTTATTGCCTTTTGGAAGTCAAAGTCTCAATTATTATCCAGTTTTTTATATATGAGATGTGAATGTTGTCAGCTCAAATGTTGTATGTATTTTGTTTCCTTTGCATTGCTCTGAAAAAGTTTATTTCTCGTTTGTATTTAATTACTCCTTTCCTTCCCTTTCACTTACTATATATATTAAATCAAGAAATAAAAATGTCCTACAGTCTCAAAATGAAAAAGTAAATCTTTGAGTTGAATTTTATTTATGAAATTGAAATGAAATTTTATGAAATGTTATTGTACTTTTATTGAATTGCCGCAGGTGAACTCCTTTCCCACACACGGACTCGTCTTAGTGAGATAGTGACTTCTACTTGCACTGTAATATGTCTGTGTTTTGATTCGAATAAAGAAGCTTAAAAAAAAAAAAAAAAATGAAATAACAAAACTGAATAAAAAGGAAGAATTCGAGGAAAACGATCAATAATTGGTATCCCCACCTCTAGCTCTGATAATTGCTTCCATTCTCCTACTCATTCCAGCGACCAGGGCTCTAACATGTTGTTCTGGAATGTTGTTCCACTCTTCCACTAACATTTCCCTTAAATCTGCAAAATTTTGTGGGTCTCGGGCGCGGACACGTCTTCCAAGCATGTCCCATACCTGCTCTATTGGGTTCATATTTGGACTTCTGGGTGGCCAAACCATAACGTCAATTTCTTCTTGTCTGAGGAAATTTTGCACTGATCGAGCAACGTGAGGTCGGGCATTATCGTGCATAAAAATAAAGTTACCTGCGATATTTCTGACGAAAGGTATTACATGTGACTTAAGTACCTCACTAATGTACCTGTCAGCAGTTATAGAGCCACGGTTCACAAGAACCAACTCTGTACGGAAGCATTTGCATTGCTCTGAAAAAGTTTATTTCTCGTTTGTATTTAATTACTTCTTTCCTTCACTTTCACTTACTATTATTCACTTTTGTTGTAGCTTTGGGAGATAAGAATGTTTTAAACTCAAGATCATATTTTTTTTAAAATTAATTATTTTAATGAGTTTGTTTTGAGAAGATGCGCTTGGTGATTATTAAATTAATTGCAAAAAAATATTGTTTGACAAATAACCTTTAAAACTTATTTTTCGGTAAAAAATTTCATAAATAATGTTTATTAAAAAATTTTTCTTTTAGGGATTAATTGGTTTAAAGTTATTTGAAGCTAACCCTACATTACTACATTGCATACATACATATATATAGGGAGTCTGGTTTCAGCATTGGAAGAGAGAAGACGTGGAGCTCGAGTTTCAGATAAGACTAAAACTTTCTTTCTTCTTTTCTTCTATTTCTATGTTTTCTTTAAATTAGATTTTCTTTTTACGAATTATAAGGATAATTATATATTTCTTTTCTCTATTCTTCATTTCTCTTTTACTATTATTATTTTTATTTTATTTTATTTTTGTGTGAGTGATAGTTTCTTTTAGTTTTCAATTACATATTACTTACTTTTTCTATGGGTGATCCCATAGATCTTAATAGCCCAAAGGCTAAACGAAAAAGACCGCGAGGGAGAATTAAATTAATACCCGAGAATGCGAATTCTCAAATTTGTCCCTCCTTTCTAATTTTAGAAAGAGAGGATGAACAAAATTTTCAAAAAGTATCCCCGTTCTTTATTAATAAATTTCTATCAAATTTGGTAGGTGACTTAAAAATGATTAAAAAACTAAAAAATGGGACACTACTTATTGAAACAAAAAGTGGGAAACAATCGGAAGAGTTATTGAAATGTAAAAACTTCGGGGGCCAGTTCCCCATACAGGTAACCCCCCATAATACTTTGAATTTTAGCAAAGGTGTGATTAGATGTCATGACCTTCAATTTCTTGAAATTGAAGAAATTAAAAACGAATTATCTACTGAAATAACGGATATAACAAGAATAAAAATTAAAAAGAATGGAAATGAAATATTAACCAACTCTTACATCATAACATTCCCATCACCGAGAATCCCTGAAGAATTAAAAATAGGCTATTATACGGTCAAAGTACTCCATTATAATCCCCCACCATACAGATGTTTCAATTGTTTAGGTTTCAATCATCCTACTAGGGATTGCAAGCAAACGCCTAAATGTATACAATGCGGGGAAAACAAACACGGAGATGTTAAGTGCACGCGGCCGCCCAGGTGTGCCAACTGTTACGGAGAGCACCATGCGTTAGACCGTACGTGTCCTATTTTCATTATGGAAAAAGAAATCAAATCGATTCAATCTGTTAATAAAATATCCCTAAATGAAGCAAAAAAAATATACAAAGAACAAAATCCATCAACATTTAAAAAATCATTTTCTGAAATTGCGAAAACAAAATCTTACAACACGGAAAAAAAAGATATCGGCATTCAAACCGTTTCATTAGATATCATTGGAGAAAACAACATTGAAAACCAAAATACTTTAGCAAATCCCGAAACTCACCTCCCCCCTAATCCCACTCCCTCCCCTCCTCCCCTCCCTCCTAATCCTCCTCCCCTCCTCCCCACTCTCCCAGCGGACGCGCCGCTAGCGAACCTACCGGCCGAGCCTACACCTAGTAGTTCCAAGTATAGGAGCGACGGCCCCCCTCCACTTCCACCATCTGATAAGGCCGAAGGTACATCGATGACTGTAGACGAGAGCACTGAGAGAGAATTTACTGTCGTTAATAACAAAAAACAGGGAAACCGGAAAACTAAAAAAACTTAATGACTAATAACAATATAGAATTAATTAGGATTCACGTATATAAAAAACACTTTAAAATAAAATATTATACCACTATCCACTACCCTACAATAGACATATATTTTTGTTACTTCAAATATTTTCGCATAAATACTAATAGACATAAATTAAAGGAAACTAACCAATACACCACTAACAATAACAATAACAACAATATTTACAGCTACCAAGGTATCTATTCATTCTTATCAGACATAACAATAAACAATAACGCTTCATTCAATACTACTGTAGACAACAAACACCACAACCTACCTTTAATCAATTATAAGCAAAATAAACAATATTTTACATTAACTCTGGAAAAATATGTTTCCCTTGTTCTATTAATATTTTTAATAATTTCTAAATTTTGCGGACATGAGTATTTGAACGCAAACGCGAAGATCTATGTACTTTTGAATGCAAAGCTGTACATGTCTAGAATGATTACTTATGTGTCTGTATACGTGCGTATTTGTGCTTATAATAATACATCTATAAGTACGTATATGAGTGTAAATGCTTATGGGAATATATCTTTTATCACCTTGTACGTCTTCTTATTTTATGCATGTCGTGATTTTATATTATGTTATTTTATGGCATTTTGTTATTTCATAGCATCTTCTTATTATATCATATTTTATTATTTTATAGAATGTTGTTATAAAGAGTCATTTTATTGTTGTATAAACATATTATTTTATAGTCTACTTATGGGGGATTATTATTATCAAGCAATACATTACTATTTATATATCAATAGAGAATCAAGGACTTACGTATTTATTGCGTTTTCACTATCAAAAATTTACATTATTTCAGAAAATTTTGCAAATACTACAATCTATATAAAAACATTTAAATTAATTGAAATGAGGAGGGGGGAAGAAATACTTTTTACTGTCCTAATGTTAGTATTTTTGCTCACATATAATTACTCCAAAGATCACAAATATGGATAAATATATGAACATTATGCAATGGAACCTTAACGGCACGACCTCTCAACATGAAGAATTAAAGCTTCTCATATCTGAACACCAACCTGAAATAATATGCCTCCAGGAAACACATCTAAAACCGAGCCGTGTATTTAATATTAAAAACTATCAAATATTCCGAACGGACAAAGTAACTGATAACCGGGCCTGTGGGGGAGTTTTAACGGCAATACACAACCGATTGATAGCAAAGAAGATAAATATAGACACTCCCATTCAAGCAACTACCACAATAGTTTATACAACAATAAAAATACATATTTGCAACATTTATCTGCCGCCTACTGAACCTATTAATGAATATGAATTAACACGACTTATCAATAAACTTCCTCAACCTTTCATTATCCTCGGAGATGTAAATGCATCTCACACCAGCTGGGGAAACAGAAACAATAACTCACGAGGAAACGTAATAAAACGCATACAGGATAATTTTGATTTGTTGCTGCTTAACACAGGAACAATGACACATCTATGCCCTAGAACTGGGACGCTTACCGCTATAGATTTAACCCTTTGTTCCCCAAACCTTTACAATCTTTTCGAATGGAAAGTACTACACGACCCTCACAATTCTGACCATTTCCCTATCTTAATGAAAATGATTGGCAGAAATAGTGATGGAAGACGACCTTGGCAGTGGGCTGTCAATAAAGCTAACTGGGATATTTTTCAAAAGAAAATTAATCTGGAACGTGAAGAAGAAAATATAGATAAGAACAATAGCTATATCACTCAGCAAATATTAGAAGCAGCAGAAGCCTCAATCCCAAAATCAAACCCATCATTATCCATTCCGAAACCACCTTGGTTTGACAATGACTGCAAAAAGGTAATCAAAAAACGAAACCAAGCCATCAATAAATTCCGAAAATGCCCATCGACAGAAAACCTTATCAACTTTAAAAAATGGAGAGCCCAATCTCGGAACCTAATTAGAAACAAGAAAAAAGAATCCTGGAACAACTTTGTTACTAACATAAATGCAAACACACCCATTCGCACAGTATGGAGAAAAATTAATGCTATCAGAGGAAAATATTCTAATGAACAGCCGACACTCGAAATAGAAGGAAATATTATATATGACCCTACAATATTAGCTGAGAGATTCGCAGAACACTACGAAGAAATATCGTCCTCAATGAACTATAACCTACAGTTTCGACAAAAAATTAACCAGCAACAACCAATACAATTTGACATTAACAGAGCCTATAATAATGAAACGTACAACTTACCAATCACCGAATGGGAACTGGATACGGCTATATCTTCCTTAAAAATGTCCGCTATGGGACCAGACTATATCCACAATTCCATGATCAAAAATATCCCGGCAAATCAAAAGAAATACTTACTCAGATTTTTTAACAGGATATGGCTAGAAGGTGAACTACCAGAAAAATGGCAAGAATCCATAGTCATACCTATCCTGAAGCCAGGAAAGAACAAATTAGAACTAAAAAATTACCGACCTGTATCTCTAACATGCTGCCTTTGCAAACTCATGGAAAAAATTATAAATAAGCGTCTTCTATGGTACATCGAAAAGAACAACCTCCTGGCAGACATTCAATGCGGGCAAAGAAAAGGAAGGTCAACTGTTGATCAACTCACTGCACTTGAAGCCGAAATATTAAATACCTTCATTAGGAAACGTGAATGCTTAGGTATTTTCTTTGATGTGGACAAAGCATTTGACACCGTTTGGCGACCATCCATATTAAAACAGTTATATGACTGGGGATTCAGAGGAGCTCTACCTCGCTTCATCCAGAATTTTCTTAAGAAAAGGTCCATACAAGTACGCATAGCAGACCAACTTTCCAGGAAAACAATCTTAGAAAATGGAATCCCACAAGGAAGCGTCCTTAGCGGAACACTTTTTCTCATTGCCATCAACTCAGTACAAGATGCACTCACCCATCGATCACTCAAATCATGCCTTTTTGTAGATGACCTCGCCATACTCATACAATATACGGATACTCCTCGAACCAAGGCCATAATCCAGTCTATTTTGAACAAATTACAAACCTGGTCACAAGATAATGGTCTCACTTTTTCAACAGAAAAGACAAAATGCGTACTCTTCTCCCGGAAAAAACAACCTAGCACTCCTCCAACAATTACTTTATACAATAAAGCATTAAATTTCCATGACCACTGTACCTTCTTAGGATTAGCAGTCGATTCGAAACTTACATGGAAAAAGCATATCATGAAACTGAAGGATAGCTGCTCACAACGATTAAATGTAATGAAAGTACTAGCTGGCACTAGCTGGGGAGCGGACAGATCGAGATTACTCGAAATATACCAATCTATAATACGATCAAAGCTGGATTACGCAAGTCACATATATGCCTCTGCAAGATTTAGTCTCCTCACACAGCTCGATACAGTACACCACAACGGAATAAGGATAGCAACAGGAGCCTTTAGAACGAGTCCGATCCTTAGCTTATGCGCTGAATCCGGTATACCACCCCTTACATTTCGAAGGCATCAACTAGCCATAAACTACTTAACAAACCTTGCAACACAACCAACAAACCCAGCTTTCCAATACGCATTTAGACCGAAATATCAACAACTTTACAGCAACAACCCATCAAAACCAGCACCCTTATCAATGAGATATAGACGAATCATAGAAGAAATAGATCAAATATATATACGAAACCCAGAAACCCTAACCCCACCATGGATCTATGCAGTACCACGAATCAATATGACGCTACTCCGATTCAGGAAGAAAACCACACCACCATATATACTACATGAGAAATTCCAAGATATAATAAATAAGAATAGAAACGCAACTTTTCTCTATACGGATGGCTCCAAAATGAACGACAATATTGGCTCGGCAGTTGTTACATCTGAACAAACTTTTAAATACAAACTACCACCTCATTGCAGCATCTTCACAGCTGAACTTTCTGCTCTATCATATGCACTTCACCATATAATGTCAAAAGAGGGAGACAAATATATAGTTTGCAGTGACTCTCTCCCAGCACTACAAAGCCTACTGGAACTATACAGCGATCACCCATTGGTCACCAAAATCCACGAATATCTTAATATCCTCAAAACACTTAAAAAAGATGTCGGATTCCTCTGGACCCCTTCCCACGTGGGGATTAAATACAACGAGATAGCTGACAAATCAGCAAAAGAAGCCGCACTTAGTAAACAAGATATCGTTCCAGTTGCCATTAAAGCCGACATTAAAATATGGTTACGCTCGGATACTAAAGCTGATTGGCAAAGGATGTGGGACACCGTAGATAATAACAAGCTAAAGGAGATAAAACCAGATACACACCGATGGAAGACTTCAGTGAGAGCAACACGGAGAGAAGAAACTGCTCTAACAAGATTAAGAATAGGCCACTCAAGACTCACTCATATTCATCTCATCACGAAAGACCCACAACCAATATGCAATAGATGCCAGACAACCATAACCGTCAAACATATCATAGAGGAATGCCCGGATTACGAAAGTCTTATGCAGGAGTACAAGCTTGGCCGAGCTCTCAAAGAGTCACTTTTGGACTGCGAGGATGTCATAACCAGACTGATCAGATTCCTAAAAGAAACCAAATTAATTAAAGCGCTCTAGCCTCTAGGTGGCTTAATGGCTAACATTGTTCTGTTTTACAATTGTAGTACTTATAAGTAACGTATTCTAAAAAAAAAAAAAAAAAAAAAAAAAAAAAAAAAAAAAAAAAAAAAAAAAAAAAAAAAAAAAAAATAAAAAAAAAAAAATATATATATATATATATATAAAATAAATAAATAAAAAATAATATTAAAAAAAAAATAAATAATAATAAAAAATATATATCTATATTAAAAAAAAAAAAAAAAAAAAAAAAAAAAAAAAAAAAAAAAAAATGTATGTGTGTGTGTGTATGGATATGTATGGGTGTGTTTGTATGTGTGTGTGTGTGTCTGTGTGTATCTATGTATATGTATATTTTTAGTTAATCTGTATGCAAGCTATATAACTTCAATTTTATAAAGGGAAAACATATTTTGATTGTTAAAATAAAATTCACACCACCTAATTTACCAAACAATTAGTATATGGCGTAAAAAACCGAGCAGTTAAAAACGCCTAATCATCATTCCTAATCCTAATCCTACATATATATATATATATATATATAAAGGTATATATAATAGTATTATATTAATCATTCCACAACTATTTTATTGACTTTTAAAACTGTATATACAATATATACAAGTAAAAGGGCTAAATTACAATTATGGGAGTGCAACAGTCTTGTGAAGAAGATACCCAGGGGTAGCATTTCAATGATTCTTTTATGTAACACTGTAATGTGTATTTTATTAGCAGGCCTCGAGGCCACCGTCTGAGGATTATCGGGAATAGAGGGAGATGAAAGTTTAAGGGTTTGTGTAGGCTGGTAGTTTGGAATTAAAAAAGGTGTATCGATTTTGGTCTAAGTCTGGAATATTGAGGCCTCTATGGATGATTTAATTAGTAAAAAAGTAAGGAGCATTAAGGATTTTTCGTAGGATATTGGATTGCAAGGATTAAATGCGGGAGAAATTTGATGGTTTATCGTACCCCCATAGCTCAATTTTTTTTGCAATGATTAGTTAGTTTTGTTTTTTTGTTGAGTAAATGTTATACTAAACGGTATCAACGGGCAGTTTCTTGTTGCATTAGTCTTGTATGATGATTCCAAGTAATATGTTTGTCAAGGTATCGTATTTGTTCTACAGGAATGAGTTGGGTATTATTAAAGGATACAATGGGACATGAAGTCATATATAATAAGAATATAAAAGTAAAATATATAAAAAATATTTTATTTTTCTAAGAGAAGACTCGAATGGGAAAGAAAGATCCTATTGGGCGTTGCGGACGGAGTTGGAATTGGTGTTGACAGTAGTGGGGGAAAATGGGGCACAGGGGAAGTATTTAAAATTGGACATAATATTAGAGATGCCAACTTGTCCAGCCGCAAATTTTAAGCGTTTATTTAAAGAGCATTCCCCGAGTATTTTTGAGATTTAATAATTTTGTTTGATGTTATGATAAAAAATCTGGTGCGGGCAAAACACGACTTTCACTTACCTTCGTTTTTAAAATAGATTAAAGAATTTTCAAACACAGTTAGAGATAAAAATGAGTGAAACCATTAAAGCATTAATTGAATTGAATTTCTATAGAAACATGTGTTTTATTAAAAAATCTATTATATTATTATATAAAATAATCAGTTAGTTTTATCGGCTTTTCATCACTCTCTATTAACTCTTAAAAGCTTGTGTATAAGATAATATTTTTTTTCTAAAATCTTAAGCTTTCCAACGGTATATCATACATGTAATTACTGTTCTTATGTCCAAAAACAAAAATTACATTAAAAAAATATTTGTTTACTTTTCTCCTTTAGTTGTTTTTCAAATTCGATCAAATTGCATATTTAGCTGTTATTTATCAATGCTAACAAGATAATATAGTTATTTTTAGAGAATCTATAAAATTAAAAGTCCTTTAGCGGAAGACAATTTAAAATATCGTCATTTAAGCCCTATCGCACTATTGAATAGTTTATTGAAACGAAAAATTGAAAGTTTATTTATCGTTTGTATTTAATTACTCCTTTCCTTCCCTTTCACTTACTATATATATTAAATCAAGAAATAAAAATGTCCTACATTCTCAAAATGAAAAAGTAAATCTTTGAGTTGAAATTTATTTATGAAATTTTCTGAAATGTTATTGTACTTTTATTGAATTGCCGCAGGTGAATTCCTTTCCCACACACGGGCTCGTCTTAGTGAGATAGTGACTTCTACTTGCACTGTAATATGTCTGTGTTTTGATTCCAATAAAGAAGTTAAAAAAAAAAAAAAAAAAAAAAAAATGAAATAACAAAACTGAATAAAAAGGAAGAATTCGAGGAAAACGATTAATAATTGGTATCCCCACCTCTAGCTCTGATAATTGCTTCCATTCTCCTGCTCATTCCAGCAACCAGGGCTCTTAAATGTTGTTATGGGATGTTGTTCCACTCTTCCACTAACATTTCCCTTAAATCTGCCAAATTTTGTGGGTCTCGGGCGCGGACACGTCTTCCAAGCATGTCCCATACATGCTCTATTGGGTCCATATCTGGACTTCTGGGTGGCCAAACCATAACGTCAATTTCTTCTTGTCTGTGGAAATTTTGCACTGATCGAGCAACGTGAGGTCGGGCATTATCGTGCATAAAAATAAAGTTACCTGCGATATTTCTGGCGAAAGGTATTACATGTGACTCAAGTACCTCCCTAATGTACCTGTCAGCAGTTATAGAGCCACGGTTCACAAGAACCAACTCTGTACGGGAGTTTAAATTTATGTCCCCCCCCCCACACCATCTCTGACCCACCACCAAACGCAACCCTTGGAGAAAAAGTACATGGAGCATACCTCTCTCCCCGCCTTCTCCATACCTTTTCCCGTCCATCTGGAGATCGGAGACAGAATCTTGACTCATCGCTGAATAATACGAGGCTCCAATCTTCCTGAGTCCAGTTTAGATACTCCCGAGCAAACCTCAAGCGCTCAACCCGATGTTCCCTGGAGAGAAGAGGTCTAGTAGCTGAAGGATGGGAAGTCAATCAATAATCGTTTAGTCGTGTTCTCACGGTTCGCTCTGAAATTTGCACATTCCTGAACTTCAGGAAAAGACCACGCAGACTGTTACCAGTTGATCGGCGATCCCGAAGAGCATGGAGTTGCAAAAATCTCTCGTCACGGTGGGTTGACCTCGGACGGCCTTGTCCGACTCTTCTTGTATGCCCTCCAGTTTGACGGTGCCTATTAAGCACCCTGGACACTATGGATTGTGACCGCTGGAGCCGTTGCGAAATATGCCTTTGAGAAAACCCTTCTTCACTCAAAGCAACAGCATGAATTGATTCCTCTTCGGCCAATGCTCTTCTGTTGGCCATCACAACGTTCTTACTAAACTCACAAGTAAAAACTAAAGTCTCTTAAATGTTAGAAAATCTTCAATAAGATGATTCTTTGCTAACAACTAACCATTTACTGATAGGAAGAAAGAAAAGAAGAGGAATAACTGACCCTTTTCTCCATAAACGGGTGGGAATATAAACAGGTAGAGGATTAACTTGATAAGATACAACACAAAGTCCAGTCTAGGACAAAGGAATTCCTAATTTTATCTCTTATGTAATCATAATATGAATATTTGTAAGTGATCCTTTAATTTTGTCCGGCAGTGGAGTAAGGGAAAGTATTGCGATCGTGAAAATTTTCGAATTCCAGTTTTCAACGGAAATACACTTTTTAGGGTCCCCTGAGTCCAAATAACCAAGTTCTGCAAAAAGGTCTGTGTTTGTGTGTGTGTGTTTGTTTGTGTGGTAACTCCCGGGCGAAAACGAAAAGTCCTGTGAAACTGAAATTTCATATTTAAGGCAACTGTACGCTCGAGATTACAGAAACTTTTTCATCAAAATCAGCTGACCGGAAGATGAACTTTACACTATGCATTTAACACCTTTTTACGATTTTCTTATAAACGGCTCTAACAATTTTGATTAAACTCTATATATCGATGTAAAATTGGATGGGCTTTAATATGATGTAGGTTTCATTCTGATTGAAATAGTCTGACAGGGCTTAAATGCCGATATTTTAAATTTTCTTTCTCTAAAGTACCTTTAATTTTGTAGGCACTAAAAAAATAACCATATAATCTTTTTATCAACGATAAAAAACAGATAAATATGTAAGTTGAACGAATTCTATCTCTAACTAAAGGAGAAAATTGCAAAAATATTTTTAATACAATTTTTGTTTTTGAAGATAAGAACAGTAATATACATGTATGATATACCGTTGGAAAACTTAAGATTAAAAAAAAAAAAATTTATCTTATACACAAGCTTTTAAGAGTTAATAGAGAGTGATGAAAAACCGATAAAACTAACTGATTATTTTAGATAATAATATAATAGATTTTTTAATAAAAGATATGTTTCTATAAAAATTCAATTCAATTAATTCTTTAATGATTTCACTCATTTTTATCTCTAACTGTATTTGAAATTTCTTTAATCGATTTTCACAATATTGACAAGTGAAAGTCGTGTGTTGAGCGTACCAGATTTTTTCAGTTTATTCATCATTAACAGAGCTGTTTACTTCGTTTAACTCAGAATATGATGAGCATATTTGAAGTGAAAATATTCATATTAGCCCAGTTTTACATTTGGTTCCTGATTTTATGGTTCCCTTCGCCAAGGCAAAGTTAGCATTACAAAGAGGTCTAGGTGCCAAGGGAATATGTTCTTGCCAGGGTGCCAGCCAACCCGCCGTCTGCAACCCCTGTATCTTCGGACCGCGCTACACGCAGAGAGTAGATGAAAGTAAAATATGAAAATTTGTGATGTAGCGTCGGCGATATTAAATTATCATACACTTTCAAGGTATAGCAATAAATATACAATAACCGTATTTTCTAATTAAGGAGTAAATATAGGAAGATTCTGAGGAGGATAATGGGACCAGTGAAAATATAGAATAGAATAAAGTTTATTAATGACCTGTTACATTTAGGACCAACTGGTCCTCTCTTTCAATGAACAGGAATTTTATATACATTTATATTTAGCCTTGAGTCAGGTCTTTTAAGTCAGTACTTACTATATATATATATATATTCCTAGTGTTAATACTATTTAATGGTTACAACATCATCAAAACAAAATAAAACATCCAATTTGAGATTAAAATAAAAATAAATAAACCTAAAAGGAAATTTAACTCTCCATTATTCTTTCACATAAACGTTTCCAATACTCTTATATAAGCTATATACATTACTGACTTTAACAACACAAAATTTAAAATATATTATTTACAAATATTAGTTAAATCCTTCTAACATAATAATATATTGTTATTAAACTTAAAATTATTCCTCATTTATTATTTCTCTTATATTTTAAAAAAAATTGTTTCTAATGATTGATTTAAATGAAATTAAATATACGGTGAATACAGGAGACGGAACGATCAGAAACTTTATTGTTACACTGAAAAGATTACAGAGGTAATTCGAAAGAGACGTTTGACGTATGGGAACATTTCGAGGATGATTCTCAACACGGTGACCAGCCAGATTCTATCCTACTGGCAAGAGAGAGAAATGTAAGGAACCCATGGTTAATGCAAGTGTCGAAAGATCTTCAAGAGTTGGGAATAGTCGACAGCGGCAGCAGAGATCCATCAACGTTAAGAATTATTTTAAAGAGGTTCTAGGACAATCTACCTTCCAAGAAGATACAATCCACTCTGAGGAGAGGAAGGAGAAGCACAGCCAGAGAATGCGTAAGTATTGGGCAAACATCAAAGCACACTCAGCGAAAAAGTTAAATGACATGGTCCTTAGTTGGCCTATTCGAAAAACTAAAACTAAAAAGTAACCGTATTTATATAGAGGATGTATCGTCGACGGTTGAAATTAGCATATGTAGAAATAATCGGGAATCAGTCGTGTTAAAGATATTTTAATGTTGCCGACGTTTCGTCTCACACAACCGACTCTCCATTATTTTTACCTATGACTCACTTTCTATAACATAAAGTTCTCAGATTTACCCCACAGATTAAACAATAGGTTTCGATTATTTCAGTCTATTTAAAAAATAAATCAGCAATGAATATCTGTACAGTACAAAGATTTATTTAAAAAGTATCATAAGGAGCCAGCTAATTTATTTATTTTTTTAAATTTAGATAAATATATAATTTGTATTTTCTTAAAATATTGTTTCTAAATTAAAAAAAAACAAAACATGTTTTCATAATGTACATATTACAATTGTTTGTTTTGATATAACTTTATCTTTTAGTTTTGTTACATATTTAAAAAAATAATATTTAATACTATAGGATTTTTTAAAAGTAATATTTAATACTTTAGGATTTTTTTAAAGTAATATTTCATAATATACTATTTTTGAAAGTAATATTTATACTATAGGATTTTTTAAAAGTAATATTTGATACTATAGGATTTTTTTAAAAGTAATATTTAATACTATAGGATTTTTAAAAGTAATATTTAATACTATAGGATTTTTTTAAAGTAATAGTTAATACTATAGGATTTTTTAAAAGTAATATTTGATATTATTATCCGAAAAAACAAAACAAATGATGTCTTCCCCTCGCCCGCCACTTTCGTGAACTCTCACAAGCACCCGCTTTCACGAATTTTCATCTACCTCTTCTCTCACCGTGAAGTGCGGCCTTGCCGTTGAGTATTACTTTAAGTTCATGATAGAAAATATATAAGCCTTATAATTTGTGTTTTAAGTGTTTGTAATAATTCCTAAAAATGATAGTTAAAAAAAATAATTATTATTCCTTAAGGCTTCCACGGACGGACACTATCATCGACAGCGTCTGCGATTTCTTTACCAACGGTTCACTAGACTTTCCACATTTAAACTTTGTTATCGATTCATTTATTTTCCATTTTGTTCAGCACAATTATCTACTCGAGATAGATTTTGTTTTATTTATATATATATATATATTATATATATATATATATATATATATATATATATATATATATATATATATATATGTAAATAATAACTAATTATGTTCCTTTTGTCTTCTGGCCAGAGCTTTGCTATATTTCAACTGCACATATCTGTCACTCTAGGGGACCCAGTCTCTAGGGGATCCAGTCCTCAAGTAATATTTTAGTAATTCCCCCAGTAGAGTATTTTATTTTATATATTAAAAATATCATAAATCGCATTGATCCCAAAGGTCTTGAAAAACTAGACCCTCCCTGCATTTGTAAGATCTGTACGCATTCATGTGTATTTAATAGTAATTCTTTTTTAATCATATTTTTCAAAAGGTCACTGACTCAACAGATGCGTTTAAATATAGTTGCTTTTCTTAGCGACGGGCGTTGGCTAGAAGGAAACCAGGTTAGACTTATAGGAGAGGGAAAGTGGTGGGGATGGTACAATTTTCCAACCTAGATATCAATAATATTCGCGAATTGGAATTCGGTCTGGAACCCTCGATGATTCATTAATACCGCAAAGAAAACAATCCTTAAAGACCTAAACCTTTCGTTTGTTTTAAATTCGCCCAGAGTTATATATATTTGCTTTAATTAGACAAACTTAAAGCAAAGACAAGTACACTGATTCGTTAACTTTTATGCCAATCTATTCCTAATATCCGTTCGAGGTGTCTGAAAAGAAGATGTTTACAGCTCCTAGTAACTTAGAACTTTACCAATGAGTAGTCTCTCCACAAACAAATTAGAATTCAGAAATATCTCTTGTATTTAATAAAATTTCACTTATTTTTTTATTTATTGGAAACTAACATATCTCATGAATATGTTTAAAAATCAAATGACTTGAAACAAAATTTTTAAGAAACTATCCAATGGTAGAACTCAAATTAGAATTTTAATTCAGAAGAGTATCCAATCCCTACAATCCAAAATCCTTCGTAAAATCCTCAATGTTCCGTATGTTGCTGATCTGGCTCGATCCAGATATCATTCATTTCGTGACAAGCTCCATTCCCACCCTAATCCTCTAGTTTCACTCCTTTCTTCTACTTCAATTCCTTATAATCATCCGAGGCGTTTAAAAAGAAGATGGCCTCGAGACCTTCTAGTTTAGAATATTTTTAGAGTGCTTCCGATGAGTAGCTGCTCTACATGTCTTGTACATGACTATTTTCTTTTAGCCTATTTACTAGATGTGTTGAACAGTACACTTCTAAATAACAATTTTTTTTTTTTTTAAATCAGAAGTTTATGCACTCATCTCATTGCAGTGGCCTTGGAGGGTTATCAGGAATTGAATAAGGAGCAAGTATTGAAGCTAGTGGGCTAGAGGAGGAATGGAAGGAATGGTATCTGGTTTTAACCAAATCGACAACACGTCGAAGGTCATTATGGATGAATATATTCTTGAAAAAGTAGGGAGAATTGAGTCGTATGATGATTATCTTTCTATATTTATTTAACGTCACTTTGTGCAAGTACGGCTAATTGGACGATGCTACAATTGGAGTAATAATTTTTGCCTCTCCGGGTTTAATTAGGAAAGGGATCTTTAACGAGTGTCTGACATCGCTGTGGCTTGGGACCACCATTTCTCGTCCTTTTTAAAAGGATTTTATACGATCTTTAAAACATCTGTCGCGTTTGAACCCGCGACTTAGGGAATTGAAGGTTATTATGCTAGCCACAACTCCACAGGTGACCCCATTATAGCTTCATATTGTCAACATTTCCTTTATGTCTGCCCGACTGAGGAGTGGGTATTTACTTTGCTTGTATTTCTCAGACTATACGCTTTATTTTTGGAATCAACAATTAACAATTTATGTCTTTTTTAGACTTCTTGTTCTTCTATTTAATTAATTTTTTATAATATATAAAAAACATTTCAATATAAAATAACAGGTGGATTCCTTTTAGGGTCGAATGATGACTTACCTAATAGTGAATGAAATCGATCAATGACTGTGTTTACAACAAATTTCCAAGTTTCATACAGTTTACATGCTACACCTGTGTAAAAAATAATACAAAACATAATAAAAAATAGAAGAGAAAGATCCTAGCGCTTGTGATGCGGGGCCTATTTTTAAGAGACATTATTGGAAATGTTCCAAGATAATTTTTAACTCTATTATAGCTGCGCCGGATGGTTTGGGGTGTAAATCGAGGTCCTCCTGAATCTTAGCTGTCTATAAATGTTCGTATAAATTTCTCTAATATCTACACTTTGCTTCTTTCTGTTTGATCATGATGTAACCAAATTTTCTTGGTTAAAAATGGCTCATATCCTGCCTTATCATGTTCTAATATCCACGATCGTGGCAAGAAACCGACGAGTGACTAATAACTGTAACATAACTTATAAAAGGTTTATTGACAGTGTTAAATTTATAAATATATTACTATAACAAGCAACCAGACCTTAGTTTGCCCGGGTACAATTTAAATGTGTTGTAAGTTAAGTTTTTGCACCAGAGGTTGAGGTGAAAAGAAGAATTTTGATGGCAAACAGGTACTACTTAGGCCTCCGGAGAGAGTTCACCTCCCGGATCCTAGCCAGCCCGTCTAAGCTCCACCTCTATAAGACGTTGGTTCGCCCAGTCTTGTTGTATAGATTGGTAACATGGACTATTAGAAAAAGAACTGAACAGGACCTACAAGTCTTTTAGAGAAAAATACTTCGCCGAATTTCTTGAGGAGTTCATCTAAATGGACATTGTAGAAGGTGGACCAATAATGAACTTTATACATGTTTTAAGGACAATGATGTCGCCATGATCTTGAAGTTTGGCAGACTGCGGGGGGCTGGTTATGTGGCTAGAATGGAGGATGAGGCGACCCCAAAGGCCGTTTTGACTGAACCTCTCCACAGTATCAGAAGAAGAGAAAGACCGAAACTTAGATGGTGTGGCAGCAGATGCATGGGATATCCTGGGAGTGAGAAACTGGATGACAGCTGCACAAAATATAAATGATTGGAGCTGATAGAGGAGGCCAGGACTCGTCACCGAGTTGAAGCGCCGGACTGATGATAATGATGTAATTTAAAAAAGTTCAGTTACTGCTCATAATTCCGAAATAATTTTTTGATGACTTGATAATAGAAAATTTAATTTTCCCTTCCAAAGAAAAACTTAATTGCAATGTATTGTACTTATAAACATTCAAAAAAAATGATAGTGAAAACTGTATCAAAATCCGTCGGGTAGTTAAGCAGGAGTTCACTGAAACCAAGAATCATAATAGAATTTTATATGTAGAGATCAGAGAAGAGAAATGACAATTTTGAGATTAATTGTATATTCCCAAACTATAATATGGAGAATAATTAAGATTGTCAGACTCTGTAGTGTTTTGTATGATAAATAGGTTCAAGCTTACAAACATTATTATCATATAAAAACCGTCCATGCAAATACAAGGGATCGATCCATGCTCGGATAGATTGGATTATCAGCATTATAAATTGTGTAGATCAGTGGTTCCCAACTAGTGGTCCGCGAGATGATATGGGAAAATTATTTAAATTTTAATTAATTAATTAAATGTAAAACATTTTCAAATCCTTGACTTGTAATGTACACGAAAGTATACGAACAAATTCAACATTCTAAGTGATATATGTAATTGCTATTGATCACTGACAAGTGACAGCTACTGCACAATCACAATCACAATTTTTAAATTGGTCATTTTCTAATATTTTGAAAATTATCAGCTTAAAGGACGAGTGTAACTGACCATAAGATAATGGAAAATATTTTATTTCGTCATGAGTGTTTGAATAAATATCTATCTAGCATAAGTTTTGTATTTTAGTGATTCAATGTTTTGTGGTAAGTGAAGTAACCTTAATGCTGGTGCAACACCAATCAGATTCCACCGAATTTCTTCCTGAAGTTGAACTTCGGCTTAGGCTTGTCCTTTAAGGCTAAAGGGCGCGACAGTTTAATGTGTTTCTGAGACATAAGATCGCAGCACTCTCGTTCGATTTTGTTTTACCCCTGATCACATCGACATAGTTTTTTTGATTTTTATTTCAAAATGTTGTAATGTGCACTACCCTCTCCTGCATTTAGAAGTTAACATGAGACGTAGAAGCCACTTCATTTTGCGTTCCTTCAACTTGATTCACTTGTAACACTTAGCGTATATGTATACATATATATTCACGATTTTTAGGATTTAGGGGATCCTTGCCATTGAATGAAGGGGTCCGCGAAAAGTTACTATTAATCGACGGGAATTTTTGGGTTACCAAGACAGGTTTTGGTTGATGGTATAAAATGTTTTTTGTCAGAGGAGATAAAAATAGAAAAAAGAAAATGATGATAGGAAGTGAAAGTGATGATAGGAATTGGAACATAAAACAATAACCTGAGTTTTCATAGGATTAAGCCTCAAATAATTCAGGTTTGCCCAGTCACTGATTCTATCTTTCTCCCTGAATATTGGCAAAAGCTACTAATAACTCGAAAGGAGGGATGGATAATAAGATTAGGAAGTCATAAGTTATACTAAGTCCTTTATACCGCACATGTAGTAATGACCCAGTTGTTTTTTTAAGTCTGAGCGGTTTTACGACCTGCTCTGGTTTTTATGGCCGGTTTTGAGAGAGAAGTACTGGATATTCATAGAGTTTATTTTTCCCTCGACAATCTTGGCGAAGAACTTTGTCAAGAGTTCTCGAGGTCGTTTGTGATAATGTGCACTACCCTCTCCTGCATTTAGAAGTGAACATGAGACGTAGAAGCCACGTCATTTTGCGTTCCTTGAACTTTATTCACTTGCAACACTTAGCGTATACATAAATATTCACGATTTTTAGGATTTAGGGGATCCTTGCCATTAAAGTGATTGAATGAAGTGGTCCGCGAAATGTTACTATTAATCGACGGGAATTTTTGGGCTACCAAGACAGGTTTTGGTTGATGGTATAATATGTTTTTTGACAGAGGAGATAAAAATAGAAAATGATGATAGGAAGTGAAAGTGATGATAGGAATTGGAACATAAAACAATGACCTGAGTTTTCATAGGATCAAGCCTCAAATAATTCAGGTTTGCCCAGTCAGTGATTCTATCTTTCTCCCTGAATATTAGCAAAAGCTACTAATAACTCGAAAGGAGGGAAGGATAATAAGATTTGGAAGTCATAAGTTATACCTAAGTCCTTTATACCGCACATGTAGTAATGACCCAGTTGTTTTTTTGAGTCGGAGCGTCTGCTGCTATAACGCAGTTTTACGACCTCCTCTGGTTTTTATGGCCGGTTTTGAGAGAGAAGTACTGGATATTCATAGAGTTTTTTTTCCCTCGACAATCTTGGCGAAGAACTTTGTCATGAGCTCTCGAGGTCGTTTGTGATAATTGTACATAAGGATATTTTTATTTTATTTCTTCAACTTTATGTTTGTTTAATATTTATTTATTTATATATGTTTAGTTCTTTATTTCTTGTATAAACAGTTCAGAAATTTTTTCAAAAGGATATGTCAATGTTTCGGATATTCAGAGATCTATGAAACCAATAATAATAAAATGATTTCTTTACATTCTCTGTTGATAAACTTCTTTGTTGTCACTAATACTAAGTATATTATGTTGTACTGACTGGTTGTGAAAATACGGATGAATAGGATAATTTGTGGTTTACTTTGTGGTCCTTTCAGTAATATTCTGTGGGAGAGTCAGAAGGAGTACAGAGCGGCTCTCTTCAACTTCCTGAGGAGTATATTCTTCCTAATTTACATACCTACTCGTAATCAAAGCTTAAACGTCTAAATATACGTTTCTCTACTAGCCTTAAGTGTAAGTGACACAGATAAATTCCTGATTTTAAGCTAATATCATCCGCCTTCAAAAAAAAAAAAAAAAAATACAAAAGGAATTCAGATAGATTACTAATCATAGAAATAGAACTGTCTAGAGGTTGAAATATGTCAAAAACGACGCCTATGGACATGTTCTGTAAGCGGCTAATTCTAGAACAAACAATGCTATATTAAGAAAACAGCCTTGTAATAGAATTTAGCGGCTTCAAAAGACACTGCATCTTGGAACTTCTTCAACAGCCTAAAAAATATTAGATCGAATATAACAATTGTCATCATTAACCTTTTTTCTCTGTTTTGTAAGACCAATCAATAATTGAGACGTTGATTTCCAAAAGATACTATATCCATTCTAGGAAATTTTACAGGAAGCGCGAAAATCTCTCATTACTATATTATTAAACCAGCTTATTTGGGTCTTTCTGCCTTAAAATTTAGAATTATTTTTTTACTATAATAATAACATCATATTAAAGTTATGAAATGATTTTTTTTAGAATGATTTGGAACGAAAATAAATCCGTAATTATACTTTTAGACAATGATCGCATTTCTAAATCACGTTTTTTTAAGGACTTGAGAATTCATTAGATAACAACAAATAGAATATTTACATAAAACTAAATGATGAGAATACAAATATGACAAAAAAAATCGATTTCGTAAAAAATGTCCTTTAGTACCTTTTGGAAAAATCAGCTGATGCGCTCGATGATAACAGTCATACGTTACATCGTCTCTCAGATTTTTGCTTTTTTCAGTAGGAATTCGCTTGAATTCAGTCTGGAGAACATCACTAGACCTCAGGAATACTACGGCAGTGAATATTGGAGAAATTTCGGTAAGCAAAGTTATAATTTACTTTGTACAATCACGAAAAAGTGAAAGGAGGGTCACTGATCAGCTGATTGCCGCTAGCTCGGCAAGCTCGGGCTTGCTTTTCGTTAACTTATCTTTCTTTTATCTTTAATTCTTATCTCATTATTTATTTATTATTATTATTTTCTTAATCAATGAGATATTTTCACCAAGTCATGTCCTCAAAGTCTGCAAGTAAAAGATCTAGATCTGCAGGTTCTAACTCGTCCCCTACAAAACAGAGACCCCGCCGTGAACAAAATAAAAAAATAATTCCACCAGCGACCGCGTCAGCTACCTCATTAGGATCTGAACCACAGCCCAGCACATCATCACAAGGAATAACTGATGAATCCCCGTTTTTTACACCGAATCCATTTGAGATCCTCCAAAATGAAAAAGAAACCATGGAATCTTCTCCTATACCCAGGGAACCACTACCTCCACCAATATTTGTTAAAAATATTAAAAATTTTAAACTGATGTGTGCGCATTTAAACAAAGTAACTGATCCTAATAGTTATTATTGTATAAGTAGAACCAATGATACTAAAATATCTCCGACTACTGCTGAAACCTACAGAAAGATTGTAAAATATCTGACTGAGACCAAAGCTGACTTTCATACTTATCAGCTGCGCCAGGAGAGAGCATTAAGGGTCGTAATCAGAAACCTACATTCCTCAACACCCGTTGAAGCTATCAAAGAAGAACTGACAGAATTAGGATTCCAAGTGAGGCAAGTCACCAACGTTCTAAAAGATAAAAGTCCACTGCCTCTATTCTTTGTGGACTTGGAACCATCAGCAGGAGTCGAAAAAATCTATGACCTCAGTAGACTGTACTATACCCGTGTAAAAGTTGAAAAACCTTACACAAAGAGGGAAATAGTTCAGTGTCATAACTGTCAGGCATATGGTCATACCAAAAGTTATTGCCATCACATACCACGCTGTGTGAAATGCGGTGAACAGCATAAAACAGAAGAATGTACAAGGTCAAGATCTACACCCGCTGTATGTGCTCTGTGCCTCAAGGACCACCCGGCTAACTACAAGGGATGTGAAATCTACAAGAAACTCAGAACCAGATACCAAAAACCTCAGGATCCGAATGAAACAGCTGTACCAACCAGAAGCAGAAGAGAACCATCTAAACTTGTAAATTCAAACGTATCATTTGCCCACTTGCTTGGAGGTGGAAACCAGAATCATGAAGTCGAGGCACTGCCGGAACAACTTTTTCCTCAACTTTCTCAATCTATTGTACAACAATCTATCCCTCAAAGTTTACCTAATCTTCAAAAAACTCCTCAACATCAAATTTCTCATATCCCTCCACCATCAAACGTCACAGATCTTACCAGTCTAATGACATCGTTCATCTCCGAAATCAAATCTCTTGTTATGCCGCTTATATCACTCCTTACAAATCTAGTATCAAATCTAATCCCTGCCTTGAAAAATCCTTAAATGAATTCACTTAACTCCTTATCCATTCTCCTTTGGAATGCGAATGGTGTTAGAAATCATACTGACGAACTGACAGCGTTGTTGCAAGACAAAACAATCGATGTTGCACTTATAACTGAAACAAGACTAACGACTAAACAGTACTTCAAAATACCGCAATACATGACATACCGTACTGACCACCCAGACGGCAAAGCCCATGCCGGTTCTGCTATCATTGTCCACCAATCCCTCTCTCATCATTTACTCCCACTTCCCACCTATGATTTCCTACAAGCCACAGCCATAGTAATCAAGACTTTTTCCTTTCCGGTAACCCTCACATCTGCATACTGTCCTCCTAAACATTCCATTTCCAATTCCGAATTTGTATCCTTCCTGGATTCCTTAGGAAATCGTTTCATTCTGGGTGCAGACTTAAACGCCAAGCATCAGCAGTGGGGTTCCAGAACCACGAACTCTCGGGGACGAACTTTGCAGTCTGCACTCAACTCCCGAAATTTTAATATCCTGCCTCCTGACTCCCCTACCTACTGGCCAACCGATCCTAACCGCAATCCTGACATCCTCGACTTCTTTATCCACAGCGGATTAGGCTCCCTCAACTTTTCTGTAACTCGCCTTGATGAACTATCCTCAGACCATAGTCCACTGATCCTAAAAGTATCTCTCACTCCAATTCCAAAACCCATTCCACCATCATTCATCCGAGGCCCTGTCAGCTGGAACCTTTTCCGCCAAATCCTGACCGATAATATTGACCTCAGAGTAACCCTCAAAACCCCAGATGACCTAGATAATTCCGTCTATTCCTTTACCACCGCCATCCAACAAGCTGTCTGGACTGCCTCCTCTCCTAAACACCCCAATATAAATCCTCACCAAAATCATTTTCCACAACATATTATAGACCTCATCCATACCAAACGCCGAGCAAGATCATTATGGCAGCGCACCCGACACCCAACAGATCGCCGCTCCTATAACTTCTATTGTAGACAATTGAAGAGGGAGTTGGCGACCTTCCGTTCCCAGTCCTTTAATTCCTACCTCTCCTCTCTGTCAGCTCGTGATAATTCCCTGTGGAATGTCACGAAAAAGATCCTAAAATACCATCAAGTTTCCCATCCTCTCCGACGTGGTGATGACTCCTGGGCTGCGTCTGATGAAGATAAAGCCGAGGAATTCGCCCCACACCTCTCCAAAGTTTTCACTCCTCACCCGGAATCCCACGCCAATCACACCGCAACAGTGCAAGACTTTCTTATGTCACCAATTCCACTTTCCCTACCTCCTAAAGCTATTAATCCCTCTGAGGTCAAATATCTTCTCCAAAAACTTACCCTCCGTAAATCTCCTGGATACGATCTCCTTACTCCCCAGATCCTCCGACAACTTCCGCAGAAAGCTATTATATTCCTTACTTATATTTACAACTGCATCCTACGCACCACCTATTTTCCTCTGTTATGGAAACATTCCACTATCATTCTTTTTCTAAAACCAGGCAAACCTTCCAACAACACTTCATCCTACAGGCCTATTAGTCTACTCCCCATCCTCTCAAAAATCTTCGAAAGGCTTCTTCTTAAACGTATCCTACCCATATTAGAATCTCAAAATCTTCCTTCCCATCAGTTTGGATTCCGTCCTCAGCATTCCACAGTTCAACAGGGGCTCCGAGTTGTAGACCATATTTCCTCAGCTCTTGAATGCAAAGAGTATTGTTCTGGTGCGTTTCTGGACATTGCGCAAGCTTTTGACCGGGTATGGCACACTGGATTACTCTTCAAGCTGAAAACCCATTTACCCCAGTCTCTATACCTCATTCTCCGATCCTATCTCTCAAACCGTTCCTTCCGCGTTCGCTGTGGTGTAGAATTTTCTAACCTTTATCCCGTTGAGGCCGGTGTTCCTCAAGGCAGCGTCTTGGGACCCGTCCTCTACATCCTTTACACTGCTGATATTCCTACACATCCTGATACCTTTCTGGCAACTTTTGCAGACGACACCGCCATCCTATCATCCAGTTCCAATCCTGAAACAGCATCCTTAAACCTGCAAAGACACCTTTCTCTTATCGAAGACTGGTGTAATGCTTGGCGCATAAAGGTGAACGAAGCCAAATGCAAACACGTAACCTTCACTCTTCGACGAAATTCCTGTCCGCCAGTTTACTTCAATTCCATTCCAATTCCTCCTTCAGATACAGTTCGGTATCTTGGCTTACTATTAGACAAAAGATTGACTTGGAACCCACATACAAGACTTAAAAGACAAGAACTCAACCGACGATTCGGACAGTTATACCGACTACTCAACAGAAAATCTGAACTTACAGTTGACAACAAATTATTAATCTACAGGACAATACTGAAGCCCATCTGGACCTACGGACTTGAACTGTGGGGGACAGCTAAACGTACTAACATCAAACGCATTCAATCCTTTCAATCCAAAGTCCTCCGTACAATAGTAAATGCTCCTTATTATGTTTCCAACAATACCTTGCACCACGACCTTAATGTTCCTTTTATTTCAGACCTGATTCCATCCAAATTTTCCAAATTCCACCAGAATCTCATTCATCATCCTAATCCTCTAGCTCAATCCCTATCCAGCCCCACCCATCCATACAACCCACCTAGAAGGTTGAAACGGCAGTGGCCTCGTGACCTCTTATAACATGTATATTGGAGTTCTAGCATTGGCTAGATTCTCCACTCACGTGCTGTATGCTTGTGAATTGTATATAGGTATGAGTGACTATTGTATATATTTTTATTGATTTTATTTTGTATATATGTATATTTTATTATTATTATTATATAAATTTATAGTTTTGTATATATCGTGTGAATGTAGTATGAATGTTGTACTTTATCACTATTAAAAATGTCCTGAATTGGACAGATTGTAATATTGCTCAATAATATAAAAAAAAAAAAAAAAAAAAAAAAAAAAAAAGTACCTTTTGGAAATCAACGTCTCAATTACAGACCACGTCGAAATACTCGAGATGACTACGAAGGTTGAATATGTGAGGGTAAATCCATTTGAATAGTACACATTTTATTAATTTTGCCGCTCAACATTTATATTTATTTTATTCTTTTAAATCAGTTATTCTCTATCCTTTCATTAATAAAAAACCGTGGATAAATTTTCTTTCTTGCAAATAATTCTATTACTTGCTAGCAAATACTTTTTTTTCTTGTATAGTCTTATCGCTGCACCACTTGTAAAATTTTCGAGCGTGTAAGCGTTGCCCTTCTTATTAATATAAATTTTCAAAGAAGGACTATCTTCAAGTTCAGTAACATTTATAGTGAAATATCTAAAAAGGGATTGAGTGAAAAATGATGGAACTCGTACAGATTATACCCCTCTGTAATAAGTACTTTTGGATAAAATTTAATGGCTGAGACTCTGCTTTAAACTGCAGGGTTTCAAGTTGACTGTAGGGAGTTACCAGGAGGGTAAAATAACAGCTGAAATTGTAAGATGGAAAGGACGAGTTGAAATGGTTACTGAGGTTGATTGTATGGCGTCAGATGGAGTAGAAGGAATAAGGGAATGAGGTAAGGATTTATGAATGAGGATACATGACCCGGCATGGGAAGTATTGTCTGGGTGGTCTGATCTATAAGTGATGTAGTCACGTATGTAAAAATGTGATCGTCTTGTGAAGTGTGTTTCTGTCAATAGTGCTATATCTATGTGTTTGTCATGTAGAAATACGTCCAGTTCGTCTCGATGGTTTTATTAATTTCATTTTGCATCAAGTAGGTTGATAAGATGAGCAAGTCAGTAATGTGTAATGTGTTATATTTTGAAAACGAACCGATTCCCAACTACAAAATTTTATCCTATATTACTTATTATATAGAGGTATAATCTGTGTTAGTTTCATCATTTTTTATTTGGTCCCTTTTACGATATCCCGCTTTTAACATTGCTGAACTTTACGATAGCCCTTCTTTGAAAATTAGTATTAAAAAGAAGGCGGAGTAGAGCTTTGGGGCTCTACTAAACCATCAAATTCTTCCCGTATCCAATCCCTACAATCCAAAATCCTTCGTAAAATCCTCAATGCTCCTTATTTTGTAACTAATAAACTGATCCACAAAGACCTTAATATTCCGTATGTTGCTGATTTGGCCCGATCTAGATACCATTCCTTTCATGACAAACTCCATTCCCACCCTAATCCTCTAGTTTCAATCCTTTCTTCCTCTTCAATTCCCGACAATCCTCCGAGGCGTCTGAAAAGGAGATGGCCCCGAGACCTTCTAGTTTAAAATAGTTACAGGAGTGCTACCATTGGGTAGTTCTTCTACAAGTCTCTTCCATGTCATTTTTCTAATATCATATTTACTTGATGTATTTTTTTGAGTACAGTTGTAAATTTCAATAAATTATGTTTAAAAAAAAAAAAAAAAAAAAAAGAAGGACAATGATAACACGATCGAAATTTTTACAACAAGAAGTGCAAGGATAAGAGTATACAACAAAAACAAATGAGCTTGCTATAAGTTTCAGTTGATTTAAATTTTCGTGATTTAAAAAAATATAATTTTCTAGGCTACTAAGGTAATATGTTGTAAGCACCAAAACTGTATTCAGTACTCTCATCACCACTCTTGTTTTTGTTTCGTTCTGAAATAGGCAAAATTACAGAAGTTAATAATTTTTAAATAAAACGTTATCTTAACAGGGAAGAGAACTTTTTAACTCGGTAACCAGCTCAGTCTTAGTCACTAAATTTATGCCCCTTGTAAAAATCATATAGATGTGTAACCTGTGTTAGTTTCATAATTTTTCACTCAATTCGTTTTAAGATATTTCCGTGAAGACTTCGCGAAAAACGAGTTTTTGCCATTTCTTGGAAAATTCATATACAAAAAAAAATACAAAGGATATGTTCTCAAGATCGAAATTTGAACATGGGCGGTCACTAAGCTATGTATCAAAAAATAACCAAAGGTCTTTTTTCCTTTATAGACTTGCAACTCGTAAAAAGTCCCACTTTTTATTGATTTTCGAGAATTTTGTTTAACCTCTTTTGAGGTAATGAGTTGTAAAGACAAAATATATAAAGCTATATTATCTTGTTAGTTTTGGGTTTTACTCGATATCCGAGAATTCACGAGAATTAGAGAGATTTCCCCAACACATATTTCCAGTCGCGAAGCTGACTTAAAACGGCTGCAACACTAAAAATATTTATAGCTAGAAAAAAAAGATATCCACGGTTTTTTATTCATGAAAGGATAGAGAATAACTGGTAAAAAAAAAGTCATTAAAATAAAAAATGAGTTATTATTAGTTGAGCTAATTGACGAAGCAATTCATAAAAAGTAATTAAGCTCTATGCCGCCTTGTAGGCTTCCGTGAGATTAATATCGATTAGGATCATCCGATGAAATTCTATAAGCAGGGATGGTGGCATCAGCATGGAATCTTGGAGTTCGTTACACATTTATTTATAATTATTGTAGAAGATGAAATGAATATGTCGTTTCTGATTAGTAAAATCTACCTGTGCCACAGATTACATGATGATAACAGCATAGATTTTTTACTTTCACTTACTATATATAGTAAGGGGAAGTATTGCGATCGTGAAAATTTTCGAATTCCAGTTTTCAACGGAAATACACGTTTTAGGGTCCCCTGAGTCCAAATAACCAAGTCCCGCAAAAAGGTCTGTGTGTGTGTGTGTGTCTGTGTGTGTGTGTGTCTGTGGTAACTCCCGGGCGGAAACGGTAAGTCCTATGAAACTGAAATTTCATATTTAAGACAACTATACGCCCGAGACGTGACAAAACTTTTTTCATCATAATGAGCCTACCAGAAGAGGCACTTTATACCATGCATTTTGCACCTTTTTTCGATTTTCTCAAAAACGGTTCCGACGATTTTGATTAAACTCGCTATATCGATGTAAAATTTAATGGGCTTTAATATCATGTAGGTTTTATTTAGATAAAAATGGTCTGACAGGGCTTAAATGCCGATATTTTAAATTTTCTTCCCCTAAAGTACCTTTAATTTTGTATATTCAATAATAATAACTAGATTATCTTGTTAACGCTGATGAAAAACTGGTAAATATATAAATTGAATAAATTCGATACCCAACTAAAGGAGAAAACAGAAAAAATATTTTTTTAATGCAATTTTTCGTTTTTGAACACAAGAGCAGTAATATACATGTATGATATACCGTTGGAAAGCTAAAGATTTTAGAAAAAATATCATCTCATACACAAGCTTTTAAAAGTTATTGGAGAGTGATGAAAAGAAGATAAAACTTACTGATTATTTAAGATAATAATATAATTGATTTTTTAATAAAACACATGTTTCTATATAAATTCAATTTGATTAATTCCTTAATAATTTCACGTATTTTTATCTCTAACTGTATTGGAAAATTCTTTCATTGATTTTAAAAATGGAGGTAAGTGAAAGTCGTGTGTTGCCCGCACCAGATTTTTTAATAAAATGTCTGAACCAGCCTTGATTTCAACATATAGATAAAAGTAAAACATCAGCCATATTATTTATTTTTACAATAATATTAAAAGCTGTCTCAAATTGTTTGTACATACTAGTGACAACATTATACTTAATATTAGTGACAATAAAGAAGTCCATCAACGGAGAATGTAAAGAAATCATTTTATTATTATTAGTTTCATAGATCTCTGAATATCCGAAACATTGACATATCCTTTTGGAAAATATGTGAACTGCTTATACAAGAAATAAAGAACTAAACATATATAAATAAATAAATATTAAACAAACATAAAGTTGAAGAAATATAATAAAAATATCCTTATGTACAATTATCACAAACGACCTCGAGAACTCATGACAAAGTTCTTCGCCAAGATTGTCGAGGGAAAAATAAACTCTATGAATACCCAGTACTTCCCTCTCAAAAACCGACCATAAAAGCCAGAGGGTCGTAAAACCGCGTTATAGCCGCAGACGCTCAGACTTAAAAAAACAACTGGGTCATTACTATATGTGTGGTATAAATGACTTAGGTATAACTTATGACTTCCAAATCTTATTATCCTTCCCTCCTTTCGTGTTATTAGTAGCTTTTGCCAATATTCAGGGAGACAGATAGAATCAGTGCCTGGGCAAACCTTAATTGTTTAAGGCTTAATCCTATGAAAACTCAGGTCATTGTTATTTGTTCAAATTCCTATCATCACACAACCTTCTATATTTTCTATTTCCATATCCTTCGTCAAAAAACATAGTATCATCATCAACCAAAACCTGTCTTGGTAACTCCAAACATTTCCATCGATTAATAGTAATTAGTAATATTAATAGTAAATTATTTCACCGATCCTACCACCTTCTTCCACAATCCTCTCGTAAGCTGCCAGCTTCCTCACTCATTTTCCCTCATTTTGAATATAGTTGAGTGATATATAGCGGCCCCTCGAAAGTACTCGAAACGAATCATGGATTGTTTTTTAAGATTTGTTTTCCTTACCTCGAGACGTTCCCATGTATCCCACCTCTATAATGTGTTTAAGTGGTTATGTCCCTCCATTCGAAGACCATATTTCCTATCATTCCTCTATCAAATAATCAACTCCCATCAACCCTTTTACGTCTATAACCTCCTGCAATTCAAACCCTCTATCCATCCCCAGGAAACAAAATCCCGTTTTTTCCGACCTGTCCCTTTCCATAGCACAAACAATTTGAGAGCTCTTTTTCAGCTAGGTCCTTGGTCTTCCGGAATACATGCCCGTCAAACATCCGCCATGCTCCGCCCCAATCCTCATTCAAATCTCTCCTCTTTCTTTACCTTCTTGCTTTCCAAAAATATATGAGCTAATTTTATTACGCCAAATAATGTGAGTTGATAAGTGTTTACACCTCTGATTATGTGTAAAAGTTAAGTTTTATATATTCATTCTTATTTGATTTTTTCCATAATATGCACACACATATATCATTGTCTTATAGTTTTTTCTTATCTTTTTTTTTTGTTATTTAAATGTAAGTGTATAAATATAAAAAAAATAATATTATCATTAATTTTTATGGCTAGTTGAAGTTTCTATTTTGTTCACGTTTGTTATTCTAATAAGAATATGTCCCAGAATACAGTTTCTTGTTCTAGTCTATTCTAAATAGTAAGAATTCAAAAGGAAGAATTGAGCAACATAGGCATACTTGACATGATTACTTGCAACTCTTCTACATAGAATTTGTATTGTTGATAGACCAGGGTGTCCTAGCGGGCGGGGTTTATTATTAACCTAAATAAAGAATATGAACATTTAAAAATCTCTAAGGCTTTGCAAGTGGTATCCGCTGACGTGAAACCAGTTGGGATATCCATTATTAATTGGTCTGCACGGCGCCAAATGGCAAATATGCCAAGAGTGCGAGTTGGATAAATAAATATAAATCTAAACGTCTATTGTAAGATTTTAACAAACAGAGGTTAATTATAGTTCAATCGGAATGGGAATACTCCATGATTTTTTTTTTAGTCCTTTCAATGACTGTAATGTAAAATTTGGCACAGCAGATTTCTGCATGACCAGACTTTATATAATCTTCTTCAGGTATGGCAAATCTTTTCTTTAATTTTTGTATTTTAAATCATTTTATCTAGCTGCCTGGAGGATCCGTGTTCAGCATACGATAATCCATTGCACTCTGATGCCTGAAGGAGACAGTTTGACGCTGTAGAAGGCAATATAAAAAAATAATGAGGTCCATAAACGATACATTCAAGTTTCTATAAGCTCATCATACCGGTGCAATTGAAAATCAGTATTGCATTAATTTCTGATTACGAGGAGGAAGCTAAACGAAGCAACAGCTCCATGTGCGTGACCATCTTCACCAAAGAAAACGACTTAGGTTTTCTTCTCACTCCTTAGAGTTGAGGGGACGGGAAGTGATTTTTTTTTCGGTTAAGAGTGGATCATAGGTCATTGGATGACCGTATTAGTAACTTGATGACCGTTTCCTTTAGATCCCTCGTTAATAGTATGCTGAATGTCGTATGACTCCTCATATTAAACATAAATAAATAAGAATCTAAAGCATAAATACTAGCAACATTAACGTATATATAAATATCCAGATTTTTTTAAATAAATTAAAATTAAATAAATGAGTGCGTGTAATTTTTATGCGCGATGGAAGTCTATTTCTTTGATATTGTGACAGATGACGATAAAGCTAAAAATAAACGAGTCACTTTAGAATTCAAAAATATATAAATTGACGATAGAATAGTAATATATACACTTATTCATATCGAGTGTTTAAAACTTCTGAATTACCTACGTCCTCTTCTTCCAAACGAAGCCCTTAAGCTCTTGGTTAGCTCCTTAATATTTCTCTACTTCGACTACTGCTCCACGGTGCATGGGGATGTCTCTGGGGATCACAGGGCAAACTAAAATTAATGTTTAACTGCTTTATACGTTTCATCTTTGGGATACCCAGAGACACCTCTATCACCCGATTTTAAGAAGAATTGAAGTGGCTTTACCCTTCCTACCGTTCTAAGTATTTCCTGGCATCCTTCCTCTACCAAATTATCCAATCCCAGTGTCTATTTTACATCTCAGATCTCCTTAAATTCAAATCCTCCGTTTGTTCCAGTAACACTCGCTCACGGCCTTCTGATCTATATATAACGTCCCATCGATCCACAGCTCTCGATAGATCATTCTTAATCCGATCCGCATCCCTATGGAACTCCATTACTTCTTATATCCGAGACTCCCAAACTGTTTCAACATTTAAATCCCACCTATCCAGCCATTTCCTGTCAATTCAATTACCGAATAATCCCAAGTAGATGCTAATTTCAGGGAAAATTAACAGATGAACAGGCAGATAAGTGTATTTATTGATTCAATTTTCATTTTCTTGGATACATTAAACTACAAATATTATTTAATTTTTTTATGTTAATCTTTTCAAAGATGTAAAATTAAATTATATCTAACTGCCCGTAGATACCGATTACTACAACATTTACTAGACAAACGTTCAAAACTTACAATTCACTACAAAAAGCTCATTTATATTACAGTCATCAGACCCATCTGGACATATGGAATCAAGCTTTGGGGCTCTACTAAGCCATCTACTTCCTCCCGCACCCAATCCTTACAATCCTAATTCCTTCGCAAAATCCTAAATGCTCCTTATTTCGTCACAAATCGCAGACCTTTCTCGTACCAGATATTCCACTTTTAATTCCAAACTCCCGACCCATATAAACACCCTTGTCCGCAAACTATCAACCTCACATATTCCTGACAACCCTCCGAGGCGATTGAAAAGAAGATGGCCTCTGGATCTACTAACTTAAATAAACATCGAAGTACTACCGCTGGGTAGTTTCTTCACAAGACTTTTACGCCTTTTACTATAATTCATCACTTTTACTTATTGTATTTATGTAATATACAGTTGTAAAATTCAATAAAATATAAATTTAAAAAAAAAATTATATCTTATCTCACAAACACTCAGAAGAATTATAATATCCTTTCAAATTTTTTTTTTTTTTTTTTTTTTTTTTTTTTTTTTTAACTGTATATACATCTATATGTAAACTTTTTTATACCATATTATAAATTTTTTTTAAATATCTTAATTTTTTTGTTCTCGTGCTAACATACAAATACTTTTCTTGTTTGTGCATTTTTATTAGAATTTATCTTTTAAGTTATTTTATTTGTTCATGTTATTAGTTTAATTCTATCGCTTTTAATTATTTTACTCTAAGACTCCAGTCTTTATATTTATATTACTTTATATTTCCTGCTGTATTATTCTCAACGGACTTGTCCCAGAATAAATAGAGAATTATTATTTGTATTATATCCTGCGGCTTTCCAAGTTTCAATCAGGTTTTTGAAGCAGAGTTTAGCACTATGCAACAATATTTTATATTTTAATGTGTTGCCTAGTATTTAGTTATGCTCCTACTACTAGAGTTTGCGTGATGGTATCTCATTGCTACGAAACTTTGACATAATCAAAATTAGGGAAGAACATTCAGATTTATTGAATTAAATATGATCATAAATACGAAACATATTAATAGCTCATTTGAAATACGACTACATTTACAAAATAGTTAATAGTGTTTTAATGTTGTAAAATATCATTGATGAGGTAAGGCGAAAACCATCTTGTATTACTTTGAAAAATTAAAAATAAAATAAAATCTAAAATGACAGTTATAAAGTATGGAAATAAACAAAATTAAGATGATCGTTATAAAGTATGGAAGTAAACAGAATTGAGATGATAATATTGTAATAAGAATATATAAAGAGAGACTAAGCTTTATAACTTTATAAAGAGAGACTTCGATACTTTATAACTATCATCTAATTTTGTTTATTTCCATACTTTATAACTGTCATTTTATGTATGATATACCGTTGGAAAGCTAAAGATTTTAGAAAAAATATCATCTCATACACAAGCTTTTAGAAGTTAATAGAGAGTGATGAGAAGAAGATAAAACTAACTGATTATTTTAGATAATAATATAATAGATTTTTTAATAAAACACATGTTTCTATATAAATTCAATTTGATTAATTCCTTAATAGTTTCACGTATTTTTATCTCTAACTGTATTTGAAAATTCTTTCATTGATTTTAAAAATCGAGGTAAGTGAAAGTCGTGTGTTGCCCGCACCAGATTTTTTTCTTTTAGAGGGGTTTATAATGCGGTTTTGTAAATCGGAATTTAACAAAAGAGATTCCTTTTGTTGTTTGGTCTAATGCAGTATTATTAGGAATTCTATGGAACGTTGCCCAGTAAAGTTCAATGTAAATAGTATCTCCTTAAAATAGAACATGGATGGGCAGTAACAAAAATTTTATGTTTAGAGCAGATGAGATGACCTAATTCGACCGTTATGAGATGTAAAACAGGAACATAAAAATGACAAAATTAACTTGCCAAAACATAATTTTAAAATTCAAGTCTATGTGATAAAATGTTGACATGAGTTTTTCATAAGAAGTAAAAAATTAAGAAACCGGGTGCGCGCAACGCACGATTTTCACTTAACTCTGTTGTTAAAATCAATTTAAGAATTTTTAAATAAAGTTAGACTTAAAAAAGTTGGAGAAGTAAAAAGGAATCATGTGTTTCAGATTACATAATCTAACAATTATTATTATCTAAAATAATCGCTTAAGTTAATGTCTTTTTCGTCTTTCCACATTACGTTTTACAGCATTGTATATAGGCAGTAAACGAAGAAGGACTAAAAGTGGCAATTTTCAGGCAAGGAAAAACTAAAAATATTTTTAAGAAAATATAAACACTTAAAGTAGCACATATTGACTTCCATTGGTCACTTAATCACTTTATTTCATAACCTTTTCATATCTGTCGACGTTTCGGGGCTGTTTCCCCATTTTCAAGACTTATTTTTTTTATTACATAAATTCTTTTTAATATATCACCCGAGAGTTCTGCGCATGCGCATGTGTATAGCAGTCATCTTTCAAATCGGCTCTTGGATTTCATGCTTTTTCAGTTTGAATTCTCTTCAGTGCAATCTTGAAAACATCACCAGACTACAGGATAACAACAGCAGTAAATATTGGAGCAAACAACAGTAAGTTTTGTTACAATTTACGGTGTAAAGTGAATGCTGGGTAACCTCTTCACATCAGCTGATTGCCAATAGCTCGGCAAGGCCGGGATTGGTTTTCTTTTCTTTAGTTATTGTTTTATTACCAACATCTAGTTATTTTCTTATTATCTTCTTCACATGAAATGCGATATTTTCACCAAGTGATGTCCTCCAAAGCATCAACTAAAAGATCTAGATCTAGTGGTTCAATCACGTCTCCCATAAAACAAAGACCCCGCCGTGATACTAATAAAAAATTAAATCAACAAGCAACCCCTTCAGGTTCTAATACAGAATCTGAACCACAGCCTGGCACATCGTCACAGGGGATGACTGACGAATCTCCGTTTTTCACCCCAAATCCTTTTCAAATCCTACATAATGAAAAAGAAAACATGGAATCTGCTCCTACACCCAGTGAACCACGGCCTCCACCGATATTTGTCAAAAATATTAAAAATTTCCAGTTGTTATGTGCGCAATTAAACAAGATTACCGAATCCACCAGCTACTACTGTATGAGTAGAATCAATGACACCAAAATATCACCGACCACCGCCGAGGCATATAGAAAAATTGTGAAATACCTAACTGAAACTAAAGCGGATTTTCACACTTATCAGCTACGGCAAGAGAGAGCTCTTAGAGTTGTGATCAGAAATCTACACCCTTCAACACCAGTTGACGCTATCAAAGAAGAACTCATGGAGATGGGTTACAAAGTGCGACAAGTCACTAATGTCATAAAAGATAGAGTTCAACTGCCTCTATTCTTCGCTGACTTGGAACCATTAGCAGGAGTAGAAAAAATTTATGATCTAAAAAGACTGTATTATACAAGTGTAAGAGTCGAAAAACCTTATACAAAGAGAGAAATTGTTCAGTGTTACAATTGTCAGGCGTATGGTCATACCAGAAGTTACTGTCACCACATACCACGCTGCGTGAAATGCGGTGAACAGCACAAGTCTGTGGAATGTACAAAACCAAAGTCAACACCCGCTGTATGTGCTCATTGACTCAAGGACCACCCGGCCAACTACAAAGGATGCCAAATCTATAAGGAGCTAAGGACCAGGTATCAAAAACCCCAAGTACTGGATGAAACAACAAGACAGGCTAGAACTAGAAGAGAACCTTCAAAATTAATCGATGCCAATGTATCATTTGCCCACTTACTTGGAGGTGGGAACCAATGTAGTGAAGCCGAGGCCCTGCCGGAACTACAAAATGTACCTCAATATCCTCAATCCATTCCACAAATACCTCTTCCTCAAAACGTAATCAGTCCTAAAAATCCTCATCCACAACAAATCTCTCATATTCCCCCTCCTTCAAATGCCACAGATCTTACCAGTTTGATGACATCCTTCATTTCCGAAATCAAATCCCTTGTCATGCCCCTAATAACAATCCTCACGAATCTTGTATCAAATCTTATTCCTAACTTAAAAAATCCATAAATGACCTCACCTAACTCCTTATCTATTCTCCTATGGAATGCGAATGGTGTTAGAACTCACACTGACGAACTTACAGCCTTACTCCAAGACAAAAAAGTTGACGTTGCACTCATTACTGAAACTAGACTAACCACTAAACAGTACTTCAAAATACCTGAATACACAACATACCGGACAGACCATCCAGACGGCAAAGCCCATGCCGGTACTGCTGTCATTGTCAACCGATCCCTCTCCCATCACTTACACCCACTTCCCGCCCACGATTTCCTACAAGCAACCTCTATTATAATCAAGACCTTTTCCTTTCCGCTAGTCATCGCATCAGCATATTGCCCTCCTAAGAATTCTATTTCTATTACCCAATTTGGTTCCTTTCTCAACTCATTGGGGAATCACTTTATTCTGGGTGCAGACTTAAACGCGAAGCACCAACAATGGGGTTGCAGAACCACAAATACTCGTGGACGGACATTGCAGTCTGCACTCAACTCCAGACGCCTTAATCTCCTACCTCCCGATTCCCCTACCTACTGGCCAACAGATCCTAACCGTAATCCAGACATCCTCGACTTCTTCATCCACAGCGGATTAGGCTCCCTGAACTATTCCGTAACTCGCCTTGATGAACTATCCTCTGATCATAGTCCAATAATCCTAAATGTATCCATGACTCCTATTCCGAAACCTTTCCCACCGTCATTCATCAGAGGCCCCATCAACTGGAACCTCTTCCGCGAAATCCTCCCCAATGATATCGACCTCAGAGTAACTCTCAAAACCCCTTCTGACCTTGATGATGCCGTATATTCCTTTACAACCTTGATTCAACAAGCTGCCTGGACTGCCTCCTTTCCTAAACAATCCCAAATTATTCCTTACAAATGCCATTTACCACAACACCTGACGGACCTCATCAACACCAAACGCCGAGCCAGAGCATTATGGCAACGCACCCGCCACCCAGAAGATCGCCGCTCTTATAACTTTTATTGTAGAAAATTAAAGCGGGAGTTGGCGACCTTTCGTTCCCAATCCTACAATTCCTACCTCTCCTCTCTCTCGACTCGTGACAATTCCCTGTGGAATGTCACGAAGAGAATCCTGAATACTCACACGATTTCCCATCCTCTCCTGCGCGGTGATAGTTCCTGGGCTGCTTCTGACAAGGATAAGGCCCAGGAATTTGCACAGCACCTTTCCAAAGTTTTCACTCCTCATCCTGAGTTGAATCCAAACCATACTTCAACAGTTGAACAGTTCCTTACTTCGCCAATACCACTCTCCCTACCTCCTAAAGCAGTTAATCCCTCTGAGGTCAAATATCTTCTTAAAAAGCTTCCTCTCCGTAAATCCCCTGGATATGATCTCCTCACGCCTCAGATCTTAAGACAACTTCCACAGAAAGCCATTACATTCCTTACATATCTTTATAACAGTATCCTACGCACTACCTATTTTCCTCTCTTATGGAAACATTCAACTATCATCCTTTTCCTGAAACCAGGCAAACCTTCCAACAGCACGTCATCTTACAGACCTATTAGCCTACTTCCGATCCTCTCAAAAATTTTCGAAAAGCTCCTACTAAAACGAATCCTAGATAAATTTAAAAATTTTCCTTCGCATCAGTTTGGATTTCGTTCTCAACATTCCACAGTTCAGCAAGGACTCCGAGTTGTGGATCACATTTCCTCTGCCCTTGAGTGCAAGGAGTATTGTTCGGGTGCCTTTCTGGACATAGCTCAAGCTTTTGACCGGGTGTGGCACCCGGGACTGCTCTTTAAGCTCAAAACCCATTTACCTCAATCCTTATACCTAATCCTCCGATCCTATTTATCCAACCGCTCCTTCCGAGTTCGCTGTGGTTCCGAATTTTCCGAACAATATACTGTTGAGGCCGGTGTTCCTCAAGGCAGCGTCTTAGGACCCGTCCTCTATATCCTCTACACCGCCGATATCCCTACCGATCCCGATACCTTTCTGGCAACATTTGCTGACGACACAGCCATTTTATCATCCCATTCCGATCCTGAAGTAGCATCTCTAAATCTCCAAAGGCACCTTTCCCTTGTCGAAGACTGGTGTAAGGCTTGGCGAATTAAGGTGAACGAAAGCAAATGTACACACGTCACCTTCACCTTTCGACGTAAATCCTGTCCAACAGTTAAATTCAATTCCATACCGCTTCCTTCCTCAGACACAGTCCGGTACCTTGGCTTTTTACTAGACAAAAGACTGACGTGGAACCCACATACGAGACTTAAAAGGATAGAACTCAACCGCAGATTCGGCCGGTTATACAAATTACTAAACAGAAAATCTCATCTTACAGTCGACAACAAATTACTAATATATAAGACAGTACTGAAACCTATATGGACCTACGGACTTGAACTATGGGGGACAACTAAACATTCTAACATCAAACGTATCCAATCCTTCCAATCCAAAGTCCTCCGAACAATAGTTAATGCTCCTTATTACGTTACCAACTGTACCCTACACCATGACCTTAATATTCCATTTATTCTAGACCTGGTACCATCCAAATTCTCCAAATTCCATCAGAACCTTCTTCATCATCCTAATCCTCTTGCTCAATCGCTTTCCAGCTTCACCCATCCCTACAATCCTCCTCGAAGATTGAAACGGCAGTGGCCCCGCGACGTTTTGTAAACATTTATCTGGAGTTCTGACACTGGTCAGATCCTCCACTCATGTACTGTATGTTTGTGGCTATTCCGCTCTGGCTCGGCCTCCACTGGCATACACCAGTGAAGCGCTGAGTGGGAGGTGCTGGGATCTCTTGGGTTCCGCTTCTCCCCCCACTTGTGGGGGAGCAGCCGAGTCTAGGGTTCCTTTGGCTGATTGTATATATTGTATATAGTTAAGTATGCTTGTATGATTTTTATTTATTTCCCAACTTGTATTTATCTCTACTACAGGTTGTTGTTTTGATTTGTTTCTTGTTGCTTTTTTTTTGTATATATTTGAATTTATTTATTTCCGATTTTATGTAAATTGACTTTATCATTATTGGCTGTATATATTGTATGAATGTGTACTACATCTCTATTACTACTGTTCATTATGCAACAAATTGTAATATTTCTCAATAAAAAAAAAAAAAAAAAAAAAAAAAAAAAAAAAAAAAAAAAAAAAAAAAATATATATATATATATATATATATCACCCATCATTTTATTTCATAGCACACTGCTATTTGTCCTTATGGGTGTTCATTGGCTCACTGTTTCTATTATTTTAGTGAGCCAATGAACACCCATAAGGACAAATAGCAGTGTGCTATGAAATAAAATGATGGGTGATATATGAAAAAGCATTTATATAATGAAAAAAATAAGTCTTGAAAATGGGGAAACAGCCCCGAAACGTCGACAGATATGAAAAGCTTATGAAATAAAGTGATTAAGTGACAAATGGAAGGCAATGTGTGCTATTTTAAGTGTTTATATTTTCTTTAAAATATTTTTATTTTTTCCTAAAATTGCCACTTTTATTCCTTCTTCGTTTACTGCCTATATACAATGCTGTAAAACGTAATGTGGAAAGACGAAAAAGACATTAACTTAAGCGATTATTTTAGATAATAATAATTGTTAGATTATGTAATCTGAAACACATGATTCCTTTTTACTTCTCCAACTTTATTTAAAAATTCTTAATTTGATTTTAACAACGGAGTTAAGTGAAAATCGTGTGTTGCGCGCACCTGGTTCCTTACTTTTTTACTTCTTATGAAAAACTCATGTAAACATTTTATCACATAGACTTGGATTTTAAAATTATGTTTTGGAAAGTTAATTTTGTCATTTTAATTGTGAGTTAATTTTGTGATTAAGTGACAAATGGAAGTCAATGTGTGCTATTTAAAGTGTTTATATTAAGAAAAACTTCCAAAAAAAAAAAAAAAAAAAAAAAAAAAAAAAAGCTATTTTTAAGAAGTGTTTTGCCTAGATACTGATAGTTCAACATACCATATTCTCATATTAGGTCAACCACAAAATTTGTGGACATCTTAGCATTTAGTGCCATAAAAAAGGAAGCACTGATAGTAGATCAAAATCAGATATGGAGGAAATTACCGCGAAAAAGGCAAAAATATTCAAGAATGGAAAGGAAACATTTATAAAAATTGTACTCATTATCTGCAAGAAAAGTTTCGTGAGAAGTTTGTCGAAAGAGCATTTACAGTCGTAGGGCTTTGTCTCGGAAGTAGAGGGACTATACCATTAGCTACGAGAACATTTTTGGAAAAGTATGGACTCGAAAGGAATCAGTTCCAGAACATGGCAGAGATTATAATCCTGAACTCGTTGTGAATCTTGCACCACCATATATATTAAGGCCAGGCTGGATTTGTGAATTTCTAAGACCAATTTCGGGATTGAGTAATATTGCGATATATATCTCTATTTGACAGTATCTCCCTTTATTGTTTATTTAAGATTTTCAGGATTGATTCAGTATCTATAGCAACTCGCAAAGTTGAGCCCCTGATACAATTGAGACGTTGATTTCCAAAAGGTACTATATCCATTCTGGGGAATTCCACAGTAAGCGCGAAAATCTCTCATTACTATATTATTAAACCAGCTAATTTGATTATTTTCGCATTAAAATCTAGAATTATTTCTTTACTATATTAATAAAACCATATTAAAGTTATGAAATGAAATGTTCTGTTATGATTTGGAATGAAACTAAATAAATTAAGGCTAAATGCTATGAAAACTCAAGCCGTTGTTATAGGTTCCAATTCCCTCCTCAGATCCCATACTACATTTCCAACTCTAACTGTAAATGACCACCCAATCACCTTCACTTCCTCTGTCAAAAACCTGGGGATTACCATTTACCAAACCCTCTCCTGGAAACCCCATATTGCCCAAATAAGTACCCTTAAATTTTTCCATCGCTCCCGCCATCTTTTTCCACCATCCACCCGTAAGCTCCTTGTCTCCTCACTTATTTCCCCCCATTTTAACTACTGCTGCGGGGTATATGGTGGACTCTCGATTGCGCTCGAGGACAGGCTTAAGCGAATTATGAACATATTTTTAAGATTTGTCCTCGGCACACCGAAGAGGTCTCATGTGACCCATTTATACGGCGAGTTAAAGTGGCTCCTTCCCTCTATCCGCAGACAATATTTCCTAGGATCATACCTTTACCAAACCATCCACTCCCAGCTACCTCCCTATATCCACAGTCTTCTGCAATTTAAATCGTCAATCACTCCCTCGAAATAAGATCACGCCATTCTGACCTTTATATTCCTATCCATAGAACGAAAACTTTTGATCATTCCTTTCTTGTCCGCTCTACTACTCTCTGGAATTCCTTACCTACTCATATCCGCCATGCTTTATCCCTACCATCATTCAAGTCTCAGCTGTTCCAGTACCTACTATCATCTCAAACAGACGCTGAACTACAAGCCTGATATTTCAATTCATACAGAAAATTTCTTATTTATTGTTTATATTCAACTCAGTTAATGAATATGTTATTATGAACCAGTTTCAATGTTTTATTTTATTCAACGCTTTAATCTATAAGATGTTGTGTATATTACTCTTTTATTTTTATTTACTCTTTTATATACTTTAATCCACTTTTTTTTTTCTGATATCATTGTAAATAAAAATTAATTATAATCCTTTGGTCTTTTGGCCAGACACATCGTATATCTTAATTGTACATATCAATTGTTCTTAAGGGACCCTATCCCAGAATAATAAAAAATTTCTATTTCTAAATGTGTAATAAGTATCTTAAGAAATCAATAGCATTTCTAAATCACGTTATTAAAGGACATGAGTTCATTAAATACAATCAAATTTAAGATTTAGATAAAACTAAATGAGGAGAATATAAATATGTAAAAATATCAATTTCGTAAAAAATGTCCTTTAGTACCTTTTGGAAATCAACGCCTCAATTGGGGATTTCTCTCTTCAAATCAAGATTTTCACCATACCCATGATCTGTCTTCTATTACTTAAGTAGTGTATTGTACATACTATATAATTGTGAGCATGACGACATACGAACAGCTTTTTTGTGTATATAGTTTTTAACATTTTAGAATATTTTTTTCAAAACTTTCATTGGGAGAAGGTCTCTATCCCAACAGATATATATCTATACCATATAACATTGCTTGAATGAGGTTAACTGTTTACTTAATATAGAGTATAGATAAGTTAAAATGAGGCTTAAAACACCTATGAAAAAAGATTCTATCAGTTATCAGCTTATTAATAATTTGTAGAATTCATGAAGCTGGTTGCTTTGTGTTGAGGTATCTATTCTCGCGAGGCTGAATGAACCCTTTCCCTGACCTCATTCATTATGCCTCTAGAATCAGACCAATTAAATGCCCGACGTTATTTTTGCATGACGTGTACTTTATCCGGGTTAAAATCTCAGGATCTGATTTTGAAAACGAGCCAACTAACGTTATTTATTACGAAAAGGTAATAGTCATTTTAATCTGCGAAAAAAATTAATTATTGTTGAATTGGGAATTACAAAAACCGACTTATTGGAACGGAACCAAAACATCATTAGATCCAGGTTACATTAAAGTTATTTTTTTGGTCATGGATTTTTTTCAAACAATAGTATTTATGGAGGATTTAAATAAAATAACTAGGAGAAAAATTAATTTTCCATTTCCAGATTTATGACGTTTTGCTGAAAGATAGGATCATATAAATTAGTGCTTATAAATGCAGTAAATAAAAGTAAATTTTGTATCTTTCTGGTCTTTTTATATAGGCAAAATAAAAGATATAAAATATATATATATATATATATATATATATATATATATATTAAGTCGACTAATCAATTAAGGTTTTGGACAATTTTCAAAAAAATATTTTCATATTGGGCATAACAAAGTTCAAATCAGCAATTTTCACTATCATGTTGGCCTCTTTTTCTGGGTCTCCGCGAATTTAGATGTATATTTCATCTAAAAACAACAGGGAAGGCATGCTATTTTTATCCATGTCCAGTCATGGACCTTTAAACACTGATGCCATTTTGAAAAGACCAAAGGATGTTCTGGAAACTGATATTAGCACCTTTTTTTTGCAAACGATATTAAATATTGTTTAATTATGTATAGGTATAACAAGTTTAATGATAAGTTTACATAATATATTGTTGACAACAGCATGAAGAAAGCAATAAAATAAATAAGCAATAAAAAAAAAAGAAAAGTATAAATAGTGTTTAAACAGCTCTAATATAAGCTCATAATGTAACATAAGAGCTTTATATATTGTATTTGTTTGTTTGTATATTTATTTAACGTCACTTTATGCTACTAAGCCTAATCGGACAATGCTGCAGTGACAGTCATAAATTTTGCCTTTCCAGGTTTTATTAGGATAGGAATCTTTAGCGAGTACCTGACATTGCACTGACTCGGGACCACATTTTTATGTCCCCTCCGAAGGACGGCATAACTAAGAATTTTTTACTCCCATTAAAAAATCCTAGGACCAACTATAGCTTTGGACACGCGACCTCTGGTATAGAAAGCTATTATGATAGCCACCATGCTATGGGTGATCCCTATATTTTATTTTAATTATTTTTTTAAATCCCACCAAATTACCTTTACCCTTCGTCGCAAACCGATGACCTCCTGCCCCACTGTATCCTTTGACAATACCCCACTCATTCCTGTTGAACAAATCCGATACCTAGGACTCCATCTTGATAAACGTCTTACATGGAATCCTCACACGAGACTAAAACGACAAGAGACTGCCCGTAGATACCGATTACTACAACACTTACTCGACAAACGTTCAAAACTTCCAATTCATCACAAAAAGCTCATTTATATTACCGTCATCAGACCCATCTGGACATATGGAATCGAGCTTTGGGGCTCTACGAAGCCATCTAATTCCTCCCGTATCCAATCCTTACAATCCAAAATCCTTCGAAAAATCCTAAATGCTCCTTATTTCGTCACAAATAAAATAATCCATAACGACCTTAATATCCCATTTGTTACATACCTTTCTCGTACCAGATATACCACTTTTAATTCCAAACTCCCAGCCCATATAAACCCTCTTGTCCGCAACCTATCAACCTCACATATTCCTGACAACCCTCCTAGGCGATTGAAAAGAAGATGGCCTCGGGATCTACTTACTTAAATAAACATCGAAGTTCTACCACTGGGTAGTTTCTTCACAAGCCTTTCACGCCCTTTATTCTAATTCAACAGTTTTACTTATTGTATTTATGTTAATACAGTTGTAAAATTCAATAAAATATGAATAAAAAAAAAAAAAAAAAATTATTTTTTCGACGTTGTAGGCCATTTGAATACCACTACTCTAGAAATCTTGACATTTATGAGAACGACTATGAAAATTTCACTTTATTGGTGCTTTTTGATAGTTTCTAAGACAAATATTTGTTCTGTTAATCTATATCTTCTGATTCTCAGACTCTCAATCCTTCATAAACGGCTTATTACCGAAAAATTAAGTAAAATATTCAATGACATAGGCCAAGTCAAATTTGATATATGCCATCTTTGGATTCCACTTATTTACTTCGAACTCGAAGGAGAAATTTATTGGGAAATAGAATGGAAAGGGGTGAACGGTAGGGGGTCTTGGCCTACAGAATATTAGAATCATTCATGAGAAAAAGAAAAAAATGTGTAAAATCCACGGTACATGGTGAAAGTTATACAGAGTCGATATTGCTAAAAAAAGTACTGTGGTATCCCAGGCATACAGCTATTTTAATTATTTAATTTTAATTTCCTAAGCTTATTGTTTTTTAACTACACCTACTACATAAATACACTTAGGCCTTTTTAGGAGATTCGCTTTCGACTCAGGTTCCCTTAACACGTGTATTCACTTTGAAAACTAGGATTTGAAATTTTTCACGATCGCAATATTTCGTTAAGTAAAAGTAAAAAAAAAAAAAAAAGGATAGTATGTTTTAATAATTATTAAAAAAAAAACAAAAGCAAAGATCAGACACGATGAAACAGAGTTGAGACCAGTGATACAGGTCAGATACAATGGGGTTTATTAGTTTAGAAAAATCTGCTAAAAATAGAAAGAAAATTTCTAAGAATAATCCATGGGCCAAGATAAGTAGGAGAATCACACTGGCCACTGAAGGAGGTAACTAAGACTTGGATACAGTAATGGGAAAAATGCACCAAACTTTTTCATTCACATGAAAAGAATTAATGAAAACAGGACGAACGAACAGATATTCAACAAGGTTATAGAGCTAAAACATATCGGAGGATACCCCAGTCAGGTGAAAGAGGAAATAACAAGACTTTATATTAATGAAAAAAATGTGGTGTAATGGCTAGCATTACAGCCTTCTTTTCCCAAGATCGCGGGTTCAAATCTGGCAAATGGCGCAAGGATTTTTTAATGGCAGTAAAATATCCTTTTTTATGCTATTTTTCGTAATAAAGTGGCTGTGCGATGTCAGGTACTCGTTGAAGATCCGTTACTTAATTAAACCTTCATTCTTCCAGTGGCGCGACAGGCCGTGTAGGCCCTTGGCCGCTCATTGTATTCTCCCGACGCCTTTTTTTGTGAGTTGCCACCAGTTGTCTGACGGGTCACACATATCCGGGGGAAAAGCCAAGAGTGAATCCCCATTAATTTATATGATTGAAAAAGTACCTCCGAGACTCGGATCCGAACTCACAACCTTTGGCGTGGGAGACTAGCAACATAATTAAAACTGTACAGGCAAAATTTAGTATTCCCACTGTAGCATGGTCCGATTATCCACAGCAGCATAAAGTGACGTTAAATAAATAAGCAAAAAAATAATATCAGTACAGAGAAAAATTCTGAAGATTCATTCAGGTCCTTGTAGTAGAAAAGAAAAGGGGAGAAGGGAAAGACAGAGATTAGTTCGAAAAAAAACAAGCTACTAAGAAAGCCTATAAATGAAATTAATTACGCTTAGTCTTAGATAGCCATTATTGCGAAAAACGAAAAAAAAAAAAAAAAGGATTTCTGTAACGATTATAGACAAAATATTTTAAAATGTTGGTTCGAATCGGCAAAATTGTTTTTAAATATGATTAATTTTTCAATAATCACTTCTTCACCCATCCTCAACGTATATCCCTCATTTCTGAGATGGACAACACACACGTACGTAGTTGTCCGTTGTATAGTGGTTTCACGGTATGTACACTTACTCAAAAAAGTTTCCATACATCCATAAATAAATTCTTAGTTTCGAAAGCTGAGGTTGTTTTCCTCTACCCTTTTGAACTTCCATCTGGCCTAAAAATATTAAATTTTAATTCCTAAGAGAATATGACCCGTTACCAGAAATTGTTGGGTTTATTTACAAACTCTAGCAAATTATAGCCGCTTCTTCTGGTTTAACTTAATGAAGAATTGCTTTCTTCTTGCGACTCGACCACTGTATCCTTCCCTTCTTGGAATATTTTTGACTGTTTCTGGGTGGGCTTGAATTTCATAGTACCTATCTATTCTTAAGGTCATTGAAGTGTTGGTAGTGTGAGGTTTTGCGAGGAGTTCAGCAAGGATGTCTCATCCTTGGCAATTCTCCAGTCTCCAGTCTTCCAGCACGTGGTCTATCTTCTAAAGATCTTAACTCTTTATTCTTTGTAGTCCATACTGTACAGTAGCATGTGACTTATTTAACAGATATGCAATTTTTCTTATAAATAAGCCCTGCGAACCATTAGCTCTCTCAAATCACAAGAAACGCGCATATTGAAAAGAAATAAGTTTTCCAGGCCCAAGTTAATCCTGAACTAAGATTTTATCATCGAGATAACATTTATACATATAACACTGGAAAGACGGCCATAGTACAACAAATAGGATTAATATTGACAGTGTATGGAAACTTTTTTGACCTATCATTAACAAATGACATTCTGCCTCGTTTTATATTAATGATGAAATGAAAATAAATATATCTTCTTCTTTATCTTATATTAGTATTAATAATTTGTACTTTAGGAAATTGTTAAGTTAAAAAAAAAAAAAAAAGGCTATGAAAAATGAAAGCAGGCTGTATGGAAACTTTCTTGAGTGAGTGTATATAAATGTATTGATTAAATATATAAATATGTTAATCGATATAGGTGTAAGAGCAAGTGAGGGAGCGGCAATGCGTTAACAGTTCGCCGAGACTCTGTGCCCTGCTGAGTCTGATTTAGACGGCTCGTGTTCCCGGCTTCCATAAATGGGTGGACTCACTACCCCTTCTACCGCCGCCCGTCATAGCGCTTACAGCTTCTTTATCTTTCTATCATTTAAAATAAAAATTCCATTATTACTTATTTTATTATTATTATTTTATTTTAATTATCTCTTTTGAAGAAATCATAATAAAATTTGAACAAAGCGTCAAAATAAAAATTTAATTAACCCTCCATTATACGAAATGATATGTATAACGCTGTTTGGTTAATTAATGTATTGTTAGTATCTCTCACTTTAATTATTTTTCAAACATTAAAAAATAAAAAATTTAATACAGAGTTTTTTTTAAAATTGTATCTTTATTATTTTTTAATTATTAATACTGGCACAAAAAATATTATGTATTACGGAAGAAATAACTCTTTTTATAAGCATTGTAAAATAATTCAAAAAATCACCGAACAATCCATTAGACGAAAATAGACACCACGCCTATCTAGTTATATATTAAGTTCGTTAAATTTGACCTCATTAAAGAAAAAATAGGAGAAAAAAATATGAAAACAATTATGCTTAATTTTCTAAGCTTAATTTCAGAAAATTCTTCGTAATTTCTGGCAATTCTACATTTTATAGTATTATACCAAATAAAATTCAGAATATTAAATGTATCAGTCGTATTCGTTCAGTTTACTTATCTATGTAAAAATCGGTAAAAGTGATTTTACATAAATGCTGTACATTTTTACAGAAAATTTTATTAGATTGACATATTTAATGTTTTTATGTAAAAATATGTTTCAATATTTTATAGTATATTGTATTTTTATTATTTTATTTTTATTATTACACTTATTGTATTTTTCATGTACTTTACTGCAAAATTTTTGTTTAATTTTTGATATTGTACTTATTTCTAAAAGGGCATTATGCTCGTATTAAAACTATTACAATTTAGGCAGTCATAGGGACTGCCGATAGAAGTGAAACTTTTTTTTTTATTCTTGATTTGCGCTGGAATTTGTTGGAAAGAAGAGTACGTTCATTAAAGTAGATTATGTTGAGAATACAAGTTTTTTTTTAATTATTTTTTTGTTTAATTGTAAAACATCATCATCCTGTAGAGATATATCATCTTGAATTATGCATCGTAATCTGAATGTGACTGTAGACTAGGGTACTCACTACGTTTGCTATAGCATGCTATTTGTGTTATTTTGCTAAACCCTCGAGTTTCTACAGTTATTTCCTGTATAAAATTGATGGTTTAGCACAATAGCACAAATAGCATGCTATAGCAAATGTGAGTACCCTACTGTATGAGTTGTGTACACATAGCACATTTATTTTATGGACCTGCCATTGTTAGCAAGGAAACTTAGACATTTAGTCATAAGCCTTGTAGTTGTTTCGCAGAGATAACCTCAGTTTCTCTCCCAAGTAAAGAAAAGATATATGTTTTAATTAGTAATGAAATATACATTGTACTTCATTGATATCTAAATTATTAAAATGAATTTAATTTTCAAATGTCATATTTCTATGCTTATATGATCAAGATATTCTTTTCGATTTCGCTTTACTACGATTTGAAAAAAAGCAGTAAGATTATCATGATTTTGCTTCATATGTTTAAATGTTTTCATGTTCATGTTTTGTGTTATATGTTTGCAAAGTAATATTTACAAATATCAATATTTTAGAGTCAGGAGAATTAAAATATTCATCATATAAGTTTATATACAGTAAGAGGTAAGTTCAAAGACATAGTTTATTTACCATGTCCTTGATGTATTGTATTTACAAATGATATGAACGAATTGTTATCGTTATCCCATCTCTAATAGACAGGTATACACACAGCGCATGCGCTAGTCTAGGGCATGTTGGTGACGTTACCATGGTTACGAAATCGAAGCTTTTAGCCCTGCCAAAAATCGCATAACGCGCCTTAAGAAGTTTTCACTTAAATAAATATTATTAAAAAAAAATTCAGTACAAGACACTTTAGACGCTGTCGTAAGATAAACTTAACAGATACCACAATGATTAGCTCAAATATACGATATAATAAACACAAATTAAAATTCCAGGTAGGACATAAGTATTGGTACACTGAGAAGCTTGACAAAAAATGAAAAAAGGTTTATTTTCTAATAATTATTTCAAAAATCGTTGAAACTAATTGGAATTATCAATAACAATACCTGTATTACGATAAAAAATAAAGTACTTCTTATAGAGCCTTATGTTTCTAGAGAAAAGAAACTACCAGAAATGAAAGTTTATGTGTTAAAAAAGAGTTTTGAATTCAGTATTTCTTCCAAAAGAAAAGAAACGACATCACGCCGAATAATTTGGAAAACCATATCCTTTTTTAAATTACAAGAAAGTGGTGAGAAAACAGTTTTACAGTGTTTTTTTCAACAGTAGGGAAGATATTGGTCACTGACTCATTTCGTTGGCAAAGTCTTTAAGACTAGCATAGCATTGGCACAGTCTACATCCAGTCCATTCTCATCCCAGCTTTCTCCTACGACAGGCAATTTCAAGTAATATGTCCGTTTTAGAAGCAACTAACAGATTTTATGGTCAGGCAATACTTCCAAGAACTTTTTATATAACTAAAAAACTGCCATTGGCCATGGACTAAAACAACATAATTTTTTTAAAATATATTTTTTATGGATTTTTACGACTGTACATACAATATATACAACAAAGCAAAAGGATTAAATTACAACTATGGGTGTGAAATAGTCTTTTGAAGAAGTAGCACTTAAATGTTTATTTTATTAGCTGGTCTCCAGGCCACCGTCTTTTCAGGCTTCTCAGAGGATTATCAGGAATAGATGGAGAGTTTACGCACAAGCGGTTTTGTGAGTGCTGGTAGTTTGGAATTAAAGGAGGTGTGTCGATTTCGGGCCAAGTTTGCACCTAGTGGGATGTTGAGGTCTCTATGGGTGATTTTATTAGTAACAAAGTAAGGAGCATTGAGGATTTTAGATTGTAAGGATTGGATGCGGGAGGCATTCGATGGTATAGTGGACCATCTATATGAATGACAAATGAAATATATAGTAAGAGAAAGTATTACGATCATAAAACTTTTCGAATTCGAGTTTTTACCGGAAATACACGTTTTAGGGGCCCCTCAGTCCGAATGACCAAGTCCCGAAAAAAGATCTGTGTGTGTATGTGGTTAGTCTAGCTCGAAACGATAAGTTACATAAACCTGAAATTTCATATTTTAGGAGTGTTTATACCTGAGTTGTTACAGCAACTTATCCAACAAAATCGGCAAACCAGAAGAGCCACTTTATACCATCCATTTTGCATATTTTTATGATTTTCCTGAAAACGGTTTTAAAGATTTTGATTAATCTCGCTAAATCGATGTAACGTTTAATGAAATTAAATATAATGTAAGTTACATTCTGATTGAAATTGTCTGAAAAAAATTACCTTTAATTTTGTAGGTTAAAAAAAAAAAAATCATATCATCTTGTTAGCTAAAGGAAAAACGAGTAAACAATTTTTTTTTTTTTTTTCGAACATAAGAACAGTAGTATAGATGCATAATATACGGTTGGGGAGCTTAATATTTTAAGAAAAATATTAACTTATACAAAAAATCGTAAAAGGTAATGCAGAGTGATGAGAAGCGGATAAAACAAAGCAGTCGTTATTGGTAATTTTATACTAGATTATTTAATGAAACGCGTGTTTCTAACGAAACTCAATATAATTCTTTAACATTTTTCATCTCTAACTTTATTTAAAAATTTTTGAATTGATTTTAAAAACTGAGGTATGTGAAAGTCGTGTTTTGTCCACACCAATTTTTTTTTTATACATATGATTATATAACAGGAAAAATAGATAAGTAATGGAAGCTAAACTGTAGAACTAAGAACCTGAGATACCTGCACGATAAACTGAGTGGACAGAATTCTGGTATGAGCATCTTTACAACTTTCACTCAGTTTTCATGGAAACATTTATTTATTTATATTTTTTTATTAATTATATAATAATAGACAATATCATTCCTGAACTTAGGTGATTATTGTAGATAATAACTTCTATTGTTAGATTATTTATTCTGAAACACATGTTACCAACAAAACTTAATTTTATTCTCTAACGTTTTTTCATGTCTAAATTTATTTAAAAGTTCTTATAAATTGATTTTTTGGAGTTAGGTAAAAGTCGAGTGTTGTGCACACCACATTTTTTTACGAAAAGTTAAATAATAGTACATTTTCACTTTCAGGCATTATAGTGATTGAAAAAAAAATAACTATAGATTAATATTCCAATTACCACAAATAGTTTTAAATTATCACTTTCCAGAATTTAATGAAAAAATTTGTTCTGTTATGTTATTTATTTGACTAAAAAAGAAAAAAAAAATTGTTTTCTTCAAATAGAGGCTGGAAAGATTAGTATTGTTACCAGGGCTAACTGCCAACACTCTGGTTTTATTTTTATTCTTTCTTGGCTTACTATAAATTAGTTGACATCTTCCGAAATATAAAAGACAATATATTTTTCGTCTGTTAAGGAAAAGCTGCATCTTATAGACTTATTTCGTTGTGATCAGATAATTTAGATTAAAAAAATTAACTATAAATTTAATAGCAGTACGAAACTAGACTATTTTTGTCAAATTTGCTGTTTTTAAATTATTAATACTCAGATTCAGACTTATTTTAACATTACACCTCTGTTAAGAATCGTCAGATATTGATGTTACATTTCTAACTTTTTTTATAGAATCTTAGAGACAAATCCAAATATTATGGTAAATAAAGAAATTTATTCCTGGAGTAAACCCTTGATACGATCACATTTGGCCCGTTTTTTTTTTTAAATATATGGTTACCCACCCAATGGTATCCTAAACTATAGAGGAGCTGGTCCGAAAAGTAGATATAATGGTTCCATTAAACACCTCTGCCATGAGATTGCCGTCCCGGCTAAAACTGATTCAGAGTATAAAGATTTGTTTCGCTGCACTCATCACAAAATTAGTTGGTTTCCCAACTGGACTAGTGAGGAATTGAGCCAACTTTGCAAGGCCAAGATTACCTATAATACTAGATAGGAAACTGGAAAGTCTATAATGAATTTGGAACTGACGGTGAGATTTTTTTTATCTTCATATATTTATACTCACGCCTGTCATGTAGTTGACAACCAGTGAATGGGATAGTTCAATGAAGGTGATGTGGCGTGGTACGCATGATGGAGAGAGGATGCCCAGCGGTACCTCTTCCTGGCGTGTTTCTTAATTATCACTTATCATAGGAGGTCCCTCATCCAACTTATTTTCAGCCTTCTGCGAGTGTTGTGGGGCATGTTAGTAGTGGCCATGTTTTTTATTAGTGAGTTGGTGTGTCCGTGTAAGTTGTTGTGAAAACGTTTGTAGAGGGTCCGAATCTGTTCGCTGACTGTTGGCATGTGAAGGTCTGTAAGTAAAGTAGTGTTGCTAACGTACCATGGTGAGTTTGTAATAAAACTAAAAGTTTTAGATTGAAAAATTTGAATTTTACGAATGTGTGTTTTTTTGGCAGTCCCGTATATCTGTGAGGCGTAAGTCCAAATGGGTTTCAATAGGTAAGTGTAAGTGTTTAGTGTTTTTATTGAGGATGTATAGTCGACTGTAGAAACTGTTATAGGTGGAATAATCAGGAGTCAGTCTTTTTCTAAATATTTTAATTTTGCCGACGTTTCGGCTTAAGTTTCTGAGCCATCATCAGGGCATTACTGAGCCATGTCCAAGCATAAACTGCTGTAAGATTTACTACAACATATCAGTAGAAGCAGGCATGCCCATTATTATTCAACACCTTTCCAATATAAAAGCGTATTTTCCACACTCTACAGTGAACCCTTTCATCTAAATAACTAATCTTTTTTAATGATTCAGAAATAGTTTTATTATGAATTATACTATCCAAAACATTTTTTTTAGCAGCTTACAATAGTTTCTAAAGCAATAACATCTGAACATGTTTCCAATATAACTAAATATATATGTTATAAATTTATTAGTTTTACTAATACTGATCAGACTACTTAAATTTTGCTTTCATTTTGTTAGAAATTTGATCATCTTCCAAATAAATACTAATAATTTTTCAGGAGATGCATAGTTTTTGACTTTTTTTTTTTTTTTTTTTGAGAAACAATTATTTATTGAGCAATATTACAATCTGTCCAATTCAGGACATTTTTTAATAGTGATAACGTACAACATTCATACTACATTCACACGATATATACAAAACAATTAATTTATATAATAATAATAATAAAATATACATATATACAAAATAAAATCAATAAAAATATATACAATAGTCACTCATACCTATATACAATTCACAAGCATACAGCACGTGAGTGGAGAATCTAGCCAATGCTAGAACTCCAATATACATGTTACAAGAGGTCACGAGGCCACTGCCGTTTCAACCTTCTAGGTGGGTTGTATGGATGAGTGGAGCTGGATAGGGATTGAGCTAGAGGATTAGGATGATGAATGAGATTCTGGTGAAATTTGGAAAATTTGGATGGAATCAGGTCTGAAATAAAAGGAACATTAAGGTCGTGGTGCAAGGTATAGTTGGAAACGTAATAAGAAGCATTTACTATTGTACGGAGGACTTTGGATTGAAAGGATTGAATGCGTTTGATGTTAGTACGTTTAGCTGTCCCCCACAGTTCAAGTCCGTAGGTACAGATGGGCTTCAGCATTGTCCTGTAGATTAATAATTTTTTGTCAACTGTAAGTTCAGATTTTCTGTTGAGTAGTCGGTATAACTGTCCGAATCGTCGGTTGAGTTCTTGTCTTTTAAGTCTTGTATGTGGGTTCCAAGTCAATCTTTTGTCTAACAGTAAGCCAAGATACCGGACTGTATCTGAAGGAGGAATTGGAATGGAATTGAAGTAAACTGGCGGACAGGAGTTTCGTCGAAGAGTGAAGGTTACGTGTTTGCATTTGGCTTCGTTCACCTTTATGCGCCAAGCATTACACCAGTCTTCCATAAGAGAAAGGTGTCTTTGCAGGTTTAAGGATGCTGTTTCAGGATTGGAACTGGATGATAGGATGGCGGTGTCGTCTGCAAAAGCTGCCAGAAAGGTATCAGGATGTGTAGGAATATCAGCAGTGTAAAGGATGTAGAGGACGGGTCCCAAGACGCTGCCTTGGGGAACACCGGCCTCAACGGGATAAAGGTTAGAAAATTCTACACCACAGCGAACGCGGAAGGAACGGTTTGAGAGATAGGATCGGAGAATGAGGTATAGAGACTGGGGTAAATGGGTTTTCAGCTTGAAGAGTAATCCAGTGTGCCATACCCGGTCAAAAGCTTGCGCAATGTCCAGAAACGCACCAGAACAATACTCTTTGCATTCAAGAGCTGAGGAAATATGGTCTACAACTCGGAGCCCCTGTTGAACTGTGGAATTTGACTTATTGGAAAAATATTCTGTATAATATTTTTGGAATTTTATTTTTTGTAAAGCACTCAAAAGAGGAAGTTTTCCACACTCAGCCTTATCGCATGTCTAGATGTTAAAACGAACCTCCAGGAAAAATTTCAGCTTCACAATCATTATCCAACCATTTTTGGGGATACTGTGATGACCAGATAATTGAGTGAAATGGTACTTGCATCTATAAATATAGATTTTAAGAACACATTGTCATTTATTTGTGCGTTTTCAATTTTTTTTTAAATATAATTTAAATGCAGTATATAAGAGAGCAAAGATTTAATGTAGAAGAATATACCGTTCTATCGATACTAAATGATTATCGATATAAACAAAATTTAAAAAAATGCCTACACTGACATGATGTACATTTCCAGTACAGGGTTCCCTAAGAAGACCTGGCAGTATATATAAAATGCATTTACCCAAATAACAATGGTGTGAACTAGAAGCCGAATAGCCTTGGACGAATCCAGAGTGAGGGCTGGTCTGGAGGAAATGGATTCAAAGCCTTCGGCATCGGCAGGTAATGCGTAATACAGCCATTAACAGTTTTCTCCAACTTAAACTATGAATCGAGATTGGAAGCTACCATTGAGCATCCCGCGCGAAGAAGAGGAACAAATCGCCAAAGGAACTTGGAACCCCGGATGAAGTGGACCCGCAATATAAACCTTGCAATAATCCGAGCATATTTCTTGGCTACAAAAGCGGAGACGATAAAAAACAGGATATCGCAGCCTAATAACTGAATACTGGAGTGCACAGTTCCCAAAGATTGAAGTATTATCTCAACAGCTTGCTGACCAAGTAAAACAAATCATGAAAAGGAAGTTTCTCTCAGATGCTGAAATAAATTAAATCAGAGTGGAAATTGCAAGAACACTCAATAGTTTTACTAATCATAGAACAATCATTACTTTGACGGAGCAGGCTCAGGAGTTTAATGTGGCAGCATTCACAGAGAGGCAACCAGATACGCAGAATGAGCAAGATGACTGACTAGTTGAGGCTAGAATTGAAGGAAAGCATGATGGAAAAACCACATTAAAAATTGTCAAAACCGTTAACCAAGTTCTGTCAGATAATATGACAAATGAAATGATGGTTTTAGATATCTGTCATTGGATATATGTCGCTGACAGAACGGTAGCATTTAAACTAGGTTTAATGAGAGAAAGATCAGATAAAGAGAACCGCACTAAAAAGGACAAGAACCCTCCATGGAAGACAAGACTCTTCAATAAGATTGTATCTCTGTGCCGTAAAATTGGAATTCTAACATTTTTTTATTTTTATAAGGAACCTAGACCACACTTCAATCAAACTAAAGATGAAGATAGATGAAATAATTATACAACATATTGGAGGGATACAAGTGTCTTAAATGGATCTAGAATTACTTAAAGTTATGGAAAATATGAAACAAAGACTTGCAGTATATGCAAATAGAAGAATAAGGAGATAAACTGAAGTAGCTCAACGGAGAAAGCAAAACAAATGTTTTGCCAATACAGAGAAGCTTTTCTATCGGAAGTTATCGTCCAGAAGTTAAAGGACAAGCGACAATTTTCCAAACAGTGAGCTTCTGATCGATTACTGGAAAACTATTTGGGGTATAAGAAGAATGCATATTGGTTGAAATGAGAGGTGTAGCTCATGTACTGATTTTGCAAGCGATCACAATACATGCAAATGACGTTGTCCTGGTTCTAGAGAAGATGCAGAATTTAAAGGCAACTGACCCAGATAAGCAGCATAATTATTGGCTGAATAACTTCACACCCACTACTCGCTATCTGCTTTTAATTTTTTTAAAGAAAACAAAGTTGAAATACCTGAAGAGTTTTGTACCGGTCGTACCAACCCAATACCAAAAGGAAAATTCGAACCAAAATGTTTCAGGCTAATTTTATGCCTAAATGGAACTTATGTACTGTTAACATCAGTTATTAATAAAAAGCAAAAACCCATTTAAATGATCACAACTTAATAGCTGATGAACAGTTAAGGACGAAAGAAAACGCGAAGGGGTGCAAGGAATAGCTTGTCATTGATAGCTTCATAGCTTCACAGGTAATCAACTACCAGAAGGCATTTGACTCAGTGCTCTTGGAAAGTCTACTTATTCATAAAATAGACAAAGTCATAATTGAACTGCTGGAGAACTTGAACCTTATGAACTTTTGGAAAGTGTCTCTGATGACTCGTAATAAAGCACAACCATAAAACGAAAAAATACCTATTAATAGCTTCTATGATTAGTTCAACTTGAGGAAGGGAAGTTTTTTTGTATTTTTACATATTAGATTAAGCATGAATTTCTTCCATCATATCTTTATTCGTTATAACCAACTATACAACTCGTTACTATTCTTCGACGTTTCAGGGTTTTGTCCCCAATATAAAGATTTTAATGTTCATTATCTATTAATATACATTTTTTGTAGCTTACTGCTGCATGTCCTGTTTAATTGTCTGTCAAAGCCATAATTGAATTGCTAGAGCGCCTTATGAACTTGTGGAAAGTTTCTCTGATAATCCCTCGTAATAAAACACAGCTATGCAACGAAAAAATACCTATTAATATATATTTGATAGGTATATTTGATGGCGACTCCCTAAGCCCGCTTTGGTTTTGTTTAGCCATGAACTCTTGAAGTGGGATGTTGAACTCATCAGGCAAGGGTTATCATCTCGGAGAGGAAACTATTGTTTCCATTCCCTATACATGGATGATATCAAATTGTACGCCATGAATGAGAACGATCAATCAGGAAAGCCTTCTTGGAGGGACCTCTAATGAAAGATGATATTCATATAAAGATGGGACTGGATAAATGTGCAGTACTTCATATTCATAAAGGAAATAATGCTATAATAAGTAGTCTGAATGATAATGAATCATACAAATACCTAGTTATACACCAACTTTTGTAATTCAAGGACATTAAAAGATATTTGAGGAAAGATTCGAAAAAAAAATAAAGGTTGTCCTTGAAACATATCTTTTAATAATAATAGGCTTACCGAACCCGAAGGTTCGATGCCGATACCACCAAACTTCGCCTGCACAGACTCGTCCAATGTTCACCGGTCAAGCCCAAGCCCCCGAGATCAGCTTTAATGCAATCCTCCCATCGACGCTTCGGCCTACCTGTCGGACGCCTACCAGTCGGTTCAGCGAATACCAACTTTCTCGGAATCCGTTCCTCACTAAGCCCAACAACTTTACGCGCCCATTTGAGTCTCCGCGATGCTATCAACTCAATTATATTCACAGGGTACAAACTCCGCAATTCCGCGTTGTGCAACCTTCTAAACTCCCCAGTGGCCTCATCTCTCTTCGGACCAAATATTTTACGCAGCACCTTATTCTCGAAAACCTTAAGCCGTTGTTCATCCTTCAAAGTAAGCGGCCACGTTTCGCATCCGTAAAGAACCGTTGGAAGAATAATAGTTTTATAAGTTCTAACCTTTACGTTTTTAGACAGAAGCCGCGAGCTAAGCAATTTAGCAACCGAATAATAACACGCATTTCCCACCTTTAATCGGGACTTTATTTCTTCCTGGATTTCATTTTTTCTTGTTACCATTGAACCTAAATACTTGAATTTCTCTACGTGTTCAAAAGTATGACCTGAAATATTAATATCATCAAGATCGCCACCATTTCTGCAACTAATCATATATTTCGTCTTATCGGTATTTAATTCGAGACCTATTTGTTTACCGGTTTTTATTAACACACTTGTATTTAGTTGTATAGTTTCTGTGTCTTCACCTAGTATTACCAAATCATCGGCATACCCCAAAACCGGAATCTTGTTACCCATATGTAAGCCTTTCTCGGTACTCATCACCTTTTCTATAACATATTCTAAGGCTATATTAAACAAAACAGGTGAAAGGTGTTAAATATCGATTGTATATGTAAAGATAGTTGTGGCACTGAACTTCCACCTAGGTGTACAGCAGCCCAACAACAAACAGTCCAGTTGGTAGCGTCCCCTGCGCCATGTTGTTTGTATATATAGCAGTAATAAACAAGCTGTCTAGTACAAGGTTCTTTTATTCCACTGCCTAATACTCTATAACTTTAATAGGTTATGGGCCCAGAGTATTTTTGTGCAGAGCATAGTATTTGTGTATAGTGTCAACGCGTAGTCGCGAAGTGATATTATTTTATTAGTGATTTTTGTTTACCGGTACTATGGCGTCAGTTACTACATCAGAAGTATCATTTAAAGCACAGAGTGGTTGCTTTATATGTGGGGATAAAAGACATTTCAAGGCACAATGTCCCAAAAATAAGCAGAACCGTGGAAGTAAATCCTTTAATAGAAGCTTTCGTGGGAAAAGAAGAGGAACAATCCAGGGAAATACGGCAGATGTAGAAGAAGAAGTTGTAATGGTGGCCCTAAATTGTGGTAATATTAAACTATCATCTAACAATGTGTTCTTAGTTGATTCAGGTGCGAGTAACCATCTTTTTAAGGCAGAATTGGAACCCCTTTTGTCAAATGTTTCTAATCTTAATCATGATGTTGCCATACATATAGCTAATGGTGATAAGATGTTTACTAGAAAAGAAGGTACCCTAAGAGTAACCTCTCAAGGTAGGATTGTAAACATTAAAGGTTTAATAGTCCCGGGGTTAAAACATAATTTATTATCAGTGAGTGCAGTTACCTCAAAAGGCTTAAAAGTGATTACAGATTCTAAGGAGATGAAAATCTGTGGAAGAAATTTTAAGCTGAGTTGTCCACGAGTGAATGGATTGTACATATTTACGTTTGATGAACCCAGTGATAATCAAGTCAAGTGCAACATTTCAAGTGCTACGGATGGAGATCTATGGCATAAACGGCTAGGACATTTGAATCGGCATGGACTCAAAAGTTTAGGATTACCCTATAGTGACAAGAAGTGTTCGGCATGCATTGAAGGTAAGGCTACTAGACAGCCCTTTTCAAATAATAGGAAACGCACATCAAAGGTGGGTGAATTAATTCACTCTGATATATGTGGTCCTTTCAATCCTGAATCAGTTGAAGGCCATAGGTATATGCAGGTGATTTTGGATGACTTCACTCATTTTGTGCATGTGAAACTTCTCCATATGAAGAGCGAAGCTGAAACAAACCTGATGGATTATATAGCGGAACTAGAAAGGCAGCAGGGTGTCCCGGTGAAGAGGCTACGTTTAGATAATGGAGGAGAATTTACGTCTAAATTTTTTCAAAAATATTGTTCAGATAAAGGTATAAAATTAGAATATTCTTTGCCATATAGCCCTCAAATGAACGGAAAGAGTGAGAGAATGAATAGGACACTATTAGATATGATGCGTACTAAGGTATCAGATTCCGGCATCCCCAAGTTCTTGTGGGGGGAAGCAGCTCGATGTTCTGCTTATGAACTGAATAGGTCACCTACTTCAGCCTTAAGTAAAGGTGAAACTCCCTCATTAATATGGAATGGCAGAAATGATCTGTCTAAACTTCGAATATTTGGTTGCCGAGCATGGCCTACCATTCTTCCTAAAGGTTCCAAATTGGATCCCAGAAGCAAGGAGGGGGTGATGGTTGGTTATTGTGGTGGTGGGTATAGGATTTGGTTGCCAGACGAGCAGAAAGTTATTAGATCTAGAGATGTGATATTCGAGGAGAGCCAAATGCCCTATAAAGAAGTTAAAAATGTACCTATTGTCTATCATAATAGTGGTGGAAGCTATGAAGAGGGAAGGAAAAATGGTGAAGAGAATAACACTAATATTTCAGAGCAGCCAGAAGAAACTTCTAGACCTCAGAATGATTGTAATCCAGAGCAGTCAGAAAACCCTTCAAGACTTCAGAATGAAGAATCCAATCCAGAGCATTCAGAAGAAACTTCTAGACCTCAGAGAAACCGGTCAAAACCTCATTTCCTAAATGATTATGAGTTATATAATGCATACTGTATGGTAAGCCGATCAGATGGAGTTCCATCATCTTATGAGGATGCTAATAAAAAGGAGGAATGGCAGGAAGCCATTATTAAAGAACTAAAAGCTCATGAGAAGATGAACACTTGGTCTGAAGAGGAAGCACCGAATGGAAGTGTCCCAATCACAACTAAATGGGTTTTCACAGTGAAGGAAGATGGAATCAAAAAGGCCAGATTGGTAGCAAGAGGGTTTGAAGAACAAACTCAAGGTGATTGTGTATTTAATTACTCGCCAGTTTGCCGAATGGATACTGTAAGAACTCTGTTGTCATTTGCATGCCAAAACGATTGGAGTATTAGACAAGTTGATGTGCCAACAGCCTTTCTCAATGGCTCACTGGACTATCCTGTGTTTATAAAACCACCTAAAGGTGTAAGTTGTTCTACAAAAACTCTGAGACTTAATAGGCCACTTTATGGACTTAAGAAAGCACCGAAGTATTGGAATGAAAGATTTAATTCTTTTATGTTAAAATTGGGATTTAAAAGATCCCAATATGATTTATGCCTTTACTACAAGAGTAGGGTGTTCTTTGTTCTTTTTGTGGATGATGGCCTAATTACAGGGGATGAAAAGGCTATTGAAGAATTAGTGAACAATTTAAAAGGAGAGTTCAGCATTAAAGAAATGAAGGCTTCTCAATTTTTAGGGATGAAAATTGAAAGGCAAGAAAAGAAAATAACGGTTACACAAACCCGCTTTATTGATAAACTCCTTGAAGATTATAATATGGTAGAGTGCAGGAAGGTATCAACCCCCATGGAGGTTGGATTTAAACTTAACGCTGACAGTCCACCTTTAGATGAAAATATACCATACAGGAGCTTGGTATGTGGACTTATGTATCTGAGCACAACAACTCGCCCGGATTTATCATTCCCAATTAGCTATTTATCTAGATGTTTAGATAAAGCTACTCAGCAGTCTTGGAAAGCTGCAAAACGAATACTCAGATATCTCAAAGAAACTCGAGATATGGGTCTTACTTTCAAACCAAGTGACAACCTAGGACTTATTGGTTATTCAGATGCTGACTGGGCAGGTGACATAGAAACACGAAAGAGTGTAAGTGGCTTTGCAGCATTCTGCGGAAGCAATCCTATAGCTTGGTATTCAAGAAAGCAAGCATGTGTGGCTCTGTCAACGATGGAAGCGGAGTACATTGCAGCAGGAATGGCATCACAGGAAATTGTGAGTTTAAGTGGTATAATTAGTGAGTTCAGTGGTGAAACATTAAGTGGAAAACTGTTGGTGGATAACACTAGTGCTATAGCTTTTATAAAGAATTGTGAAAACTCTAAACGAGCAAAACACATTGATATAAAATTCCATTTTGTTAAAGATCTTATTTCCAAAGAAATAATATCTGTGGAACACATCAATTCTGACCGCAATGTGGCAGATTTGTTCACAAAACCACTTGCCTTTGATAAGTTTCAAATGTTTCGGAAGGCTTTAATTAATTAATATATTAATGTCATTTATATATATTGTGCTAAAATTGTTGTATGGAATTTTGTAATAGTATAATATTTTACTTGTTTTGTTGTATAGAATTTTGTAATAGAATAATATTTTTACTTGTTTTGTGGTGTAGAATTTTGTAGTAGAATAATATTTTTACTTGTTTTGTATGTGAGATACAATTGAATATTTACTTGTGTATGTATATATTTGAAAACATTCAATTGAGGGGGTGTGTTAAATATCGATTGTATATGTAAAGATAGTTGTGGCACTGAACTTCCACCTAGGTGTACAGCAGCCCAACAACAAACAGTCCAGTTGGTAGCGTCCCCTGCGCCATGTTGTTTGTATATATAGCAGTAATAAACAAGCTGTCTAGTACAAGGTTCTTTTATTCCACTGCCTAATACTCTATAACTTTAATAAAAGGGAGTCACCCTGTTCCAAACCCGATCGCACCTCAAATCTCTCGGAGTAATTATGACCGATTCTAACTTTATGAAATGTTTCCGACAAACACATCTCTACTAGGTTTACTAACTTTTTAGGTATCCCCTGTTCAATCATGATGTTATATAGCTTCTGACGGTCTATGGAATCATAAGCCTTTTTAAAATCTATATAAAGTTGATGGACTACACCGTTGTATTCCAGTTTCTTCTCTAATATTTGACGTAAGGAAAATATTTGATCAATAGTCGAGCGATTCCGCCTAAAACCACATTGGTAGTCTCCGATAATTTCCTCAGCGTATTCCGTGATTCGGCTAGTTAGTATTGACGAGAATATTTTATAGCATACTGGGAGAAGAGAGATCCCACGATAGTTGTTACAATCCGTCCTCGGTCCTTTTTTGTGAATCGGAATAAGTATTGATTCTTTCCATTCTTCGGGTATTTTTTCATTTTCCCAGATCTTTTTAACTAAAACATGTAATTTGGAAACGCCCGCTTCTCCACACGCTTTGATTAATTCACTCGTGATATTATCATTTCCTGCAGCTTTATACCGTTTTAATTTTCCTATCGCCATTTCAACTTCCTCTTTACTCGGTGCGTCTACCCATGGTTCAGCGCTCTGGTATTCAGAGGGAGGAGATTGATTATTATTTTCCGTATTTAGAATGCCGTCAAAGTGTTGTTTAAATGTATTTAATATCTCAGTCGGATCCGCAATTATGTTGTTATTCGCATCTTTAACCCCATTCAATAGAGGTTCAAATCTTTTACGCGATTTGTTTATACCTTTGTACATCTCTCTTACGTTATTTTCGCTTCTGTGTTTTTCTATTTCTATTATTTTGCCTTTAAGATACTCTCTTTTCTTATTTTTTAAGAATTTTGAAGTTTCGTTTTTTACTAACCGAAAGTAAGCCACATTATTATCGCTTGGATTATTTAAGGAATTCAGTTTAGCGGTTTTTCTTTTTTCACACATATTTTGACAATCCCTGTCGAACCAAGGTTTGTTCTTTTTATTTTCGATTTTCCCAAGACATAAGTTAAAAAACGTACCCTACGCAGCCATGTTAGAGATTCATTCTTGGCTACCCTAGTTGCACCCAGACTGTGGTTATATTTCCAGTGAAGTTCTTTAGACTTCCACGTCTCAAGCACTTTTTCCTGATTTTCAGGCGAATGGACAGGTTCGCTCCAGAGATTTCATGCGTGAGTCCAATATCCTGAGTTACAATAATTGAGATGACTCTTGATGTCTCAGCAGCTCTAAAATAGTTTCTGAGATGATTTTCCTCTCTGCGGCATGTTTTCAACAGGCTAGTGAGGCCTCTCCCTCCTTATTTTCGTGGAAGATACATTTTCACCACTTGGAAACATATCTTTTAGGGAAAAATATTATAAAATCCCTGAATACTTGGGCAATACCAGCATTAACTTATTCGTTTGGAATTTTAAAATGGACCAAAACTGCCCTGGATGCTTTGGATTCCTATCTAAAAGTGCAGATGGTAAATTCAAGAAAGCATCATCCGAAATCATTAGTGGTGAAAATGTATCTTCCACGAAAATAAGGAGGGAGAGGCCTCACTAGCCTGTGGAAAACATGCCGCAGAGAGGAAAATCATCTCAGAAACTATTTTAGAGCTGCTGAGACATCAAGAGTCATCTCAATTATTGTAACTCAGGACATTGGACTCACGCATGAAATCTCTGGAGCGAACCTGTCCATTCGCCTGAAAATCAGGAAAAAGTGCTTGAGACGTGGAAGTCTAAAGAACTTCACTGGAAATATAACCACAGTCTGGGTGCAACTAGGGTAGCCAAGAATGAATCTCTAACATGGCTGCGTAGGGTACGTTTTTTCCTGAAACTGAAGGCTTTATTGTGGCCATTCAACACCAAGTAATTGCCACAAATACCTATAGACGCCAGATATGTAGAGAAGCCATACCTTTATTGTGTTGAATGTGTAGGACAGCAACAAAATCAATTCAGCATATCACATCAGGCCAAGTGCTCGCTGGGAAGTAATACTTGCTGAGACATAATAACGAGGCTAAAATTGTTCCCGAAGCATTGGCCAAGAAATATCAGATTCCGGAGAATACTTACCCGTACTATAAATACAGCTCACAGGCAGTAATCAATATACAACGCGCCAAGCTGTATTGAAACCTGGCAATCATAACTAATCACACTATTCCCCATAACATCCTGATATTTTTCCGATCTTATTTCTAGGTAAGTTAATAGAAAATAAATGAATAGTGAATAAAGAGAATTCAACGGAAATACACGTTTTAGGGTCCCCTGAGTCTAAATGATCAAGTCCCGCAAAAACGTGTGTGTACCTATGTGGTAAGTCTAGCGCAAAAACTATAAGTGCTATGAAAATTAAATTTCATATTTAAGACAACTATACGCCCGAGATGTTACAAAATCTTTTTCGTTAAAATCAGCTAACCAGACGAGCCACTTTATACAATGCATTTTGCACCTTTTTACGATTTACTAAAAAACGGTTCAAACGATTTTGATTAAACTCTATATATCGATGTAAAATTTTATGGGATTCGATATGATGTAGGTATCATTCTGATTAAAATAGTCTGACAGGGCTTATGTGCCCATATTTTTCTTCTTCTAAAGTACCTTTAATTTTATAGATTTCAAAAAATTTAGAACATCATCTTATTAGCATTGGTAAATATGCAAGTTGAGCGAATTTGATAAATAATTAAAGAAGAAAAGAGCAAATATAATTTATTATGCAATTTTTGTGTTTTTGAACACAAGAATAGTAATATAAATGTATAATATACCGTTGGATAGCTAAAGAGTTTAGAAAAAATATTATCTAGTATACGGAATTTTAAAGGTTAATGGAGAGTTATGAAAAGCCGATAAAACAAAATGTTTGTTGTTGATAAAGATATAATCAATTTATTTATCTAAAGTATTAGATCATATTAATATAAAAGTAATCTATAAATAGAAAGTTTTCAAAAATGGATGTAATATATTGTCTTTAAATTTTGTAGGATGTCAACTAATTTATAGAAGCCAAGAAAGAATAAAAATAAAACTTGAGTGTTGGCAGTACGCCCTGATAACAATACTTATCTTTTCATAATCTATTTGAGGAAACGTTTTTTTTTAATTAAATAAGAGCAGAACAAATTATTGTATAATAGATAATTAATTAGATTTTGAAAACAAAAATTCCAATAAATACTAAATCACTACAATGCTTTAACTGTCATTGAGGGGTAGGTGACAATAATTTATTAATATTATAAATATTTTTCAATACTTCATTTTACATCTTTTTTTAGTGCAGGTAGTCAACTACCCAAAATTACATTTATTTTCCTTCTTTACCAGTACACAATTGTGTTCTTTGAAAATCTTACTTTTCTGTGTTCTGGATAAAATCCATTATAATAATTTTCCTCAAACCAGCTAATAATACTCTTTTAGACCAATAAACTCAACATCTATATTTGAGGAGGATTTTTCAAAAATGAGTGAATTTTCGAGAGAAACAAACAAAAGTATCCTTTCCAAAATGGAATTCTTTTTTAACTCAAATCCAGTGCATTTTTTTTTTTAATTTAAAGTGTGGTCTCAATGATTTATTTTTTATAGCCAAAAAAGTTTGGCAAATTTCTAAATACCGACTCTTACTCTTCCTAAATAAACAAAAAATGTATCATATGTTTTGCCAATATTTCCACTTGCTACATAGAACTGAGGTAAATGGAATAGATTGATCAATTTTTCATCAACTATCATCGGGCAAAAAAATATTTCCAGTCACGTGATAATTAGGCTCAAATCCCATTAATTATCTCTAGCCCTCTATAAACAGTCATTCACAGCACACTATTGCTTCTTTTTACTTACACCCTATCTACATTGCTATTTCACTTTTGGAATATTTGAGTGGATTAAGGGTTTATATTAGCTGCAATTTGAAAGACTACAGTTTTTCTAAACTTATTAGAGACTCACATTATAATGGCTGACTGTGCCCAACCCTCATTTCATTTTTCACAAATTTGAGAGGCGTAAGGTTTTTTAATGGGTATAGTAAAAGCTTTATGAAGGCTGAGTACGCCAGGTTACCTTAGATAGAAAGTTAGGTTGTCTTGACCTTATTTACATTTATGTTCCCACATATTTACATTTCAATTCCTTATATTATAGACTTAATTTTCAATTATACAGAGAAAGTGGAATACACTAAAGAAGTGAATCAGAATATGTTCCATTTATTCCATAGATGTATTCTACTTTCATGAAATTGAAATAAAATGGGGAAGTTTAATGTAGTAATTCCTCATTTACCATTCACAAATATATTATTGAAACTTTCATATCACATTTAAAAGGAAATGCAAATACCATAAAATTAAAATAAAATGTTAAAAATATAAAAACAGATAAAAATATCTGAAAAAAATAATAAAACATTTATAAAAATAAACTTTATTTGGAACAACAGAACAAAACCAACTACATACATATTTACATATGGTGAAAATAAAATTAGAACTCATTAAACTAACTAACTAGATATCAATGGCCTATGATTATAAAATATATCACATAATACAAATAACATCATTTAATAAACTTTTCTAGAAGTCTTATAAAAATATTTATTTACAGATATTAATTAGAAACTACCAAGAACATTTTAATTCAAGACAGATCCTTTTTTTTTATTTTATAATAGCTATACAGTTACCTCGCAAGATTTCATTACTACTGAAGGTCATTTATTTATTCCAGGAACTTTATACTATGCTATGCCCATATAAAGCAACTTTAATGTTTATTTTCTAATCATGGAATACTCAAAGTCATAAAATTATTATCCAACTGAAAACTTTAAAGACCTCAGCTGCTAATAATAGACGATTGAAGTATATATCGGATAATTGAGCGAGAAATTTCATCAGATCATGAAGAAAGACTAAGTATCTGCTAGACATTTTACGATCAGTGAGTTTAAAAAATGAAAAGGCAAAGGAGACAACTAATACAAGAGGTTTTATCAGTAATATAATTTTTAACTTAAACAATATTGAATGATCTTATAAATAAATTAGTTCTAATAAATAGTGCATACATGTTTCGGAAAATATTAAAGTAACAATTGAATTATTTTATATAAAAAAATCTTTTATTGCAAGATTCATGATGAAATAAAAATACCTTTAGTGAAGTTTTTCATGATCAATAAAAGTTTTTAGAAAATTTGTTGAAAATACTTATATTACCATATTAAAATATTTCTAAGCAAATTTAATATTTGCGAGGTAGGTGCACATATACCTATTAAAATGAGCTACTGTAAGAAGTATTTTCTATGAGAAAAATATGAAAAACATACTTAATAAAAAACAATCCTACTTAAATGGAACTCAATACCTATAGCCTTCATTTGTTTTACAGAAATACAATACAAAAAAACAGCATTAGAAAAATATAAGATAAAGATAATTTATGTTTACACTGCAGATTAACAGATTAAGTTTAGAAGAAATAAGTGAAAAATAATTGCTGAAAAATATAGTTAATACAATTATTAATAATATTCAGGAATTACTAAAACATTCATAATAATATCATTATTAGTCATAAATCAAAATTCTGAAAAACAGGTGCTTTGTAAATATAAAATTTCCAAGAATATTATATGGTAAAAAGATATACATTACATAAATATAATCCAGAGATACTCTGAAAAATGGCTAAAAATGTATAGATTATTTTATTTACAAAACAATTTACACGGTAATAAAACATGTATGGTTATGAAAACTTTCTTCACAATCATTATCATGCTGTGTTCAAAAATAAAATCTACCATATCTTATAAACTTTACTCAATGATGAAATTCTTATTAAATAGAAAAATAAACTAATTAAAAGCAAATGTTGTTTCCAAATAAGAGATTAAATATTTTTATAGATGAATAACATTTTTTTTCTTCAATTAATGTATCAATCAATCAAAGTAATTAAAGTAAAGAAATAAGAAAATCAATCATAAGTAAGCTTGGAAGACAAAACCAGTCTTACACATAGGGGATCATCTTCAGCTAAAGATATCATTGAAATTATTAAACATCCAATCAATTTCTGTAAGCTGTAAGTGTAAATTCTAGAACTTTTATTGACTTACTACTTCAGAATCTATAAAAGAGGTTCACTTGAAGCAACCAAACATTTATAAGTTAAACAGGGTTCATAAATATTAAACAACGAGTTAATTATATCATAGAATGATTAAGAAAAACAATAATTAATAAAATGTATAGTTCAATAGCAATTGCACGCAAGAATTTGAACATTTATTGTTTAATTTTTTTTTTTCAATAACTAAATTTTTACAAAAGGATTAAAAGCCTGAGAACAATCATCAAGGATTGGTCAATTTCACATTAAGTATCCTGAGAAAAGTTTCCATATTTTAAAACACAGCCATTTCTTTATATAGCCGAGAAGATATCTTAGCTAATGAAAGGTGGACTAATTTCAATTTCAGGTAAAGTTGTATGCATTTTCAATAAGTTTTATACATGACATATTGGAAAATATAGGGCTGCGAAAATTAGCATAATTGAATAAATTTAGATATATCTTCAATAATTATTACTTTAAGAGAAAAATTATACATTATAACTAATCTTGTAGAGAATTAAATTTTCATAAGAATTATTAATTACCCTCAACAGAAGTCAAGAGATAAGGAAAGAACAATTTTTTAAAAGGATTTAATAGTGAAAATCCTGCCCCACAGTCCTTCAATAATACTCCAATCGTCTCACTAAAACAGTTCCGATACCTAGGATTCCATCTTGACAAGTCCTCAGAAAAGACAGAAACAACAAGAAACTGCTTACTGCAAAAGCCTTAATGTTCTTTACTTGGTCAGGGATAATCTTTCTATAAAGGCCTTAATTTTCCGTGAGTTGATTTAAAAAATATTGAGCCAGCAAATTGGTAACTCCAAATCTAGATAATATTCTGAGGTGTCTGGAAACAAAATGGGCACAAGACATTCTAACTTAGAATTTTGTTTGGAGTGTTACCAATGGGTAGTTTATCTACATGTATATCAAGCAATTGTTGAATATTTAAATAACATAAAAATAATACAGAAGTAAATTTAATTAAATAGATTTAAAAAAAAGTGAAAATATCATCTTGAATCCATTAAGTACATTATATATACATATTTTTGTTAGTTCTTGACCGTTAATAATATAAGTTTTTTTTCTATTGGTCTCAAAGTTCAGTCAATAAACAATTGTTCTTGGGCAATAAATTTGAGAGATGTTGCCACGTTGATTTGAATTGTGTAAATTTTATTTAAACATATATATAAATATATAATTTAAAGCTAAAAATTATCAGTTATGTTTTCTTGACACAAATATAGTCCTCTATAATTTACTTGAATAACATGAATATGTAGCAGATATTACATGAGTAATGGATTCAGGAGTACTAATGTGAACAGAGAGTGATATTTTTACTTTTTTTTTATTGATATATTGATTTTTTGATATAGTTCTTAAGTTAAGAGGTTCCTAAAATATCTTCTTTTCAGTTGCCATGGAATGGTCTGGGCAGAGAGCTTGATAATAAAAGAAGTATAACTATTATTGAATAAGGCTGCAACTAATGGGACATCATCATTTTATTGATGATTTTTCGAATGATTTTGGATAGTGAGGATATGGGATGAATCAGAAACTTGGATTTCATATTAGGTCCTCAATACAAAGAACTATATCTGAAAATCAAAATTATTTCACCTTTTCCAAACCAACCCCATTTTCAAAGTTATCTCTAGTGGGCTAGTACACTATAAACAGAAAATATTTACAAGACTATTAAAAAATCTACTAAACAACTAAAATTCATCATCTTCATAAATATCTAAATAGACATCATATGACTCACGGTTACAGTTTCCATCACCATTAAAAACATATTTATGAAACGTTCCATCAACACAAACAGCTGAAACAAAAGAAATTTTAATTGGAGTAATTTTATAATATGGAATTATCAACTTCAATATAAAAAAAAAAACAACTAAACAAAATTAATTTTAAAAATATTTAACTAATATTATAAAAAGTTATAACCTACGTATTCTGAAAAAGAGGTTAGTAGAAGCTAACAATGGCACAACTTTGTCTTGGTGGCCTTTTGAATTATCCATAACTAAGGAGATTGATCATGGCAATATCCGGATCAACAGTACAAATTTTTTGACCTTCTACAACACAATTTCTTATTTATTTATTTTAAAATAAAAAAAAAATGAAAAAATAACAGCAAAAAATTTGGTAACATGTTCAGTTCAGTTCCTCTGTTAAAAACCTGGGTATTACCATTGACCAAACCCTTTCCTGAAAACACTATATTGCTCAAATCTCCTGAAGAACGAGTACCCTCAAATTTTATTATCGCTCCTGCCACCTTCGTCCATCATCATCCTGTAAGCTCGTTATATCCTCACTTATTTTCCCCCACTTTGACTACTGCTGTATAATATATGGTGGCCTCTCGACTGTGCTTGAGGATAGGCAAAAACGTATTATGAACATATTTTTAAGATTTGTCCTCTATACTCCAAAAAAGGTCTTGTGTGAACCATTTAAAAGGTGAGTTAAAGTGGCTTCTTCCCCCCTATTTGCAGATAATATTTCTTAGGATCATACCTTAACCAAACCATTAATTCCCAGCATGCTCCCTACATCCACAGTCTCTTGCAATTTAAAGTCTTTGTCCAATCACTTGAAACAAGGTCGCGCCATTCTGTCCTTCACATTCCTACCCATAGAACTACACCTTTTGATCGTTCCGTTCATGTCCGCTCCTCTAAGTTTTGGAATTCTTTACCTACTTATATCCACCATGCTGCATCTCTGTCCACATTTAAAACCCGAATTTTCCAATACCTCCCAAAAAGACGCTTAACAACTATGATATTTATATTTTAGATGCCATACTTAAAAAGAAGAAAAATATTTTTTCATTGTCTGTATTTAAACTCAGTTATCAATTTATTTATTTTCATTTTGTTTAATACAATTATCTTCTGAAAATCATTTTTATTTTTTGTTGTATATATATTACCATAAATGTATATAGTAATTAGTTAGGTTCCTTATATCTGTGGGCCAGACATGTACATTTCAACTATACAAACCTGTTATTCTTAAGGGACTCAGTCCTACAATGAAAATTATTTTCTGTTCTATTCTAATTATCTAAACAATTAACTTAAATTTAAATTAATTAAATTTTACCACATTCATTTTAATTTAACACTTAATTTTTGTAGAACTGGACCATTAAATAGAATATTGTGTATATATCTATATTTTAAATGCACTTAAAGTTTTATTCCTGAATTCACATAGGATTAATTTTGAATGATTCAGGCTTGTAACCAAGTTCAGCTAATCTCATAACAGGTTGATAGAAGCTTGTATGAAAAAATGCAGCATGCTAAAAATCTAAATGAGTATACTGTAAATAAATTTAATTATATTTCAAAAATATTAGAGCCATCAACAGTGGTTAAAAAGATTAATAAGATAAAGGTAAAGTGGCGAGTGGGGGATAGGACTGACGAGGTGGTACCAATTTCCTTCCCTGCCTGCCTGAATCAGAGTAGTGCTTCTATTATATATGTGGGTGAATCAAATATAAATGAGACTTATTTTTTAATTGAGCACAAAGAAAAGTACACCTCATTTTTCTACAGAGTCTCCTGATTTGGAAATACATTTTTCCCAGCGCATAGGTAATTTTCCAATACCGTGCTCATAGAATGAAGTAGGTTGTGTCTTTAGCTAATTGAGCACGTAGGCTTCAACCTCATCGTCACTGACGAATCTCTGATCTCCCAAAGCTTCCTTGAGTGGGCCAAACAGGTGAAAGTCACATGGTGATAAGTCTGGACTGTAGGGAGGGTGTTCCAGCGTCTCCCAACCCAGTTGCTCCAATTTTTCTCTCGTCACGGCCGCAGTATGCGGGCGAGCATTGTCCTGAAGAAGAATCACTTCTCTCATCGGTAGATCCCTTCTTTTGCGGTGATATGCAAGTATGACTTCATTCAAAATGTCGCAGTAGTATGCGGCATTGATAGTCCTGCGTTCAGGCAAAAAATCAAGATTCAGCAAGCCACGCTGGTCAAAAAACACGGAAGCCAAAACCTTCCTAGCTGACAGCCGTGACTTGGCTTTCACTGGTCCAGATTCCCCTTTCAGTCTCCACTCCATACTCGCTTGTTTTGATTCAGGGGTGTAATGGTGCACCCAAGTTTCATCACAGGTGATAATGTGAGAAATGAGGTTCCCTCAGCCTGAAATCTTGCAAGAAGACCTTCACAGACCTGAAAACGGTTCAGCTTCTGCTCAGCTGTGAGAAGTCGTGGAAACCACCTGGCACACACCTTACGAAACCCTAGCTCCTCTGTGAGTATGGAAAAAGTGCTTCCATAGCTTATCCCAACCTCACTTGCAATGGCACTGGTGGTTAGACATCTGTCACCTTTAATAAGCTGTCGAACACGGCTGATGTTGTCTGCTGTGATGCTGGAGCGGGGTCTGCGGTCATGGCTTTCATTCTGAACACGATCACGACTCTCCATAAACTGTTTATGCCATGCAAACACTCTAGCACAAGAAAGTGTCTCTTCCCCGAACTGTACAGTCAACCTTCTCAAGATTTCAGCCAGTTTTACACCTTCAGCAGCAAGAAATTTGATGATAATACGTTGCGCAATCGAGGGGGATACATCCTGCTCAGACATCGTTACGACGGTAACTGTTGAGTTCGAGGGTATGCGCCCGCCTGCTTCCCCCACTCATGGCATCCCTACCCAACAGATCTAAACGCGGGAACGTACCCGCACCTTCACTGGGCTTCCAGGACAAAAAGTCTCGTTAATATTTGATTCATCCACGTATTATATTGTAATATACACATTTTTTTTTTTTATAATTATAGTATTTATTTATTATTTGATTATTGTGTTAGGCAGGCTAACAATAGAATAAAAAGTGAAATTTAAATAACAGCTCCTGTTTGGTTGTTTGTTTACAAACATAGAATCCATTTTGGATGCAAGGGTTTTACCAGGTAAAAATGAACCAGGTACAAATTAGTAGGTATCTTTATACCTGGTCATAGTCAGTTTTCACTGGGAACTTGTAAGAAGAGGAGCTGCTGCTGAATATGAAGAGGGATCTTGGTTAGCCTGCATATTGTTTGTATTATGTTCGTAAGTTATTATTATAATTAAAAAGTTAAATAATAAATAAATACTATAATTATAAAAAAATGTGTATATTACAATATATTCAGTGGCTTCCGCTAACTCCTTCTAAACTGCAAGACGGATTATGATACGGTTTTTCCAATCATTGAGGGTATTCTATTCTGAAGGTCTATAAGTACAGTAAATTGCAATCAAGGATTTCTTTAGATAGTAAAAATAAATATTCTGTTATCAAGACAAGATTTAATAAAAGAAATAATATGAAACAAAAGATATCATACAGGTTAGTAGAAAATTGACCCATAAACTTATCAGCATCTCTTCTCTATATTTCCTGATAAACAAAATAATGTCACAATTATTGGTTCCTGATAACTCCTTCTAAACCACACAACAGAGTTTGAAACAAAAAATTAGTAGGAGAAAAAACTGTATTTGTGAATATTTTCTTTTTAAGTCACCATTGAATTTTAAATTGGTACTCATTGATTTTCAACTTAAATGCCCCCTCCTCCAAGACTATTTTCTACCTACTTGCCTGCTGATAATCCTAAAGCAATTAACTCTAAATTGGTCAAAAGGTGCTTTTTTAAACATAAATGACACCACACACAAATTGCACCCGTGTGAAGCAGGGGTGGGTCACGAGTAACTTATTAAAATGTAATAATAATAAAACTAATACCAATGACAGATTTTCTAGAGCCAAAAGCACAAATACAAGCACATTCAGGTGGCACTGTGAATGTTGCCAAAGCCCATTGCGATTCTATGTAAGTGCCCAAGAAGCTCATACTGGAAAACCTAGAAAAATATAACAGTAAGAATAAATAATACAAAGGTGATTGAAAAATAACATTAAAATATTACATTATTTTGGAGAAAAATAATAGATTAAGAAAATATAGATAAAATAATTGCTAATAACAATTACAGATAAAGAAGCCATAGAATTGTGAGTAATTATTCAACTAATTTTGCTGAATTATCACTAGTTTAATATAACAATTAAATTATTACAAACATTTAAGAAAAATGTTTACGCCACTAGGTGTCCTTTTTAAAATAGATAGAGTGCGCTCTATTAGTTAATCCACCCCCCTCCCCTCTGTTTTCCAAATAATTCTTTCTGTTTGATTTGTGTCTTGATCGAGATAACTTACTGTGTCCAAGTCCCTTATGCCTTCCTTATTTTGTTGAAGATTGATTGTATTCAACTTTTTTATTTTCCATTTAAGCATTTTGTTTTCACTCCTTATGACTTTTATTTCAAACGACCTTTTTTTATGCCTTTTACTCGCAAATAAGCGTGAATTCAGCTAGAAGATTTCTCAACTAATTGGTTTAACATCTAAAAAGTCTCCTAAAACCTTCTCTGGACTCACAAATGCATTTGGAGGGGCTTTATGCACAACTTCGCGATCTCCATTTTCGTAAGTCAATTTTGTTTTATTTGGTTTAGATTTCTTCTAATTATTTTACCTCTACAATTGTGAGCCTTTTTTGAAGTGATCCTATATACATTCGAACCCAGAGTGTACTTTAATTCAGACGAAGTAAACCTACGAGCTTTGACTCAACAAAAAATATGTCAGTAACTTTTTGTAATGTTAAGTAACTTGATTGCTCTATGATTTCAACAAAATATTTCTAAGAAATGTTTTAGGTATACTAAATTCATGAACTGTCACTATTCCATAAAATTCATAATAAAAAAAAAATAAAATAAAAAACAAGCAAGAAAAAACAATAGTAGTATGTAAATTTTGACAGGCAAGTTAAGTAAAATTTTAAACTAACAGTCTTTTTTTTTAATTGACTGTCTTTATTAAGGTTAGGATCCTCTTTGACTTTATGTTTTAAATGTGTGGTTTCGGCTGATGAATGCAGTTCCAGAATTACTAATATTTCACATACAAAATTACTAATATAATTTTGAATACAATGATTAAATTTGAAGTTAAGGAGAAACTAAATTTTTAATCAAGTGAGAAATTTTGAGCTTAATACTTACGTAGATCTCCTATTCAACTGAGTGTTTTTAAGCGCAAAAATATGAATAGTTCCTTTATCACTTGAACAACAAAGAAATTCTGAATCTTGACTGAAATTAATACTGGAAAAAAAAAGTTATAAATAAGAATTATGAATAAATAAAGAGAAATTAATTCATTTCATATTCTATAAAATGACAAACTATTAGGTTAAAGAACAACAAAATTAATCCATTTTTAAACAGAGAATTAAGAATCTCACAAAAAGCAGAATGTAACAGAATTCATGGATATTCAAAAGAATGACTTCATCATTGTACATCTGCTAAATAGTGAGCAAATGAATTAATGTTTAAGAATACACTGTATTATTTTTATTTAATAAAAACTTACAAAATGTAAAATTAATAAAAATTATTACCAATAAACAGTAGCAGGATCAGTTCCTCTTCTCAATTCCACCAGGAGAATTCTTTTAGCTGTGTCCCACACCCTGATTAACGTGCCTTTGGTTGAAGCCGTAGCAACAAGAACACCTTGTTGATTAATTGATAAACAACCAATTTCATTTTGATGAGCATTAATTGTTATAGGAGCACTAGACATGCCTGCTTCTGTGTTTGCCAAATCCTAAATTCATACATATAATTATATTTGAAAAAATAAAACCCGAAATCATGGATATGTTATCCTGATATATCCTATATCATATTGATGAGAAAAAATAGTAGTACATACTTATCCTGCTAAGATTTTACATATCTATTGATTATACAAAAAATTAAACAAAAAATAATAATTATAAATGCTCATGTGCAATCAAATATTCAATTCATTAAATGGAAACAGAACCTATAACAACTAAACAACCTCTGTATTAATTTGTCCGATTAGCCACAGAAGCATAAAGTGATGTCAAATGAACAAACAAACGAAACCTCTGTATTAACGAAAACATCAAAATAACAGAAATATATATTGTGCATGAGTGATTAAATATTGTATTCCAAAAAATGTTATCAGAATTTTTAAATACAACATAAATGATTTTTAAGAAGAGAAAAAAAACTTCTACAGTAGTGGTAAATTTAAATGCCCATGATTGATCAAGAATCATATTCTAAAAGTCACATTAGAATCCTTGAACATTTATGTGACATGTTAGTATCTTGCCATTAATTCCCCAACCACTGAAAATTTTGTTAACATTGAATAAGTGGTTGCAGGTGTTATACTCATCTCACATGGACTTGACCACAGAGACAGGCATAATATCAAAGTTGTTTTATAATCCTAAAATATAATAAGCCAAAGGAACTTTGGTTCCAAGGACAAAAATTTTTTCCCCTTCCTGCAAGAATACAAAGCTTCCTAACAGTTATACTGTTAGCTGCTGAAACATTTTTATCTGTATTCATTTCGAGCTTGAGTTCATCATTTAAAAAAGCTATGAGTTCTCAGTTTCTTGTGAACTGAAGTTTACATTAAAATCACCGCATTTCACAACTCACTAGAATTACAATAAATCTCTCAGATAAAACCACATTAATAATATACTGGGCAATAGTCAGGCCTGTGGTGAAATATGGCAACAAAACGTGGGTCTTAAGCCAAGAAAATGAAAAAATCATTAGGGTATGGGAGAGAAAGGTCATTAGGATAATATATGGTCCAATTAACGAATCGGGACAATGGCGATCCAAGAAAAATCAGGAACAATATAAATAATGGATATGTATGGCGAACCAGACATAGTGATATTCATTAAGAGCGCAAGAATACAGTGGCTTGGCCACGTAGAAAGAATTCTAGAGCAACGCCTACCAAAAATACTCACCTACCAATTGCCAATGCAAGGTAGGCAATTGGTAGGCGAATGCAAGGAAGAGCATGTCTGAGATGGCTTAAGGACATGGAGGCAGACCTCTGCCAGGTTGGTTTGAGGAGATGGAGGAAACATGCAGATGACAAAGAGGATAATGTCAGAAGCCAAAGTCCTACAGGGACTGTAGATCCAGGTCCACTGCAAGACCAAATCATTTTGGAAAGAAAACAATGCTGTGTATTTGGTGGGATCAAAAGGGTGTAATATATTATGAGCTACTAAAACTGGCAAAACCATCAACACTGATCTCTACCAACAACAAATGACTAATTTGAATCAAGCAATACAATTCTGAAAAATGTACAGAAGGCATGTAAAAAGGCAACATAATGTAATTTTGCTTCAAGATAATCCCCTTAACACACAGCAAAACGGGTCACGGATACGATCAAGGCGTTCAATTGGAAAATACTAGCGCCTGCGGCTTATTCTCCAGACTTGGCTTCGTCTGATTACCATCTATTCGCATCACTGGGACATGCACATGCCGAACAACACTTCGATTCGCATGAAAATGTACGAAAATGGCTCACGAAGAATTGTTTTTTGGCGTGGCATTCATAACCTACCGAAGAGGTGGGAAAAATTTTTAAATTCCAATGGAGACTGTTTTGAATAAAATATTTTTTATAATTTTCAAATAAAGATGTGACATAACCTAACTGCAGATCTGACTGTGAACAGTCTTTCACTGACACTAGCTTAAGACCAGGAGGCCTCGGAAGAGGGTTGGAATAGGCTGAGGTCCACCTAATGTGTCTGTCAATGTCATGGCTTTGAAGAAGGAGGAGAATAAAAATTAAATCACTCTTCAAACAAAAGATAATGTACGCAATTCTTTAAGTCTATGATTCTTTATCAATAATGTTTAAAAGGTTTACAGGCAAAAGATTCATAAAGCTTTAATATTGGTTGGCTAAATCAAATTAAAATCTTCCATACTTTTTTTTTTTTTTTATAATAAATATACTAATTTAATTTTATAAAATTATGTCAGGATTTAATGGAACATTCTGAATGTAAAATAAGTAAGTCTTGAATAAGTTCTTAAATAATCAATATTAACCAACTAAAATTAAAATAATAGTAGTAAACAAATATAAATTGGTAATCCATATTTATTCTATAAATTCAAGTTTAATTTATCAAATTTGATAACGATGAATATTAGAAACAACAATGAAATCAATTCCTATAAAAAATGCATCTTAATATCACATGGAGTAATAAGAGGATTAACAAATTATTTTATAACTACAAATAAAAAAATATCACTGAAAATAAAAAAATTGCTGTTAAAAAAAAAAAAAGAAGCATTTAAATAAAAGTACCATACAATTAGTATTAATCTACAAAGAAAAGAATTTTTGTTATTAAAATCAAAGGAAACTAATAATTAAATACAAAATTTTATACATACCAGTAATTGTATGCTCCAGCTTTATGCCCAGGATAAACAAGTATATGGCGCTGAGCTGTTATAATAGGAGTTATTTCACAAAGACCATTTGGATTGTTCCGTGTTTCTAGAGTAAACAGTCTTTCAACTTTGTCTGGGAAAGAAAATACGTTTATTTGTGTAGCTGTCGCAACAACTATTCTGAAAATAAAATCACTTTAGATACATGAGACAAGTATATTAAAAAATTCATCAACTGGTTATTTATCTTGTAATACACTGCCTCAAGGGATCATTTGACTAAAAAAGCCAACTTAATCTTATATAGCACAAAGAATAATAATATTTATCATCAAATTATTACCTTTGACATTACTAAAATTTTAGTGAATCTTATTTGAATGAGTAAATGAAATCTGAAAAAATGTGGGTTCAATCACTTAAGCTAATATATCTATGAATATGTTAAGTAAGTTTGAAAAAAGGAGTTCCATGCCACACACATGCCATGAATAATTATAAAAATTATTCAGGCACTAAATATCTTGATATTTTTATTTGAACAGTATTAATCACTGACTCCATTTAATGCATTTTGACATCAATAAAAAACTGAATGTTATTTTACAAAAAAAAAAAAAAGTAGTAAAAACACAAAAATGATAGTATTGGCTGCTATAGCTATTTGAGAACATCTAAGCTGAACATATGTATGTACTTTTGTTAAGCACTTATAAACATTATCCGGCTAAACAAATATGATAAATAAATAATATTCAAATTTTAAAAAAATAGATAAAAGTAAATGAACTATAATAAATCTAATGAAACACATGATATTAAAAGGGCCTAATTTCCTTAAAATGTTAGCTGCAGTCTAAAGTTAAAATAAAAACATTCACTAGTTTGTTTATGAATGGATAATGTAAGACATTAGAAAAATACATAAAAGTTTCATTTTCAAAATTATTGAAATTTTTCATTTAACACAATATAAAAAGATTCAAAAACAAAATTGAAATTATCTCTAATCTTGTTTATTATCATCTGACATTCATATGCTGTTTTGTTTTTTTCTTAATTCTGTCTCTAATCTCCATAATATAACGTAAACATAGCAAAATCATAATGGTACTATACCACAGTTACTCAATTATGACAAAATAAGAGGTTTCCATTTAATTATTTAACTGATTCCTCTAAAAACTGGCATCCCTTCTTTATTTAATTTTTCTCTACCTTTCTTTTTTTGTACCCGAGAATAGCATAGAATGCTTTTAATGTCAATTAAGCAGGATAGACTAGAAAACCATTAAATTAATATCTATAATATATTTCATTGGAGCTTGTTCTACATTGAACTGAAAATATATTAGTGACCATAAAAAATAGAAATTGGTGCAATGACTACCATCTCTAGACTGCAACAAACATATCAAAACAAAATGTGATAAGTTAAGTAAGTTTATTATATACTCACTTGTCTCGTCTTAATCTGACTGATTTTACAGAAGAAGAAAAAACTAATTCTAAAACAAAAATATCATTTTTATCATCATAAATCAAAACAACGTTGTCAGGGAATTTCTGTTTTGTTCCTCCACCAACAAAAGCTAATATATTAGTCCGATGAAGCATTTCACATATTGCTAAACTTCCAATGGCATCTGCATCTGATAAAAAAAACAAAAACACTTTTGTTAAATATATAATGGTAGAAAATATAAAAAAACAACTAAGAAATACAACAAAATATAATAAGTTGTAATCATGAATATTTTTAAAATGTGAAGTTGACTAATAAGCAAAATCAGAGCTACTAAATCCTTTAGCGAGTTTTGGCCACTTTTAGGGGATATATATCGAAACTAACTTTACCAAGTTAATTGAATCCTATGTTTAAAGATATTCGATAATTAATTATTTAATTTGATATTTGATAAACAGTAACAACTAATTTATTCATTCAAGACTGCCTCCTGGACCATATCCTTTTTGATGGATCATATGGTTAATCATTAATATACCAAAATACATTATTAATTGTTTCTACCAACCAATGATTAGTGAGTTCTTGTAGATGTAGGTTTGGTGGAATTCGATGGATAAAAGCTCAAGTTTGATGGTCAAACTTCCTAGTTGGCATCGATAGTAAACTTAGTAGTAGATATAGAATATATACTTCATACAACTAGCTAATTAAATAGAAGGCAAATCAACAAGGAATTTTTACACTAGCTAACGATGGATGTAACATATTATAAATTTTATCTACTAATCAAAGTAAATTAAAAATAGGCTTCTTTTTTTTAATTAAAAAATTCAAATTCTACCAATTAAATAAAAAAGTTACAAGCAATAAATTTATTCACATTATATTTTCTAAATTTCAATACCTAAGAAACATCCCATTGCCATTAACTACAGTTTTGATCATAGAAGATAAGGAAATTTATATCAACAATAATTATAATTATAATTCATTGAAATATAACATTATCCAGGATATTTTTTTTAAGGTATACAAAAAATCTTGTTAAGACAAATTGGACTAAAGTCCAATAACATTGTGAGATTCTGACTCACTGAAAAAACACCTACCCTATTCATGTAATTTTTATGAACAAATTTAATTTATTATAAAGAAAAGCCTGTTTGATATAATTGATTAGTGACTGAGCCAGATATTTTTTTCTGGTCTACTGTAATTGTAATTTTATTTTTTTCTAATTATATTTAAATAATACAATTATAATCAATAACGCTTGTTATTTATTAAGACACAACAGTAATAATCCTTTAGAACTACTAGAAGGCATTTATTTTTTGGTGGCAAGATAACAACCTTCTTAATAGGGCCAATGTTTTTTTTTTGTTTTTTTTTTTTCTAGATGACGAATGATCCATAAAATAAACCAATTCTCGCTTTTGAGTCTCTTATAATACAAGATCAAACTTAGAAGAAAATGAAAAGCTGTGACGGACAATGCTACTGTAGAGGCTGGATAAGATCCACTTTGTGAGCTCCCATCTTTGCTTACAGAATATAAGTAATATCTATTAATTACATCATAGGGTTTTATTTATGCATGGTAAGTTTGTCCATCTAATTAACATCACTGAATGTTTTGGATTGCAAATATTGTAAATTCATTAACCACTAATCAAAATAATATTTCTTAAAAAGTTAAGTTCGTAAAAAAAGGAAATTAAAAAAATGAAAGAAAAAACAGATCTAGCTTTGATTAATTTATATATAATCATAAGCATAAAAAAAACGAAATAATTCAAATTTAATGTTATAAAATGGGAAGCCGGTGGCTGAGTGGCTAGCGTGCTAGACTCCCACGCCATAGTTGTGAGTTCGAGTCCCAGTCCCAGCGGGACTTATATAAGAATATTATTAAAAGGGGACTCAATCACAGCCTCTCCTCCGGGTAGTGAGACTCGTCAGCCTACTGGTGGCAACTCGAAAAAATAGGCGTAAGGAGTGATAACCCTACCCTAAACATTTCATCGAGAAACGTGAGTATATTCTCCCAGGAGTCTATACCACGCGTCCAAGGGCCTACACGGCCTGTCGCGCCAGTGAATAAATATAATAATGTTATAATAATCTTTCAGTATAGAATAAAAATAAATAAGTTAGATCACAAATGTGACTATATTAAGCCTAATACCACATTCATATTAATAAACTAGCTACCAAATGTGTTTATTGAGAAGGAATCAAATCTATTCTGTTTCAGTCTTTAGGAGTATGTTTTTTGATCCCCATTCTTTTAGAGCCGTATGTTAAATGGTGGAAAAACCCGGGATCAAGACCAAATGCCATTATTATTTTTATTCTTCTTCAACCAACTTTTAATATATTTGTTATTATTACTTTAACTTACTTATCCCCTTTTGATGACTTGTAAAACAGTCATGTGATTTATTTGGCTGGTGTATAAGAGGTTTAACATGTTATGAAACTCTTGCTATGTATAAGGCTGTGTTTGATAAAAAATCCTAGATAGTTGCTGAGTTATTAGATTGCTATATGAGAAATAGCAAGTATAATTTTCAAAGAAAAATAAATATATATAATATATATATATATATATATATATTATATATATATATATATATATATATATACAAGAACTAGGAAGGGGGGGAGAACGGAATTAGTACATGAAGGGACTGGAGATATTCATATAGATTTTTTTTTTAAACAAACCTTCAGCTCCCAATAATTTTGTTTCCCACATCAGAATGTAATATGACATATAATGATTACTTTGAAGGATTTCAGGTAATACAGGTTAATACTTTGCAACGCCAACTCATCAAAGAATAAAAGATATTGTTAAGTACTTACCAAAATATGCTTTTTCAGTCAAAGGTTCCACATTATATATTCTCAAGGCATTTTCCATACAGGAAGTGAAGCATCCTAATAGAAAAATTCAATTTTATGCTTCAATGAATGTATAACATACAATAGCAATAAACAAATGTAACAAAAGTAATACAATACCTTGGTCTTGATTAAATCTTAAACTAATTACTCCATTGTCATTGCTCACCATCATGAAATAAAATTAAGAGTAGAAAAAATAAGAAAGCTGCTATACAAAAATAGCTGTGAAATAGACAAATTGATTTTCTGAGTATCCTAAAGAGGTAGGCCTACTGGTATAAATCCAAGTCCATAAAATTCATTGGCTCTCCCCACAGGAAAGTAAACAAGCATCCCTTCAAATCAAAACAAAGAAACTGATAAACAAACAACTTCGAAGAACAGCGAATAATCACCCAAAGAACTACAAGCTTTTCAACGAAAGATAAGAGAACTTCAGGAGGATAGTGTAATTTAATTGTGTGTCCCCAAAACGCTTATCTACGAAACAAAAATTATTACTTTTTCAAAAGGTTTTAGATTTTATAGATACTTTTTAAATAAGCTTGAAACTTTATGTACAAAATTCTATGATCTTCATAAATAGTGTTGGTTGATTTGTGAACCGTAAAAATATAGTTATATCATTAATTTCAATTTAGATCCCAACGATGAACTGATCAGATTGAACTTTCTTTAATCCTTTCTTACGATTAACGCATGCGCTACTAGGTGCGTTCCCTAACCGCTTATTCATTTATTTTTTTATTGAAGTGAAAAGTTATTTAGGCGCGTTATGAGATTTTTGCAGAGGTAAAAGCTTTGATTTCTTAACCATGGTGATGTTACCAACATGCTCTATGCTGGCGCATGCGCAGCGGTCTATGTATGCCTGTCCACCAGAGATAGGATATCAATATCAATTTGTGTGGATGTTATCAAAACAGATGTAATATCGGAGCAAAAATATCGGTATTTCAGTATTTAATTTCATTAAAATCAGTTGTTAATGAAATGAGTAAAGACATGGTAGATAAACTATGGCTTAGAAGTTACCTCTTTCTGTATATAAAGTTAATATAACGAATATCTTAATTCTCTTGAAACTAAAATATTGAATATTTGTAAATATTATTAAAATATTACTTTGCATGAAAATATTTAAACATACGTAACAATACTATGATGATCTTATTGTTAATATTTAAATCGCATTAAAAGAAAATTCAAAATAATATCTAGATTATATTAGCAAAGAAATATGATATTTGAAAATTAAATTAATTTTAATATAAAAAATTTAATTAAGAACACATGAACAGCCTAAAAATATATTTATGCTTTATTTTTAATTAAAACATTGCTTTTTTTTTTTTTTTTTTTTTTTTTTTTTGCTTGGAAGAGAGATTGAGACTATAATTATCTAGATAATAGCAAGCTGACAAGGCAGGTTTCAGCCTATAGTGTATATTTTTATTATGTGACAAAATATATTTTTATTTGTGCAATAAATGCAGTATTTACATAAATTTCAATAAAAACAATTCGTTTCATACTTTAGTTATCACAGAACCATTGTTTTCTTTTAAGAATATAATGAAATCGTAAAGAACAAATAATTTAAATATTGCAGAACTTGATGACGATTGAAATTTTGTAAATAGTAACAGTATATAAAAATAATATAAGGGTATTTTATTATAGGTAGAAATAATCAAGAGTCAGTCGTGTGAAAAATATTTTAATTTTGCCAATGTTTTGGCTCACATGTTGGGGCCGAAAAGTCGGGAAAATTATAATATTTTTCACACGACTGACTCCCGATCATTTCTACCTATGAAAATTTCAACAGTTGACCATACATCCTCAATAAGAGTATTATAACCATTATTTATTAAATTACTTTGTATTACTATGTAAAAAGGGAGAGAATACATCGAGTACCAACCAATAAATGTAGAAATTAGACGAATATATTTGAGAGTTCTAAGTTTTCACTTCTACCGGCAATCCCTATGACTGCCAGACATTATTTTTTTTTAGGAGAAGTGGCTGATCATGCCCGTTAATTTTTTTTTTTTTTTTTTTGTTATGATCGGACCTATTGGAATAGAACAAAATGTACTACACATGCTCTGTCTGATCTCTACATACATTTCACCAGCTACGTAGCCTAAATTCGCGCGAGGTGTATAATTTAAAGTTTTATTAGATACAAAACCGAATCTTTATTCTAATTGCACCTAAAAAGGCATTTTAATCAATAAAAGCCTTTGACCGAGTCTGGCACCCGGGATTGCTTTACAAGCTCCGCCTATTTCTACCTCCTACCTATTTTCTTATTATCCAGTCCTACCTAGCAGATAGATCTTTCAAAATAAATCACAATAGTTCCTATTCCTCAATTTTTTCTCAATCTGCTGGTGTTCCTCAAGGCAGCATCCTAGGGCCCGTTCTCTATACAGTCTATACAGCTGATATCCCAACACTTTCCTTTCTACCTATGTTGATGACACGTGTGTGCTATCAGTAATAATGATCCTTTTACAGCCTCCCACTCTTCAATCCACATCCGGACCTGAAGTATGGTGCCAGAAATGGAGGATTAAAATTCATTCTAACAAGTCCCACCAGATAACCTTTACCCTTCGTCGTAAACCAATGACATCCTGCCCTACAGTATCCTTTAATGACACTCCGCTAGGCCCTGTTGAACAGATTCGATACCTAGGACTCCACCTTGATAAACGTTTAACTTGGAATTCCCATACAAGACTGAAACGACAAGAAACTGCCCGACGTTTTCGACTACTTCAACACTTACTGGACAAACGCTCCAACCTTCCTCTTAATTATAAAAGACTTATTTATATGACCATCATCAGACCGACATGGACTTACGGAGTAGAACTATGGGGCTCTACTAAACCATCGAACTCATCTCGTATCCAATCTTTACAATCCAAAATCCTTCGTAAAATCCTCAATGCTCCTTATTTCGTCACAAATAAACTCATCCATAAAGACCTTAATATTCCATATGTTGCTCACTTAGCCCGAACCAGGTACCGTTCCTTCCATGACAAACTCCATTCCCACTACAATCCATTAGTTTCAATCCTTGCTTCCTCATCGATCTCTGACAATCCTCCGAGGCGTCTGAAAAAAAAATGGCCACGAGACCTTCTAGTTTAGAATATTTTTAGAGTGTTGCCACTGGGTAGTGGCTCTACATGTATTTCATGACCATTTTCTATATAACCATCACATTTACTTGATTTATTATTTTTTAAATACAGTTGTAGATATCAATAAATATGTTAAAAAAAAAAAAAAAATCAATAAAATTTGGCTTGAGCCTATTAATGAATATTTTTTTATTATTGATGACATTTTTTGAGTAATCTAAGTTAGTATTACGATGGCTCAATTATATACTTTTAATATAAGGGGTGTAGGAGAGTGCAGGGAACCAAACAACAAAAAACTAGTCAAAATCTCCTTTAGCAATTCGTTCATTTTGGGTATATTAAGAGAAAAATCGTTTTTTTATTATTTTTTTTTTTTTTAGACAGTTAATCAAGCATTTTGGAGTGATTGGCATCATCTACAATCTTAATAGATATCCTATTGTGGAAAGATATCTTTTTCGTCAGTTATACACCAGAACACCCCAGTAGGAAACTACTATCTCAGCACAATTACCCCACCACTACTTATCCAGTATATATAGGCCATCACAGGAGGACCAAGAAGTCAAGCGAAGTCAAGATCCAGAGTTCAGTATGCAATAGTTATAGTCATAGTTCCGGTTCAGTGTACGCGTCCTTAGCTCATTAGTTATGTTATAACCATTATATTGTAAATTATTATACCAATAAAGTTTTTTTTAAGAAGTTCGTGGTCCGAAGTTTATAATTGTCGACGTTTTCTCCAATGATAATGCTTTGGAAGCAGTGCAAGAGTATGCGTTCCGATTTAAAAACAGAAAAAACAGTGTCTAACCGACAAGTGTTTTCGCTAACTTTTATAGCATTTCCAAGTCAATTGTAACCTTTTCCAAGTCAAATGTAACTTTTTCCAAGTCAAATGTAACCTTTTCCAAGTCAAATGTAACCCTTTCCATTTCAAATGTAACCCTTTCCAAGTCAAATGTAACTTTTTCCATTTCAAATGTCACCTTTTCCATTTCAAATGTTACGTTTTCCAAGTCAAATGTCACCCTTTTCTTCACTTCTAGCCTTAAATATTCCGTTTTATTTATTGAAAAATAATTAGTTTAATTAAAATTATGACTTTTTTAATAAATTTGGCATATCATATCACTGTTTTTTTTTAGATATTTGATATCAAGTTCTGTTTTTACGAACTAATATTTAAAAAAAATATTTAGTTTTAAAATAGTTGTTGATTTTGAATTTTTAGAGGGGAGGGATAGTTTTTGGGAATAATTAATGTGTTTTCGGGTATTATAATGACGTTTTTCGAGATATATTTTTTATCGCTCGCGTGCATATTAACTCGCCTTTACTTTTAATGTTTTTATTGATATAGGGATTAATTAATGTGTTTTCGGGTATTATAATTACGTTTTTCGAGCTGTATTTTTTATCGCTCATGCTTATTTCAACTTGAATTTGCTGTTAATGTTTTTTATTGATATAGGGATTAATTATTGTGCTTTCGGGTGGTCATGATTACGTTTTTCGAGCTGTATTTTTTATCGCTCATGCGTATTTCAACTCGCATTTACTGTTTATGTTTTTTATTGATATAGGGTTGAATTATTGTGTTTTCGGGTGGTTATGATTACGTTTTTTGAGCTGTATTTTTTATCGCTCATGCGTATTTCAACTCGCATTTACTGTTTATGTTTTTTATTGGTATAGGGATGAATTATCGTGCATTCGGGGGGTTATGATTACATTTTTTGAGCTCTATCCTTTATCGCTCATGCTTATTTCAACTTGCACTTACTTATAATGTTTTTTATTAATATAGGCATTAATTGTCGTGTTTTCGGGTGGTTATGATTACGTTTTTCGAGCTGTATTTTTTATCGCTCATGCGTATTTCAACTCGCATTTACTATTAATGTTTTTTATTGATATAGGGATGAATTATCGTGCATTCGGGGGCTTATGATTACATTTTTTGAGCTCTATCCTTTATCGCTCATGCGTATTTCAACTTGCACTTACTTATAATGTTTTTTATTAATATAGGCATTAATTGTTGTGTTTTCGGGTGGTTATGATTACGTTTTTTGAGCTGTATTTTTTATCGTTCATGCGTATTTCAACTCGCATTTACTATTAATGTTTTTTATTGATATAGGGATGAATTATTGTGTTATCGGGTGGTTATGATTACGTTTTTTGAGCTATATTTTTTATGGCTCATGCGTATTTCAACTCGCATTTACTTTTTATGTTTTTTATTGGTATAGGGATGAATTATCGTGCATTCGGGGGGTTATGATTACGTTTTTCGAGCTGTATTTTTTATCGCTCATACGTATTTCAACTCGCATTTACTGTTTATGTTTTTTATTGGTATAGGGATGAATTATCGTGCATTCGGGGGGTTATGATTACATTTTTTGAGCTCTATCCTTTATCGCTCATGCGTATTTCAACTCGCATTTACTGTTTATGTTTTTTATTAATATAGGCATTAATTGTCGTGTTTTCGGGTGGTTATGATTACGTTTTTCGAGCTGTATTTTTTATCGCTCATGCGTATTTCAACTCGCATTTACTTATAATGTTTTTTATTAATATAGGCATTAATTGTTGTGTTTTCGGGTGGTTATGATTACGTTTTTTGAGCTGTATTTTTTATCGTTCATGCGTATTTCAACTCGCATTTACTATTAATGTTTTTTATTGGTATAGGGATGAATTATCGTGCATTCGGGGGGTTATGATTACGTTTTTTGAGCTGTATTTTTTATCGCTCATGCGTATTTCAACTCGCATTTACTTTTTATGTTTTTTATTGGTATAGAGATGAATTATCGTGCATTCGGGGGTTATGATTACATTTTTTGAGCTCTATCCTTTATCGCTCATGCGTATTTCAACTTGCACTTACTTTTAACGTTTTTTATTGATCTATAGGTTATTAATTGTATTTGCGTTTCTTGTAATTACGTTTTTTGAGCTGTATTTATTGTCGCTTGTTCGCATTTCAACTTGCATTTACTTCTTATCTTTTATTTGTTACAGGCTGTTGCACAATGGTTTTTATTGTTGTTTTTGCACGTTCTGATTACGTTTTTGAACTGGATGTTACATCGCGCTTGCGCATTGTTTTAGATCACTTTTTACTTAAGTTAAAATGTGCACTAGCTATAAAAAAATGTCATAAACTCTATTAGTATTCCCGAGAACACTATAAACGATCACTCGATCAAATATTTATGAAATAGGAACATAACTTGAAATGAGTAAAAGCGATAACAAATAAGGTTCCAATAATGTTACAAGAGCACCCGAAAATAGAATAAACGATTCCTCAATTAAATTATCAAATAATTGTAAGAACAAGTTAGGAAGTGGGTCCATTATAAAATATTTAGTTAAAAAAACATACTCAGGACGCTAAAAAAGGAACTATAACTAATCCTTTTATAAAAAAATAATAATATAAAATAAAATAAAGATAAATAAATAGATAAAAAAAAGCTAAATGATGTAGGTATATTCCAGCAACGTTATAATGAGAACTAAAAACAAAATAATCAATCCCAATATCAATCATAACCAACCGAAAGAATCAATAATTTATCCCTATATCAATAAAAAACATTAATAGTAAATGTGAGTTGAAATACGCATGAGCGATAAAAAATACAGCTCGAAAAACGTAATCATAACCACCCGAAAGCACAATAATTAATCCCTATATCAATAAAAAACATAAACAGTAAATGCGAGTTGAAATACGCATGAGCGATAAAAAATACAGCTCAAAAAACGTAATCATAACCACCCGAAAATACAATAATTCATCCCTATATCAATAAAAAACATTAAAAGTAAATGCGAGTTGAAATACGCATGAGCGATAAAGGATAGAGCTCAAAAAATGTAATCATAACCCCCCGAATGCACGATAATTAATCCCTATATCAATAAAAAACATTAAAAGTAAATGCAAGTTGAAATACGCATGAGCGATAAAGGATAGAGCTCAAAAAATGTAATCATAACCCCCCGAATGCACGATAATTAATCCCTATACCAATAAAAATATAAAAAGTAAATGCGAGTTGAAATACGCATGAGCGATAAAAAATACAGTTCGAAAAACGTAATCATAACCACCCGAAAACACAACAATTAATGCCTATATTAATAAAAAACATTATAAGTAAGTGCAAGTTGAAATACGCATGAGCGATAAAGGATAGAGCTCAAAAAATGTAATCATAACCCCCCGAATGCACGATAATTCATCCCTATACCAATAAAAAACATTAATAGTAAATGTGAGTTGAAATACGCATGAGCGATAAAAAATACAGCTCGAAAAACGTAATCATAACCACCCAAAAGCACAATAATTAATCCCTATATCAATAAAAAACATAAACAGTAAATGCGAGTTGAAATACGCATGAGCGATAAAAAATACAGCTCAAAAAACGTAATCATAACCACCCGAAAATACAATAATTCATCCCTATATCAATAAAAAACATTAAAAGTAAATGCGAGTTGAAATACGCATGAGCGATAAAGGATAGAGCTCAAAAAATGTAATCATAACCCCCCGAATGCACGATAATTAATCCCTATATCAATAAAAAACATTAAAAGTAAATGCAAGTTGAAATACGCATGAGCGATAAAGGATAGAGCTCAAAAAATGTAATCATAACCCCCCGAATGCACGATAATTAATCCCTATACCAATAAAAATATAAAAAGTAAATGCGAGTTGAAATACGCATGAGCGATAAAAAATACAGTTCGAAAAACGTAATCATAACCACCCGAAAAACACAACAATTAATGCCTATATTAATAAAAAACATTATAAGTAAGTGCAAGTTGAAATACGCATGAGCGATAAAGGATAGAGCTCAAAAAATGTAATCATAACCACCCGAAAGAATCAATAATTCATCCCTATATCAATAAAAAACATTAATAGTAAATGCGAATTGAAATACGCATGAGCGATAAAAAATACAGCTCGAAAAACGTAATCATAACCACCCGAAAGCACAATAATTAATCCCTATATCAATAAAAAACATAAATAGTAAATGCGAGTTGAAATACGCATGAGCGATAAAAAATACAGCTCAAAAAACGTAATCATAACCACCCGAAAATACAATAATTCATCCCTATATCAATAAAAAACATTAAAAGTAAATGAGAGTTGAAATACGCATGAGCGATAAAGGATAGAGCTCAAAAAAGGTAATCATAACCCCCGAATGCACGATAATTAATCCCTATATCAATAAAAGCATTAAAAGTAAATGCAAGTTGAAATACGCATGAGCGATAAAGGATAGAGCTCAAAAAATGTAATCATAACCCCCGAATGCAAGATTATTAATCCCTATACCAATAAAAAAATAAAAAGTAAATGCGAGTTGAAATACGCATGAGCGATAAAAAATACAGTTTGAAAAACGTAATCATAACCACCCGAAAACACAACAATTAATGCCTATATTAATAAAAAACATTATAAGTAAGTGCAAGTTGAAATACGCATGAGCGATAAAGGATAGAGCTCAAAAAATGTAATCATAACCCCCCGAATGCACGATAATTCATCCCTATACCAATAAAAAACATAAAAAGTAAATGCGAGTTGAAATACGCATGAGCGATAGAAAATACAGCTCAAAAAACGTAATCATAACCACCCGAAAACACAATAATTAATCCATATATCAATAAAAAACATAAACAGGAAATGCGAGTTGAAATACGCATGAGCGATAAAGGATAGAGCTCAAAAAATGTAATCATAACCACCCGAAAGAATCAATAATTCATCCCTATATCAATAAAAAACATTAATAGTAAATGCGAGTTGAAATACGCATGAGCGATAAAAAATACAGCTCGAAAAACGTAATCATAACCACCCGAAAGCACAATAATTAATCCCTATATCAATAAAAAACATTAACAGCAAATTCAAGTTGAAATAATAATAATAATAATAATAAAAATACTTTATTCTGGGACTATGTCCCTTAAGAATAACAGAATTAAACAGTAGATATTCATATATGTCTGGTCAAGAAAACAATAAAATTAATTTTTATTTACAAATGAGCAAAAAGGAAAAATTAAACACTACCTAGACTTATATACATTCATGTACAAAAAGTATGGATAATGAACACACAAGATTAGAAAAAGAAAGAAAGAAAGAAGATAAATCTCCTAAAGGCTACTGATAGGTTTGAGGAAATTATAAAAAACAAAACAAACTAATTATTCCACACTAGCTTTAGGATAAAATAGATAATTATAACTTGTGTTAAAATAGAAATAAGTCAGTTGCAGATTTGTTGTGCATCTATTTGGGATGCCAAAAGATGTTGGAATAGGTGAGATTTGAATGAGAGAAAGGAAGATGCATGGCGAATATGAGTAGGTAGGGAATTCCAGAGGGTTGCAGAACGGATATAAAAGGAGTGATCAAAAGATTTAGTTCTATGGGTGGGAAAGTAAAGGTCCGAATGGCGGGATCTAGTTTCGAGAGAGTGGACTGAGGATTTAAACCTAAGGATGCTGTGAATGTATGGAGGGTGCTGGGAGTTTATGATTTGGTAAATGTATGATCCGAGAAAATATTTCCTCCGTGTAACAGGTAGGAGCCACTTCAACTCGCTGTATAAGTGGGTCACTGAAGACCTCTTCGAGGTGCCGAAGATAAATCTTATGAACATGTTCATGATACGCTTGAGTCTGTCTTCGAGCACCTTTGGGAGGCCACCATATACCACACAGCAATAATCGAAGTGGGGGAATATTAATGAAGAGACGAGAAGCTTACGGGTGGGAAGAGGGAGAAGATGGCGGGAACGATGAAAAAACTTTAGAGTGCTTATCGTTCGTCGGGAAATATTAGCAATATGGGGTTTCCAAGAAAGGGATTGATCAATGGTAATACCAAGGTTTTTGACAGAGGAGCTAAAGGTGATTGGATGACCATTTAGGATTAGATTCGGAAAGGAAGTATTGGATCTGAGGAGGGAATTGGAACCTATAACAATGGCCTGCGTTTTCTCAGCATTAAGCCTAAGTTTATTCAGGGTTGCCCAGGCACAGATTCTATCTAGGTCTTCCTGAATATTGGCAAATGCTACGAATAACTCAGAAGGAGAGAAGGATAGGTAGATCTGAAAGTCATCGGCATATAAATGATAGGAGCAGTGATGGATTGAATTTGGAAGATCATTGATAAAGGAGTTGAAAAGGAGGGGGGAGATACTTGAGCCCTGGGCCACACCTGCCGAGAGGGTAAGGAAAGAAGATAGAGGATGATTGGGAATGGTAACTGCTTGGGTCCTGTTACAAAGGAAAGATTGAAACCATCGAATAGTACTATTGGAAAATGATAAAGATTTTAGTTTGGAAAAAAGGATAGAATGATCAAGAGAATCAAAAGCTTTTGAAAAGTCCAGAAGTATTAGTACTGTTAGCTTTTTTTCGTCCATAGCGGTATGTATGTCGCTCGTGATTTTTAGAAGGGCTGATTGTGTGGAAAAGCCGGGTCGGAAACCAGATTGGAGTGGATCGAGCAGTTTGGACTTTTCGAGGAAATTGGACAGTTGTGATTGGACTATTCTTTCAAGTGGCTTAAAAAGGTTTGAGAGAATAGATATAGGGCGATAGTCTTTGGGGGAAGTAGGATTAAAGGTTTTATTAATAGGAAGTACAATAGCTTTTTTCCAGGAGGTAGGGAATACAGAATTTTGGAGAGAAAAGTTATATATGAAGAGTAGGATTGGTAAAATTTCAGGAAGGCATAGTTTTATCAATTTGACTGGTATACCGTCAAAACCTACGGAGTTAGTGTGTGATTTCATGACTGAGGAAATTAGGTCAGATGGAGAGATATCGGAAAAATAAAAGTTGCAAGAGTTGAATGAAGGGACTAAAGGAAAGTGGGGGGTTGGTTGTGGAGAATCGTTTGAGGAAATCGATGAGAAATAAGTATTTAATTCGTCAGGTGAGACCTGAAATACCTGAGAGGAAGAGGATTCACAAAGCGAGAGTTTGCGGAGGATTTGCCATTTTGATTTGGAATCAGATGCTGAGGAAAGGGCTTCACGGAAGTAGTTTGATTTTGCTTGTCTAATTGCTGTCTGTGTCAGATTGCGGAGTGCCCTGAACGTTTGGTAGTCCTCTGTCAGTCTAGTACGTCTAAAACGTCTACGGGCTGCCTCACGCCTCTTTTGTAGTTCTTTTATCTCTTGACACATCCAAGGAGCAGGTCGACGTCTAAAGGTAGCGGTTTTAAGAGGGGCATGGATATCAAGGATCTTGAGTAAGTTGGAGGTGAGGATGTCTACCATCGGATCGATTGAGGACCAGGAATAGATTTCAGACCAGTTTAGGGATTCAAGATCGGGTAAAATATTTTCTCGGGTCAGACCATCTAGGTTGCGGAAAGTAATGGATTTAGGTAGGAACACTGTAGTTTGGAAATCATATGTCATTTGGATGAGATCATGGGATGATAAGAACGGAACAGGTAGTTGGGAAGCGGAAAGAAGCTTATGTCCTGAGTCAATGACATGCAGGTCCAGCCAGGTGTCGGATCTGCAGGTATGGTGAGTAGGTTCATATGGGACGACAAATAGGTGAAGTGAGAAGAACAGGTTTTCTAGATACAGTTTGTCGCTGGAGTCAATAAGGAGGTTGGTGTTGAAATCACCACAGATAATAATGTTATTATAAAAGGGAATATATTGTAAAGGAGAGACTCAAGGGATGGGTCAAAAGGGACCGAAGGAGGACGATACACCACAGCATACAGGAGAGGATGAGTGTTGCAGGTGATTCTAACAAAAAGGAATTCAATGTGAGGAGAGTCGGAATTGAAAGAAATATCTAGGAAATGGGACTTCAGGCTATTATGGATATAAAGTCCCACACCTCCGCCAGTCCGGCCAATCCGGTCATGGCGGATAAAGGAATAATTAGGAAGGGAAACAGAGGAGGAAGGAATATAGGGTTTTAGCCATGTTTCGGAGACTGCAATAATGTGGTAGAAATTGTGGGTAAAGTAATTAAGGAATTCGTCTATGTGGGCTAGTAAGGACTGGGCGTTGACATGACAGGTTTTTAGGGCATTAGTCATATAGGAAGGAGGGGGAAGAGCAAACAGAAGGTAAAGGCAGGATGCTAGAGTCACAACTTAATAAGCAACGATATGAACAAATATAAAGAAAACGTGAATATAAATAAAATAATAAAATAAAATTAATACAAAGATGATTTGAGCAAAAAATGTGAAAAAAGGAGAATTTCTTGTAAAATAAAAAATAAAACTTAAAAAAAGAAAATTATTTATATAAATATGACTGAAGGAAAACAGTAGAATGTTCGATGCCGTGATCTTTTCTAGTTCGTATCCAGCAGGTAGACAGGTCCCTAAGAGTCAGTTGAAGACGTCCAGATCCTGATGTTTGTCAATAAAGATGACGGGGTGTCCATCTTCCTTCCGGCAGCGCACTCTACCGCCAGCGAACCAAACGTACTTGATTATTTTCTCTGATCGCTTCTGCCTGGCGAGCCAATAAAGATGTCTATTCATCGGAGACATCTCCTCGCTGAGATAGATTCGGTGGGAATCGTTCTCCTGCCACCCAATATCCCGCGTCGAGAAGTCTCTCTTGACTTTTCTACACCTCACCAACTCGTCGCGCATAGATTGCCTCACAAATCGAGCTACGATAGAAGGCGGTCGCGGGTCGTCCTTTTTTGGCCGGCGCCTCTCCACCAAGTCTAGATCCTCCGCTGTTACTTTGATCCCCAGGCCCGCCGCTACGCTGGTCACAAGGGCCGCGGGCGTTTCCCCCGGCCTTACTGGGATACCTCTTATCTCTAATGACCTAGAAAGTAGACCCTGCTCTGCTTTGTTAAGTCGGACCTCTAGTTCGCTCACTTTCGATTTTAAAATTTTATTTTCATTAGTGACCTCCTCAAGGTGTTTAGTTTGACCTTCGAGATGTTTTTCGATTTTTGTGAGGCGGTCGTTAAGCTCGATACTTAGTTCGCCGTATTTTTCGAGCGAAGATTTGAGGCTTTTGATTTCCTCATTAACCTCAGTTCTGAACCGGTCAACTGCTGTAAGTATATCCGCTACAGACGGTTCGGCGATCTTTGTAGGGCTCATCGATTTTTCCCTGCCTTGGCCATTTTTTTTCCCCTGTTCACACCTTTTACATAGCCAGGGTTTTTTATGTGATTTTAAAGTCTCAATTTCCTTTTCATTCAAGTTGCAACATTTGCCGTGAAAGATTACACGACACTTGCCACAACCAATGTTACCTTTGTCGTCCCTGGTGATAGTGTTGTCACATATTGAGCACTGAACCATTTTTATTAATTTTATGAGAGAAAAAAAAAATAAATATATATATAATTATTTTTATATAGAAATAAAAATATTGTCTATTTATATATATTTACTCACAACGGACGTGTTTGTAAACTAGAGTAAGCGTCCTTGCTTAATCCTCCGACGTCTAAGGATTAACTGCCCCACTACCGCAGGCTGCTAAGTTAGTTTTCACTATTTCCACGACGTATTTTAGTGAGTGTATATAAATGATGCCAAAGAGCACACCGATAGATTATTTTAAAATAAGCGAACAAAGTATAGAAAAGAAAAAAAAAAATTATGAAAACTACGATCAAAAGTTCTACAAATTACGAAGGTATCAAACACAGGAGCTATTAGATGTTGTCTCGTTGCTGTATCGAGCCAGACTCCATAAATACGCATGCGCGATAAAAAATACAGCTCGAAAAACGTAATTATAATACCCGAAAACACATTAATTAATCCCTATATCAATAAAAACATTAAAAGTAAAGGCGAGTTAATATGCACGCGAGCGATAAAAAATATATCTCGAAAAACGTCATTATAATACCGAAAACACATTAATTATTCCCAAAAACTTCCCTCCCCTCTAAAAATTCAAAATCAACAACTATTTTAAAACTAAATATTTTTTTTAAATATTAGTTCGTAAAAACAGAACTTGATATCAAATATCTAAAAAAAAACAGTGATATGATATGCCAAATTTATTAAAAAAGTCATAATTTTAATTAAACTAATTATTTTTCAATAAATAAATAAAAAACGGAATATTTAAGGCTAGATGTGAAGAAAAAGGTGACATTTGACTTGGAAAGGTAACATTTGAAATGGAAAGGGTGACATTTGAAATGGAAAAAGTTACATTTGACTTGGAAAGGGTTACATTTGAAATGGAAAAAGTTACATTTGACTTGGAAAGGGTTACATTTGAAATGGAAAGGGTTACATTTGACTGAAAGTACATTGAATGGAAAAGGTTACATTTTTGACTTGGAAAAAGTTACATTTGACTTGGAAAAGGTTACAATTGACTTGGAAATGCTATAATATAACTACGAGAGATGGTCATTTTTACTTCGTAATGAAATGATTGGGGAGCCCATGGATGAGTGGCTAGCGCGCTAGTCTCACACGCCTAAATTTTTGAGTTCGAATCCCAGTCAATTTCAAGCGTTTAATTAAAGGGTGATTCAGTTACAGCCTCTCCCCCGGGTATGTGAGACCCTTCAGGCAACTGGTGCCCACTCACAAAAATAGGCGTAGGTGTGTGATTACCCTACCCTATCAAATTTCATCGAGAAACGCGAGTGTATTCTCCCAGCAAAGTACACCGCGCGGCCGAGTGCCTACACTGTCAATATTCAAGGTAATTGGATTTTAATAATTGGTTTCTTAAAACGATTCGCAGTTACAAAATATTTTCATTAAGAATAATATAGACCGATGAAGCTCCGTAACAAAAAGGATGAATCGTTAAAGGAAGAACTTATCATTCATGAAAATCCCAAAGCTATTAGAGAAACTAGGTTTCAGGTTAAATATCTTATCTGAAAAATTTTATGGAATCACATTTTCCTAATTTTTAGAGAATGGCTTATGTATACTCACAAGACGTACAGCCTCAGCGTTTTAACCATACAGTACTTTAACCATAGCTTCCTTTAATAAATACGTTATTAAGATTTTATTATAATTTTGGCAGCTTTTTTTTTTTTTTTTTTTTTTTTTTCATGAAGGATTGTATATTTGATCAACAGTAAGGTAAATAACACAAAAGACAGTCCATACCATATATCTCTTTATTGAGGTGTATTTGAAGGTTTCGGCGTCACAGCGCCATATTCGTCTTTTAATAATTGTCATTTTATAGCTTAGACAATTTTTAATAAAATTAAAATAATTAAAAAAATTAATATGGTGCTGTGAAGCCGAAAGCTTCAAATACTCTTCGATAAAGAGATAAATAGTATGGACTGTCGTTTGTGTAATTTACCTAACTTAAAGAATAGCAGTCTATTTATTGCAAAAAATTAGATCTAATTACATGCTAAAAGATAAAGTAGAAGACATACTAAATAAAAATCGAAAAATTTAGATTCAATATAAGGAGAATTTTGCACAATATAAATTTCATGACCACATCTTGCATTTTATTCCTGATTAAGGAATTTCAAATAGAGCTAATTAAGAAAAAGAATTATTATTATAAAGACTTTATTTTAATCCCAATGTACGGACATGTGAGAGGGGAAATTGTCAAAAAACAAAAGGAAGACTGAAATTTCTAGATAGTATTGTGATTACTACGAAAGGGGCTCATTCATATAAAGTCTTGATTCCCTCTAAGAATCATACTAAGACTTCTAGAAAATCTTACTTTAAGTTCCAATGATGCTTGTAATCTCAAATTGATACATTACAATAAAAAAATAATAAATAATAAAAAAAAAAAAAAAAAAAAATATATATATATATATATATATATATATATATATATATATATATATATATATATATATTATAAGCTTTATAATATTATAAGCAGCTGAAAATTATGTTTATGCCTATAATGGTTTGGCTTATGATTCCTGAAATGCTCTAAAGCCTCTGAAATACACTCCCATCCTTCATGCCTGAGATGATGTTTTAGTGAGGATAAATTTTGTTATTTCATCCTCCACTGGTTATATTTTAAATATCAATTCATCTATTTCATTTACAGACTGTGGCTCTTTAAAAGTAAAAATAAAAAATCATCAATCGATCCTTTTCAGTGGAGGTCAAGGCCTTACCGTATACCATATTAATACATGTCGAATCAGCTGTGGAACATTTTAATAATAAAAGATAAGGATAAGGAATCTATATAGTTTATTGCCTTTTGAGCAAGCTATTATCAAGATATTGATACTCCAAAGAATCCGACCTAGGCCAATGATGCAAATTTCCTTCCAACTGGAGTTAAACCTATAAAATAATACTGACCAAATGAATTAAAAATCATAAAACCAGCAATCTTTACAAAGCATAAATAGCTCTAGCCTCATTTAGAAATAAAATGAGGGACTGTAAGGCATGATAATCTTATTGATTTGTTTATAAATTGTGGATTTATCAATATGAAAAGCATAAAAAGAACGGTTATATAATGACTGATCAAAAGAAATCAAATCTTCAGAATAACCTTGCCCTCATAAAAATTTAAATGGAATAATAATGCATTGCATCTTAAGAAAATAGAAATAATGCAGAAACCATTTAAATCTTAAGATATATTTATTTTATTAATATTACTACATATTTACTATATTATATATTTATGTTGCAGTGTGTTACGATGCAGTACCATATTATAAAATAGAGAATTATAGAAAGTTAAAAATATAATGACAAATACTGTAATTATAGGGTTATGACCTGTACCTATACACCACTACAACCCATAAAGAGTTTTGGGTCAGTACATATAGAGATTCGATTAGGCCAAAACCACACTCAGCTGCCAGGTTTTTCCCCCATTAATTCAGGTACCCACTTTATAGAGGCTGGGTCTGCCCCAGGAGTGTCTCCATACCCAGCCCCCCCCCCCCACCACAGCCGAAATAATAGAACAAATAATATTCTGCCACAGACGGGATTTGAAGTTCAGGACCCAGAGAACAATAAACTAGTACTCTATCCACTAGACCATGCCGCTTCCCAGGGTTATGAAAAAGTACTAACAATTTTCAACTTACTTGGCCCAGTCTTAGGATAATTCAGCCTATACCCTTGGACTTAGCTCTTTAATAAGAAGGTAGAGCCTTGTATATAATTTCTTATTTTTTAATTTATAACTTTCATGAAATAAAAACTACAAATACTGAGTCATTTTTATGAGTTATGGATAAATACATTTTATTTTTTCTGAATATATATTTGTATAAGTATTTTTCTGATATTTATTCTGAATATAAGTATGTTTCTCAGATTAAAAAAAAAATGGTGTTAACTATATTTGAGGAAGTGAATGCTCTAGTAATAAAGATAATATAAAATAGTGTATTTCAGTTATATATATATATATATATATATATATATATATATATATATATATATATATATCAAAAGTTTGAGACCACCAATGGTTCAAATCAATAAATCATGAATAATCTATATAAATACCAAAATAAAATATAGGTGTCATATTATTATTTGTATTTATAAACAAATTTGCTAATTAGGTGTAAGAAAGGTTTGTGACAATCATAAATAATAAGAAATAATTTTATTAAATTTAATTATTACTGAGACTTCTAACGAGATAAAAATAAATAAGAATAAACAATGTGATTTTTGTGTCTGGAGCTTTATTTGCAGTCTAGTAATCCCCTATGGGGAATTGAGAAGATAAATTGTATTCTTAGTTTGATATATTGATTCCTCAACTGCTAAACTTGTAAGAAGTTCACTGCACAAGTAATTAATTTTCTTTTTTTTTTCATTAAAGAATTAATTTTTCGGTTTGAATATATATCATATATTATATATATATAATATATATATATATAATATATATATATATATACACTTATTTTAATGAAAATATAATTATCTTTTATTAAATAAATTTCAACATATTCGGTACATTGAGTTTTTTCATCAATAAATTGATTTTTTTTATATGTTTATGAAGGGTATCACTTACAGAATAGACAGGTCAACAAAACTTTATTTCTCCCAAAAACACAATGTTATACAGATTAATTAAACTAACATTTATTCAAGTAGATCTTAATTAGTGGAGTAATAGTCACATTCACTGACATATAGTAGATATAAACATTTATTGGAGTGGGATGTATTAATCTTATAATTGTCTATTTCTCTATTAATAAATGGTAAAAATAACAGTACATTTTCAATTTTTGAGATAAGAAAAAAATATATACACTGCACAATAAAATCACAAACACTGAAATTCATCAATGGTCATTGTCTACATAACTATAATAAAAAAATAATTCACTAGGACAAATTGATTAAATGTATCCTTATCATAATTTGAATGGTATATATTCATCTAGAATATAATTCAAACATATTTTTTACTAATAGGAAACACCAAATTTTAAGATTTAACAAAAACCTTAAACGCTTACTATTTAACATATATTTATATAATTTTTTATGAATCTTAAATGTAACCAGAAGTGTAGTTATAGCTAATAATTAAGTATTTTTTCACATTTAGAAACGCATTCCAAACTTATTTATTAAAAAATGAATGAAATTTTGCTTTTGATTCACATTTCCACTTATTGATCACATAAAATATATATTACTAAAATATACTTATTTTATAAAAATCTGGTTTGCTTATATACATCAATCACTAATGAAAACCTTCCCCAAAAGATATGTAAAACATTTTTCAGTAAAAAAAATATAAATAAAGTATATATATGTATATATATATATACACACACACACACACACGTTTATAATCTCATTATAATTTTTAAATAAATTACTATTTTTTATTTATTTTTTTTTATTGTATCAACTAACCCTCTATTCCCGGACAGAGTCTGAAATACCCTTTCCTGAAGCTGAAGTTACAGTAGAGTTTTTCAAAAAATATTAATAAAGTTTGATAAATAACCCTTCAGAAAAAACAGAGAAAATTAATGTACATGAAATTAAAATTCTTCTTTTTTATGTTATCTTCATGTTTTTTTTTTTTTTTTAATTAAATCATTTACTGGGATTAAAGAAAATTAGGTAAAGAAAAGAAGTATTTCAATGGATTCTTTCGCCATTCTTACTGATTTTTTTGTATCCTTAATTATTTAGTCATTCAATGATAACCCTTCTCATGAGCTTGAGTTTCTACATAACATGAATAATTAAATTACTGTCAATGATTAAAATTTTATCACATTAAAAATGAAAGTGAACACAATATTTCATCATTAGTTACAAAAAGAGGAAAATTAGATTTTTCTAACCATATTTCAATGGAATATATTGGGTTTCATTAGATGACTATTATTTAAATTAATTCAAATGTATTGTGGTGTTTCTTTCATAAATTTAATAGATAAAAGAGACTCAAAAATTCATAAACATAACAGCTGCATAGAGATTGCATCTATTTTATTAAATTTTTAAGTATTGATATTATTATTAAAGTATAAAAAGCAGGTTCAATGGTGGAAGATTTGTATATAAATAACTTTTCAATATTGATCCTCAATCCATTCCCCCTGCGACACACATGGCTGACTGTTGAAATATCTGATGTAAAGCTATCCTATAGCTGGAGGTTAGCTTCAGACTCTGTCCAATTTATTAGCCACTTTTTATTTTTAATATAGATGTTGTAGGTTTTTACTTTCATAAAAAATAGTGTTTGTTGTTTTTAAGAGATTAATTATTGATACAATGAAAAGAAGGAGCTTCCTTGAAATCAAATTGGGGGATAAATAAACCAGGTACCTTAACCTTCATTATTTAACGAGCAATATCATTTATTCTATCAACAGTATTATTCATTATTTTTAATATTTTATTATTATTATTATATATTATTTAACATCACAATTTCAGAGTGTATGAATGTAATGAAAATACATGGTTTTTACTTGTTATGAATAAAAGTTATGGTAATATAAGATTTGTTTCAGATTACTTTCTAAGGAGTCAAGCTAAAAAATCAAGATGTAAAAAGCATCTCTTGGGTATCTATCCCATTTTTTCTTAAAAAAACCAGTGTAGACTTTTAAATTCTATAAGAATGAATGACTTTTAATGAAGGATGATATGGTTCGGGTTGTAGTCAATAAATAATTTAAAAACTCATGAAAAACTGAGCAACCAATGTTTTGACCCACACTGCGGGTATTGAGGAATTCTTTATCTTAATGTTGGGAAGGAACTCAGGGTTTATTTACTTTTGTAGATCAAAACTTGGGTTTCACTATAGTTTTTCACAATTTTTGTGTTGATTTCTTGATTGCCATCCAAACCAACTCATTATAAGTATTGGTCAACTACTTCTATATTCTATATGAATTATTTTTAGCAAACGTATTTTCATCACCTGTTTCTAAACAATAAAACTATTATATTTATTTTTTTAAAAACATAATAATAATGAATAAAACTGCCCTTGCATTGTCATAAAATGTTATAAGGATCTTATTGAACTGTCTGACAAGGAATGGCATACCCTGCAGGGGCCCAGTATGCTCAGGCTCATAACTGTTTAAGTGTCATATTGATAAAAAGACTTATCAGAAGGCTCGGATTCAAATAATGGAATCAACATTAATCAAAAGTACAAACCTGCGATCAATGTTTAAAAAAATAATGGTTGATTTCTTTGCTTAATCAAAGTCTGCAAAAGTTGGACCCTTAGGCATCTAGCTCCTTTAATTATTAACAAGTGACACACCACTCTATTTATTATGACCATATATAAATTAATACATGTTCTTATCTCATCATATCATGCTATACTTAGTGCCCCAACAAAATGCTATAAAAATAAGCAGTTTTAAAGTTAGAAGTGTTTAATATGGCAATGTGCCTAGCAAAGATGACTGAGAGTAACTATTCTTCAAATATTTACCGCGTCAGAATAAGTTATGTCCAGCTGTTTCAGTTTATTATAAAATGATTTATGTTATTCGTTTCAATTGTATTTGTTAACAACCAGTGACAACTTTGGGATCGAACTCATGTCTCAAAAGACTAGGCATTGGTTGAAAGGCAGGTACAGGTAAATCATCTTTGACAAACTAGCATCTCCAAGAAGTCCTCCAATTATGGACCACAGAAACCAAAGACTTTGTCACAGAAACCAAGATCTGGAAGACCAGTAATACCCCCAAAATGTCTTAATCATCAAGGGCTGTTCAATATACTTATAATATACTTCCCTACCTTTACAAAGACAACTTTCTGTACCAAAGAAGAGTGCAACCAAGTTGTAATTGGATTCCACGATCAGCATGGAGTCACAGAGAAGGTCAACAGCTTATGGTCCCGAAGTTTCTGAATCTTTTAAATAGCTGTCGAGTATGATCGCCTAGCTTAGAAAGAGTTATATTCAACTTGACCCTGTCCATGGACAATACAACTGAAAAAGCTACTCTAATGATACGGATCAGATTACTTTAAGCTGTATTGTTCAGTTTAATAATAAGCCTATTCATACTCTTTATTTGGGTAATTTTAGTAAAACAAAAACAACAATAACTTATTCGCTGATTTCTCCATACCAACTACTTCACATCTCTCTTAACAACAAGCCTAGCCAGAGCTGTATAAATTTCATGTATAGGTTATGAATTACTACTGATGTTTCAAAAGCATTAATCTTCAAAAGCTTTTATCATTAATTTTGAAAAGATTTCATGCTGTGTAAATACTTCAACTAATTCTTTAGTTTGGGTTGTAATCAACAAATTATTACCACAAATAAGTTATTTATTAATACAAGTTGAAGCATATTTAGGTCACTAAGTAAAAATGGCTTCCAACATTCATCATTTTAAGGTTTGCTAAAAATAATAGGAGACCTATGTTTAGAGAATTATGGAGATATGAATTAATATTTTATCTTAGTTTATTTTTTGAGAAAAAGTTCAAAAGTTTTTATGAGTTCATTAAAACCAAACTTTGTTTTTTTTTAATCCATTCCATAACAGTCTAGAACCAAGAATTTTTTTTGTATATAAATTGAGATTTGGAGACAATTAAACTCCTTTTTAAGGGAACAGAGGGTTAAAATATATTAGTGATTATTACTCAATTTGCAGCAATAATAAAATTTATAGTAATAAAGGTAAATAAAGTAATAAAAAAAACAAAAAAAAAAACTGTCTTGTAAAACATGTACTTAAAGAGTTATTTAAAATTTTTAAAAAATAGGAAAATAATAATAATAATATGTAAAATGAAGAAAACCTCTTTCTTTCCCTATTTCATGCAGTGAGTTCCTAAATGCCAATCATGTAAAGAGAAACTGTAGTGACAGTAGGAGTGATTAATTCCAAATATTTTATCATTATATTAAATATCCTAGATATATTTTTTCTTAACACTTTAACTTAACTAAATTAAACCTAATAAGCGTTAAGAAGAAAAAACAGGTACAATAGTAATTTTAATAATACTGTATAAAAAGTAAAGGCATTAAAAAATATATAGTTTGCCACTTAGTATTAAAAATAAAAATATATGATTCCTTTAATTGGAAAAATTAAATTGTATGATAAATTTTGAGAAGTTTTAAAATTCCTTAATCTGCTTTACAATTTTAGAAAGCCTAAACTCCCTGTATATTATTATACAATTTAACAAAGTAAAGTACAGATAGTATAGAACTTACTCAATAGTTAAAGTTATATTTTCATTAAACTAAACTAGATAATTATATATTGGTAATAGTATGTTATATTCCACAGGTGGACCTGATTTTTGTAATTATGCCCAAAAGAGTGCTCCCTTTAGATGATTAAATTATGGCTAAATTTGTATGCCTATTTTAAAGTCATATTTAAAAAAAAAAACAAAAAAAAAAACGATCCCTAATCTAATGAAAAGATAACCCATAACATCTTAAAGATTAAATAAACATAAATTGAATCTATTTTTTCTTCTCAATTTTTCAAGTTCCTGAATTGTTATGGACATGCAGAACTTAAAAAGCAAGTTCTTTGTTGGGTGTATATACTTTACAAATACACACAATGAGATGTTTTTTTAAAAATAATTAATCCTGCAAGGTCCAGTCCTTAATCTGGAATGACAGAACTTGTGTTAATATTATTGTGATAAGCTCTTCAGTATTATCTGAATGGGATAAAGCAAAGTAATATTGAAGTCTGTTGTGGTGACAATTAATCCTATAGTTCCTTAATTTTATTTAAATTTTAATCATTAAGATTCTATCCCTCTCATTCACAGCAATAAATAATGGGAGTGAAATGGACTCTTTTCTGCTAATAACAAAATAAACTACTATTCTACATAATTATGAAATCAAATAACATGACCATTACAAGGGGTATAACATACTAGAACCTTTTATTTTTTAAAGATGTAAATGTGTGTGATATGACTCTATCACACAAAGATTTATTTTAAATAATTTTATATTTATTCTGACCAAAATATAATAATATGTTTCTTATTATATTATTTAGGTATACAGAAATTCCTTCAAGAGAGCTCCTTCCGTCACAGTATAAGTATCTATCTCACTCATTTACACACTTAATTGTTAACAATACCAATTATAAATTATATTTTCTCTATATACATGAAAGGATAAATATAAACATACCCACTTACATATATACATACTTACACGAGCACATTTGCAGAAAAACATACTATCCCATATTTTTTACATTCATCATTACAAATAATGATGCTTAATACTATAAAGCCATTCCAACACAATTACAATACCATCCAATTTCAAGCTTAATTAGCTTCAGTGATACAAATCACTGCACTCAAAATAATCTTATTTAAACAAATTCAACATATAGAACATTTAATTTCAATTTACATATTATGGACATTTTGTGAGCAGTTACCAGGTGTCTTAAACAAATATTCAGATACAGCTAAACATCAAAACAACCAGATAATACCAAAACACTTACATATAATTTAAAATGATTATTTTATTTATTTTTTTTAGAAGTAAACATCTAGACAGATATGCACATTTATTTTACAACGTACATTAACAAGTCACAAATACAACAAGATGTTAAGAGTTTACACCAAAAAACTACATATATAGCAGGATTACAATTGGTTCATAGCTATAACATTTAACACCCAGTATTTCATCGAAAGAGTAAATATATATAATTTGTATCCAGTTGCTGATACTCACAACTTCAGGAATACACAGGCAAGAAAAGTGGTCGCATTAACTTTATCAATGAAGGGAAGGTATACAATAAACATGCATGACACATATAAGTATATTGGTAGGTACATCCATCATCCAGTTCACCAGCATGTACTTCATACTTCTGGAAGAAGAAACATACTTATTACACACTTATCTTAAATTCAACTTTTAATTTGTTTGATAGAAATTTTATATTTTAATTTTTTAGATTATTGTTGAAAGACGACTGAAACAATAACTGAGGTTTCATCATTTGTACTGCTTTTTAAATATACTTTTGCAGATATAAGTCAATTACTTTGTTTGGTGTGTATGCATGTCAAATAATACTGTAATCTTTAGAATTTAATTTGAATTCTACTTTTCTTACTGTAGACACAAAAATAAATAAATAAATAAGTAAAATAAAATAAATAACTGTAAGAATAAATACATGTTACAAGGAAATAAATTCAACAGTAAAAATTAAAGATTGTATATTGTTTGATGGTGTGTTTCCTTCTGTTTGAAAATTTGTTATTGTCATCTGACTTTATACCTTGAGTGATACATTTCCCTGCCAAAATGTATTATATTGCTATATTTATAGGTAACTTATCATTCAATTATAAGGCATAATATAAATATATATTTTTATTTTTAGTTAAACTTTACGTGTAAGTATATTATTATCATTAAATTATGTTACCTAATAAGTTTAATTATTTTAATCTATTCTTGTTTATTCTAAGTTTATCTTTTCCAGCCAATCCTTTATAATTTGACGATATTGAATACCTTTTATAAACCATAAAAATAAAATTGCCAAAAGTTAAAATTTTACAAGTTTACACCCCACTTTCGAATGTGAAACCTTTGTAATGAATAGAGGCAAATAAGACAAAATTGTGATAGAATAAAAATTAGTTTAAAAAATATACTTTTAAAGACAGTAGTTTCAGATTGCAATTTATGTGAGGCTTTATTAGAATCTTATAATATCAAATAGTGATATCTTCCAACCACTTTTGTTCCTAATTCAGCAATTTATAAATGATGCAAAAGTTAACTAATAAAATACAATGGTGCACCAACCATCAGACGGTTTTAAAACTAATTTTTGCCATAATTTGATTTTGACTACTCATTCAAAATTCGTATAGATATAACACTTGAACTTGAACAGTAAATCTGATTCTAAGGGCATACACATTTCTTCAGTCCTTCAATGAATACAAGATTTCCCTTGTTTCATAGGAAGGAAGCAAAAGTAAAATGTGAAATTTGGTAAAATAACTAGTTGAGGTTTTAGAGAAAATTAAAACATTTCACCAACTCTTCCCTCTATGGTAACAACTCTTGTTGTCGGTTCAGATGGTAAGAGATTCAATAAATTCAAAAAAATCAGTGCCCTAATGTTAAATAAAAACTTAGCGATCATTATATAACCTAATGATGTCTAAGACAAGGATTCATTCATCCAGAGAACTGTGAAGAAAGGATTAAAATGTTCATAAACAATGGTAACATATAACCAATAATAAATCTCTTATATATTATAATTATTATTATTAATAATAATAACAAGTATATCTATTATTATTATTGATATTTCAAGATTGCTAGTACATATTGTTAATTAACAATGATTTATTGAATATAATATAATATTGTATTGTAGTGGCAACACTGGTTGGTTGTGAAGGAAGGTCATATATAAGGTGATACCACACTCTCATGTTGGTTTTTTTAAGTATTAATAAAGAATGTGTTATGTTCCATGTATTATATTTTTAATCATCCCCATAATCTTTAACACACATATTCAGCATTCAAATCGAAAAGACAAAATAATAAAGAGATAACTCTTGAAATGTAGTTTTTAAAATTTCATCTACAAACCATTACCAAAAAAGAAAAGTATGTTGTAGTTTAAGGAGACAGCTTAAACACTTGTAGATAAATGCTATAACTCAGGACTTAATTTTGAATCTGTAGTTTCATATCTAGCTTCTAATGAAGACCACACATTTCGATTTGGAGTTCTAAAGAGCCTTAGCATGGTTTTGTCAGATCTAAAAAAATAAATAGATAGAAAATAGAAAAATTAAAATTATTCTACTTTGTTCCTTAGGAATACTATATTTTAAAATAAAATATATGCCTTATCTGGCTTTAAGACTGATTAATAAGAATAATACTAATAATAAAATATATGCAGTGGACAAAAAAAGTATTTGCTTACCATGAATTTTTTTTATTTAGCAAGAATACATAACATAAAATAACTAAATAATTATTTTTTTCTAGTCTCAATATAAGAAGATTCAAGAATCTGTCGTAGATTATTTCATAACAACTACTGTAACTTTAAAAGTAACACAATTCAAAAACTTTTACGCAAAAAAAGTATTTGCACACCATGAAAATCACAATTAATTGTTTTTCTCACCATTATCAGTACTTTATGTATCCTCCTTTTACCTTTATAATCATTTCCAATCTTCTTGGCATGGATTTCACTATTTTATTTTGTAACATAATGCTGATGTTGTGCCGCTCCTTTATTATGCAGCTTTCTTGATGTTTTTTGCTTTTCACATTGTTTTTCCTTATTTTTTCATCCAAAATATGCCTCAAATTTTCTACTGGATTAATAGTTCTGCATACATTTTGGCTGTTATATGCCTTTCAATAAATTTTAAATTTTCCACATCTTCATAAGCCATACAGCTCCAGACCATAGTATTTCCTCCACCATATTTCATGTTGTATAGCAAACTCTTTGCCTCTAGCTTTGAATTTTTCCCCATCTAAATTGTAAGAAATGCTAGCCAGTTTAAATATTTAAAATTTACTTTCCTCTGCGGAGTAGAGCTATGGGGCTCTACCAAACCATCAAATTCTTCTCGTATCCAATCCTTACAATCCAAAATCCTTCGTAAAATCCTTAACGCTCCTTACTTTGTCACGAATAAGCTCATCCATAAAGACCTTAATATCCCATATGTTACTGAATTAGCCCGAACCAGATATCAATCATTCCATGAAAAACTCCATTTCCACTCTAATCCACTAGTTTCTATCCTATCATCCTCTTCGATTCCTGATAATCCCCCGAGGCATCTGAAAAGAAGATGGCCCCGAGACCTTAAAATAGTTTTTAGAGTGTTGCCAATGGGTGGCATCTCTTCATGTATTTCATGTCAGATTACTATATCCATCACATTTACTTGTTGTATATAATTATACAGTTGTAAATATCAATAAATATGTTTAAAAAAAAACAAAAAAAAAAAAACTTTCCTCTGAAATCTAACTTCTTTCCAAAACTCTAACGGTTTATCTCTGTACATTTGTGCTTACTGTAAACTCTTCTACCATTTGATTTCACTTATTAAAGGTTTCTATTGAGGATGCCTACCATTAATTCCTTCATTATGCAGAACATTCCTTATTTTTTGGGACATAACAGTAGTATCCAATGTTGTTATAACTCCTTTTACAACAACCTTTCCAGGGTTTGTTTACAACTCTTCCAATCAATTCTTTTTATTAAACATTTTCATGGTTTCCAAATTCACGGTAACTCTTGCTTAACTCATGTAACAAAATGATTTTTTTTTCGATATTTCATTTATCTTCAGCATATTTAGCAATTCAAACACAAAACTCAACTGTATTATAACTTAAATTTCTCTTTTAATTACATCAATCCGTTTTTTTTTTTTCTCCTGTTAATTCATCTATTGACAGTATAATATATGAGGATGCAAAAACTTGTTTTGAGTGAAATTTTGTTGATTGTGTGATATCAATATATTATGATTACTTTTAAAATAACTGCTATTATATTGTATATGAGTCTAAAAACTATAGAATAAAATAAATTAATTACATATCATTTTTAGTCAGCAGGTAGAAATGTAAACAATTTTTAATGCTGTGCAAATCATTTTTTGTCTACTGTATAATAAAAAGGAGAGAGGAAAGAAAAAACAATTTTATACACACACACACATACACACACACACACACATATATATATATATATATATATATATATATATATATATATAATAATATAAAAAGAGAAAGGAGGTACAGAAATGACATACACTGTAACTAAGATAAGACTGACTTTATTTTATTTTTATTTATTCATCTCTTTTCTGAGCCCCATGGGATTCGGGGTTGAGATATGGGAAAAGTAGGCGAGGAATCTAGGATCTCTTGTACTGCATTGGATGCATTTTAAGAGGGATGGGAGGATGGTTATTTTCGGAGTAGGGGGCAAAGGAGAATCTGTTCTAGTGATGGGGCTCACTAGTCTTTCTGAGTCAGTTTAAGTAAATTAAATTTACTCATTTTAGCTTGGGGGTCTGTACGTAGTCCTGCCAGCGCTGTCCTGTCGGAGTCAATGTGTTGAGCAGTCGGTTTGTAAGGATTTGATGTGCCTCCAGGAGATGAACTGTCACAGTCGGGAGTTCTAAGGTGCATGTAATTTGTCTGTCTTCGTCCTCTGTAGTGAAGTAAGCCTTACTATTTGTCGCAGTACTCCATTTTGAAACTGTTGGAGGTTCTTTGCTGTTGCCTCTGTTACGTTGGTTAGCATCGGTGTGCTGTAGAGGAGGCCCAGTCTAATAACTGATTTGTAGATTAATATTTTCAGGTGGAGTGATAGGTTCGGTGATGTTAAGAGGTTATTTAGTCAAAAGGATTTGGTCCTAACCAAGTAGATCTTCTTATAACTGTGATTAGATAGAGTGAGGTGCCCATCAAGGGTGATAATCAGGTACACTATCGTATTGACTGGTTGGTTTTCAATTCCGCTACCTTATAGGTCTTACTATTTTATCCTGTTGTAATCCTCTATTTATAGTTTACCATCTTGTTTATATGATAAAGATGGTATTAGGCTGATGACTCGCCTTGGTCCAATATTTATTCATGAGCAATAAATAAAGATGATTTAGGAGAACACTTGCAGGCGGGTGGCTAGGATAACAGCTTCCTATGCCAAAGGTCAAGGGCTCAAACCCCCAGATGGTCCTAGGATTTTTTAATGGGAGCAAAAAATCCTTAGTTATGCTGTCCTTCGGAAGGAAAGTTAAAAGGAGGTCCCGAGTCTGTGCAATGTCAGGTACTAGTTAAAGATCCCTATCCTAATAAAACCTGGATAGGCAAAATTTAGGACTCCCACTGTAGCATCGTCCAATTAGCCACAGTATCATAAAGTGACATTAAGTAAATAAACAAACAAGATGATTTATTTGAAATATAAACAGCCCAAATCTACTTAATAAATAAAAAGAAACAATGAATGATCTAACATGTGTTAAATTATTCAATATCTTTAACTATTAATTTGTTTTCCAATTAAAGTCATTACAATCCTGTAATAAGAAGTTGAAAATTTAAATGAAGGAGATATTTAAAAAAAAAAAATGCAGTATACTTACTCAGATAAATTTGGTGGAAGAGCAACAACCCATTTGGCATAGTGTGTATGCTGGCCAGCTAGGGTACAACTTTGGTGTGGTCTACCTGAAGAGCCTCCACTTCCCACATTCTCTGGTCTATCTTTCTTTTTACGACAAATGATGGTTTCCCAAAGTGCTTCCATGAGATCTTGATTGGAAGTTAAATAAATCCATGGATTTACACAACTATTCAAGCTACTTAGCAATGTCAAAATAGTAAAAGTTCCACCTAAAAGATTTTTAAAAAATATTTTTTTGTAATTGTCGGATTTAAACCTCCTCCGGGATTATTACATGTATCCATTGTGCACATAATATTTAACAATACTAATGCTACCCGGGTCAGGGTCCCTGTTTCCATACAGGAAAGGCGGGCATGCACGCTCCAGACGGCATTAGCCCCACCATTTACAGAATTTACTTCAGTGGGGCTCCCCCAGGGTTTCTCTCTTCCTCATCTGACAGCAGCCCTGAACGAAGAATCTACATCCCGGGCCAGACAGACTAGTCGCCCTGAACGGATCACCGTCCCGAGCCAGACACAGCAGCCGCTGTATCGAGAACAGGACCGACGGAGCGCGGACCGAAGACTTCCGGGAAGACGAGATTGAGGACGCCACCCGCCAATCATAAATATTAACAGGGACCTGACCCATTAATTATAAATATTGTTATCAATAAATACTTTAAACAAACGTATTTCTTTTTGTTAAGGCACAATAAAGGGCTTCCGGTGGTAAAACACTTACCGGGCCCCCAAATTGTACAGTAATAAAAAAATATATTCATCAAAAAACAAAATTCTTAAGAGAAAACTATTATTGTCAAAATGGTTGGTAAGCTCATAGGATAATAATTATACTGAATCTTAACAGATCACATTTTCACTTCAATATTGGAGCAACCTATTTTGGAAACTAAGATGTCCTGCAATTCAATTTTTCACAGAAGGCCTCATCATCCCATGGGCTTCACATGTAACTGTTAAATAAAAGAAAATAAATCAACTATTTTGACTTTTAATGATGGAGTTTTGTTGACCGTAGAGAAATTAGATGAGGAAAATGGTTGGGGGTGCGGTCATAAATTTATGACCGCACCCCCAACCATCTTCCTCATCTAATTTTGACTTTTATGTTCTCTGTTTGAGAATTGCTAATGTTTACGCTTAGTTATTAAGACTAAAACCTAATATTTATACTTGGTTACTAGGGCTAAAACTAAATATTTAACAATACTTAGTGAAACCAATATGGACATATGCTTCACAAATATTTTAGGGCAATAAGATAAGCTCCTTCGCAGGTAATTAACAAATTTATACAAAGAATTCCATATGGCAACTGCCAAAGAACATACTAGGACTGACTAAAAAGGATTTCACAGCAAGATTTAATGTTTCCCAAAACTTTTCTTTTAAAGGCTGTGATGGAACTAGCATTACTCAAGGAGTAATGCTGAACAAGGTCTATTGATTAATTCTTTACCTCATGCCTGGATACCCTCTTATAATTTTTATTTTTGTTTTATTATTATCACATTTATTAAAGTTATAGAGTATTAGGCAGTGGAATAAAAGAACCTTGTACTAGACAGCTTGTTTATTACTGCTATATATACAAACAACATGGCGCAGGGGACGCTACCAACTGGACTGTTTGTTGTTGGGCTGCTGTACACCTAGGTGGAAGTTCAGTGCCACAACTATCTTTACATATACAATCGATATTTAACACACCCCCTCAATTGAATGTTTTCAAATATATACATACACAAGTAAATATTCAATTGTATCTCACATACAAAACAAGTAAAAATATTATTCTACTACAAAATTCTACACCACAAAACAAGTAAAAATATTATTCTATTACAAAATTCTATACAACAAAACAAGTAAAATATTATACTATTACAAAATTATTTACAACAATTTTAGCACAATATATATAAATGACATTAATATATTAATTAATTAAAGCCTTCCGAAACATTTGAAACTTATCAAAGGCAAGTGGTTTTGTGAACAAATCTGCCACATTGCGGTCAGAATTGATGTGTTCCACAGATATTATTTCTTTGGAAATAAGATCTTTAACAAAATGGAATTTTATATCAATGTGTTTTGCTCGTTTAGAGTTTTCACAATTCTTTATAAAAGCTATAGCACTAGTGTTATCCACCAACAGTTTTCCACTTAATGTTTCACCATTGAACTCACTAATTATTCCACTTAAACTCACAATTTCCTGTGATGCCATTCCTGCTGCAATGTACTCCGCTTCCATCGTTGACAGAGCCACACATGCTTGCTTTCTTGAATCCATAAAGTGGCCTATTTAATCTCAGAGTTTTTGTAGAACAACTTACACCTTTAGGTGGTTTTATAAACACAGGATAGTCCAGTGAGCCATTGAGAAAGGCTGTTGGCACATCAACTTGTCTAATACTCCAATTGTTTTGGCACGCAAATGACAAGAGAGTTCTTACAGTATCCATTCGGCAAACTGGTGAGTAATTAAATACACAATCATCTTGAGTTTGTTCTTCAAACCCTCTTGCTACCAATCTGGCCTTTTTGATTCCATCTTCCTTCACTGTGAAAACCCATTTAGTTGTGATTGGGACACTTCCATTCGGTGATTCCTCTTCAGACCAAGTGTTCATCTTCTCATGAGCTTTTAATTCTTTAATAATGGCTTCCTGCCATTCCTCCTTTTTATTAGCATCCTCATAAGATGATGGAACTCCATCTGATCGGCTTACCATACAGTATGCATTATATAACTCATAATCATTTAGGAAATGAGGTTTTGACCGGTTTCTCTGAGGTCTAGAAGTTTCTTCTGGCTGCTCTGAAATATTAGTGTTATTCTCTTCACCATTTTTCCTTCCCTCTTCATAGCTTCCACCACTATTATGATAGACAATAGGTACATTTTTAACTTCTTTATAGGGCATTTGGCTCTCCTCGAATATCACATCTCTAGATCTAATAACTTTCTGCTCGTCTGGCAACCAAATCCTATACCCACCACCACAATAACCAACCATCACCCCCTCCTTGCTTCTGGGATCCAATTTGGAACCTTTAGAAAGAATGGTAGGCCATGCTCGGCAACCAAATATACGAAGTTTAGACAGATCATTTCTGCCATTCCATATTAATGAGGGAGTTTCACCTTTATTTAAGGCTGAAGTAGGTGACCTATTCAGTTCATACGCACAACATCGAGCTGCTTCCCCCACAAGAACTTGGGGATGCCGGAATCTGATACCTTAGTACGCATCATATCTAATAGTGTCCTATTCATTCTTTCACTCTTTCCGTTCATTTGAGGGCTATATGGCAAAGAATATTCTAATTTTATACCTTTATCTGAACAATATTTTTGAAAAAATTTAGACGTAAATTCTCCTCCATTATCTAAACGTAGCCTTTTCACTGGGACACCCTGCTGCCTTTCTAGTTCCGCTATATAATCCATCAGGTTTGTTTCAGCTTCGCTCTTCATATGGAGAAGTTTGACATGCACAAAATGAGTGAAGTCATCCAAAATCACCTGCATATACCTATGTCCTTCAACTGATTCAGGATTGAAAGGACCACATATATCAGAGTGAATTAATTCACCAACCTTTGATGTGCGTTTCCTATTATTTGAAAAGGGCAGTCTAGTAGCCTTACCTTCAATGCATGCCGAACACTTCTTGTCACTATAGGGTAATCCTAAACTTTTGAGTCCATGCCGATTCAAATGTCCTAGCCGTTTATGCCATAGATCTCCATCCGTAGCACTTGAAATGTTGCACTTGACTTGATTATCACTGGGTTCATCAAACGTAAATATGTACAATCCATTCACTCGTGGACAACTCAGCTTAAACTTTCTTCCACAGATTTTCATCTCCTTAGAATCTGTAATCACTTTTAAGCCTTTTGAGGTAACTGCACTCACTGATAATAAATTATGTTTTAATCCTGGAACTATCAAACCTTTAATGTTTACAATCCTACCTTGAGAGGTTACTCTTAGGGTACCTTCTTTTCTAGTAAACATCTTATCACCATTAGCTATATGTATGGCAACATCATGATTAAGATTAGAAACATTTGACAAAAGGGGTTCCAATTCTGCCTTAAAAAGATGGTTACTCGCACCTGAATCAACTAAGAACACATTGTTAGATGATAGTTTAACATTACCACAATTTAGGGCCACCATTACAACTTCTTCTTCTACACCTGCCGTATTTCCCTGGATTGTTCCTCTTCTTTTCCCACGAAAGCTTCTATTAAAAGATTTACTTCCACGGTTCTGCTTGTTTTTGGGACACTGAGCCTTGAAATGTCTTTTATCCCCACATATAAAGCAACCACTCTGTGCTTTAAATGATACTTCTGATGCGCAAGCTGATGACTTTGACTTTAACTTGGTATCTGTATCTAGAAGTCTGGCTCGCACAAAATCCATTTGGACTTCTAAATTAGTTTCTAGAGCTGTCACAACTGTGTTGAATTCATCAGGTAAAGACATCAAAAGGTGACATACCTTGTCTGACTCTCCTAGAACTGTGCCTTGTTCTTGAAGGTTTCGGATAATGGTATCAAATGCCAAAAAATGTTCTTCCATATTTCCTTGAAGAGAATATTTCAGGCCCATCAACTTTCTATACCAAGTCAATTTTGAAAAAGAGGTAGATCTGACAAAAACCTTCTTTAAAGCATTTATCATTTCCTTGGAACTTTGGCAATCCATGATTATTTCCAGATGTTTATCTGAAATGCCTTGGATAATGATGGACTTTGCCTTCGAGTCTTTAATGAGAAATTCCCTTTTCTCAGCGCTAGAGGTAGGAGGGTCTGCTTCCAACACATCTTTTACCTGTTCTCTTTCCAAAATAGATGACATTCTGAAAAACCAGCTGTTAAAACTTGTTCCGACGAGTACTGGAACTCCTGAAGTAGTAACTGACGCCATAGTACCGGTAAACAAAATTCACTAATAAAATAACATCACTTCGCGACTACGCGTTGACACTATACACAAATACTATGCTCTGCACAAAAATACTCTGGGCCCATAACCTATTAAAGTTATAGAGTATTAGGCAGTGGAATAAAAGAACCTTGTACTAGACAGCTTGTTTATTACTGCTATATATACAAACAACATGGCGCAGGGGACGCTACCAACTGGACTGTTTGTTGTTGGGCTGCTGTACACCTAGGTGGAAGTTCAGTGCCACAACTATCTTTACATATACAATCGATATTTAACAACATTAACTGGTCATCAATGTAATCAGACATTAAGCAATAATGAAAAAAAAAAAATGATATCAATATAAAAAAATTGTTTAACATATTTATGCATTCAAAGTAAAATACAAAAATAAAACAATTAAATTAATTATTCTTAAATGAATATCTCAGATGAATCATTCAATAAACACAAAGCATCATGCAATAAGATGGTAATAGAGTACCAGAAATTTAATAATATATAAACAATCTAAAGTTTTAAGTGAATGATGATTATAAGTTGCTCATTTTATCAATGAGTCAAATTTTAACTAGCTAGAGCCTTTGAACATTCTGTCATTCTAAGAGATAATGACCTTATAATTTCTCAATAAATTATTTTTTGTATAAAATGTATATTTTAATTTAAATAATGTTCAGTAATAAAACAGTTGGTGGTAACACTGGTCAGACAGAATCAATGCCACAAAAACTTCATTTTTCTTGGAAGTGAGTTCTTCAGAAGCACCCATTTTTATTGTCTCATTTAAAATAAACATAAAATAAGAGCATAATTACCAAGTGTTCATTAATCAGTACTGAAGCAAAAACTAAGTACTACATTTTGAGAAATGGACAAGTCATTAGCAATATAACAGGATTGAAAATATCTATAATGGGTAAATAAAAGATCAAGTAATTAATTATGTGACCATAATATTCACAATTTAATAAAAGAAACATGCTGCATTTTATTGCTAAAGGAAAATATAGAGCAAAATATTTATTTTTTGTAGAATAAATAAACATTGTAACTGACTATAATACCTGAAAGGAATGGAGATGATGTAGCATGTGGATCCCATGTAGCCCATAGTTGTGCACTGATAAATGGTAAAGAACAAGCTATATAAAGAGCAATCACAGCAACAGTTTGTTTAATTGTATTAATTTTTGCTCGAGATACTACTTTATGAGGAGCAGATGCTGACAATGGCCCTGTATTGTGCCATATTGTTAGGCATATACATGTATATGTATAAATAAGTGAGATAAGTGGAACCACAAAGACAGAAATGGAGTACCTGAAATTATTTCAAAATGTGTGTATTACATTTAAAGTTATCAATAAATATAAAATAAATTTATTAATTGTTTAATTATTATTTAAAAAAAATACTATTTCAAGTGTATATTTTTGTTCTAATCAACATTAAATTATTAAATAGAACATACAGGATGTATAGCAAAAGAACTAGGATACAACATATCACAGAATACTTTTTTTGACAGGGGAAAATACAAAAAACAAATTTAGTATACTCACCATGTGACATATACTCGTTCACCATATGGCTCACTAAAGACTGCCCAACAATCAAATACTCCAGGTGCTACTTCTTGGTATGAAAATATGGTAAGCTGAAAAAATATAAATTTTATTTAATAGTGATGTTTGTATGATTCTACTGTCAAAAAAAAAAAAAAAAAACCTGTACCACTACAACCCATGAAGTTTCTTGGGCTCAGTACATATAGAGATTCGTACTGTTTCTAGGCCAACGGCCGTGCAATGAGGTGATTAGCCTTAATCACGCTCAGCCGCCAGGTTTTCCCCCAATTATTTTGGGTACCCACTTTATAGAGGCTGGGTCTGCCCCAGGAGGGTCTCCTACCCTAGGTTCGCCCCCCGACTGAATTAACAGAATCAATAATATTCTGCCACAGCCGGGATTCGAACCCAGGACCCAGAGCACAGTAGACTAGCGCTCTATCCACTAGACCACGCTGCTTCCCTCTACTGTCAAAAGGAAGTATTTTTAAAATAAAAAAAAAAAAAAAAATGATATTTCCCAGCATCAACTGATCTAAAAGAGGAATTATAACAGAGTTTTAGACTAAATAGGGGAAAACTACAAGTAACAATAGTTTATTGAATTATAATAATTTATTTTTTAAATTAATAAAAAAAAAGTATAGTAATGCATTATCAGAATCCAACTTACTTGTGGAGTGCAAAAGGTTATTGAAAGCGCCCATGCACCCATTATCATTCCCCTGGCTCTTTTGGAACTCCATGAACAATAAGTGAGAGGGTGACAAATTGCTTGATACCTGTCTAATGCAGTCACTGTCAAGACATAAGAGCTTAAATAGGGACCCAATGTTTGTCCGAATTTCACAGATTTGCAAAGAAATTCTCCTCCTTTGAAGCGAAACGTTACCTATTAGAACATTAAAATATTAAAACAGAAATGCTGTCTATTAGCTAAATGATTGGAGCTTGTGAAGCAATATTGTAAGAATGTATTACATACAGAAATACTCATACTATAAATATTAATTTACTTATATAAACACCTTGAGCATGAGCCCTGATCACATCTTCTCCTAGCATAAGCTTTGTACATCATGACCTATGGCCCAAGGTCAAAAATGGTCTTATGTCAGAAGAAATTAGAGACAAGCTGAATTTTTGTCAGTTGATAGAACTCATTATGAAGAATATTCTCCCAAAAGTCCACACCTTTCCCCCTTGTGCTCCCCATACCCCCCTCCCCTTGTGCTCCCCCATATCATGTCATATGCAGTTCTCCAGAGATTGCCAGGATAAGGTTTTACCATTTTGGCAGCGACCGTATTATAGATCCTAAGTTGTGTGAACTGATCAACACCTACAGTTTAGTCAGATTCACCACGGCAATAGGCCTGTGTTAACAGATGGATGGACGGCGCACAATAAGCCTAATAAGAGGCTGCAGTGCATAGGATAAGCTGAAAAAAAAAAAAAAAAAAAAAAAAAAAAGGAAGAGGCAAAATCTGCATTGAACCAACATTTTTAAAATACTTTTTTTTAATATAGGTGGAATAGTCAGGAATCAGTCATTTTTTGAAAAGTTTTTAATTTTGCCAACGTTTCGGCCCAAGCATGTGAGCCATCAGGGTATTACTGAGCCATGTCCAAGCATAAACTCCTTTTTTTTTTTTTTTTTTAATAGTTTTTTTGTAAAATATTACTATACTGATAACAATTATAACACCATTTTAAACAATATTTTATCAGTTCTGAAGGAAAGAAACTGAAATAAGCACAAATTAACAGCGAGCAATTCCACAACATCCGAAAACACTTCAAATCTAGCTTGGTATCGAGCTCTCACTAATACTTGTCTGTAAGTTCTCAGCCACAAAAATATAAAGTTAGGAACGTTACATGAAAGGGTAGGTTGAATTTTTTTTCGGTTATTACTTCAAATAAAAATTATATTTCAAGAAATCCACAGAGAATATGAATTTCGATTAGAAAATTTTGCATGTTTTAGGAAATTGACCACAACAGTAATTTGGAAAATCCTTCACCCTTTCTCTGAACTATTCCTAGCATCTTTGTTTCAGTGTTTTTTCAAAGTTTGTAGAATACACACATGTCTAAGTAAGATTTTGTCTCAAATCGTAAGTAAATTCTTGATAATTTTTTTTATATGTATTTATAATGTTATCAAAAATGTATTTTATAATCTATTTAATTAATAATATATCTATTAATTAATATATCTATTTGTTAAGAATTGGGAAAATACTAATTAATTACTAATTAGATGAATAATTAAGGGATTCGTAATAACGAACGGGTTGAGGCTGCGAGCAATTGTGTTGTCGCCCCTCTCCCCACCACTATTAATTAATATATCTATTTAACTACTGTATATCTATTCATTGTTCAATGCATTCTTAAATTTATTCAAAAATGTTTTCTGTCTCTCTAACAATAATATCATCTTTTGATTATTGTATACAAATTTTAATATTCTGTTTTTTGTTTCTTTCCACTGTTAGGGCATGGATATGAGAACAACAAATTCTCAAAACGAAGCCTATAAAAAAATTGCTTCTTTATTGACTGAACCTTAAGACCTGTAGATAACTTAAATTATCAACAGTCTAGAACTAATTAACAATATATATATATATATAGTTTATAGGACTATTGTACAAACATACCTCCCATGCTAACTGAGGAAGTATATTAAGCCATGCTGTACACATATCAGCTACACAAAGATGAAGCATGAAAAAATTCATCCTTGGTACTTTAGTACGAGTAGCAGATTGACGCCTTGCAAAAAGTGCAGCAAGTACAGCTCCATTACCAACCACAGTCATCACAAACATAACTGCTAAAGTTGCCATTTCTATCTTGGCCAGATCTTCATCTCTTTCATGGACTGCTGAACAGTTGATAGAGTCTGTAAAGAGCAATTTAATTATTTGAGAATAGAATATATTACTAAAACAGCCAAATATTTATTGACTCTAAGAATATGAGAAAGAATTTATTCTAAAATGCCATAACTAGTTTTCTTTAATTTATGGATTAATTTGTTTATTTCCAGTTGTTTGTGAAAACCACAAAAACATATGTCTGGTTAGTCCACTCACACAGCTTTCCTTATCTCTTTAGCTGCTTAGTTCAACACAATAATTGTTTGTGATCTGGAATGTTCCAACAGATGTATAACTTTCGAGATTAACTATACAATTAAACAATACTTTGAAACACTTAGAACATTTTAAAAGGTGAACAGATTACAATAACATCTTTATTGTAAGGAAAACAAAAATAGAACATGGATAAAAAATGTAATACACTGTTTCAGATAATTTTAGTCGGATTTCAATGATTTTTTTTTTTTTTTTTAATTTTTAGATTAATAATAATTTGACTAAGAATACACCTTTTTTCATAAGATTTTTTCTTTTTTTATCTTAATATTTTTTTGGGGCAGATGCACTATTTATGAATACTTAAATGGCTTTAAGTAAAAGACTTTGGGCAAGGTTCATCAAAATCATTAGAGACCTACATTCTATAAAAATCAAGGGAGGCAAATTTGGTTCATATGTATCACCCAACAACGCTGCCCTCACACACAAAAAAGAATTATCGGTCCAACCTTTCAAGAAATTATTATTTTAAGATGAAGAGGGGAGAATAAGGGAGAAAAGAAATTGGAAATCAAACAGGTCAAGTCAGATCTAGAGAGAAGGGCAGAATAGAAGATCCCGCTGCAGAAGTCCGGGCTGAGATATTCAGTTAAGTGTCCTAATGTCTTACCTCTTGTTAGTGTACTTTCTATCTGTAAATTATAGGACGAGTAATAGCAATTCTGAGTCCCTCAGGATTCACAATGAAATAAATATGATTTAATTATAGTTACGTCAACAGTTTTATGAAAATAAATTGTTAATGAACATTTTTAAATATAATTATGTATGCAAGAATTTATTAATTATTTTGCTTGTTCACCTGGATACCCCTCTTGTTCACCTTCCAACTGGTATCAATAGTGAATTTGAAAACATAATAGGTTTAGAAAGGAATTCCAGTGTACAAAATAGTACATATCAAATAAATAATCTATCAGTTCCCTTCAGGGGCTCATAAAACCACATAGTAACAGATAATACAATATAAATAGATAAAATATGAGCAGAAGCAGAACTACGTAAAATATTTGGTCCAAAATAGGAATGAGGCCAAGGGGTAATTAGGAAGGTTACACAATGAGGAATCACAGAGCTGGTACCTTGTCAATATAAACGTATATAGGTAGGCATCCGAGAGGAAGGCCGAGGAGTCGGTCGGTGGTCGGATTTGTGTTAAGTCTGATCTCGGGGGTTAAGCTTGGACGGTGATCATAGAACGAATCTGTGTGGGCAGGATATGGTGGTATTATTATTGTAATTTTGAATTACTCCTATTTAATAAAATTAGTAGACCAAAAAAATAGTTATATATTGGTTAAAATGTTGACGCATAATATTATTATAACGATTCTTGGCTTCATTGTTACTTTAAGATTGAATGAATTTTGATTTATTTATTGTATGTATATATTTTGTCTTTCACTTAACGTAAAATGAACATAGTTCTGAACACATTTTCTTGACAATTTTATAGAAAACTGTTTAATACTTCTTTTTAATTATGCTATGGTAATGATAACTGTGTGGGGTGTGGTAAAATTTGTCACCACAAAATAGAGGTGGAAAGCTGAAATTGAGATAGTTGTATAGCCTGGCAGAATCTCATAATTGGAACTCCATATTAATACTGAACACGTTTCCAGCCAACAAGATCACCACAATTGCTCCAGATTCAGGAATATTAATTCCAGGAATCTAAAATAGATTTATTTTTCTCAGTAAATTGAGCTCATCAATAGTCTTCTCCACAATTGAACGAGTAGGATCGCTAGGAGATTGTATATTACATAGTGTTTGCTTTTTCATTCAAAAATAGCCTAGAGTTAGTAGGACCATCAGGACAGAACTATTCCTTTTATTTTTCACTTTAGTTTTTAATATATTTAAAAAAAAAAAATGATAAAATATATACCATTTGGACACAAAACTCTTGATGGTACAGTTGATGTGATGTTATCTTTATCAGCATAATCAGGATAAGAAGAATCACCCGTTGATGAGAAAGCAACCATTCGGGACTCTGAAACAGATATTAAAAATATCAGTATACTTGAATTTTAATGTTTATTGAATTAATATGGAAATATTTAAGAAAGAAATATATAGGAGTTTTAATAAAGTGCTCAAAGCCAGATAATACAACCACCTTTGACCAGAATACCAGTAAGAGACGTGTGACTGTCAAGAGAGGCCATACATAAAGCTTATAAACCTATTCAGTAATCTTTTTAGCCTCCTCTCCTATGTATCTACAAAATCTTCCTATATTTTAATAAAAAATCCAGCTTAAGTACTTAGAACAAGCTCCTACTCCATAAAAAAATCATACGTGCTCAGATCTGTTATGTTTCTCCTGTCTCAATATTTATAGAACTAATTCCAGACAAATTGAAACAATACAAAACCCATGTATGCGAATTATAAATAACTACCTACGTTATACTGAAATTCCAACAATATTCTACCAACTAAATCTTCCCACATCAATACGGTTTATTTATACAGACAAAAAAAAAACTATTTTGACAAAACCACAAATTCCAAAAACCCACTAAAACGAAATTGGTAATTACAATAAAACATCCCTTAGATGGTATACTCATAAAAGAAAAAACATATACTATTAAATTAATATTATATTTTATCCTGTGTATTTTTTTTCCCTGCTCCTTTTCCTACTGTATCAAACAAAATATTGTATTATCCTTAGTTATTTTGATTTAAAACTCTATTACCATGAAAAAAAGAACAACCGAAACCATAACAAAATCAAAAGCATTTGTATTTAGTGTACATTGTATTGTATATAAATAAATATTATTCTATTCTTCATACTTACAATTAATAACACAATTATAAACATTTAAGTGGTAATTAGTGACATATGGAGTTCACAACTTTATTTGTGATAAAGATTTGAAAAAAAAAAAAAAGCGATAACCATTTGGGCTTTTAAATTATTTATTTTAAAATATGAACTATTTTCAAAAACATTAATATAAATGAGATATTTTTTTTAATTTGTTTAATTATTTCTATTTTGTTTTTTATTATGTAAACAAGTACTTAAACACACACAAATAAAGAAATTAAGTTGTAGTTTTCATTTTAAGGACAAAAAAATGCTAATGGTTATTATCGCTGTCAAATTTGTATAAAATGAATTACTTTATAATTTTTTGAAAATGAAAAGTTTTTCTGTGGAATTCGTAAAAAAATAATTATTTATAGGTTAAAGATTGTAATTGGAAAATGGTGCATTGTTTTGTAATTTATTATTTTGACTCGTTATTAAATTAGTTATTGTAAGTTTTAAAGAAGATATATTTAAAAAAGATTTAAAGAGAAGCATTACCTTAATCCACTAATGTAGTAAAGGGTGACAAGGCTAGTACACTCTAAGGTGATGTTTTTAAATAAATTACAATATATATATATATATATATATATATATATATATATATATATATATATATATATATATATATATATATATATATATATATATATATCTGCGCGTGAGTATGTGTGAATTAAAGAGATTATGGTATGTAGATCCTTGAAAATGGCCTAGGCCGAAACACTGGTAAAAATAAATGTTATATAATCAAAATTAATAATAAATCTATAACATTTAACATAAAAAGTTGCCAAAGGTAGATGGAAAAAAATCTTATAAACTAAACTGATTATTGCAAATGGTAATTTCCAGTGGTATATTGTATAGTATAAATCTAAACTTCCAAAAAAATCAATATAAATTTATTGTCATATTTAAAACTATATTTTAAACTTTTACAATATATTTTAAGTAAAGATGTTTATAAATAAGTAAAGAGGTAAGTAAAAGTTGTGTGATAGATTTAAAGCGCTTGATTAATAGCTCAAGAACATAAATCATTATAAGAGCACCATTGGTTTATTAGCTTCTAAAAATTTTTAATATATACATTAATAATATTTTTTGACATAGAATTAATAAAATGTTATAAAACATAATTATTCAATAATAAATACGAAACAAAGACATAAGTGCATGTAGTATTAGTATGTAGCTCAAAAACACACACTTCATACCAATTCAATTTTTATAAATTAAATAAATAATCTCTATTAAATATAAAACATGGATCTATAATTGTGTTGGCACTTTCATTTCTGTCCCTTTTCAATTCTTCCCTTCCTTATCAACGGAGAGAATTTTAAAATTTCATATAAAGAGTGGGATAGTGAATTCTACTTGCACTGTAAAAATGTCTGTAATTTGATTTAAATAAAGAGGTTATTAAATAAATAAAATAAAATAAAAAAGATCGTTTGAGTCCAAATTATCAAGTCTTGAAAAATGGCATGTATGTGTGTCTGAGTATTTGAACAGCCTATCACAATAACCTTCGTGACTGAAATCACGTACTAAAGTTAGATATGTGTCTGACATGTTACTGAAACTTTTTCGCCAAAAGTGGCATTTTTTATGATTAATTTTACAGTTTCTCAAAAAAATCCGCGTCCGCATTAAACATTGATAGGCTAAATTTAGGACTTCAACTGTAGCATCGTCCGATTAGCCACAGTATCATAAAAGTAACTTTAAATAAATAAACAAACAAACCAAAGGAGGTAAAAGTAACATTCGTGTTTAGCTCAATATCGAATATTATCGCAAAACTCATATTTTGTGTTTTAAAAAGGTATGTACTGGGAAACGAATCGATTTCATCATAAAGAACAGCCAACCCTAGGGAACACTTCACATAAAAATAATACACATTTTTAAAATATTCTTAAAAAATGCTGTGACGATCTTTATCAAACACGTCGTAACAAATATAATTCAATCTTGTTTCTCTTGAGATACGTTTAAAAAAGCCTGATGGGACTTTAAATGCCGAATTTTCAAAAGCATGTTAGAAATATTCCAGCGTCTTAAAAAGTTCTCACTTTTTAAGGCCTGAAGTATCACTTGTAGTTTAGATGCTTGAATATTAAAATTAATTCCGACGGTCATTAGATCGATGCTTTTAAAGGCGGATAATGGTCCTTAATGACCTATGAATAGCATTACGATTAATGTCAATTAATGTCTCCTTTGTCAATACCTCATTTGTAAAACAATTCATTCAGTGTCAATCTATTTCCGAGGAGTCCGTATCGTATTCCTTAGTATTTTTGACATTCTTTTTACGTTAACTTACCTGTACATGAAATATATAGTAAGGGAAAGTATTGCGGTCGTGACAATTTTCGATTTACAGTTTTCAACGGAAATACACGTTTTAGGGACCCCTGAGTCTAAAGGACCAAGTCCCACAAAAAGGTGTCTGGTAAGTGCGCAAAAACTAAAAGCCGCACGAAACTAAAATTTCATATTTCAAACAACTATACTCCCGAGATGTTACAGCAATCTTTACGTCAAAATCAGCGCACCAGAAGAGCCACTTTATATCATGCATTTTGCACCTTTTTACGATTTTCTCAAAAACAGCTTTAACGATTTTGATTAAACTCATTACATGGATGTAAAATTTAATGGGCTTTAATATGATGTAGTTTCATTCTGAATGAAATAGTCTTACAGGGCTTAAAAGCCGATATTTTATTCCTCTAAAGTGCCTTTAATTTTGTAGATTTAAAAAAAAAATAGGTACATCATCATTGAATAATAACGGCTAAATATGCAAGTTGAGCGAATTTGACAAAAAACTAAAGGAGGAAAGTGCAAACATGTTTTTTTGTGCATTTTTTTGTTTTTGAACACAAGAATAGTAATATAGATGTATAATATACCGTTGGATAGCTAAAGATTTGAGAAAAAAATATTATCCAATACACGGAATTGTAAAGGTTAATGGAGAGTAATGAAAATCAGATAAAACTAACTGATTGTTGTAGATAAAAATATAACAGATTATTTAATAAAACACGTGTTTCTATTGAAATCCAATCTAATTAATCCTTTAACGATTTATTCTTATCTCAAAAGGAATTTAAAAATTCTTAAATTAATTTTAACAACGGAGGTAAGTGAAAGTCGTGTTTCGCGCTCACCAGATTGTTCATATATTGAGTTTAAAACTATGTTTCAAAAATTTCTTAGCCTCATAAATTTAGTTTGCACCGTGATGTACAATTTTCTTAGGAGCTAAATCACAACACACAAGCGTTTGACCGAGTCTGGCACCCAGGACTCCTTTATAAACTCCGTCAATTCCTTCCCGCTACATACTTCCTGATAATCCGTTCCTACCTTACTGATAGAACGTTAAAAGTAAATCATAATCTTTCCTATTCTTCCACATTTTCTCAGTCTGCAGGTGTACCTCAGGGTAGTTTCCTAGGTCCCATCCTTTATACGGTATATACAGCTGATATTCCACTCCATCCTAGCACTGTCCTCACAACTTACGCGGATGACACTTGTGTGTTATCCGTCCATAATGATCCAACCGCTGCATCCCAAACCCTTCAGTCCCACATCACAGCCATTGAGAAATGGTGTCAGAACTGGAGGATTAAAATAAATCCTAATAAATCCCACCAAATTACCTTTACCCTTCGTCGCAAACCGATGACCTTCTGCCCCACTGTATCCTTTAATAATACCCCACTCATACCTGTTGAACAAATCGGATACCTAGGACTCCATCTTGATAAACGTCTTACACGGAATCCTCACACGAGACTAAAACGACAAGAGACTGCCCGTAGATACCGATTACTACAACACTTACTCGACAAACGTTCAAAACTTCCAATTCATTACAAAAAGCTCATTTATGTTACCGTCATCAGACCCATCTGGACATATGGAGTCGAGCTTTGGGGCTCTACGAAGCCATCTAATTCCTCCCGTATCCAATCCTTACAATCCAAAATCCTTCGCAAAATCCTAAATGCTCCTTATTTCGTCACAAATAAAATAATCCATAACGACCTTAATATCCCATTTGTTACAGACCTTTCTCGTACCGGATATACCACTTTCAATTCCAAACTCCCAGCCCATATAAACCCTCTTGTCCGCAACCTATCAACCTCACATATTCCTGACAACCCTCCTAGGCGATTGAAAAGAAGATGGCCTCGGGATCTACTTACTTAAATAAACATCGAAGTTCTACCGCTGGGTAGTTTCTTCACAAGCCTTTCACGCCCTTTATTCTAATTCAACAGTTTTACTTATTGTATTTATGTTAATACAGTTGTAAAATTCAATAATATAAAAAATAAAAAAAAATCACAACACACTCACACGCACGCAAAAATGTACTTCTACCCATGAAGTTGATTAGATGAATTTATTACTATTATACTTTTTATTACCTTATTTTAATTTATTTTATTAAATTAAGTGATATTATAATTAAAAACTTTTCTAAAGAGAATCTAACTTCAAAACTTAGTCTTAAGAAAAGTTTGCCTTACGATTATTAGCTATTCCGTACACCTTATCGTGGTTGGTATGATGTATGATGAAAGGTGCCGAACGTCAGAGAATTAATAATATACCTTACAAGCTCCTAACATACCTCGTTATATCAACTCGATATTGTTTCCTTGATATTAGTGTTTGTAACAGAATCTCAAATAAGTTTTCCTTCCTGTTACCTAATAATAGGGGTACTCACTACGTTTGCTATAGCATGCTATTTGTGTTATTTTGCTAAACCCGTCGAGTTTCTACAGTTATTTCCAGTATAAAATTTATGGGCTTAGCACAATAGCACAAATAGCATATTACAGCAAACGTAGTGAGTACCCCTAATATATTAATGATTTTTTTTACACTCTCTCTCTAACCTATATATTGAATAGCGAAAGTATTTTTGCATCTGGATTGCTACAGTATTGAACAACCGAAATTCCAAATTATATAATCAATTTTCCTTCTTTTTTTTTTTTTTTTTTTTTTTCGAAAATACAATCAATATCATTGTATCGATATATAATTAAAGGATGATTAATATCAGCTAGTTATTATCCACATTGCAATAGTCTCTTTAGACCTAAATAACAAATTTTTAAGTCTCTTTTTTAATATGGAAAATTGGAAAAAGGTATACCTTTATTAAATCTATTCTTTGAAATATTTTTTTTTTTTTTTTATTTATTTATTTAAAGAAATTTACAACTGTATTAAATAAATACAACAAGTAAATAGGCTTTATATATGATTAGTACACATGGTAGTCCTGAGAAGAAACTACCCATTGGTAGCACTCCAATGTCTTATGTTAGAAGGTCTCTTGGCCATCTTCTTTTAAGGCGCCTCGGTGGGTTGTCGGGAATAGATATGGAGGAGAGGTCACGGATAAGCGGGTTTGAGAGGGGAGGGAGTTTGGAATGAAAAGAGGTATATCTGTAACGGGCCAAGTCTTCAAATAATGGGATATTTAGGTCTTTACGAATGATTTTATAAGTAACAAAGTAAGGAGCATTGAGGATTTTACGAAGGATTTTGGACTGCAAGGATTGGATGCGAGAGGAATTCGATGGTTTAGTAGACCCCCATAGCTCAATGCCATAGGTCTAAATAGGCCTGATAATTGTGATATAAATGAGTTTTTTGTAGTAAGTAGGAAGTTTTGAGCGTTTGTCAAGTAAGTGTTGTAGTAATCTGTATCTACGAGCAGTTTCCTGTCGTTTCAGTCTAGTATGAGGATTCCATGTTAGGCGTTTGTCGAGGTGGAGTCCTAAGTACCGAATCTGTTCAACAGGAGTAAGTAGGATATTGTTAAAGGATACGGTGGGGCAGGAATTCATAGGCTTACAACGTAGAGTGAAGGTGATTTGATGGGATTTATTAGGATTTATTTTGATTCTCCAGTTTTGACACCATTCTTCAATGGCTGATATTGAAATATTTAAGTTTCTTATTGTTATCGGTAATAAAAATAGATAACTACAAACGAAATTTGAAAATTAATTAAAAGATAAACATTTTCCCAGATTGAAAACAAACTACTGCAAACGAGCCAGAGAGATTTAGATTTTAGGAAAATATTATGTAAGGCGTAAATTCGTACAAGGTAATTTACAGAGAGGAAAAAAGGATTGTCGTACAAACTATAAAGAGTCTTGGGCTCAGTACATATAGGGATTCGTACTGTTTCTAGGCCAACGGTCATGCAAGGAGATTAGATGATTAGGCCTTGATCACGCTCGGTTTTCCCCCAGTTTGGGTACCCCCTTTAAAGAGACTGGGTCAACCCCCCGCTGAATTAACAGAATAAATAATATTCTGTCATAGCCGGGATTCGATCCCAGGACCCGGAGAACAGTAGACTAGTGCTCTATCCACTAGCCCACGCCGCTCCCTCTTTATATATATATATATATATATATATATATATATATATATATATATATATATATATATATATTTCAAGGATTAAACGTCTAGGCACCGCACTACCTAGCGTAAACATCTTAAAAGCGAGATTTATATACATATAAATTCATTTATTTTTTTCTTACGTACTCTCTGAAATTAACAAAATGGTACAGTGCACGCTATGTGATAATGCAATTACTCGAGACGACAAGGGTAATGTGGGTTGTAGCAAATGCCGTGTAATTTATCACGGTAGATGCTGTAATCTAGCGGAAAAAGAAATTGAAAATATAAAATTGCAAAAAAAAATATGGCTATGTAAAAAATGCGACCAAGGAAAAAAAACCGGTCAAGCCAGAGAAGATAAATCATCTAGCCCGCCCCGGAGTCCACTTAAGAACACGGAACCTTCGGCAGCAGACATACTTGCTGCCGTGAACCAACTCAAGACAGATGTAAATGAAGATATTAAAAGCATCAAACAGTCGCTAGAAAAATATGGTGAACTGAGCTTCGAGCTCAATGACCGTCTTTCTAAAATAGAAAGGCATCTTGAGGGCCAGGCCAAGCATTTAGAGGATGTCACGGTGGAAAACAAAATTCTAAAATCCCGCGTAACCGATTTAGAAGTTCGCCTTAATAAGGCCGAGCAGGGGCTACTCTGCAGGTCTGTAGAAATACGCGGGATCCCAGTGCGCCCAGGGGAAACACCAGCAGCCCTTGTGACAAGCGTAGCGGCGGGCTTGGGAATCAAGGTTAGTTCTGAAGACTTAGACATCGTAGAGCGACGCAGACCAAAAAAAGATGACCAGAGACCACCTTCTATTATTGCTCGGTTCGTAAGGCAGTCGATGCGTGATGAGTTAGTGAGGTGTAGAAAAGTGAAAAGAGACTTCTCGACACGGGATATTGGGTGGCAAGAGAACGACTCCCACCGTATCTATCTCAGTGAGGAGATGTCTATAATGAATAGACACCTATACTGGCTCGCCAGGCAGAAGAGATTAGAGAAAAAAATCAAATACGTTTGGTTTACTGCCGGTAGAGTGCGCTGCCGAAAAGAAGATGGTCACCCTGTAATTTTCATCGATAAACCCCAGGACCTGGACGTCTTCGGCTGACTCCTGGGCATCCGTCTGCTTACTGGATGCGAGCTGGAAATGGTCTCGGCTTCTAATATTCTTCTTTTTTTTGTCAGACTAACTTACTTAATCGTTTTCTTTTCTCTAATTTTGTTTTTTTTTATTTCAAAAGAATATTTTTTTATTTGTCGGCAAAGGCTCTTTTGTACATTTTTATCTTTATTAACTATTTCATGTTCACTTTCACTTATCTCTCTATTGTGTCTCTAGCGTCTTCTCATACTCTGTTTGCTATTCCACCTCCTTTCCTATATGTCTAATGTCCTGACCTCCTGCCATGTTAATGCCCAGTCCCTTCCCGCCCACTTCGACGAATTCCTTCACTATTTCACCCACAATTTCTATCACATTATCGCAGTCTCTGAAACATGGCTGAAGCCCTATATTCCTTCCTCTTCCGTTTCCCTCCCTGACTATTCCTTTATCCGCCATGACCGGATTGGCCGGACCGGCGGTGGTGTAGCACTTTATGTCCACAGCAGCCTGATATCTCGTGTCCTGGATCTGTCATCCCAATCTGATTCTTCCCATATTGAATTCCTTTTCGTTGAAATCTCCTCTAACACACAACCTCTCCTTTATGCAGTAGTATATCGCCCTCCTTTGGTCCCATTTGACCCTTCCTTTGAATCAATCCTTTACAGAAATGTCCCTCTATTCAATAATATCATAATTTGTGGTGATTTTAACACCAACTTCCTTTCCGACTCCAACGATAAACACTACCTGGATAACCTCTTCTTCTCTCTCAACCTATTCATCGTTCCATATGCTCCTACTCACCACACTCATCATTCCGACACTTGGTTGGACCTCCATATTATCGATTCAACTCACAACCTTCTTTCCGCTTCTCAAGTACCTGTTCCATTTCTATCATCTCACGATCTCATCCACATATCATATAATTTCCAAACTTCAGCATTTATTCCTAAAACCTTAACTTTCCGAAACCTCGATTGCCTTACCCGAGAAATTATTGCACCCAATATTGAAGCTCTAAATTGGGATTCGATTTACACCTGTTCTTCCATCGATTCAATGGTTCACATTCTCACCTCCAATCTCCTAAGTATCCTCGACATCCATGCTCCACTCAAAACCTGCACCTTCCGTCACCGCCCTGCTCCTTGGATGAGTCCAGAAATAAAAGACTTACAAAAGAAGCGTGAGGCAGCCCGTAGACGCTTTAGACGTACAAGACTGACTGAGGACTATCAAGCGTACAGGACACTCCGCAATCTGACTTAGGCGACAATCAGACAAGCAAAAACAAAATACTTTCACGCAGCCTTCTCCGCTACTCCCGATTCCAAGTCAAAATGGCAACTCCTCCGCAAACTCTCTCTCTGCAAATCCTCTTCCTCACTAATCTTTCAGGTCTCAGCCGATGAATTAAATTCTTACTTTTCAAATACCTCCTCTAATAATTCTTCACCAACTTTTTCAAACTTCTCTTCAATTCCATCATTCAACCCCGATAATTTTTATTTTTCTGACATTTCACCAACTGACCTTATCTCCGCTGTACTGAAATCTCATACCAACTCCATTGGATTTGATGCAATTCCCGTAAAACTGTTAAAATTATGCCTTCCTGAAATCCTACCAGTTCTGCTATTTATTTATAACTTTTCCCTCCAAAATTCCGTATTTCCCACTAATTGGAAAAAAGCAATAGTCCATCCTATCAGTAAATGTTCCAACCCTACATCCCCTAAAGACTATCGCCCTATTTCCATCCTCTCGAACCTCTCCAAACCTTTAGAAAGAATAGTTCAGAAACAATTATCAAATTTCCTTGAAAATTCTAAACTTCTTGATCCTTTCCAATCTGGCTTCCGACCTGGCTTTTCCACACAATCCGCTCTCCTCAAAATCACCAACGACATACACACTGCTATGGACGAAACGAAACTGACCGTGCTAATACTGCTGGACTTCTCAAAAGCATTTGACTCCCTGGATCACTCCATCCTTTTCTCTAAACTAAAGTCTCTATCTTTTTCAAACAGCACTATCATGTGGTTTCAATCATTTCTTTCTGACAGAACTCTAGCTGTCACTATTCCTAATCATCCTCTATCTTCCTTTCGAGCCCTTTCGGCAGGTGTGGCCCAAGGCTCAAGCATCTCTCCCCTTCTTTTTAATTGTTATATCAATGACCTTCCCAACTCTATCCATCACTGTTCCCACCACCTATATGCTGACGATTTCCAGATCTATTTATCCTTCTCTCCCTCCAATTCACTAGTAGCATTTGCCAATATTCAGGAAGACCTTGATGGAATCTGTGCCTGGGCAAACCTAAATAAACTAATGCTAAATCCTACAAAAACTCAGGCCATTCTAATTGGTTCCAATTCCCTCCTCAGATCCTATACCACATTTCCGAGTCTCACCTTAAATGAACATCCAATCACCTTCACTTCCTCTGTCAAAAACCTGGGTATTACCATTGACCAAACTCTTTCCTGGAAACCCCATATTGCCCAAATTTCCCGAAGAACAATAAGTACCGTCAAATATTTCCATCGCTCCAGCCATCTTCTTCCACTATCCACCCGTATTCTCCTTGTATCCGCACTTATTTTCCCCCACTTTGACTATTGCTGCTTAGTATATGGTGGCCTCTCGACTGTGCTTGAGGACAGGCTTAAACGAATCATGAACATATTTTTAAGATTTGTCCTCAGTACTCCGAAGAGGTCTCATGTGACCCATTTTTACGGTGAGTTAAAGTGGCTCCTCCCCCCAATCCGCAGACAATATTTCCTAGGATCATACCTTTACCAAATCATTAACTCTCAACACCCTCCATACATCCATAGTCTCCTACAATTTAAATCCTCAGTCCACTCACTTGAAACAAGATCGCGCCATTCCGACCTTTATTTGCCTATCCATAGGACTAAAACATTTGATCGTTCCTTCCTTGTCCGCTCCTCTAATTTCTGAATTCTCTACCTACTCATATCTGCCATGCTGCTTCCCTCTCCTCATTCAAATCCCAACTTTTCCAATACCTTTTATTATCCCAAAAAGACGCTCAGAAACTGTAACATTTTTATTTCTGAAATCACACTTTGAATGAAGAATAATTTTGTTCATTGTCTATATTTAAATGCTGTTATCTACTAATTAATTTTTAATTCCGTTCAACAAAATACTTTCTAAGAATTGTTTTTATTTTAATTTTATCATTGTATTTATTTTTTGGATATATGTGTGTATATGCGTTTATGATATGCACACATATATTAACCCATAATTGTAATTATTTATTGATTATGTTCCTTCTGTCTATTGGCCAGACATGTATATTTCCATATACTGTACAAACCTGTTATTCTTAGGGGACCTAGTCCCAGAATAAAATTTTTTTTCTATTCTATTCTATTCTATTCTATTCTATTCTATTCTATAAATGAAATTAAATGGAAAACTTCTTTATTATCCTGGGACTATAGTCCATTAAGAGTAAAATAAAAATACAGATTTGATGACCGAAACAATGTGGTCATGGCTTTAAACAACATATTGCTAAACTAAAAAAATTAATAAAGGTTGTAAAATATGTACATATTTACAAATCAGACTCTTAGAATGAAAAGAAAAAAGAAAAATAGCTCCTTCATAAGTGATAATTGAAATAATATAAACACAACAAAATTGGTATTTTCTAGAGTTTGAGGTATTAGTCTGTTTGCTAGGAAAGGAGAAGGTGGTTAAAAAGGAGCGATTTGAAGGAGGAAGCAGTTCCTACAGATGGATCTCAGGAGGGATAGAATTCCAAAGAGAAGTTACTTTGGCTAGAAAGGAGTTGTCAAACGCAGCAGTACGGTGATGAGGAGGGTAGAGGTCAGATAGACGGGACTGAATTGATGATTTAAATTGAAGAGTTTATATATGTATATATATATTTTAATCTTGGACGTTTGATTTATGTAACCCAATTTTTCTAACGGTAAAATTGCGTTGTATAAAAGAATCACTAAATAGAACTTGTAATAATACCACTCGGCTAGAAATTCATTTCGTAGCACAATGTGAACTTAAATGGTAAAATATCCAAAATAGAAATATTTCTTTGCCGGATTCGAACCGTATAGTATATTTCAAAGGTATTGTAGTATCAGGCTGAGTGGGATCGGCCAAATCATATCACTGTACAGCCGGTAAAAAAAATAGAACTACTCCCTTTACTGAAACCTAGGCCTTATTTATTTTTTATTTTTGAATCGAATTAGGATTTGTTGGTAATATATTTTTTATTAAAACTGCTTTAATGTTTCACTGAAATAAGTCTCAGATTTATAAACTTTTTATTTCCTCACCATTTTGTTCGATTTACAAAATAGAGTTTTCACACAATAGCTTTAGATTTATTAAAAACTTTGTACAGCAAACTTAGTTCCTCGGATACCGAAGTTGTCAAAATGATTTTAACAAGTGAACAGAAACTCCTTTTTTTTTTTTTTTTTTTTTTTTTTTTTTTTTTTTTTTATGTTAGGAAACTGTCCTAACTACCCGAGCGGCAATCCTAATTGGATTTTCAAGGAATTCCTAAAGTAGATTTTTTTAGTTTTAGTTACTTTCAAGATTCATAGTCTTACACATTCCTCATATTTTGTAACTTACTTTCAAGATTCATAGTCTTACACATTCCTCATATTTTGTAACGTATTACAGCAATATAATAATAATAATAGGCTTACCGAACCCGAAGGTTCGATGCCGATACCACCAAACTTCGCCTGCACAGACTCGTCCAATGTTCGCCGGTCAAGCCCAAGCCCCTGAGATCAGCCTTAATGCAATCCTCCCATCGACGCTTCGGCCTACCTTTCGACGCCTACCAGTCGGTTTAGCGAATACCAACTTTCTCGGAATCCGATCTTCACCGAACACAACAACTTGACGCGCCCATTTGAGTCTCCGAGATGCTATCAACTCAATTATATTCATAGGGTACAGACTCTGCAATTCCGCGTTGTAGTTTGTAGTTTAAAATACCTTTTCTTTTATAGATTAAAAAAAATTAAACATTTCATCTTGTTAGTATTGGTAAAAAAAAAGGATAAATATATAAGCTGAACAAATTTTATATCAAACTAAAGGAGAAAAGAGCAAAAATATTTGTTTATATAATTTTTGTTTTTGGAAACTAATGAACAGTAATATAGATATTAAATATACCATTGAAAAGGTAAATAATTAAGAAAAAATATTATCTTAAACACATATAAAAGACAAAAGACATAAATCATGCTAGTGGAGAAGATACCCATTGCTAGCACTCCGGTAAATATTATAAATGAGAAGATCTCGGGGCCATCTTCTTTTCAGACGCCTAGGATGATTATTAGGAATTTAACAGAATGCTAGGATAGAAACTAGTGGGTTAGAGTGAGATTGGAGTTTGTCATGAACTCCATAAGTCCAAATTGGCCTTATGATAGTCATGTAGATGAACCTTTTTTAGTTAAAGGGGAGGTTTGAGCCTTTGTCTAGTATCATAATTTACTAAATAGTCTAGATTCAGAAAAGGTTTTTATAAATTAACAAGGATTAGGTGCTGATTGTGACTTAATGTTGTGTATAACTTTAATTATGTAATTCATAGTATTTACAATATTATATACATATACAATTAAAAAACAAAGCAAACATTTCTACGTTAATGAAAACAAAAAAAAAAAGATAAAAAATTCATAGAGGAAGAAAACTAATGTTTATAAATATTGTCTGGTTACGTCGCTGAACAGCAGTCCTGATCGAGACCTTGTTAACACTAGGGAAGGATTAGCAGGCATAGCCTGGCCCTTATCTCCAGTCCAGTCTCTAACGGCCACTAGTCTATAATTGCCTATTGAACAAAACAGCACTCACCTATCTTTGTGTGTTCGGTAAAGTGTTAAATAGTGTAACAACTCACGATTCACATAGTTCAAGGATATTCATGCGGTAACACAGAGATGAAAAGGTAAGAAACCTAGAGCTATACGTGTTGTGAACTGAACTTGCAGCCATAACTCTTGAAACTCATCAAAAAGGCTCATCTACATGTCTATCATAAGGCCGATATGGACTTGAGGAGCAGAGCTATGGGGCTCTACTAAACCATTGAATTCTTCTCGAATCCAATCCTTACAATCCAAAATCCTTCGTAAAATCCTTAATGCTCCTTAGTTTGTAACGAATAAGTTCATCCATAAAGACCTTAATGTTCCAAATGTTACTGAATTAGCTCAAACCAGGTACTATTCGTTTCATGACAAACTCTATTCCAAATCTAACCCAATAGTTTCAATCCTTGCTTCCTCTATTAATCCAACCTCAAAAAAACAAAACAAAAAAACAATCGGCATGATAAAATAAAATAAAAATATATATTTAAATGTAATTAGTATAATATTAGCATCTTTAGAATTAAAAAAACTGTGATTTAAATACGTATTTGGTGATAAGATAGCATAAAAACTAGACTATAAAAATATAGAGGTAGTACAGAGATTTTATATATATATATATAATATATATATATATATATATATATATATATATATATATATATATATATGACAAATCAGCTATCTAGGATTCCATCTTAACACCGTCTTACATCGAATCCACGAACGAGATTAAAACGATAAAAAAAAACTCAACTGAATATTACAACCCTAACCGGGACAAAGCATCCAAAAACTCCATTTCCACTCTAATCCACTGGTTTCTATCCTATCATCCTCTTCGATTCTTGATAATCCTCCGAGGCGTCTGAAATGAAGATGACCCCGAAACCTTCTAGTTTAGAATATTGCTAGAATAGAGTGCTGCCAATGGGTCAAATACGTCTCTACATGTATTTCATATGTTTACTATAGGGGTACTCACTACGTTTGCTATAGCATGCTATTTGTGTTATTTTGCTAAACCCGTCGAGTTTCTACAGTTATTTCCTGTATAAAATTGATGGGTTAAGCACAATAGCACAAATAGCATGCTATAGCAAACGTAGTGAGTACCCCTTATGTCCATCACATTTACTTGATGTATATAATACAGTTGTAAATATCAATAAATATGTTTAAAAAAAAAATTATGGTATAACGAATTGTACTTTTCGTTACATATTTTATATCAAGCTGTTATAAATGTGGTTCAAAAGATTTTTTTTTTTTTAAATTTATTAATTGGTATTTACAACTGTATAGGAAAAAATACAAGTAAATGTGAAAAACGTAACGATTTCAAAACGTTAATATAGGAGACTTATGAACAAATTTGTCACTCTCTGTGATATAGTGTGTTATTTATGGATAACACGCCATGGTTGATTTATATTTAAAAGCTATAATATCATCAGCTTAGTTAAAATTTTACAAAACACTGTTTCTGCTTTTTCATAGTCTAGAGACATTTAAAATATAAATATAATAAATATAGAAGTCGATTGAAATGTGAGAGTCGTCAAAACAATGGAACATTCCATCGTCTATTAAATGACAGAACATTCTACAAATCTCAAAAAATAAATCATAACCACTTCGGACAATTTATCCCAAAAAATATAGGAGAGGATGAAAACCGACACAATAATCACTATCATTATTAACTGCCAAGATTTTCTTGAGTAATACAGAAGAAATAGTCTAAAATCCCCAAATTAATTTGAAAATTAATAACTGGAGTCAGAAACATTAATTAGTATTACTGCTAGAATAATTGTTTAATTTTTAGCTATTGCATTTTCCTACGATTGAATACAATAGCCGTCATTTGTTTTAAATTTGCATATATTCAGAAAAATCGGTGTGTGAAAAATTAACTTACACTAACCTCCCGACTTGAAATATATTTCAACAGTTTGAAAACAATATATTTACTGAAATAACCATGAGTTTTAAGGGAAATATTGAGTTGAAACCAAATAAGATTACAATAGAAATTTTAATATTCAAGAATCAATATTTAATATTTACGCTTTTTGTGACTCTCCGTTCCTCCTTTAATCGATTATCATTATTTAATATTTTATTTTCATACATTTATCATAACTGTTTACAACGAGATATGGATAATTGTTAATTAATTATTAATTGAAAGAATGAATGTATTAATAAATATTAATTATTAATTAATCCATTCTAAGCAATTTTACAGGAAGCTCAAAACTCTCCTATATTCCTCATTCCTATATTATTAAACCAATTTATTTGATTCTTTTCTCATTAAAATCTAGAATTTTTGTTTTTTCAATATTAATGACACTATATTAAAGTTATGGAATGAACTGTTTTAGTATAATTTGGATTAAAACGAAATGCGTAATTAGTACCTTTAGAAAATAACAGCATTTCCAAACAACGTTGTTAAAGGACTTGAGAGTTCATTAGATAAGACCAAATAAAAGATTTAGATATCACTAAATGATCAGAATACAAATATGTAAAAATAAAAATGTCGTAAAAAATGTCCTTTAGTATCTTTTGGAAATCAACGTCTCAATCGTTTTATTTTATTTTTTTTATTCCGAAACAATTTTTATTGAGTAATATTACGATCTGTCCTAATTAGGACATTTTTAATAGCGATCAAGTACAACATTCATACTACATTCACACAATATATAAAACAATAAATTTTTAAAATAATAATACAATATATATATATATATATATATATATATATATATATATATATATATATATATATATATATATATACAATAAAGAATATGTACAAAAGTCATGATACCTGAATTGAAACAAAAAAGTTATGATACCTAAATTCAACCCTCAAGCTTACATTAAGAGTGGAGAATCTAGTCAATGCTAGAACTCCAATATACATGTTTACAAGAGGTCTCGAGGCCACTGCCGTTTCAACCTTCTAGGGGGATGGTAAGAGTGTGTGGAGCTGGATAGAGATTGAGCTGGCGGATTGGGGTGATGGATAAGGTTCTGATGGAATTTGGAGAATTTTGATGGAATGAGGTCTAAAATGAATGGAATATTTAGATCGTGGTGTAAGGTATGTTTGTTGACATAATAAGGAGTAGTAACTATTGTTCGGAGGACTTTGGATTGAATGCGTTTGATTTTAGAAAATTTGGCTGTCCCCCACAGTTTCGAGTCCATAGGTGCAGATAGGTTTTAGTACTGTCTTGTAAATTAGCAGTTTAATTGTTTTATTTAAAAAAAAAAGAAGAACATTTACTAGAAAGAAGTTTGAAAAATTCTGAATTTAAGCCACTTCAAAATTTTTCAATGTTGATAAAATATACGCATTGTTAAAGCCCACTTTATAATAGTTAGTACTTTCTCTAACTATTATATTCACAGATACGTACGTAAAAGCTGGATTTTCAACAATATTCCCTGATTTTATCCTACTATATTCATCTTATATTATGCTTTTATCTTCTTTGACTTGGTCCAGATGAATGTTTAGCCAAACAATAAGTCCCATCAAACGATATTATCCCCTCCACGTGTTTTTTTTTTTTCTGTCCTCCCCTTCTACATAACATTAAATGCTAATGACAAACCTATTAAGTGTATATATTTTAGCTCAGTCTGTATCATAGTCATATGAATTTTCCTCTCTGTCATCTAAAGAGCTTTCTAAGATCCAATTAGTATCTTATGATTGAGCGCAAGCCCTTTCATCCGCTTGCTAAGTGGAAGTCGAGTTTTAATAATAATAATAATAATAATTTCTTTATTTATTCTGGGACAAGTCCCTTCAGAATAATACATATGAAAGTAAATAAAGTCTTAGATGCCTTAGAGTAATAATGGAAGAAAAAAAATACAGTGATAAAGTAAAAAATAAATACACAAGACAAAGATAACATATAAAACCAAACTGTTGAATATAATAAATCGACTTCTCATTCTAGTTCGAGTGAGAGAAACAAAAAAAAAAAAAAATATATATGTACATAAAACTAATTTAGATGTTAGTTAAAAAAAAAAATAAAATACAAAATTATCCTTCTGTTCCTGTGCAGAGCTTTGATCAAAAAATAATTATATACAATTTCTATCTAATTAAAAAAACAAAAATAAAAACAGGAGAAAAAAAAAAAAAATAATAACTTCTATATTAACGCTTCTGTGATTTTATAAATTTATTTATTTATCATTATTATTTTATTTTATTCCTTTTCCATTTTTTTTTAATTTTTTTTTTTTATTTGAACATTCTCATTTAAAATTGGTTATTGTCGAGATTCCTTGGAAATTGAATGGATAGGAAGTAATTGAATAGACGGGATTTAAAGGTTGGAAGGGTATTCGAGTTACGGATATGAGAAGGGATAGAGTTCCATACGGAAGATGATCGGACAATGAAAGATCTGTCGAAAGCTGCGGTTCGATGGGGCGGCATATACAAATCAGAAGGCCGTGCTCGAGTGTTGCGGGAATGAATCGAGGATTTGAATAGTAGGAGGTCAGAGATGTATGATGGACGGCGGGATCGGATTACTTGATAGAGGAAGGATGCCAAGAAGTACTTACGACGATAGGAAGGATAAAGCCACTTTAACTCTTCGTAGAATCGAGTGACAGATGTGTCTCTGGAGATCCCAAAGATGAATCGGATGAAACAATTAAATAGCCTTTTTAGTTTTTCCTCAAGATCTCCAGAGACACCCCCAAACACCGTACAGCAATAGTCAAAGTGGGGGAATATTAGGGAGGAAACCAGTAGCCTACGGGTTTCTAGAGGAAAGAGGTGACGGATGCCATTTAATCGCTTTAGAGTGATGAAGGAGCGGCGGGAGATGTCAGAAATATGGTTTTTCCAGGAGAGGGTCTGGTCAAAAGTGATTCCAAGGTTTTTAATGGAGTGAAGGAATTCTATTGGATCATTATTTAGCAAAAGTGTAGGAATGGGAGGGAGAGTTTTAAGGAGCGGACTTGAACCTATTACGATTGCCTTAGTCTTCTTAGCATTCAGCTTTAGCTTGTTATCTGTGGCCCACTGACTAATTTTATTTAAATCATTTTGTAGCTTATCGGCTGCTAGTAATAGATCTGAGGGTGGGAAGGACAGGTAAATTTGGAAATCGTCAGCATACAAATGATATTGGGAGTGATCAATGAGGCGAGGAAGGTCATTTATGTAAATGGCAAATAGGGTGGGAGACAGTGATGAGCCCTGTGGGACACCACAGGATAGAGGCAGAGTCGTGGAAGGAGTTTGGCCTGGAACCACTACGTACTGGGAACGGTCAGAAAGGAAGGACTTGAACCATCGCAGAGCACTATTGGGTAGAGGAAGATTTCTAAGTTTGGAAAGGAGAATGTTGTGATCAACGGTGTCGAAAGCTTTGGAAAAATCTAAAAGGATAAGGATTGTTAGTTGTTGGTGTTCCATGGCGGTTTGGAGGTCCTGAGTTATTTTAAGGAGAGCGGATTGAGTAGAATACCCTGCTCGGAAGCCGGATTGTAGAGGATTCAAGAGGGAATTTTCTTCTAGGAAATTTGAGAGCTGGGTTTGCACAAGGCGTTCCAGTGGCTTGGAAAGATTAGACAGGAGTGAAATAGGACGGAAGTCAAGCGGAGAAGAGGGGTTTGAGATTTTGTTCAATGGTCGGACAAGAGCGGTTTTCCAAGAGGTAGGAAATATGGAATATTGCAAGGAAAAATTGTAAACATGACAAAGAATGGGTAATAGGACCGGAAGACAGGATTTTATTAATGTTACAGGGATGTTATCAGGTCCATAATCATTGGTGTGGGATTTAAGGATTGTGGTTAATAATTCCTCATCTGAGATGTGAGAGAAAAAAAAGCTATTTGGGTCAAAGCTATGATGTTCAATATCGGTAAAGGATGGCGAGTTAGGAGCAAAGGATGTGAAATGATTATTAAGATCGTCTGGTGTGACTGGGATTGTGGTGAGGTTATTCGATTCTGGGAAAGATAATTTACGCAGTATTTTCCATTTTGATTTGGAATCAGGAGCATTGGAGAGGGCGGTATGGATATAGAGGGATTTAGCTCGCCGAACTGCGACCTGGGCTTCATTTCGAAGTTCTTTAAAATGCACAAAGTCTGCAGGCAGGCGAGTACGACGAAATTTGCGTCTTGCTGCTTCCCGTCTTCTCATCATTGTCTTTATTTCAGGAGTCAGCCAAGGCGCAGTTGGGCGGCGTAAGGTTCGGGTTATCATAGGAGCATGTAAGTCTAATAAGGATTTTAGATTTGAGGTAAGAGCGGAAACCATAGGATCTATGGAATTATAGGAATATATGATGTCCCAATGGAAGGATTCCAGGTCATTTTGAAGGGATTCGAAGGAGAGTAGGTTCAAATTACGATAAGAAATCACTTTAGGAGAGAAGGATTTAACGGGTAGGTTGTAAGTAATCTGGATGAGGTCGTGCGAAGAAAGGAACGGGACCGGGTGCTGGGAAGACGAAAGGACTTTGAGAGGAGAGTCTGTAATATGGAGGTCTAACCAGGTGTCAGAAAATTGAGTATGGTGGGTAGGAGAGTAGGGTACTAGGTAGAGATTCAGAGAGAACAAAAGGTTGGAGAGAAAATATCTATCTGACGATTCAGATGCCATATTAACATTAAAGTCTCCTGAGATAATGATATTAGAATAGCAGGAAACCATTTGGATAAGGGAAGATTCAAATAGGTCATCGAATGGTATGTGAGGCGGTCGGTAGACAATTACATAAAGGAGAGGAGATGAGAAAGTTGAAATCTCCACAAATATATATTCAAGATGAGGATAGTCAGGAGAAGGAGATTGGAAAAGGATTTTGGCCTCGAGGCTGTCATGTATATACAGACCCACACCACCACCCCTGCGATCAGATCTATCATGGCGAAGGAAGGAATAATTGGAGAGGGATACTTGAGAGGATGGGATGTGAGGTTTGAGCCAGGTTTCGGATACAGCTATTATGTGATAGAAATTATCTAGAAAATATTGTTGGAATTCATCGATATGGGCTATGAGGGGTTGTGCATTAGCGTGACAGGACATGAGGAGATTGGTCATGACTGGGAATGTGAAGTAATAGAACAGGAAAAAATTTTTAGGTTTAGGAATAGGATACAATACATTTTTAAGAAGTGTTCAATAAAATAAGAAAAAAAATAATACAATTTCAAAAAATTCAATAAAAAATAAGATAAATATATAATTAATGACTTAATGAATCTATATAATATTAAAAATACATTTTCGGGAGAAATATAAATAAAAAAGGAAAACAAATAAAAATTATTGCTACTGAAAAGTTTTAACATAGAAAAAAATAAAAGTAAACCAACAAAAATAAACATAACTAATACTTCTGTGAGAAAAAATAAACCTTTTATAATCAGTTGGAGACTAACTAAAATATTTCAGGTAAAAACGTCCAAGTCGGTTGGCTTACTTACTATTACCACCGGGAAGCCATCAGATTTCCGACACCTAACTCTACCCCCACTAAACCAGACATACTTTATGTTCACGGCAACTTTTTTCTGCCTGGCTAACCAGTAGAGGTGTCGGTTGGCGGGTGTCATTGCTTCGCTCACATAAACTCGATGGGAATCATTTTCTCCCCAGCCTAGGTGTCGGGTAGAGAAATCTCTTTTTACTCTCCTTAACTGCACCAACTCGTCCCTTAAGGTCTGACGGACAAAACGAACAATTATAGGTCCCGGCGTTCCTTCCTGTTTCGGCCTGAGCCGCGCGGCGTGGTCCAGATCGGCCGGTGTCAGCTGGATGCCCAGTCCCGCTCCGACGTTTTACTGCCTTTGATGGTGCCAAGATTTTAATATATTTACAAATAAATAAATATAGTAACGAATGCAGTAGATTGCAGCAATGGAATACCGTTTTGGAGTATATGACTTTTATCCTCATTCAATATATATACGTAGCCTGCCAAAGGCTGAAAGCTCTATAGTAATTGGACCACATTCTAAAGGGAGGCATACCAAAGGGTTGGTTACTACTTCAGGTATGTGCTTTCTTAAGAACCCTTTTCCTAGCTAGCCTATTAAAAAAAAAAAACAAAAAAAAAAACTGAGATGGAACTAAAATGCTATGTTTAAACGAACCTAAGATTATAATAGAATTTTTTTAGACTCGGCTAGTTGATAAGAGTGGTCGGTAGTTGTTAAATGTCTCTAGAGCTTCTGTGGATGAGTTGTTAATGAAAGTTATTTCCAGCTAATTAAGGAAAGTAATTCTCAATTTTTACTTTCACTTACCTTTATATGGAATATATAGCAAGGGAAAGCATTTCGATCGTAAAATTTTCGAATTCCAGTTTTGAACGGAAATACACGTTTTAAGGTACCCTGAGTCTAAATGATCAAGTCCCGAAAAAAGGTCTGTGTGCGTGTGGTAACACCCACGCGTAAACTAAAAGTCCTATGAGACTGAAATTTCATAATTAAGACAACTATACGCCCAATATGTCACAAAAAAATTTTCATCAAATGTAGCTAGCCAGAAGAGCCACTTTATACTATGCATTTTGCACATTTTTACGATTTTCTCAAAAACGGCTCTAACGATTTTGATAAAACTCGTTACATTGATGTAAAATTTAATGGGCTTTAATATCATGTAGGTTTCATACTGATTGAAATAGTCTGACAGGGCTTAAACGCATATACTTTAAATCTTCTTCCTCTAAACTAACTTTAGTTTTTTAGTTTTTCTAAAAATAACCATATTATCTTTTTATCATTGATAAAAAATAGGTATATATGTAAGTTGAACGAATTCGATTTCAACTAAAGGAAAAAACTGAAAAAATATTTTTTAAATGTATTTGAACATAAGAACAGTAATATACACGTATAACATACAGTTGCAAAGCTAAAGATTAAAAAAAAAATATTATCCTATATACAGGCTAGTAAAAGTTAATAAAGAGTGATGAAAAGCCGATAAAACTAACTGATTATTTTCGATAATAATATAATAGATTTTTTAATAAAACACATGTTTCTAAAGAAATTCAATTTAATTAATTCTTTAATGGTTTTACTTATTTTTATCTTTAACTTGATTTGAAATTTCTTTAATCGATTTTTAAAACGGAGGTAAGTGAAAGTCGTGTGTTGCCCGCCCCAGATTTTTTAATTTAATTATTATGAAAAGTACCTTTTCCATTCTTTGCTACTTAAAAAAAAAATAAAAATAATATATATATATATATATATATATATATATATATATATATTTATTTATTGCAATGTACAACTGTATTGTGGAATACATAAAAAAAAAAAAAAAGTTTGATAGGGTAGGGAGGCGCTCACCTTTATACCTCTGTCAAAATAGTAAGTAGTATCACGCCACGTCTTGTGAACGACATGGGGAGGAGGCTTCTATCGGACAGCCCGAGTCATGTCACCGTCAAGTACGTTTCTTTGTTTGGGGCAGCGCTGATCTAATTTTTTGTCTAGTGTCTTTTGTCGATAAGGCTAAAGCTTTAATGTTTTTTTAATTATATTTTTTTCTTTTCTTCGATAAACTATTTTATGATAATGAAATTTATTTTAACCAATTATGTATGATTTTGAAAAAAAAAAATCAAGTAAATTACCTAAAAACTATTTGGGATTATACCGCTCACCCGAGCGCTGTTACCCCTTAGTGATTTTTTTTTTTTTATTGTTGTAGGTGTGCCAAGAAATGGTCTAAGTACCACCGCTAAAGCTGTTTGGACCGAAGAAAACCTCCAATCTGCCAAAACTGCAATCGAAGGAGGGTCTTCCATAAGAAAACTGCTGAACAAGTCCAGTTGCTGGGTACCCTGAGCGGCATTACCCGAACTCAGGGGCAATACCGCTCAAACATGTATTTTTAAAAATATTTTCCTACTAGTAATAGGTCAAAGATATAAGCTTTTGTTGTTAAATTGTTGGTTACTCAATAATAAAAGACTTTTTAAGGTATCATAATTTTGATTCATAATTATTAATTAAAAAAATACACATATTTTTCCTTAACTGGAAGCCATTCCCCATCTCTACCCTAGACATGGAGAAGTTTCACATTGGCTGAAAAATGTTCTAAACTAGACGGCCTCGGGATCATCTTATTTTCATACGCCTCGGATTATCAGGTAAGAAAGGACTGACACTAGAAGGGTAGATTGGAAATGAAGTTTGTCATATAATTAATGGTATCTAGTTCGGATCAAATCAGAAACATATAGAACATTAAGGTCTTTATGGATCAGTTAATTCATGATAAAGTAAAGAGCATTATTGAGGATTTTACAAAGAAAGAATGCGATGGTTTAATAGAGCCCCAAAGCTCTACTGCCTAAGTTCATATAGGCCTTATGATAGACATGTAGATGAGCCTTTCGTATTTAAGTGGAAGATTAGAAAATTTGTCTAGTAAGTGTTGATGTAGCCGAAAACGTAGAACAGTTCCTTGTCGTTTCAGTCTTGTACAAGGGCTCGCAGTCAGACATTTGTCAAAGGGAGTCCTAGATATGGGATTTGTTCAACAGGGACAAGCGGAGTGCTATTGAATGATGTCATAGGTTTATGACGAAAGATAAAGGTTCTTTAGTTGGATTCGTCGTAATTTTTTATGATTCTCCAATTCTTACACCAGGCTTAAAGGTGTGATGTGGGATTGAAGAGTTTCGGAGGCAATAGTTGGATCGTTATTGACTGATAACCCACAAGAGTCATTAGCATACGTATAAAGGGAAGTGACAGAATAGGCTAGGGTATCAGCTGTATAGACTGAGTAAAGAATGGTTCCAAGAACGTATTTTGGATTCTCAGTAGCCTTGAGGAACCCCAGTAGACTGATGGATAGGAACTATTTTGATTTACTTTGAAGGATCTGTCAGTGAGGTTGGGCTGGACGATGAGGAAATATGCAGGGGGAAGGAATTTTCTGCGTTTATAAAGCAATTCCGGGTGCCAGATGCGGTCAGGCAATATCTATAAATCTCAGTTTCATGCTAACCATTTTAGTGTAAAACACAATAACACAATATTTTTTTTTTTTAGTAAAGAGTGGGATATACACATTTTGCGTATTAGATTTATATTAAAAGGAGAATCACTCACAGACCGTGACATTATCCAGAAACGAGGTACCGTTTTTCCGATCTCTATACCCCTTTCCACAGAAGCAAAACATATGAACGTTCTTTTTTAACGTAGATATAAATAATCCGGAGTCAGTCTTTTTTAATATTTTAATTTTGCCGACGTTTCGGCCATCATCAGGGCTTTACCGAGCCATGTCAAGCACAAACAGTTTATGATTTTTTTATGCAACATTTTACGCTTGACATGGCTCAGTAATGCCTTGATGATGGCTCATAAGTTTGAGCCGAAACGTCGGCAAAATTAAAATATTAAAAAGGACTGACTCCTGATTATTTCTATCTACGATAATTTCTACGGTCGACTATATATCCTCAATATATGTCTTTTTTAACCCATTATTTTTGGAATTCCCTACCGTCTAACATTCCCCAAGTTTCATTCCTTTCTTCTTCGAAATTCTTTCATTTTCGGTCTCTTCTTGATTTAAAAAAATATGCTGTTTAACAATGGGAATATATGCATCTAAGTTTTACAAGGTCTTTAGTTAATATATTCCTTTATTACATACATTTACTAATGATCTTTCTGCTTTTCTTGGTTGTTGATAATAATTCCCTCTTGTTAGATTATTTAATCTATATAAAAGGTTCCAACTAAAATCAATATGATTCCTTAATTTTTTTTTTCAACTCTAGAAATTGTTTTATTTCTTAAAATGATTTTAAAAAACGAAGTTTAGTGATAGTCGTGTGTTGCGTGAACCAGTTTTTTTTCTTTTTTTCTGTTTAGTTTTTAGCACATATTATCACGAGAAAACATTATTTTATATTATTATTCTATATTTTTTTAAATTAGCTTGTTATATTGTATATCTATTACTAAGTTTGTCTATGGGCCACGTATACCTCTGATGTCATGAACGTGTATAAATAAGGTGTTATTCTTTGTGGACTGAGTGCCAGAGAAAATAAATGAATGAAGCTACACAATTAGAAAAAAATTAATCATCACAAAAGCAAAAAGATAAAATAAAATAATTAAATTAAGAACATCAAATAAATTGCTGTATAAAATAAAGCCAGCAAGATATTACCCAAGTTGTCCAACTCTTCTGATATGTGAGTCAAAGTCTACTTTGTGATATATTTAAGTAAGTCTTTCTTTAATTAAAAAAAAAAAAATGTTCTGTCTCAGGCCATTTCCCATAATTATACATTTTATTTAATGATATATGTTGTCCGTTAAATAATTTAAAGTCAAAAGGTATATTTTTAAAATAATGAATTGTTCAGTATTTTTCGCATAATCGCATAGTCATAATAATATAAACACTTGAGTATAGCGTTATTGTTTTGTAACATAGGTTGTAATTGTTAAGTATAGTAGTTTTAAAAGGGTGGTCTCAAGATGGTGTGTAAAATAAGCTAACTTGTTTACTGAGCCGAATCTTCACGGTTGATTGTGGGAGCTAATCCGAAAAAAATAGTAAGACCCACATTCCATCCACAGCCTTTATAAATTTTTCTTTTAGAAAACTTTAATTAAGTGCGAAATACCAAATTGGAAAACAGAGATCTTTTGATAACTTAAAAAATTTTCGATTTTTATTTTATTTACACAGGCTAATCTATTCTTTTTTATTTTTTAACTTTAGTTTAATTGAAAATAATTATTTATCTCAGGTATTGAATCTACTTGTGGTATTTACACCTAAAAAATAACCTCTTTTTTGAGTATAAATCCAACTAATTACACAAGTCTGTCTACCAATCTCTCTCTCTCTTTAACTTAAGTCCACTTACCACTTATAAGAAAATTAGATTGGCTCCGAACAAAAGAATATCGCCGCCTCAATCTAATGTGCCTGGTATGCAAGGTTCTAGATTCTGATGTTCCTGAAATACTAAGAAGAAAATTTATTGAGGCACGGAGCGAGAGGTTGCAGGGCGTATTGCAACTACCTGATCACATTCCAATGCATTCGGTGGACATAAAACCAATATCCTAAATTAAGAATTTCCCTATATTTTTTTGGTTGAGCTGTTCTTCTTAGTTTCTATTATCATTGTCCATCATCAGTTTTTTTTTTTTTTTTTAAATTAAAAATTTCCAACTAAGATATCTTATTAAAACGACCGTATATGGAAAAAGTTTTTTTTTTTTAAATAATTAACACAACTATTTTGATGAACCAAAATTAATGATTCATCTTTATTCCGATAATTTAACTTTATTATCATAATTTAAGTTTATGCAGCTTGAAATTTTATAGATTTTTAAAGTTTTTATTAATGAAAAAGATAAAAAAAATTAAAACATTCATAACGAAAATAGCCCAGAAATCTACCACCACAGAAATTAACTAGAAGGTTTTAGTTTGCTATCCATTAATAATTACCTGCGGGTTCGTGCCGGTTTACGAGAAACATTTTTTTTTCCCTTTTAGCTCTTGCTTTTTTTCAAATGATGTCCCTATAAATTCCAGTTTCTTTGTTTCAAATGTTTGTTTATATTATATGAACGTATTATTGTCTTTGATTCTCATAAATCGTAAAAATAAATCATCACCCGATGCTCTAAATGTGTTACTAAATTATTTCTTTTTTAATAATATTTTTTTCGTAATACATTATTATGTATAAACATAATTAGTAAAAGTAACTAATTATAATAATTTGAATATAATTGAAGGTAGCTACTCCTCTTACATAGAAAAGGGTGGTTTTGGTTTGCCAAAAAAAAACCGTAATCCTTGTAATTGCTCCTATCAAAAATGTGTCCTCAGTAAAAGTTGCTGGAAATAGGGTGTGGAATCAATTCACGACGTCAAATCATAGGGTTCCAATTTTAAAAAAAACAAAACAAATGTCTTCTGGTACACCCTGTACATCAAAATTAAAATCTCAATACAGAAATAGATTCCTCGTTAAAAAATAATGGGTGTCTACATTTAACCTTTTTTTCGTACGGTCAACAGTCTGGCCATAATACTACAACGTCCAATAATTTGGTGTTTCGCCAAAGTGTGCCATCTAGAGAGCTCAACCAGCTAACGGTGCAAGTCAAGTTTTCATCCTCTTTCCGTAAGGCTTACCTTAGACTATTATGGGATACGGGCTCGTCGAGTGTGCCTTGAAGCTCTGAGCAAACCTGTAGAGGTTTCCATCCCAATATCCCTTTGTTCCTTTTACTGTATTATTGTTTTCCCTTTATCTCTTCCTCCAGTGTTTATTTATTTTATTTTTGTAAATATTATATCATTTTTTTGTTGTGAAATTTGTAATAGTTTTTGTTGAAATCGTAATTGGCACATTTATGAGTGTAAAAATTATTATTTTGTCTGTAAGAAAGAGTCTAAGGCCCTAAAACACTAAATCTCTCTCCCTCTGTATGTAACAATTTGTCTGTTATGTATTTAAGTATAAAATTTGTAAAAAGTATTAGATAAGTAATGTAATTCAACTGTAAATGGCACATTTATATGCGAAAAGTTTATAATCTTGTCATTCAGAAAGAGCCTTTGGCCCTAAGACAATAAAAATCAATCAATCTCTCTCTCTCTCTCTCTCTCTCTCTCTCTCTATATATATATATATATATATATATATATATATATATATATATATATATATATATATGTTACATATGTATATAAATGCATCCTTAATAATTCACACAATCACAAAAACGATTCAATTTTTAATAAGGTTTCTATATTTCATCCGGATATGCTAAATCCCAATCGAATACTAAATCTTCTAAGAACATTAGTTTTACGCAAAGACGATTTTACGAAGCCCCTATTTTTTTTTTTTTTTTTTTTTTTTTTTTTTTTTTTTTTTTTTGTTCTCCCCTACCTCGCCTTTGAAGGCTATACGGGGTTTCTCGGGCCAGGAGGTGAGGGCGGGGGATAAATGTTGAAATAAAAGTCCCCCACAGCACCGAGTCTCGAACTCGTAATTTTTTAGGTTTCAAATTAATCGGTCCTCTGTGTTGCTAGGCAACGCTCGTTTAAAGCAACGCGCGCTAACCTGCTCAGCTACCCCGCCCCCTTTTTTTTAGGTATTTACTTATTGTACGTAATATTGTTATAAAATCTTGCGTACTGTATGGAAGAATATAACTTGTACATTACAGTATGGGGGCAACATTGAATCCCACAACCATCCTCATTACAAACATTACAAATAACATATGTTCATAATGTCATGGACTTATAACAACATTATATTAACTTGTACAACTTATTTTATTGCATATTAACTTTTCTAAAATCTTGCGTTTTCCAACGGTATATTATACGTCCAGGAAAGATTGTTTGATGGCTTGATTAAAGAAAATATAATTTTCTTATCTGAAAATGCATTTGACTGCAATTTAATTTACTTTTAAACCTTCAGGAAAAAATTCCCTAAATGATAGTGGAAATAGGCTTGAGAGAGCTATTGGAGGATGAGCGAGGGCGTTAAAGCCACATTCGCTCAGTACAGGAGTGGAGAAGCTCCAATGGCATAGTTACAAGAGATCTATGGACCACCGTCGCTTCAACCTACGAGGAGGATTATAGGGATGATTGGAACTAGATAGGCATTGTTCCAAGGGATTAGGAAGATGAATAAGCTTCAAATGGAAGATAGAGAATTTAGATGAGATTAAAGGACAAATGGGATATTCAGATCATGGTGTAAGGATTTGTTAGTGACATAATATGGTGTACCGACTATCGTTTTAAGGATTTTAGACTGAAAGGATAAGATAAGTTTGATATTCGAAACTTTCGCTATTCGCCACCGTTCAACTCCGTAGGTTTAAATTGCTTTAGGAATAGTCTTGTAAATTAATAGTTTGTTGTCCGTTGAGAGATGAGATTCCCTATTTAGTAGTCTATATAGCTGGTGATATCGTCGGTTGAGTTCTTATCGTTTGAGTGTAGTATGTAGGTTGCATGTCGTCAGTCTTTTGCCTAAGAAGAAACCAAGGTACTTGACTGTGTCAGAAAAGAGAAGAGGAATAGAGTTAAAAATGGACTGAAGGGCAGGATCTGCTTCTGAGGGTAAAGCCCCAACGTACATAGAGATAGCTAAGAACACACACTTATAGATACAATATAATATATATATATATAAAGTTTGTGTTGTTCTCAGGTTTCAGTCAATGAATAAACAATTTTATCTATGCGACGTTCTCATAATCATGCCTTAACAGTGGAAAAACAAAAAAACAGAACATTAATATTATTATACAATAATTAATATATGATGTTATTGTTAGAGATATAAAAAAGAGTACATTGAACAATGAATAATCATACAGTAGGTACATAGATATTTTAAATTAGGATTTACATTAAAGATATTATTATAAAATTACTTACAATTTTGGACAAAATAGTGTCTTAATTAGACATGTTTAGCCTACAAGCTTTGAAAGAACACTGAAAAAATAAAAAAGGAATAGTTCAAATATGGAAGATTTTCCAGGAATTTATGATGACGTCAGGAGTCTGGGGTATTCTCCCTCCTATTGTTGAGATGTTTTCGTTTAATTTCGTATTATTATTAAGACTTTTATTTTATTTCTTTAAATTTTAATATGTGTTTATCAAATTTGAGTAGTCGCATAGATAAAATTGTTTATTAATTGACTGAAACCTGAGAACAACACAAACTTAAATTAGCAACAGTCGAGAACTGATCAAACAATATATATATATATATATATATATATATATATATATATATATATATATATATATATATAGGGAGCGGCGTGGTCTAGTGGATAGAGCACTAGTCTGCTGTGCTCCGGGTCCTGGGTTCGAATCCCGGTTGTGGCAGAAATATTATTTATTCTGTTAATTCAGTCGGGGGGTGACCCTAGGGTATGGAGACCCTCCTGGGGCAGACCCAGCCTCTATAAGTGGGTACCCAAATTAATTGGGGAAAAACCTGGCGGCTGAGCGTGATTAAGGCCTAATCACCTCATTGCACTGCCGTTGGTCTAGAAACAGTACGAATCTCTATATGTACTGAGCCCAAGACCCATCATGGGTTGTAGTGGTACAGGTTTTTTTTAATATATATATATATTATATATATATATATATATATATATATATATATATATATATATATATATATGTATAGCATTTCCAAGTCAAATTCAACCTTTTCCAAGTCAAATTCAACCTTTTCCAAGTCAAATTCAACCTTTTCCAAGTCAAATTCAACCTTTTCCAAGTCAAATTCAACCTTTTCCAAGTCAAATTCAACCTTTTCCAAGTCAAATTCAACCTTTTCCAAGTCAAATTCAACCTTTTCCAAGTCAAATTCAACCTTTTCCATTTCAAATTCAACCTTTTCCAAGTCAAATTCAACCTTTTCCAAGTCAAATTCAACCTTTTCCATTTCAAATTCAACCTTTTTCGATTTCAATAAAATAATAAAAATCAAATTAACATGATTTTATGTTTTAATGGTTATTTTAATTACACCTTGTGTTTTTAACCCTTGTGGCTTGTTAAATGTTCCCAGGGGCTTTTCTAAATATAAGTAGTCACGAATATAATAATAACTATAATCGATACTTTAATTTTAAGACATTTGCGATACAAGGTCTGGTAGTCGGATTAGCGGGATTCGTTTTATTTTAGTTTTATAATCGCGGGCGAAAATATTATCAATTGAGGTTTATTTTAACTTTTTCGTATTTATTGGATAGTAGGCTCAGCAGATGCGTTCCCAAAGGTTCGTTGCCGATTACACTATTAATTTTAATCGCGCTCGCTCAAATATGGTTTTATTATGACTTTTTCGTATTTATTGGATACAAGGCTCAGTAGCTGCGTTCCCAAAGGTTCGTTACCGATTACACTATTAATTTTAATCGCGCTCGCTCAAATATGGTTTTATTATGACTTTTTCGTATTTATTGGATACAAGGCTCAGTAGCTGCGTTCCCAAAGGTTCGTTACCGATTACACTATTAATTTTAATCGCGCTCGCTCAAATATGGTTTTATTATGACTTTTTCGTATTTATTGGATACAAGGCTCAGTAGCTGCGTTCCCAAAGGTTCGTTACCGATTACACTATTAATTTTAATCGCGCTCGCTCAAATATGGTTTTATTATGACTTTTTCGTATTTATTGGATACAAGGCTCAGTAGCTGCGTTCCCAAAGGTTCGTTACCGATTACACTATTAATTTTAATCGCGCTCGCTCAAATATGGTTTTATTATGACTTTTTCGTATTTATTGGATACAAGGCTCAGTAGCTGCGTTCCCAAAGGTTCGTTACCGATTACACTATTAATTTTAATCGCGCTCGCTCAAATATGGTTTTATTATGACTTTTTCGTATTTATTGGATACAAGGCTCAGTAGCTGCTTTCCCAAAGGTTCGTTACCGATTACACTATTAATTGTTATCGCGCTCGCTCAAATATGGTTTTATTATGACTTTTTCGTATTTATTGGATACAAGGCTCAGTAGCTGCGTTCCCAAAGGTTCGTTACCGATTACACTATTAATTTTAATCGCGCTCGCTCAAATATGGTTTTTATTATGACTTTTTCATATTTATTGGATACAAGGCTCAGTAGCTGCGTTCCCAAAGGTTCGTTACCGTTTACACTATTAATTTTAATCGCGCTTGCTCAAATATGGTTTTATTATGACTTTTTCGTATTTATTGGATACAAGGCTCAGTAGCTGCGTTCCCAAAGGTTCGTTACCGATTACACTATTAATTTTAATCGCGCTCGCTCAAATATGGGTTTATTATTACTTTTTCGTATTTATTGGATACTAGGCACAGTAGCTGCGTTACGGGGGGTTCTTTCCCGACCAGTCTATTAATTATTCGTGCGCTCACTCCAATATGGGTTTATTATAACTTTTTCGTATTTATTGGATACTAGGCTCAGTTGCTGCGTTACGGGGGGTTCTTTCCCGACCATTCTATTAATTATTCGTACGCTCGCTCAAATATGGGTTTATTATAACTTTTTCGTATTTATTCACTATTAGGCTCAGTTGATGCGTTGCGAGGGTTGCTATCCCAATTATTCAATTTATTTTAAGTGCTCTCGCTCAAGAAGAGGTTTATTTTACTTGTTCGTATTTACTGCATACTAGGCTCAGTCGCTGCGTAACCAAGGACTCGTTACAGATTATACTAATAATTTTAATTGCGCTTACTCAAGTAGAGGTTTATCAAATAAGAATGTACTTATAAAATCGTCCTCTTTAGCTGATTATTATCAAACTCCAAAATATTAACCAAAAAGATAACTTACTATCCTGAAAAAAAGGATAAGCGGTAACCCAATACATGAAAAGTTACAAAAAACACGAAATAAACATAAATTAGACCAACTGACTAAAAATACATTAACACACTTCACTAACAAAACTCCCGAAACACAAATACAGAAATTAGCATAGAAAAGTACGAATTTATATAAACCCATAATTGAGCGAGCGCGATAACAATTAATAGTGTAATCGGTAACGAACCTTGGGAAAGGCAGCTAACTGAGCCTAGTATCCAATAAATACGAAAAAATTATAATAAACCCATATTTGAGCGAGCGCACGAATAATTAATAGAATGGTCGGGAAAGAACCCCCCGTAACGCAGGAACTGAGCCTAGTATCCAATAAATACGAAAAAGTTATAATAAACCCATATTTGAGCGAGCGCACGAATAATTAATAGAATGGTCGGGAAAGAACCCCCCGTAACGCAGCAACTGAGCCTAGTATCCAATAAATAAGAAAAAGTTATAATAAACCCATATTTGAGTGAGCGCACGAATAATTAATAGACTGGTCGGGAAACAACCCCCGTAACGCAGCTACTGTGCCTAGTTTCCAATAAATACGAAAAAGTAATAATAAACCCATATTTGAGCGAGCGCGATTAAAATTAATAGTGTAATCGGTAACGAACCTTTGGGAACGCAGCTACTGAGCCTTGTATCAATAAATACGAAAAGTCATAATAAACACATATTTGAGCGAGCGCGATTAAATAATGGTGTAGTCGGTAACGAACCTTTGGGAACGCAGCTATTGAGCCTTGGATCCAATAAATACGAAAAAGTCATAATAAAACCATATTTGAGCGAGCGCGATAACAATTAATAGTGTAATCGGTAACGAACCTTTGGGAACGCAGCTACTGAGCCTTGGATCCAATAAATACGAAAAAGTTATAATAAACCCATATTTTAGCGAGCGCTATTGAAATTAATAGTGTAGTCGGTAACGAACTTTTGGGAACGCAGCTACTGAGCCTTGTATCCAATAAATACGAAAAAGTTATAATAAACCCATATTTGAGCGAGCGCTATTGAAATTAATAGTGTAGTCGGTAACGAACCTTTGGGAACGCAGCTACTGAGCCTTGTATCCAATAAATACGAAAAAGTTATAATAATCCCATATTTGAGCGAGCGCGATTAAAATTAATAGTATAATCGGTAACGAACCTTTGGGAACGCATCTGCTGAGCCTACTATCCAATAAATACGAAAAAGTTAAAATAAACCTCTATTGATAATATTTTCGCCCGCGATTATAAAACTAAAATAAAACGAATCCCGCTAATCCGACTACCAGACCTTGTATCGCAAATGTCTTAAAATTAAAGTATCGGTTATACTTATTATTATATTCGTGACTACTTATATGTAGAAAGGCCCCTGGGAACATTTAACAAGCCACAAGGGTTAAAAACACAAGGTGTAATTAATATAACCATTAAAACATAAAATCATGTTAATTTGATATTTATTAATTTATTGAAATCGAAAAAGGTTGAATTTGAAATGGAAAAGGTTGAATTTGACTTGGAAAAGGTTGAATTTGACTTGGAAAAGGTTGAATTTGACTTGGAAAAGGTTGAATTTGACTTGGAAAAGGTTGAATTTGACTTGGAAATGCTATATATACAAATGAGACGCTATTTTAAAAATATGAATAAAAACTAGAGACTTCTTGTATATCTTTATATAGGTAATGTTCAATCAATCTTTGTTGGCAAAAAGAGTAAGCTAAAGTATGAGTAGTGTGTATTTTGGAAAAGCTGAAGCTCATCCCTGGCACATTTCTTTCCATAGCGGGGTTCCAAACACTCAGCTCCTGAGGCTTATCCATTTCCAAGGTAGAACTTCCCGTCCCTCTTTTAAGCCTTTCAGTATTTTTCTTTTCTCTTAAACTACGCAGACACTAAAACCTTTTTCCCTTGTTTCTCACAACATAATTTGGTAAAATATAGTCAACAATATCAAATTCAATAATGTCACCTCTTCAGGCCTTTCAAGGTATTGATTTTTTATTTTTACCAAAATTTTTAAGGTTAATTTTTTGCAACGGCAATGGATATAAAAATAGTGATATTAAAAAAATATATATAGGTTTTAAATATGAAGGATATTTAAAAAAAAAATTAATATATCTTAATAATAGCTTAATAAAAGCTTTCTAAGATTTGTGTTCGGTACCTCGAGACGGTCGCACGTATCCCACTTCTACGACGAGTTAAAGTGGTTAACCCCAAACTTTCGAAGACAATATTTCCTTGGATCATTCCTTTATCAAATCATAAACTCCCACCATCTATTTTACGACTACAGCCTTCTGTTATTTAAATCCTCAACCCATCACCAGGAAACAAGATCCCGTCTGTCCGACCTCTACACTCCTTTCCATAGAACCAAAAAATATGACTGCTCCTTTTTAGCCCGATCCTCTTCCTTATGGAATACATCCTTCAAACATCCGTCAAGCTCCTTCCCTCTCATCGTTTAAATCCCTCCTCTTTCAATACTTCCTTTCTCTTCAGTCAGATGTAAGCTAATTTTTATCATGCCAACTTATGTAAGGTGAATTTTACTTTAATGAGATGTAAAAGTTACATTTTATGTTTATTCTTATTTATTTATTTCCAGAATTTGTAAATCGAGATGACACTATGACCCTTTTTTTTTTTTATTATTATTATTATTTTTTCATACTTGTGTTATTTAATTGTATTTATATATTGTTTTTGGCCAGTTATAATTTATTATTTAGCTCATAATTGTTATTCTTAAGGGACATTGTCCCAGAATAAAGTTTTTTTTTCTATTCTATTCTATTCTATTTCTAATATGATCTTTAGTTACTCCTAAATTTTTATTTTTATTTTTAGTAACTATGTATTGATTTTTATCAACACTATTAAGGGTGATTTTTCACAAATGACAGAAAAATATTTTTTATATTAAAAAATATTTGTTTACTCTAATTTTTTTTTTCTTCTTTGACTTAAGAATAGTAACATAGATGTATAATATACCGCAGGAAAACTAAAGATTTTAGAAAAAAAAATTATCTTACATAAAAGTAGTAAAAGGTTACGTAAAGTGACGATTAGAGCATAAACTAATAACTGATAATTATACATAAAATTTTTATATTTCTATATTATTTTCTCTAGGTCATATGCTTCCAACGTAACTGAATACACTTTTTTTTAAAATTAACTTTTTTCAACTTCAAGTTTATTTAGTAGTTCTTAAATTGATTATAACAGTTATGGTAAGTGAAAGTCGTGTGTTGCCCGCACCAAATTATTTAACATATAGTTTGGATATTTCTTAAGCTCGTGTTTGCTTGAAGTAAGAAGACCCTTCCGAGACTCACTCCGACTAAATAAAGTAGGTACCCTTAATTGGGGAAAAAGCCAGGCGATTGGACGAGTTTTCGGCCTAATCACCACTTGCTCATCTTGGCCTAGAATCAGGGGTAAGTACTGTACAAAAGTCACTGCAAGAGATTTATTTGTATAAGCTTTTATTTTTAAACCAAAAGTAATTTATTGGGTAAGTGAAAATAATAATTAAAATAAGTGAAAGTAAACAAAAAAAAAACCATTAACATTCAAGCAATTTTTTACTTTCACTTACCTATATATGAAATATATAGTAAGGGAAAGTATTGCGATCGTGGAAATTTTTGAATTCCAGTTGTCAACGGAAATACACGTTTTAGGGTCTCCAGAGTCCAAATGACCAAGTCCCGCAAAAAGGTCTGTGTGTGTGTGGCAACTCCCGAGCGTAAACGAAAAGTCCTATGAAACTGAAATTTCATATTTAAGACGAATATAGGCATGGAATGTTACAAAAACGTTTTCATCAAAATCAGATAACCACAAGAACCACTTTATACCATGCATTTTGCACCCGTTTACTATTTTCTTAAAAACAGCTATAACGATTTTGATTAAACTCTATATATCGACGTAAAATTCGATGGGGGGAAGTAAATGGAGAGTGATGAAAAGCTCATAAAACTAACTGATTGTCGTAGATAATATTAAAATAGATTGTTTAATAAAACACAAGTTTTTATTGAAACTCTAAGTAATTATTTTTGTTACAATTTATTTTCATCTCTAAATATATTAAAAATTCATTAGTTGATTTTAAAAACAGAGGTAATAGAAAGTCGTGTGTTACCCGCACCAGATTTTTTTTTTAAAACAGTTCAATTAACACATGTTTTAATTAAAGTGAGTATATAAAATCTTTTTCCCCCCAGGAAGTCATTATTAGAAGCCATCTAGGTTAGGTGCTCCGCTCTTCCTCAGAGTGATCCATCATTTTTGGCAGCCTCATTCGGTCCTAGTTTCGCTCAACCATCAACAGTTTCCAATCAAGATTGAAGAAACAATATATTATTGACTTTTTTTAATTTATTTTTTTTTTGGTTTGGTTGGATTAACTCAATTATCCATAAATGATAAAAAGGATACTTGCAGAGAGCTACTTTATATTCCTATGACTGACTCCCGTATTCTCAATTAAGCTTCTCGAAGTATGGAGGTCTTCTTGTATCAATCATTCCAAGCTGCTTAGCATGCTAAGCAGCTTGGATATACTTTAAAATGGATTTAACATGGACGATACTAAACCATCTAATTCCTCCAATCCTTACAATCCAAAATCCTTCGCAAAATCCTGACTGCCCCTTATGTTGTCACAAATCAACTCCTCCATAATGACCTAAGCATCCCATTTGTTGCAGACATAGCCTACATAGTGATAGATACACCTATTATCATCCTAAACTCCCTGCCCACAAAAACCCCCTTGTCCGTAATTTATATTCCTTAGATATTCCTGAAAACCCTCAGACGCGATTGAAAAGAAGGTGGCCTCGGGACATACAATCTTAAAATAGTTAGTGAAGTGCCACCACTGAGTAGTTCTTTCTCAGGCCATTTTCATGACTTTTCTTCTCTCTGTATATTTACTCATTGTTTTATGTAATATAGTTGTAAATTACTATAAATAAATAAAAAAAACATGGTCGGGAACAGTTTGTGTGAACTGTTATAAAAAAATCTGGTGCGGGTAACACACGACTTTCTCTTACCACCGTTGTTAAAATCAACTAATGCATTTTTAATACATTTAGAGATGAAAATAAATTGTAAAAAAAAAATAATTACCGAGAGTTTCAATAAAGACATGTGTTTTATTAAATAATCTATTTTAATATTATCTACGACAATCAGTTAGTTTTATGAGCTTTTCATCACTCTCCATTTACTTCTACAATTTTGAGTATAAAATAAAATTTTTCTAAAATCTTTAGCTTTCCAACGGTATATTATTCACCTATATTACTGTTTTTGTGTTGGAAAGCACAAAAATTTCATTAAAAAATATTTTTTCTCTTTTCTCCTTTAGTTAATTGTTAAATTCGTTCAACTTGTAAATTTATCTGTTTATTAGCAATGCTAATCAGATGGTATGGTCAATTTTATAAAATCTACAAAATTAAAGGTACTTTAGAGGAAGAAATTTTGTAACATTCGTTTTTGTAACATTCCATGCCAATATTTGTCTTAAATATGAAATTTCAGTTTCATAGGACTTTTCGTTTACGCTCAGGAGTTACCACACACACAGACCTTTTTGCGGAACTCGGTCATTTGGACTCTGGAGACCATAAAACGTGTATTTCCGTAGACAACTGGAATTAGAAAATTTTCACGATCACAATACTTTCCTTTACTATATATTTCATATATAGGTAAGTGAAAGTAAAAAATTGCTTGAATGTTAATGTATATTGCGATAAAAAAATGTAGATTGCGATATTATTTAATCTAAGTCATATGTTTCCGACTAAACTGAATAATAATAATAATAGGCTTAGCGAACCCGAAGGTTCGATGCCGATACCACCAAATTCCGCCTACACAGAGTCGTCCATTGTTCACCATTCAAGCCCAAGCTCCCGGGATCAGCCTTGACGCAATCCTCCCATCTCCGCTTCGGCCTACCTTTCGGACGCCTACCAGTCGGATCAGCAAATACCAACTTTATCGGAATCCACTCGTCATCGAACCCAACAACTTTACTCGCCCATTTGAGTCTCCGCGATGCAATCAGCTCAATTATATTCAAAGGATAATAGTTCCGCAATTCCGCGTTGTGCAACCTTCTAAACTCCCCAGTAACTAAACTGAATACACTTTTTATTTAAATTAATTTTAAACTTTTTTCAACTTCAAGTTTATTTAGTAGTTCTTAAATTATATATATATATATATATATATATATATATATATATATATATATATATATATATATATTTATATATATATATAGAGAGATTAGATTAGATTAGATTTTTATTGTCTTAGGGCCTGAGGCCCTTTCTTACAGACAAAGTAATAATTTTTACAATAATTAATGTGCCAAAAAAAAAAAAAAAAAAAAAAAAAGACAGTTTTAAACAATACATATATAACCCTTTTTTCTTTTTTTTTTCTTTTTAAATAAACATAAAACAGTAAAGATTTTAAACTATACAAAAAGAAAATATTAATTATAATAAACAAAATTTATGTAGACTATTTAAAATAAAATAAAATAAATATTAATGATAATAATAACTAACACTGAGGGAAGAGATTAAGGAAAAACAATCAAATAAAGTAAAAGGAACAAAGGGATATTGGAAAGGGAAAGGAAGCATCTCCATGTTTGCTCAGAGCCTCAAGGTGCACTCGACGAGTCTGCCTCAAAGAGTAGTCGAAGGCAAGCCTTACGGAAAGAGGATGAAAACCTGACTTCCACCGGTAGCTGGTTGAGCTCTCTCGCTGCCGCGGCGTGGAAAGAATTCCTCAAGGCCTCAGTTCTGCAAGCAGGTAACTGGAATACGCCCTGCAACCTCTCACTCCGCACCTCAACAAACTCACGCCTTAGGATTTCTGGAACTCCGGTATCAAGCACTTTACGGGCTAGGCACATTAAATTGAGGCGGCGATATTCTTTTGCTCGAAGCCAACCTAACTCCTTATAAGTGGACTTATATGTTGGTCCCTTTTAATACCAAATATAAATCGGATAGCTGCGTTGAGCGCTCTCTGTATCCTGTAGTCCTCAGCTTCCGATATATCTATATACACGGAGTCACAATACCATATTAGTGGGCGTACCAGTGCTGAGATTATTTTTCGCTTGGCATCGGCTGGCAATAGCCGTTTCCACCGTGAGAGAGAATGCAAGACACCGTAGACTCGGCTCACCACCAGTCCAGCATGATCGCGCCATGACAAGGATGTGTTAATAATCACACCTAGGAGTTTCATTTTGTCACAACGTGGGACAACCTGATCGTGAATCACCAGTGGAGGCAGCGCGATGTCTTTTTCAGCCTTTACTACCAGTTTTGGGCTGCCAATCAGCATCCAGCGAGACTTCCGGGCGTTGAGGTGAAATCTATTAGTGCGGGCCCAGAGCTGAACCCGGTCTAGATCATCATTAACCCGCTGCAGGGTAGAGACCATATCCTCAGGCAACGCAGATGCCCAAATACATATATCATCAGCAAACATATGAATTCTGCAATGCCTGAGTGTATGAGCTATATCGTTGACATAACCCAGGAATAGTAGTGGTCCCAGAACCGAACCCTGTGGTACACCACAGCTACATTCCATCCATCCAGACACGTCACTTATAGTCTTTACTTGCTGTAGTCGTCTAGTAAGGTATGACTTGAGCCATTGCAAGACTGGTTCACCGACACCAAAGCTACCGAACTTCTTTAAAAGCGTGGCATGGTCGACCGAATCGAAAGCCCTTGTAAAATCTAATGATGTGAATACAGTTATCATTCGATCGTCCATAGCTCTTCTTATAGCAGTTAAAATTGTGTGAAGTGCAGTGCAAGTGCTGTGTCCTTGTCTGAATCCCGATTGGTGTGGTGACAATAAATAGTTGTCCTCCAGGAATTTTCTCAGATCCCTCTCAACTATCCTTTCAAGAATTTTGGATAGAACAGGCAAGACTGCGATCGGGCGGTAATCTGATGGTTCTTTAGGCTTTGACTTTTTAGGAATCGGTCTGACGATAGCTCGTTTCCACGCATCAGGAAACCTGTATTGCCGCAAGGATGCATTTAAAATATTGGCAATCACTTTATTGTTATTAACCTTGCCTAACATAGCTTTAGATATTCCATCGTCACCAGTCGCACCAGAATTTACCCTACTCAAACTCCAGGCCACATCTTCTTCGCAGATCTCTTCAAACATGAGGTCATCAACATGTTCATTAGTAGGTAAACATATATTAATCTGTTGCCCTTGGTCAAGAGGGTGAGATGCAAAGAACTGGTTTAGATCATCAAGGTTACATTGGACATCTTCTTCATTTTTCTTTGTCTCGATGATTCTATGGTTCCTTAATAGTTTCCACACCTCGGCGGGAGCACAACCGTTTAAACTTTCAGACAGGCACTTTCTTTTGGCGTCTCGCATAGCTGTCTTTACCTGATTTTTATAGCGCCGGTACTGCGTCAAGTCTTCAATGGAACCACCTCTTGTCAACATCCAGAAAAAGAAGTCTCTTTTAGCCATCAAGGATTTGATATTCCCAGACATCCAGGGAGGGTCTTGTTTTTCGCCTTTTGTAGGTCTTCAATGGAGCGTGCCTGTCGAACAGCTCATTAAGTTTTGTTGTGAATATTTTGACCTTATCATTTACATCGTGGCTGTCAAACAACTCAGACCAGTCAATCGTCGTGACATCCAGTTTAAAGACCTCTTGGTCTATGTTTTTCAGATTTCTACTCTGAGAAAGAGCAATCTTTCTTGGCTCAGGTCCCCTTTTATAGAGAACGAAGATAAGGTCGTGGGTCGAGATTCCTGGAACCTGCACCTGTCCGTGACGCTTCGCTTTGGATGGGTTTGACACCACAATGTGGTCTATCCATGTCTCAGAGTCAACTGCCATAGTGTGAGTATGGTTTGTTGTTTGGAACGGAAGGATGCTAAGATTGAGCTCACTAAACAAGGAAGTCATTTGGCATGAATAAAATGAATTACCAGATGGGTCGGCATTGAAATCTCCAAGTATTATAAGATTGAAAAACTTGTGTTTGTAACACTGTATTATTTCTTCGAGATCCGTGAGATATCCGCCTTTTGGTGGGCAATAGACAGCACCTATACAAACACTTCCGCCAGCTGCTCGAACTTCAAGAAACAAATATTCGGGATGATTTTCCAGGAAAGCAGAGGCTTTCAGCTCGACAACCGGATACTCAACCCTGACATACACAGCTACTCCTCCTCTTGGTTTTCCAATTCTGTCATTCCTGAATAATTTGTAGCCGTCGATGCCAACGCTGTATGAGGAAAGTGTTGGGACGAGCCAGGACTCACTAACAGCTAAAACGTCAAACTTCGCCTGCTGGAGAACCAGTCTAACCTCGTCAATGTGCGCTGGCAGGGATTCCGCATTAATGTGTGCCACTTTCAGCACCCCACAATCATCTCCCACAATCCTTGCAATGTCGGAGAAAGGACCCACCACAGGCGCCAGATCATCTGCGAAATCAAACTCCTCCTCCCACAGGCCCACACCTATGTCAAGTATAGAAACCATAATTAATATTGTGATGGAGACAAGTCCGAGTGCAAACCTCTAAAAAAGCAAGTGACCAGAATGTCATAGGAAAGGATAGGGAGAGGAAATCTAGAACATATTTAGAGTAAATAAAATTAGGAAATGAGATAATGGGAAAGAATAAATATAAATAAAATAATAGGAAATAGTTGTCAATTAGGATAATCATAAATCGGATGGTGAAAAAGAGTGCTCAGGTCATGCCTTCAAAACCAGTATATGAATTAGAAAATTCTCTAGAGTGAGAGCTATTAATTATAAACTTGATTCAAACTAATATTAATAATAAATAAACAACTATTTTATTTTATTTGAGATTTGAGGTTTTATCTGTTTTGTTCCCCCCCTCTTTCATCCCCCTTCAACGATGAAATAATTAGGAATAACATAGAATAGGGCTAATAATATTTATAATTGAAGTAGAGAATGAAGAAAGTGATAAAACAAAAATATATGTAAGGATACTGACCTCTGCTATATTTTCCTTTTTTGGAAAGTTCCAAAAGAAAAAAAAAAAACAAAACAAAAATAAACAAATAAAAGTACACACCATTAAAAATGATGTTCATTAGTAAGAATATAGAAAGTAATTAATTCTACAGCACCAATCGAACGAAACAAAAAACAAAAAGAAGTAAATAATAATAATGATAGTTGTTTAAACTAATTTTGGCACAAACTTACATTAATATATATACATAAGCATATTTACTCACTAATGTGATAACAGTACGAAAAAATAAATAAATAAAAGAGAAAGTAAATTGTGATATTTACACATCTCTTGCAATTAATGAACATTTTCAAGAAATTCCTGTATGATCCAATAAGCATATATATTCATATTACTTACTAAAAAACGAAACAAAAATAGGATATCCTATGCAAAAAGAGTGAGAAATACTAAGATAAAAACAAATTAAATAGATAGTTATAAAAATATACGAAATCAGCCCACGAAAATGAGATGTTTTCAATGTTTCGGCTGTATTTACTTATTAGTATAAACAATAATAAGACTAAATTCTAAATAGCGGTCCCTTGTGTGTTTACAGTTCTTGAAACCAAGGTTAGTATTTTAAAGACATTCAAGAGAGCAGTGGAGTGGTATTTATTAACGGTGACAGAGTGCGTTCGAATATTTTCTGCGTGGATCTGTAGTTTATATTAATTTGAGAACTAAGAAATTTTGATTTCAACTTTACCAAAGCTCCCAAGAGGTAGGTCTTAAATTTATCTATATTAAATGAAGCCAATGATTTATTTTCGAAATGTAAAGTTTTCTTAAGTAATTAAGTCGGTATTTGTTTGTAATTCGTGAGGAATTTGATTTGTTAATTTGCCTTACTTGATTATACTAGGTATTGATGGAGTTCGTGATAATAACAATTCAGGTCTCGGTGCTGTTATATTTTGAGAAGGTTGGCCAGGTCCCGGGCAGTTCGTATTTTTCGCTTTTCTCCTTTTTGATTTATTACAATATTGCCGTTATTAGTCCAGACCTCCTTAAAACCAAATGCTTCCTTAGCTCGTTTATATAATATACGTCGTGTAGCGTCAAGTCTTCATGAATTGAGATGCCTGTACCTTTAAATTTAGATTTAGAAAAATATACTTTATTTCTTAGTTCCCTGTTTTTAAATTCAAGTAATACTGACTTTTTATTTCCTTTAGCTCGACCAATAGCCCGTAGTTCAAACTCTTGAGTGGTCAAGTCCAGTCCCATTTTTTCTGAAGTTATCTTGACAATATTCTCCTGATTCAAGACTACAGTATCACTGTTATTGTGTACCACTAATGAGCCACCCCTCATGTTTTGATTTTGTTGATCAGTTTCCTCTCTTAATTTTTCTAATTCATCACTTAGAGATTTAGTTTTCTTTTCAACCTCAGTTTTTATGAGGTTATTAATTTCGCTTCTGATAACAGACATCACTTTAGTTGTTAATGATGTGATGAATTCTTGTGATAAAAGCATTTTTTCTAATTCTTCACGCAGTATAGCCTGGATTGCATTATTCTGTTCACGTGATGAAGCAGCCATATTTTTATTGGAATCACTAGGGGCTTGTTCATTATCGCTAGTACTTCTAGTTTTAGGCGGCATTTCTCGGAACAATATCTTAGAAGAGGTTAACAAAAATTCCAGAAATAGTAAATTTTCAGTGGGAAAAACAAATTAAGCTCTATCAATTCCTATAGCTAACAAAGACTGACACTGAGCACGATTAGGTCGTTACACACGCATGGCACACACACTACTCGAGAGAGAGAGGGAGAGAGAGATAAATAGAAAAAAAAAATTATTCTGGGACTAGGTCCCCATCATGTCTGGCCAACAGACAGAAGGAACATAATTAATAACTAATTACAATTATGGGTTAATATATGTGTGCATATCATAAACGCATATACACACATATATCCAAAAATAAATACAATGATAAAATAAAAATAAAAACAATTCTTAGAAAATATTTTGTTGAACGGAATTAAAAATAAATTAATAGATAACAACATTTAAATAAAGACAATGAACAAAAATTATTCTTCTTTCAAAGTGTGATGTCTGGAATATAAATGTTACAGTTTTTAAGCGTCTTTTCGGGATAATAAAATGTATTGGAAAAGTTGGGATTTGAATGAGGATATATATATATATATATATATATATATATATATATATATATATATATATATATATACTTAAATACATATCGTCGTTCCTATACAAAGTCATGTCTACGTGTATGATCTTGGTTTACAGAGGTGGAAGCGGATAAAAGGGATGTCTTGTTCCCTAATGAAGTATATTCATCTTCCTTGTATAAACAGCTAATTGAGTGACAATGCAGCGAACGGTCTAGGCGCAGTATCTCTTTCAAGATTGAGAAGAATTGAGACGTTGATTTCCAAAAGGTACTATATCCACTATAGACAATTTTACAGGAAAAGCTAAAAGTCTGACCTTTATTTATTATTGGACCAATTTACTTGATCCTTTTTTTTTTATTAAATTCTAAAGTTGAACTGTGTGGTGACTGTGTCAATAACTTATTTTTTAAATATTGCGTTTTTTCAATAACTTTTTACTTTAACTTACCTATATATGGGATATAAAGTAAGGGAAAGTATTGCGATCATAAAAATTTTCGAATTCGAGTTTTCACCGGAAAAACACGTTTTATGGTCTCCTAAATAAAATTGACCAAGTTCCGCAAAAATATCTGTGTTTATGTGGAAAATCTAGCACGAAAACGAAAAGTCGTACGAAACTGAAATTTCATATTTGAGACAACTATACGCCCGAGATGTTACAGCAGCTTTTTCACTAAAACTAGCTTACCGGTAGTTGCACGTTATACCAATCATTTTGCATTTTTTTAAGATTTTCTCAAAAACGGCTCAAACGATTTTGATTAAACTCGCTATATGAATGTAAAATTCAATAGGCTTTAATGTCATACAAGTTTAATTCTGATTGAAATAGTCTGACAGGGCTTAAATGCCGATGTTTTAAATTTTCTTCCTCTAAAGTACCATTCATTTAGTAGATTCAGAAGAATTATCGATATTATCTAATTAGGATTGATAAAAAGCAGCTTAATGTAAAAATTGAACTAATTTTACAACTAACTTTAGAAAAAAAGGGAATGATCTCATTGGAAAAATCTTTGAGAATCGAGAAAAATCTGTGTAATCGCAGCATTTGTTTCTCGATTTATAATGAAAACTTATACTATCTTTTATAATATATATAGCCAGATGTACCTTTACATATGCATTAATAATATATTATATATTGCGATTTTCAGAAAGCTTGTGAAAAAGTTTATCATGATATTCTGATTTTTGAGTTAAGTAAAATGGGTTTATCTATTGATTATATAAGGCTAATTTTACGAATAGGACTAATTTTACTATTTTAAAGTATATGCCCGATTTTCATATTTTATGTTAAAGTCGTCATTCTCTTTAAAAAGATTCTTAACAATTGACAATTATTGTAACTAGGATACAATGCAAAATGGAAAAGAACAACCATTTTTGATTCGATTCTCAATTTTCACTGGTAACTAGGATTACCACACTAAGAAAGACACTTTTAAATATCGCAACTCTCTTCCCGAAGCAAGAATTGGTCCGAAATAGCTTAAGTCCAACTATCTATATAAGGGAGGGGGATTGGTTCATGCACGAAAAGGGCTAATTTTATAATAAACAATTAGTTGGTTCCTTAATCTTCCAAAAACAGTTTATTACAAATAAACATCAAAACGAGTCAACGTTTCGGGGGCCTTCACCATCATCAGGACTCATTTTACTCTCTATCACATTATATTTTAGTATTATTGATAATTTGACAATAAAATTTCTTCTAATATTCTTTATAATGATGGAGTTATTGTTGACCGTTTTTTTTTTTTCATCGCCTATTTCTTTCTCCCTCTTCCCATACTCATATCTTTCTCCGTTACATATCCTGACATATAATTGTTAGTTTAATATTACATTATTTTAAAATTTAAAATTATTTTTATTCATACTTTTTCTCTTTTTTTAATGACTATGTTCTTTTTACATATTACCTATATTCTTAACTATGTTTTTAATATATTACCGTCATATATCACTTCAAAATTGTTCATATTTTAAATTTTAATTGTTCACATATTTTTCCTTTGTCATTTGTTTCATTTGCTTAGTCTCTCTTTATATATTCCTATTACAATATTATCATCTCAATTCTGTTTACTTCCATAGTTTATAACTATCATCTTAATTTTGTTTACTTCCATACTTTATAACTGTCATTTTATTATCATATTACATTTAATTTTATTTATGTTTCCATATTATATTACTGTCATATTATTATTATATACCTAACGCATTATTAAATCTATATATTACATTGGTTGTTAGCTTGTTTCTTTTAGCCCTGATGAATGCCCACATTGTAGTCCGAAACGTCGGCACATAATTAAAATAGCACTTGTTTTAAATGTGTGTTTCTAATTTATGACCGCACCCCCAACCATCTTCTTCATCTAATATTCTTTATATGGTTGAAACCATCGTCCATATATCAATTCATAATAAAAATAGGTTAATCGGATGAATCAACCTAAAAGATAATAAATAATTAGTTGGTTCCTTAATTTTCCAAAAATAGTTTATTACACACAAACATCTAAACGAGTCAACGTTGACTTTCTTGTAGTTTTTTTTTTACTTTCTTGTATAATATAGAAAGCTTTTGATAAAGTGGATGATGATATTTTGATTTTTGAGTTAAGTAAAATGGGTTCATCTGTTGATTATATATTGCTAATTTTACGAATAGGACTAATTTTACTATTATAGGATATGCCCGATTTTCATATTTTAAGTTAAAGGAACAATTCTCGATGAAAGGATTCTTAACAATATATTGTCACTAGGATACGATCAAAATGGAAGAGAACCAGCATCTTTGATTCGATTCTCCTTTAAAAAGGATACGAATCGAAATATTTCACTGGTAACTAGGATTATCAAACTAAAATGGACACTTTTTACTTTCACATACTATATATAGTAAGGGATAGTACTGCGATCGTGAAATGAGTAAACCTTAACTTATTTCTGATTTGTCAGAACTTCTGGATACACAATATATGTTTTAATTGATCGCCGGGTTCTTAAAAAATATGACGAAAAGAAAACCATGGTACAAGAAGTCCGGAAAAAGTCTTTCAGTAGGCAAGGCAATAAGAGAATAGGCTGAATGATTGTAGCATTTCTTTAAAGAGAAGGTTCATGAATTAAAACGTTTATAGATGACTCTCATACTAAAATACATGGTTCTTATGAAGAAATTATGGTTTGGAGGAAACCGAATAAAGAATTTAGTATGCCTTAGTAAAATACCTGGAGCGGTCAGTGATAGTTAGGTCTGTTTTTCTTTGAAAAAGTTTAATAATATTGGATTCATCGACAGAATTATTAATAGGTTTGTGCATTTTATAAGTGTGAAAAGCCAGAATTAAAATTAGAAGAAAAATGACGTATAAATTAAATTTTTAACATACGCGCGAACATGACTCTGGAAATATATAGCATTTCCAAGTCAAATTCAACCTTTTCCAAGTCAATAAACTATTAAATGAAGTAAATATTAGTACGTTATTACCATGCTTAAAACTAAAAAAATAAAATGGCTTTTTTACTTAAATGTTTAAATTTAATAGGCTGATTTTGATACGACACTTTTTAACTTCGAAACCAGATATATTAAATAAAAAAATTTTCCCCGGACTACTAGGAAGCGTTAGCCACTAATTTTTGGCACAACCTATTAGTATTATGTTTAGTTTCACCTAAAATTTTTATCTAAAGCAGTGAGGCACATTTGGGATCTCTTTGTTAATATCGATGGATCACATGATATTGTAGCTTTGCAAATGTCTTCTTTTCAAAATTTAATAAGAAACGTATTCTGTTGATTAAGATGTGGATAAACTAAAAAATACGAGTAAAAAGATTTTAAACTTATTTGGAAGGTTTCTGATAATATCCGTCAATGAGCGGTCGTACAAGAACCATTGGTTCATTGTAAAAAAAACAAATAAAATAAGTATTACGGTGAACAATGCCAGCAGTCTGTTTTAGTACACTCGTATCAATTAAGAAGTTCTTTAAGTAAAGAAATTATATATTAATTGATTAAATTAATCAATTGCTGATTATTTAGCAGTTATTTAATCAATTAATTGACAAGGAAAAACTATAGTTTAAGGTAACATATGCATATTACCTAATATACGGTGACCCTCTTACACAGTAAGTTGAAATGGCTCCTACCTTTCATACGGAGACAATATTTTCTCAGATCATTTTTTTTTTTTTTTCAATGGCGCGACAGTCCGTGAAGGCCCTGGGCCTCGTGGTGTGATCTGAGAGATTACACTCGCGTTTCACGATGAAATTCGTAGTGTAGGGTCATCACTCCCTACGCCTAATTTTGTGGAGTTGCCACCATTTGGCTGACGGGTTTCACATACCCGGGGGAGAGGCTGCGAGTGAATCCCCATTTAATTACATCATTATAAAAGCCCCGCCGGGACTGGGATTCGAACTCGCAACCTGTAGCATGAGAAACTAGCGCGCTAGCCACTCAGCCACGGGCTCTCCTCAGATCATACCGATACCATATTGTGAACTTTCAACATTCACAGTGCCTACAGTTTAAATATTTAGTCAACTCACTTAAAACTAGATCACGCTATTCTTACCTTTACATTCCTACCCACAGAACTAAATTTTTTGATAATACCTTTTATATCTGCTTTCCAGCCCTCTGAAATTCCATACCTGCTCATACTTGCCATGCTTTTTTCCTTCTCTCATCCAAATCCCACCTTTTCCAACATCTTCTGGCATCCCAAACAGATAAAAAACAAATGCAAATTTGCTGTTCAATTATCCTAATTTTAATGCAAGAAGTAATTATCTATTTTGCCTTCACCCTAGGGTTGTATAACAATTATTTTATTTTAAAATCCTTATCTCCAATATCTTTAAGAGACTTTAGAAAGTATCGTTCTTTCTTTCCTTTTTTTTGTTTATCATATCCCACCAAATTACCTTTACCCTTCGTCCTAAACCTATGACCTCCTGCCCTACAGTCCTTTAATAATATTTCGCTTGTAGCGATTGAAAAGATTAGCTATCTAGGACTACTACTGTACAAACATCTAACATGGAATCCGCACACAAGATTGAAACGACAAGAAACTTAGCTTTCGCTTTCTTTAACACTTACTGGACAGACGCTCTAACCTTCTGCTTATCTACAAAAGGCTAATCTATAATACCATCGTAAGGCCTATTTGGACATATGGAGTTGAGCTTTGAGGATCTACTAAACCATAAAATTCTTCCCGTATTCAATCCTTACAATCCAAAAATCTTCGAAAAATCCTCAATGCTCCTTACTTTGCCTCGAATTCACTCTTCCATAAAGACCTTAATATCCCACATGTTGCTGATTTAGCCCGAACCAGGTATCAATCCTTCCATGATAAACTCCACTCCTACTCTAACCTACTAGTTTCAATCCTTGCTTCCTCTTCCATTCCTTACAATCCTCCGAGGCGTCTGAAAAGAAGATGGCCTCCATACCTCTAGTTTAGAATACCTAGTGGAGTGCTGCGAATGGACATATTCTCTTCATGTCCTTTTCATTTATCTTCTCTGTTAGTTAATTTACTTGATATATTAACTAATACAGTTGTAAATTTCAATAAATAATGATTAAAAAAAATTGTTTGTTTATAATCCATATTTCTTATTACGTATACATATGCTTTTTTCTATTATTATTTTATTTTTTTCTCATTTGTAAATAAAAATCATTTTGTTGGTCTTTCAGCCGGACATGTTATATTACAGTATTGTATAACATTGTTATCATATCAAGGCATATAGTCCCAGCTTTAAGTTTTATTATTATTATATCATATTATTTTGAGAAATATATTTGATACTTCGATCTGTTCCAAGAGGAATATACTAGAGGCAATAAACGTCGCATCAAATGAGTAAGTGTTAAAATAACGTTGCTAATTGCTCTCTTACTGAGGCTGTAGAACAATAAGAAAAATAGCTTTATTATACACTCTTAGCTGCCTGACGTTTGATATTTTCGATAGGAACCAAGCCGTGATAAATGAAATCCACTCCGCCTCAGAGAAAGAAAGCTAGGTACCATTAATCAACCAGAAGCGGAATTAACTTTGAACTAAGGGCCTATTATACCGAAATACTATTGAAATATTTGCAGGCGTTCCTAGGATATCTAAGTCGTTTAGTAGTGATAGAATAAATGACATATATCCAAGCTTGGTATTAGATTCCAGCGATGAGAAATATTACCGGAGGAGTTATGCCGACCTTCCGAAAACATTTATGATATAAAAGAGGCGTAGAGCAAGCCTCTACTCCCTTCTATAATTGAAGTTCATAATAATGATTTACGGCAAGAGTCTCCAAACTTTTTCTACCACTACCTAGAGTCATATTCATTGATAAGGATGTAAGCAACTAAGGTATATGGAGGACTCCCATGGGGAAAATGAGATGAGGCTGAAGAGACTAATGAATATATCACATATTTCTTACTGGTTTTCTGTTCACAAGGTTTTCTGTTGATCCCCAAAGAAAATACCTAATTGGTGTCTTCTTATTCCAATAACTGAGAGCCATAATAACATTCTATATACTTAGTTCTACCATAAATATTGTTACAAGGAAATATATACACATTTCATCAGAAAAATTTACCTTTTCAAAAGAATTATTAGAATATAAAATGTATATGTTATGAACATATTTTTAAGATCTGTCCTTGGTACACCGAAGAGGTCTCATGCGACTCATTTATACAATGAGTAAAAGTGGCTCTTTCCTTCTATCCGAAGAAAATATTTCCTAGGATCATATCTTTACCAAACAATCAACTCCCAGCTACCTCCATATATCTACAGACTTCTGCAATTTAAATCGTCAGTCCACTCCCTCCAAACAAGATCGCGCCATTCCGACCTTTATATTCCTACCCATAGAACAACAACTTTTGACCATTCCTTTATTTTCCGCTCCACTACTCTCTGGAATTCCTTACCTACTCATATCCGCCATGCTTCTTCCCTACCATCATTCAAGTCCCAGCTATTCCAGTACCTACTGTCATCCCAAACAGACGCTCAATAAGATATTTCAAATCAAAAAGAAAATTTGTTATTTATTGTTCATATTTTTATAAGGATCAATAATGAATCAAGTTCAATGTTTAGTTTTGTTTAATGCACCAGAAGTCATTATTTATTTTACTCTTTTGTTTATTATATCCTTTCTTTTCTTTATGTATCATTGTGAATAAGAAATAATTATATTCCTTTGGTTTTGTAGCCAGACACATTATATCACATATATCACACATCAGACACATATATCTTAATTGTACATATGAATTGTTCTTGTTGGACCTTGTTCCAGAATAAATATCTTTTTCTATTCTATTATATTTCTATATCTATAGAGACTAAAAAAAAAAAATAATACTCAAAATGCCGCTCTTTTGCCTTGACACAGGCGTTTAATTTCCGTGACCTGTCGTCATTAGTAGCACGCAGCACTTCAAAGGCGCTCAACTGCTCGGAAATAGAGATTGTTTGAGGCTTTCCAAGTTATGGTGTGCTCTTTAGCAAATCCGGTAATCTAGAGGGTTGAGATCAGGGTTACCTAGAACCATTCCGAGCCAGGGATGAACGCTGGAATATTTTTTAGCAGCCACTGCTGAAAACCCAATAACTTCCAGCAAAAACAGTATCATTTAGAGGCTTGGTGACAAGCTCCAAAATATTGTCCTGATAGATTTGTCCGTTTTTCAAAAAATGGAGCTTTTTGGTACCATCAAAGCAAATTTCTCAATAAATCATCACTCAGAAAGGATGAATATCTTTTTGCACTCTTCTAACAACTTCCCGGACTTTTTCATAGCTGCATGCGTACACTCGATCATTTAGTTTATTACATTTCCATGGATTGAAAAAAAAAAAATTTATCGCAAAAGAAAGTCTTTCGATGAGGACCTTTGGTGTAACGGCCAAAGAGCACTTCGCATCTATCCACTCCAATTTGTTTTAGGGAAGTGGTAAGCCTTCGTCTTGTCATTCTTCGAAATGCACCCATCCTAAAGTCACTTTGTGTGTGACAGTGATCTGACTGAAATTCCCATTTAGCGAGACATAATGTTTTCGAATGGAATTTCTTCTGAACAGCCACTGCTCTAATTGGATTTGTTGTTCTTAAAGTGCAGGGATGACCCGGTCGAAGTCTGTCACTTTTAGATGGGGTCTCATTATATTCTTTTATAGTGTGGTACACGAACATACAGCTAATACCCAAAGGGTTCAAAGTGTTGAAAATCTCTAAACTACATTTTTCAACTTTGTTTAACACAACCACAGCTATTCGGTTTTCTTTATCACCCCACTCCATATTAACTAAGCGAGATAAAACTCCAAACTAATGGGTATTATTACCATCACATATAGAGAAAATAATTTGATGAAGATGAGGATTGTTTAAATAATACCCAAGGATTTAAACAAAGTTCAACTTTTGTAACAGTATTTATGGCAGAACTAGGTATTTGACCTCACTCCTTGCTCTTCCGTACATACCTTAAATGCATGGTCAACCGACCAATTTATATCTACCCTCTCACAGAACTGCATCCTTTAAAAAGTCCTGTATCATCCGTGCTACCATACTTTAAAACTCCCTTCGTTAAGTATCATTTCTTTTTTTTTTTTTTTTTTTTTAGAAACAATTCTTTATTGAACAATATTACAATCTGTCCAATTTAGGACATTTTTAATAGGGATAAAGTACAACATTCATACTGCATTCACACGATATATACAAAACAATAAATTAATATAATAATAAAACAATATAAATAAATACAAAACAAAATCAATAAAAATATATACAAAAGTCACTCATACCTATATACAATTCACAAGCATACACCACGTGAGTGGAGAATCTAGCCAATGCTAGAACTCCAATATACATTTTACAAGAGGTCTCGAGGCCACTGCCGTTTCAACCTTCTAGGAGGATGGTAAGGATGTGTGGAGCTGGATAAGGATTGAGCTAGGGGATTAGGGTGATGGATAAGGTTCTGATGGAATTTAGAGAATTTTAATGGTATAAGGTCTAAAATAAATGGAATATTTAGGTCGCGGTGTAAGGTATGGTTGGATACATAATAAGGAGCATTAACTATTGTTCGGAGGACTTTTGATTGGAAGGATTGAATGCGTTTGATGTTAGAAAATTTGGCTGTCCCCCACAGTTCAAGTCCGTAGGTCCAGATAGGTTTCAGTACCGTCTTGTATATTAGCAGTTTGTTCTCGATAGATAATTTAGAATTTCTGTTCAGTAGTCTGTATAATTGTCCAAATCGTCGATTAAGTTCTTGTCGTTTAAGTCTAGTATGTGGGTTCCAAGTTAGTCTTTTGTCCAGAAGGAAGCCAAGATACCGGACTGTGTCGGAGAAAGGAAGCGGAACGGAGTCAAAGAGAACTGAAAAGTATCATTTCTAACCACATTCAAATACCACTTATTTCTCTACCTCCTAGAAGATTAACCTTCTGCACACATGTAAACTGTCTTGACTTAATTATGCGCTACCAAACCCTTAAGTTTTCATTTATTTTTATTATTTTTATTTTATACATTTCATAGTTATTACTTCGCTAGGTAATTATCTATCTAAATCATGCCAGAAAAACTGAGCCTTTACTGTTCCTTGTTCTTTCATCTTAGGGGACAAAATGTCCCAGAATAAGAATTAATAAACTAAATATATTATTATATAATTAACTGCCTAAAAATGAGATCGTTCATTATCAACGAATAAAAACAATATGGTTACATAAGAAATCTAAATAATGCAGTAAACAAAAACAATAATTTCTTTTCTTTTTAATTTTTTTGGAAGTTTTCTTAATTAGAACATTTAAAAAAGCACATACTACCTTCCATTCATCATCTAATCATTTTATTTCATAAGTCTTTTAACAATTTTTTCATCCTAGTTGACGTTTCGGGGTTGTTTCCCCATTTTCAAGACTTATTCCTTGCTACAACATTTATCATCCTTCACTACATCTTATAGCACACTGCTACTTGTCTATATTGGCTCACTGTTTCCATTATATTATAAAAAAAAATATATATATATAATGGAAACAGTGAGCCAATATAGACAAGGAGCAGTGTGCTATAAGATGTAGTGAAGGATGAAAAATGTTGTAGCAAGGAATAAGTCTTGAAAATGGGGAAACAACCCCGAAACGTCGACAAGGATGAAAAACTTGTTAAAAGACTTATGAAATAAAATGATTATATGATGAATGGAAGGTAGTATGTGCTTTTTTAAATGTTCCAAAAACAACAATATGTAAACAATACTATATCCCCAACGACCTATATAAATCAATGACAAACTCATAAACAATTCTATTATACCTAAAGTAAATATTAACTTAATATAAAATGTAACTGATGTAACCAGTCTAACCGAACTTTATCAATGTAATGTAAAATTCCAATCTAAAAAGCCTTAAACAGATGTTATTGTTTTTAAAAATTTATTTTATCATCCATAACGACCTTAGTATCCCATTTGTTGAAGACCTTTCTCGTACCAGATATACCACTTTTAATTCCAAACTCCCAAACCATATAAACCCTCTTGTCCGCAACTTATCAACCTCACATATATATTCCTGACAACCCTACGAGGTGATTGAAAAGAAGATGGCCTCGGGATCTTCTTTAAATAAACATCGAAGTTCTACCGCTGGGTGATTTCTTCACAAGCCTTTCACGCCCTTTATTATAATACAACAATTTTACTTATTGTATTTATGTTAATATACAGTAGTAAAATTCAATTAAAAAAAATTATTGTTATTATTTTTTTAAAGATGTATTGTTAATTTAAAAACATACGTATTTTTATTTTATATCTACTATATTGAAGAAACAACAAAAAAAAACAAAAAAAAAACAGATGCATCTTATCTTTTTAAACAGATGCATTATTATTTTAAAATCATAAGTATTTTATTTTTTTATTAAACAGATGTATTATTGTTTCAAAAACATATGTATCTGTTTTTTTTTTCATTTTCTCTACTATATTGGAAAAAAAACAACTGTTGATTTATCTTAATCAATATATGTATATAACTTAAAAAATGTATTGTGAATAGCCAAGCCAGGCTCTATTTGCATGGGGAACACCCCAAAGACAAAATCTATTCTATAAAAATTAATTGCACTCATTCATTCATATTTATAGATTATCTTTTAGGCGATTACCATTAAGTCTAGCTTGAAAACGATAAGTCGTATTAAACTGAAATTTTTATTTTTAGAAGCATATATGTCTGAGATTTTACGACGAATTTTTCATCAAAATCGGTGAACCAGAAAAAACCACTTTATACTATCCATTTTTCTATAACATATAATAAAAAACGGAAAGCTGTAAAAGTAAATGCAGAGTGATAAAAGGGGATAAAACTTGGAGATCTTTATGGATACTAATATAATATATTATTTAATGGAACACACATTCCTATCGAAACTCAATATAACTCTTAAACTTTTTTCATCTCTAACTTTATGCAAAAGCTCTTAAATTGATTTCAACAAAAGTGATAAGTGAAATTCGTGTGTTGCACGCATCGGATTTGTTGTGTCTGGGATGGCTTTGATGGTTTAGTGGAGCCCTAAAGCTAATAACAGGTAATGAAATAGGTCTGATTGTAGTCATGTCGGTGTGATCATGTAATAACGACGGGAGCGTTTGTCAAGTAAATATTGAATTGGTCGCAATCGACAAGCGATTGAAATTCGCTTCAGTCTAATACGAGGATGAAATTTACTTCAAGAACCTGATGTCGCAAATTTAAGAATGGTTATCAAGGGAAAACTATTTAAAAGCTAAATTATAAATATATAAATAAAACTTGAATTAAAGATTAATTTTTTATATTTTGATTTGCTGGCTGTCACATAACTGCTTTCAGGTGCGTATTAATGAATAAAGTTTAGAAAAATATATACATTTACTATTGTTTGAGCCTAAACATTATATATATATATTTTTTTTTTTTTTACCTGTATATTTTGTTTATAATTTAAAAATCAAATTAAATTAAAAATATTTTTTTTAATGAGGAAAATATTTTGTTTGTTAGTTTAAATGTTATATTTACGTCTTCTAGTATTTATATTCAATAGTGTAGTTAGGGATTAGCCAGATAACAGTGTCCCCTTGCCCTAAACCCAGTACCGATCGCACTAGTAAACTGAGAGCACGCTTTTCTCGTTTGGCACCTTCAAACCATTTTTTGACAAGGACTTCGTCTCATCTTTTTGAAGATAACCGTCCTTCCAGAGAATCACCGTCCTTCCAGAATCGCCTACCCGTCGTGCGGAACTGAAGAATTTATGGACAGATAACTATCCTATATATTTTTTCTCATTATAATAATATTGAGTATGTATTGTCTTATTTATTGAGCCTTGGATTCTGCATCCAAGATACTATGTTGAGCTGGTGAAGGTAGCACCATATATATTGTTTTATAGTTTGTGGTATATTAACTTGTATAAAATGTAATGTATGACCTACCAAATAATTAATAAATTTCGTTTTAATGTCACTCGTCCCAACAGCTATTATAAATCAATCATAATGATGATACAATTCAAAACGCTGCAAATTATTACACAATGGTTTATTATTTCCAAATAACAATATTAGGATATTACTGTTTATGTAGCTGTTGACAGGCAATTAAGTAATATGAAAAGAAATAATTCAAAGGATAATGGAATATCACTACTGCTGATTTCAAAACGCAATATCTCTGCTAGTTTTTAACCAATTTCAATGATTATTTTTTCATTTTGTAGAATTTTTTGATATTTATTAATTAGGGAAGAAATAGATTTTATTCGTTGTTCGGAGGATTGTACGCATCATGAAACATAAGCTCTCAAATTTTGAGGGAGGGGGGTAATTTTTTTTTGGTCGATTACAAAGGTTCATTATTGAAAATAATAAAACAAAAGCATTTAACTAGACTTCGCTCCTGTTTCATTGTTTTTTCTTTCCATTTTCATTCAAATATAATTTCCTGATTCTAGAACACCTTACATTTTTTCTTTGTAATCAATAATAACCGATTTATCAGGGAATCACATCTATAAGTTGTTGCTCAAGTTTTGAAGGGGGGGGAAGTAATTTTTTTTTTTTTTTTTTGGTCGATTACAAAGGTTCATTATTGAAAATAATAAACAAAAAGTTAAAATAAAAGTTTTCATGAAAAATAACAGTAATTTAAATGTTTTACATGATCTTAATTATTAATGAAATATCCTAATCAAGAAAAGGAAAGACTTGCAGTCGAGAACTTCTAAAGATCCGAGTTTTTAACTTAAATGAAAAATAATTGTTTTATTCTGGTCAGCTATTGCCCGAAGAACGATATTATTGCTTAGATAATAAAAAAATTATTAATCTTTAAAAATTATCAACTCTGGTAATATTGCATATTTCAGAACGAAACAAAAACTAGATTGATGATTAGATTACTTTATACAATGTTATGATGATCTTAACACCTAGACATTGATATCAGCTGGTTATTTTTAAAATGTCGGCCGATTAAAAGTGATTTAATTCAATAACTCAGTTATATTTGAAGATAGAGAAAATTCATATTTTTGAAAATTCATATGCAACAAAGGACTATGCTCAGAAACTATAAATGTTTACAGAAAGTAGGACCATGACTAATCTATAAATAATTAATATAATTAATATATAAAAAATTACAAGAATTAGTAAGATTTTTCCAAGACATGTTTTCAGCCGCAAAGCTAACTTAAAATGACATATTTTATTGACAGAAACATATTTTATCTACAGTTATATATTCAGGAAAGGATGGAGATTAACTGGTAAAAAAACAATTATGAATAACAAAAATGTTGAGCGGCAAGGTCAAGACGATTTCGAATAGATTGACCCATTTGACCCAGCATATACATACATAGCTATAATAATAATAATAATAGGCTTAGCGAACCCGAAGGTTCGATGCCAATACCACCAAATTCTGCCTACACAGACTCGTCCAATGTTCACCAATCAAGCCCAAGCTCCCGAGATCAGCCTTAACGCAATCCTCCCATCTACGCTTCGGCCTACCTTTCGGACATCTACCAGTCGGATCAGCAAATACCAACTTTCTCGGAATCCGCTTGACATCGAGTCCAACAACTTTACTCGCCCATTTGAGTCTCCGCGATGCAATCAGCTCAATTATATTCACAGGATACAAGTTCCGCAATTCCGCGTTGTGCACCTTCTAAACTCCCCAGTGGCCTCATCTCTCTTCGGACCAAATATTTTACGCAATACCTTATTTTCGAAGACCTTAAGCCGTTGTTCATCCTTCGAAGTAAGCGGCCACGTTTCACATCCGTAAAGAGCCGTTGGAAGAATAATAGTTTTATAAATTCTAACCTTTAAGTTTTTAGATAGAAGCCGCGAACTAAGTAACTTAGCAACTGAATAATAACACGCATTTCCCACCTTTAATTGGGACTTTATTTCTTCCTGGATTTCATTTTTTCTAGTTATAATTGAACATAAATACTTGAATTTCTCTACGTGTTCAAAAGTATGCCCTGAGACATCAATATCACCAAAATCGCCACCGTTTCTGCTACTAATGATATATTTCGTCTTATCGGTATTTAATTCGAGTCCTATTTCTTTACCGGTTTTTATTAACACACTTGTATTTAGTTGTAATACTTACATAGCTACCTTGAAGAATTACAAATAATAAGACATATACTAAACCAGTGAAAATTTGATAATAAATTAAAAAAAAACAAATAGTTAAACTTATAATGGCATGGTAAATTGGTGTTCAAGAAGATAGATAAATAGGTTATGCTTGAAGGAAGTTAAGGGTTGGGATGTAGGAATGCATATGAGTAAGGAATCCCAAAATGAAGATGAGCGAATGACGAAGGATCTCTTAAAGGTTCTGTGGGAGGGAATCAGCAGGTTTAAGGGCTGGGGTCTTGTGTTGATAGAGTGGAAAGAGGAGCGTGGGTTGAACATGTTGCAGCAGATATAGAGGGTTTTTATGGTTCTGAAGGATTGATAAAGATAGGTTCCTAGGAAATATTGACGAAGAACTTTCGAGTAAAGCCACTTCAACACAGCATACCAAGTGGAGCATCAGAGCGCCTGGGAATCCCAGATACATCTTTAAAAAGCTCTACTGAGAAAAAATAACTGATTCTTGCACAATTTTTGGTGAGCGGGTATGTATAAAGTCTAGCTCAAAAACGAATATTCGTCACAGATATTATATTGTATATTTAACGTATGTATATGTATGCTTTGATTAACAACGGTGCTGATTTAATTGTCGCAAGTTTTTTTTATTGATAGAAGTTATGGGGAAGTGACTAGCTTTTTACGATTATAATTATTTTAAAACAATTTTTATTTAGATTTATTACAATTTGTCTCAAAATGGACAATAATAACAATAATGTAGAGAGATCACATTCATACATTATTTACAGGATAAACAATGGTTAAGTCAATTATATAAAATAAAAAATTAAATAAATTAATGTATATAATAACATATTTTTTTTAAATATTTATTTATTGAGAATTATTACAATCGGTTTCAGAATGAACAATAGTAATACTGATATGAGACCACATTCATACAATATATACAGAAAATAAAGATAAAGTCAAATCACATAAAATAGAAAATGAATTCATATATATATATATATATATATATATATATATATATATTATACAATTAAATAATAATAAAAAACAAAAACAAACAACAACCTATAATTGAGATAAATACAAAGTTGGCAAATAAATAAACGATAACATTAATCAAATTTACTCTATTTTTAAATCTAAAAATTTAAATCAAGCATAATTATCTATATATTTAATTTAATCATACAATATATTTATTATTATAATTAACTATGTTACTAGTCAATATTATTTATCAATTATATTATATTATCAAGACTAAAATTGTTTAAAATAGTTTAATTTTAATTAAATTTAACAAATATTATATATATATATATATATATATATAATATATATTATATATATATATATATATATAAATATATATATATTAAATTTTATAAAGTCATTAATTAGATAAAAAATTAATATTATATAATTAACTATAAATTTACCTTTTTGTTCATTATTTATAGATATACATTTTTTGTAGCTGACAGCTTGCACTTCTAAATATATCATCGTATATAATAACAAAATATGTAAATAAAATAAATACAATGTTTACAACGTGAACTCGATTGTTATTAGAGAACAAGATTACCAAAACATAATGTATATAAACATAATTCATTGAATCAAGTTTATTTTTAATAATTTATAACCCATAAAAAAATCGCTTAGAGTAAAAAAAAATATGGATATTTTAAAGATTTTTTGGCACGATTTTATATTCTTATAAAACGTATAAATTACTGTTGTATAATTTTATTATTTTAAGGTTATTATTTTCAAGGAAGCTTATTATTTTTTTTACTTCTTCAATCAGAATTGAAATTTCTAGATGAAACGTTCCCTGTTCTTATCGTAAATTTTCATTGAGTTCTATGATTACGCCCAGAAGACCAAAAAGGGGTAATTATTATTGTTTTGTTTTTCTGATAAGGACTATTTTTTAGGGCTCAATAATGTTCGAGGTTGATGGCTCATTTTCTAAGTGGTGTGAATTTATATGCAAGTAAAAAAAAAAAATCTAGCTAACAGGGTAAACAAGTTTGTTTATAAATTATTTTCAGCATTAATGCGGCAAGGAATCCTTATTTCACTCAAGTTGTTTTTTTACAATAGCGCTCTCATTTAAAATGTGGGTGTTTTTGAACTTTATAAGTGTTGTACTGAAGTTATACATAATGACTGTTGAGTGTTTGCGGTAAATTTATAACTGTTGTAGTGATGGATTATAATTGCTCCTGTGAGCTTTATAACTTATTTCATTTTAAACTTTTCTCACAACAGCTACCTCATTACAAAATTACAATTTCTACTTTTTTTGTTGAGGGCCAATACCTCCGTAGAGGATATAAAGTTACTCTAGAAACATGGGCTCAAGATGATTTGTTTCATTTTTAAATCTGTTAGGTTTTGTTTATTTATTTATTTCTGTATTTATAATTTTTATTTAGTAAGTATAAATAAAATAAAAAAAAATTAAAGCCTTGATACTCATTGATCTTGAGTGTGGCAGATAGCATTTTTTTTTATTTTTTTTTTTTAGCTAGATATATAACAGTAAAATTATTTTTTAACAAAACACGTATATTGTAACTTTTGTAGTGATGAATTAGTTATTTTTTTCTTATGTTGAAACATGTGTATTAACAAAAGGATATCAAATTTTTTATTACGATTTGACAACAGTTTGTTTCAATTTTATAAGTCCATTAAAATTTAGTTATTTCAAAACATGTTTACAACGAAATTAATGCAGATTAAGAGTTATTTTTACTAGAAAAAATATTTCTAAAAAATCAGACTTAATTAACGATCGTATAGCTATCTATTTAAACTATTTTATATTATATATATATATATATATATTTTTTTTTTTAATTTATTAAATATTTATTGAGATATATTACAATTTGTTTGTAAATGAACAGTAGTAATATTAATATGAGACCACATTCATACAATATATACAGAAAATAATGATTAAGTCAGATCACATAAAATAGAAAATAAGTAAATTCTTATATATAAAAAAAAACAAAAAAAAAAAAAAAAAAACAACAACCCATAATTGAGATAAATACAAAGTTGGCAAACAGATGTATCCAACTTTATTAGATATATATATTTAATAAACAGAATAAAGATCCTAGTAATGTTTCAAACAACAGGATTATATGTCCACTAAATATACTCTCTAAAATTTTGGAAAAACTAATACTCAAACGAATTAACAAGCCTATTAGACTAATGAATCCCCTAATAGATGAACAATTTAGTTTTAGGGAACACTACTCCACCATCGACCAATTTGCACTTCTCACTTACTTCATCACTAAAGTCTTTAACGAACGCAAACACACTGGCATGTTCCTTCTAGACTTCGCTAAAGCATTTGATACTTCTACTATACCTGATCCACATTATTCACTCATATTTTATCAAAGAGGTTTTTGTACTCAAGTTGGCAAATCTACCTCCGATAAACTCTCTATCTCACGTCTTCCCCAAGGTTCTTGCTTATCTCCAATACAATAGTATTTAAATTAAATATAATTTGTTCATTTCCGACCCACCCATCTGTGATGAGGTCCTTATACGCCGATGACACGGCATTGTATACTTCTTCATTTCGCATTGATACAATAGTAAATCGCCAACAACATTACTTTGAAAAACATTAACAAATAGAAAGAAAGAAAAGTAAATTTAATTCTGGGACCTTCTATACCCTAAGAATAACAGTAAAGTACAAAAACTGAGACTTGTGTCAGGGCATAAAAATAAAACCATTACAAAAACAAACTTAAGGTTATGCTTATATTATTTTAAAATGTAGTAAATACGATTACTTGAACGACATACAACTACTACTTACATTATTTATAAAGTAGTAAATACAACGACAATAGTACATACATGAATGACTATATAATAATAAACATATGTGCATGCAGAGATACTATAATTGTATCTCTCACTAATATCATAGAAAGGAAAAAGAAAGAAAGAAAGGTTATTTATTAAAAATATATTATTCAGATGTTAATGTTACAACCACTTTATAGGATTAATAGACTTATTTTTTCTTAATATACGATCAATTAATGATTTGATAAACATTTTTACTTATTTTTTAATTATTGTTAAATAGTTTATATATTTAGCATTTATATGAAATATTTTCATTAAATTCCTCATACACATATTGGGTTTAACATTCGTTATCTACATATTTGGCATATTTAGTTAAATTAAACCTCTGCCTCTAATAATTAAATATCAAGAATGATATAATATTAAAATTGATTTATACAATCCTTTTGAATAATAATTCAATTTATAAATGGCATGGCATGAGATAATTTAATATTTGCAACGAAGATAAGTTTAATACATGCCAGGCATGAATTTTCCGGGGTAGCCTGCATTTTATCGATAAAATATCTTGTTAGTCCTGGGGGTTTTGATATAGGAAATATTAATTAAATGTAAGCCCAGCAGTCTTAAAACAATATCCCTTGTAAAGTAAAATGGTTTATTAAAACACTAAACATTACCGTATATTTATCTTGAAAAATACTCTTAATAGTATATTATAATTTATACCAGTGTGTAATATAAGTTATTTATAGCACTAAATAACTGTCATATGTTATTTCTGAAGTCAAATTTAAATTTATATAATAAAAAAAGAAACTAATATGTCTTTTAACTCAGCTGGTTTTATTACCCGTTTAGTTAAATACATATTCAAAAGCATATTTATATTTACTGTTAAAGATTTATATAAATTAATATAATAAACAGGAGAATAAGGTGTTTTTCAAATCACACCTACAAAACTTTTTTTTGAAATTAATTTCATAAATAATAATTTTACATCTAAACGTATAAGAGCTATTGACATCGAACGAGAGATTGGTCTTATTATTTACATTAATTCAGATTTGTGTGTAAAACAGGGAATAGTTATTTAGTTTTATTTTCTAAGTTTTAAAGCTATGAATTATTGCTGAAAATAATTTAAAAATACATACATAAAAGAATATATGAATGAAAACTAACAAACAATAGTGCACGAGCCACACGACTTAAAATCCCGAGTTAATAAAGTTTTTTAGAATTACTGGAAGGTATTAGTCTTGGTGGCGGTCAGTAAATGAAAAAAATAAATAGTTTCAACTATGTATAGCTTGCCAACGTTTCGATCCCCAATTGTGTGTCATCATCTCGGCGTTTCGTGGGGGGATGGAAACTAGATTTTTAAAATTGTTAAATATAGTTAAAAATTATTACGCAATTTTCGTATAAAAAAATAGATAAAGAAATATAACAATGAAAATTATTATCTACAACAACTACTTATGTTTATGTACTTTTTTTAGTTTTTTTTTATGTTAGATAGTTAATGTTAGATAGGCTAAATTCTTTAGCCTTCTAATGGTACATAATACAGCTATCTAATATATAACTATTATTTTTTACATTTAGTTGATTATTAAATTCATATATTACATATTTGCACAATCGCCAACAGTGCTAACTACTAACTAATGAAAATTATTTCGAATTAAATTAAATTAAAGGTACTTTAGAGGAAGTCATTTTTGAAAATCAGCATTTAATTTAATTTAACGGCCCTGTCAGACTACATTAATAAGAATAAATACTACATTAAATATTAAAGCCTACGCTATATTAAATCCTGTTTAATTTTTAAATTATTTAGAGAGTCTAATCAAAATCTTTTGAACGGGTTCGGGAAAAATCATCATCTTACAAATTTCTCCTTCCTCAGGCAATCAAAATAATATATTCATCTACCTTTAGTCTGAACTAACATGCGGAAATGGTTGATTATTTCTAACTAACAAAATTGAAAATGTCACAAAGTTTCAGGCTGAATGAAAATTTTAAAAAAATTTTAAATTAAATTTTTTCTCCATTTAGTAAATTAAACTTAAATCGGTTGATCTGTTCTGATGAAAATGGTAAAAAAGTGAAAAACACGTTGTATGAAGTTGCTCTACTGATGTGCCGATTTAGGTGAAAATGTTTCTGTAATATCCCAGCAAGAAGCCTATCGTAAATATGTAATTACAGTTTCGTACGACCTTTCATTTTTGAACTAGACCAACCAACCAACCACACACACACACACACACACACACACACACACACACACACACACACACACACACACACACACACCACACAGAAAGATCGGAGATAGACGCTAAATTTAGTACAAAAGCATCACCCGAAAATTTAGTCTCCTTGATGATGGCTAGTCAGGAGAGTTGGAGCGCTGCAGCTGATTATGCAGCACAAATCTGCAGAAAACTCAGAGTACAGGAGCAAGAAAGGAGAGGCGGTGCATCGGCCTAGCCTAAATCAGATGTCCAGTAAAGTAGCTGGCATTTAGCCCTTCTGCCCCCCATGAAGTAATGCTTGACAGCGGTTCCGTGGGGTGGTAAAGACGAATTGGGAGGTGGTTTTTTAGTGAGTAGGAATCTCACACTGTTGTGTAGCCTGACAGTTGCACTTCGTCTGATGAAAGATTTTTCCCCTACCCGAAAAAAAAAAAAAAAAAAAAAAAAAAAAAAAAAAAAAAAAAAAAAAAAAAAAAAAAAAAAAAACAACACACACACACACACACACACACACACACACACGCACGCACAAACATAGAGATATTTTTGATTTTTTTCTATATACACGTGTGAAAATGGATGTAAAAAAACAATCAATCCAAATAAGGCTATAACACATGAAAGTAAACAGTTCTTTTCGAACAATATGTCTGAAATTTGACTATTAAATGCAAAACCGATATCATTATCTATCTGATTAAACGCTTTTTTATTGAAAAAAATAAAAGTCATTCAAAACTAATAATATTTTATATCCTTTTAACGAGTACTATTTGAATATTCATGATGGCATGAAACTGACTTTAAGTATCGGTGAATTAAAGTTAAGTTTGAAGTTTTTATTCAATGAGAAATGCCTTTTTTCTGAAGCCTAAAAACTCAATAGCCTTCAAAAATTAAATTTTCATGATAAAAGTTTCAATTCATAAGACCGAGGCAAAGCTATAACTTTCGAAGACCAAATGGCTCAAATATGTAATAACGAGAAAAAAAGTGATATAGAAGATTCATAGTTGGAAACAATCATAAAAAAATATAATAAAATAACAATAAATTCTTAATCCGATCCGCATCCTTATGGAACTCCAATCCTTCTAATATCCGGAACTCCCAAACTCTCTCAACATTTAAAGCCCGTATATTTAGCCATTCCCTATCAATAAAATTCCCAAACAATCCCAAGTAAATGCTAATTTCAGGGAATATCAAGCAGACAGATACATTTATTTATTAGTTAATTTTGGTTTTCTCGTTTCTATTAACAGAAAATATTATTTAAAGTTTTTCTTTTAGTCTTTTCAAAGACGTAAGATTAAATTATTTTACAAACACTCAGAAGAATTGTAATTTCTTTTCTTTTTTTATTTAATTTAGAACTGTAAACATGTATATGTAGGTATATATAATATATATATATATATATATATATATATATATATATATATATATATATATATATATATATGTAATTTTTTTGTTCTTTTTAAATCTTATTATATATTTTTTTGTTCTTACGTTAATATACATTGAAGAATTGTAATTATCTTTTCTCCGTATATTTTATTTTAAAATATAAAAAGAAATCTTTTTTTTTTATTTTTTCTTTTTTTTTTTTTTTTTTTTTTTTTTATTGTTCTCATGTTAACATACATTTATTTCTCTTGTTTGTGCATTTTTATTAGAATTTATCTTTTATTTTATCTTCTTTGTTCAGGTTATTAGTTCAATCCTATTGTTTTCAATTATTGTATTATACTTTAAGACTATAGTTCTAAGTCCACTTTATGTTTCCTGCTGTATTATTCTAAAGGGACTTGTCCCAGAATAAATAAAGAATTATTATTATTAATTTTTTTTTTATTTAAACATATTTATTGATATTTACAACTGAATTATTATATACAACAAATAAATGTGATGATAAATTAATATAATATATATTTTATACACCAATAAATGACGAGGTGTTGAGAAAATTGAGAGTACAGCCTGAGTTTTACTCTGTGTGAGTGTCATTAATTTCAAAATTTAATTCTTAACTTTATAATGAGATCCCATAAGACCTGGAAGTTAATTAGAGCGAATCATCGTTGCAATGTATATTTAACAGTGTTCGTACACCCGTGTGTACTGTGTATAGCTGATATGACTGCCTCCTCACGTGGACGGAATACGACTGGCCTCTTCTGCTTCTTTATTCTTATCCTCGACACCCCTATCCCCTCTTCCTTTCAAAAATACTATATTTTGGAAACATCCGATCTCCTATCGGCGGGCATGAAAAAGGGAACAGAGCTGATATGGGAAGTGCCCGGCGGTTCAGCCTTTGTACACCTGGGGTCTAGGAAGTTCCTGGGGTATCAGTATGTGAAATATGTCCAAGAGATTGATAAAGTATGCTGTGTAATGTAAGCAACCCGATGTATTTGGGCAGCATTGCCAAATAAATAAAGCATTTCTCTCTCTCTTTATATAATATTTGTATGCTGCAACATATATCTTAATTAGTAGGCTTGTAACTGATGTTTTTTTTTATATAAAGAAATGGAAAGGAAAAACAATTAATGAGTTCTATAAGTTTATCAATTCTTACTTAGAGAATGATTAACTAACACTCAGTTACTTCTTTTTTAAAATTTAATATTTTTATTTCAGCAAAATGACAATATTATTAATATTTCATACTGACATTCTTTTATCATCATTATGTTAAGAATGATTTTATTCTTTATTGGCTTTTTCTATGTTTGTTGCAAGTAAAGGGCAAGTTATTAAAATACGGACACATGTACATTAATACCTAAAAGTGCACACAAGATAACCTTTACACGGCCATTTTGTGAGGAAACTGTTATTATCGTGGTAATGTGAAAACGATAAGAGTGGCAAACGAGAGAAATAAAACACGTTTCCGTTGTATGTTGTAGTAACATGTTACCGAGTGGTCGAGTTTAAAGAAATCTTATTTTTTTTTAAAACAGCATTGGTTCTACTGAGTACGCTTTCACAGAATTCAAGAGTAAATAACGACCTTCAATTACGCCAGCATTAAACCCACACTTAGTTAATAAACATGGGATGAAACATTAATGAAGTTTTGATCCAAAGCGACCATGACACTATAACAGCTCATAACAGTGCCTCGCTTATTTACGGAATGGCTTTACCAGTCACCATACCTCGACCCAATCAACGATTTATGAGGTATTTTTAGAAAATCATTAGCAAGTGATGAGAATAATTGCAAAAATAAGGACGAGCTGTGAAAAGAAACAAACAAAACCTCTATCCGGTGATCCAAGAGGGGGCCATAAGAATTATTGGTCTCAGTCGAAAACCCACGATATTTTGCTGGACAGTATCCTTTAATAATAACCATATTCTATATAGGTATGTGTGCTTTATAGATTTTGAATTTTTTAATTATATATATTTTGTATGAATAGGGTCATTTAGCAGTATTATCCTAATTGAGAAAAAGAGAAATAATAAATACTAAAGTTTAATGAAAAATTCCCTTCTTTTAGTTGAACAAATCAGCCAATTAGGACTCCATCTTGACAAGCGTCTTACTTGGAATCCTAATAAGGCAGAAACGACAAGAAACCGCCCGACGTTTTCGACTACTTCAACACTTACTGGACAAACATTCCAACCTTCCACTTAATTACAAAAGACTCATTTATATGACCTATCATAAGACCGATATGGACTAACGAAATAGAGCCTTGGGGCTCTACTAAACCATCGATTTTTTCTCGTATCCATCCTTACAATCCAAAATCCTTAATGAACTTTACTTCGTCACGAATAAAACCATTCAGACCAGGTACCATTATTTTTATGACAAACTCCATTCCCACTCTAACCCAATAGTTTCAATCCTTGCTTCCTCCATAAATCCAATCTCAAAAACCGAAAAAAACAAACAAAACTAATCGACATGATAAAATTAAAAAAAAAATGAATATATTTAAATGTGATTCGTATAAGATTAGCATCTTTAGCATTAAGAAACTGTGATTTAAATACGTATGAGGTGATAAGATAGCAAGATAGATGTAGTACAGAGATTACATATGTACGAGTATATATATGTATGTGACTGTGTGTATGTATGTATATATATATAGATGAGTGTGTGTGTACGTTTTTACCTATGGTGTAGTGGCCAGCCATTTCCATTTCTACTCTCACCCCATAGTTACAGTCCTTGTTAAAGTTTAATTTTCTTTAAAATTTATTTTATACAATCTGCCACCTTCTGCATAACAGATACAAGAAATCTTTCATCCCATATGTACTAAAGTTTAATTAAACATAAAAGTTTGAAAAAAAAAAAAAAATTACACTTTTCTCTGTTTAACAAATCAGCTGTCTAGGACTCCATCTTGACAATCGTCTTACATGGAATCCACGAACGAGATTAAAACGATAAGAAACTGCTCACAGAAACACACTATTACAACACTAACCGGGACAAAGGTCCAGACTTCTAGCAAAAAATCTAATTTATAATACCATCATGAAATTTATTTCGAAATTTGAGATGGAGCTTGTAAGATACATTTACTTTTAAATAATAATAAATAAATCTTTATTATCCTGGGACATTAGAATAAAATATACAGCATGTAAGAAATGTGCTTTGGAGTTTTAGAGTAATTTAAATACATATAGACAAGTTAATAATTACTGATATAAAATAGACATATTTAAATGAGAAGAAAACAATAACCACAACAAAATAAAAAAGTTTGTTTACAGTTCTATTGAGCCTGGATATCCATTAAGTGATTAAATATGCGGGATTCGAAGGTAGAAAGAGAGTTGGAGAGACGGATGGAAGGAGGGATATAATTCCATAGGATTGAAGATCGAATGAGAAAAGATCTGTCGAAATATGCAGTTCGGTGGGGCGTACTGTATAAATCTGGAGGCCTGGAGCGTGTACAACGAGGATGGACAGAATATTTGAATTGATAACTGGATAACATATTATTGTGAATTTTAATAAATAAAAAATTTTCGGTTTTAAGCGATTGAATAAGAAAATAACTGAGTATTGTCATCTAAAAATATGGCAAAGCTATTTTAACTCAGTATAACAATTACACAAGAGAGTCTGGAGACCCAGAAGATAAAGCTGATGGAAAATTATAAAATTGCTAATTTGTTTTCCCTGAATAAAAAAGAAATGAATAATAGTGGGCTTACCTGAAAACATCATTCTTTGACGCCTTAAGAAAAACTTTTAAAAACCCTGTTCTAATTAGTTTAATTAGTCTTTGATTATACATTGCTTTTTACTTTTTAAGCCTAAGAAACAATTAATCCCCTAGATCTTTGAAAATTTATTGTCAAGGGTTAAATAAATTTTCCTTGACTTTAAACGTAACATGATTCAATGTACCATGAAATCACTCAATAGCGGACAACAATAGTTCCAATGAATTTTTTTGTAGCAGAGGGATGTCCACAAAAAAAAATGCTTATTAAAAATTTAGCATGTTGGTATCAAAACATGTCTATGAATACGAGCGGATAAAGCTTTTTATTCTATTCTGTTTAAAATATATTATTAATTTACTTTACTCACCTGTGATGCGGCTGAGAGGGAGGCGCTGGGATCCTTTGGACTCTGCTTGTCCTTCCACAAGTGGGAGGACAAGCCCCATCCGGGTTTCTCGAGCTGATTGTAAATATTGTACATAAGTATGAATGTAACATGTTTTGTTTTTTTATTTGTTAAGTTCATTTATTTGTATTTATTTTGTCTACAAATTTTGTTATTGTATACGTTTATTTATTTTGATTTTATTATATGTAATTTGACTTTTCTTTTGTTTATATTATATGAATGAGATCCTGTAGCACTATTATTATTGTCTATTATGACGAATTGTAATATATACGAATAAAAAAAAAATAAAATAAAAAAAAATAATAATTTACATGATATTTCTTTATTTATGTAGATTTTTTTTTTAAAGCTTAATTACGTACCTTAGCTTCCTAACTCAAGCCCAGTGTGCCTCCGGTTTTATTGCCATTATTGACGTTGTTCGGATCAGAAGCACTGGGATCTCCTGAAGTCCTGTATTGTTATCGACATGTGGTTTTCACTATCATGAATATACTAAAGGCTGTTAGTCCATTCATGATAGTGAAAATCTTCGTACCTTCCTCCCTATCTTCCGGCAATCTATCGCGACTAATTCAAATATTTTTTGTCGCAAATGCGTTTTTCTTTTTCATAATTTCTTTTTTTATAAAACTATTATTTAGAGATACCAAAATTGGTCTTGGTTCTTGCCCCTTTCCAATTCGAAAATAGTTCTCAATGGCATATTCCGGTAGTTAAACATCTTCATTATTACAAGCCGTTATTACCTTTGATAATACGTCCTCGTTATCTGTGTTAATTTAGATTAAAAATTAAAAAGTTGTTTCTTTTCCTTCCCCTCTTAAGGACCTTATTTCGTTTTTATGCGAACTGATTTTTTTCTCCTGTTCCGAATTTTTTTTTAAGGTGGGAAAGCTCACCTATTAAAGAATCTAAAATTGAGGATATTTTATCGAGTGAAGATTTATTTTCTTCATTGTTCCGGTTGATACCGCTAATAAATCTTTATTAGTAACAGTCATCTTGTAGAGACGATATTTCAATTATTTTAATTGTTCGAAAAAAAATACGTAGAGAAGGCGTATACAAGCGGTGATAACGAAAACAGCTGATATTGGAATTAACTGACCTGAGCTAGGGGTACGAAGTGGTGGAGGAGAGATAACGACTGGTAATTCAGGCGAATGCCTTTTCCTTTATTCCTTCACAGTTCCTGTTACATTCATCAAAACGCAGCCAAAATTTGTATTCGAGCTCATTAATATGAATCACGGAACAGTATCAAAAATCATAATTGTACAGCGTATATAACTTAAAATAAACGAAGACACGATCTTACACTGTACGCTGCCAGAGCTAGACTCCATATATATATAATCTCCGTAGTTTAAAATATAGCATATAAATATAAGCATATAGTTTTATGTTGTTATCCAAGCAAAAAAAGAAAATTACATCTAATAGAATAACAGTATATTATATGTAGGTACATAGTGTGTAAATAATATCTAATGACTTATAGATACTGCTCTATCCTAACTTATCACGCGTGTTCATGTTCAAAAACACAAAAATTGCAAGAGAAAATATTTTTGCTCTTTTCTCCTTTCGTTGGATATCAAATTCACTCAACTTATATATTTATCCGTTTTTTATCAATGCTAACAAGATGATATGGTTACTTTATTGAAATAAACAAAGTTGAAGGTAGTTCAGAGGAAGAAAATTTAAACTATCGGCATTTAAGTCCTGTCATACTATTTCAATCAGAATAAAACCTACATCGTATTAAAGCCTATTTTTTTCAGCGAATAGGATATAGATGTATAATATACCATAAAATACGAACAGATTTTTTAATAATATTATCTAACGGAAGTTGCAGAAGGTAATTAAAGTGATACATAGGGTATAAACCCAAGATATTGTCGTACATTAAAATTGTGAGGGGATATTTTTTTAAATAATTATTCATGAATAAAACATTCTTTTTCTAGGTGGGTATGGAAGGAAAAATTATAACTAAAGAGTAGTCACAACAGAAGGCTTCCTGCGTTTCTCAGATAACCGCTATTAAGTTTACTTGTTAGCATAATAATGCCAGCACTGTCAGAAGTATTCCTGCTTTCAGACAGCATCAGAAGTTGAAACCTTCTTCAAAATGATAAAATTCTGTCTCATACATCTCTTCAACCAATTATATATTCTTCTCCTCTTCAACTATTCATGTAAACATCGTTATAAGTAAAAATAATCCTTTCAAATTGGATGTTTTCCTAGCTTGAAAAGCATTTGATGCTTTCAAGGATGCGTCATTAGGACGTTTGTGAGGAATAGCAATTTTTTTCCTTTATAATGTCTTGCATTATTGTTTCTGATTGTTACATTTTTCTTTATATCGAAAAATAATTTTTTTTATAAAACAAAATAAAATAAAAACCGGAATTTCTACAAGAGAAATGTTTATTAAAAATTTATTTTTCAAAATAAGGAAGTTAATAAGTATTAATTGACATTTTATGATGAACGGTTGACTGAGGTGAAAAGGAGACATTCTTAATGTTCTATAATGTATAAAATACTAAGAATAAAAAGGAAAATAATATAATTATCTAATCATAATAGTAGAATAAGTTTTGCACATATTATTAATTTTCTTATTGTTTTTAATAATAATTCGCTAGTCTAGAAGTCCCGGGTTCGAATCCCGCCTGTGGTAGAATATTATTTATTCTGATATTTCAGCCGCGGGGTGAAGCTGGGGTATTCCTCCTGTGGCACACCCAGCTTTTGTAAAGTGAGTACCCAAAGATGGTAGGAAATTCTTGGGTCTGAGTGTGATTTCGGCCTAATATGCTAAGCCCAAAACCCTTCAGGGGTTGTAGAGGTACAGTATTTTTTTTTTTATAATAATTATTTTTACTGGGTGTTTTAGGGTTAGGTGGCCAGACTTCGGGATTGAATTAAGGACGTTTAAAACGACTAACCCTTTCCTTAGGAAACGCATTCATCTCTAAGAATATTCTTTTTATCCAACAATACTTATTAATAAATTATGGTACAATTATAAAAAAGAAGTAACAACAACAAAAAATAATAACAAAATTATTAATCAAAAGGAAAAATATAGAAACAGATCTAAACAATAAAATAAAAAAAACCAAAACAAAAATTTATAACTCAATTTTTCAAAGATGATAAGATGATAGATAGGTCAGAAGTAAAAACCGATAAACAGCATATCAACAGCAATTGCAAGAAATACCACAAACTAACGTATATTCCAAAATTGACAGAATCAATAAAAAGTATTTAAAAAAAATATGATCAGCCAAACATATCATTTGGTCTATACAATAGTAACAAATTAGAAAAATATTTAAAAATAAAATAGAAAAAATGAATAAGCAAAATGCAATATACAAAATAGACTGCAAAGATTGTGAAGGCATATATATATATAGGAGAAACATCTAAAAAATTAAAAACAAGAATATCCCAACATATATCCAATTGTAAACATATAAAAAACACAAACACAACAGCATTATCATCCCATAGTTTAATAAAACAACACAAATTTAACTTTGAAAACACAGTAATTTTAGACATATCTCAAAATAATAGAAATAGAAAACTACTAGAAGCAATCCACAATAATAGCAGGACAATAAATTATAAAACAGATACAAAAAACTTAGGAACACATTACAAAGATATCATAAATAGGATAAAATTTAAAATAAATAAAACAATAGCCCAAGAACCATAATTAGGACAAATAATTAATAGAGGTAAAAATAAAAATAAATAAAAAGCACGAGGATTACACCGGAATATTGGAAAGGTACAAAGTTTAAAATAGAAAAATAATAGAAACAGTGAGCCAATATAGACAAGTAGCAGTGTGCTATGAGATGGAATGAAGGGTGAAAAATGATGTAGCAATTGTATAATGAAAAAGGAATAAAGACTGTTGATAATTTATGTTTTCTACTGGTTGCAGTCAGTAAATAATCAATTTTATTTATGCGACGTTTCGAGGATTTATTGTTCTCATATTCCTTTGCATGTATTCATATGCCTGGCTACCGTGTGTTGATCTGATTTCTTCATAAAATCCCATTTTTTCTTCTCCACTGTTGATTTTTTTTTTCTGATTTCATCTTGATAATAGTACTGTTTGATTATTTTTCGACTGTTGATAAATTTAAGTTTTCTACTGGTCAACTTTCAACAAGAAACGATGCATAGGGTAGTAGAAAACTTAAAAATCTTAAATTATTAACAGTCGAGAACAAATTAAACAAGATAAATATAAATAATATATATATATATATTTATATATATATATATATATATATATATATATATATATATATATATATAAAATATATATATTGTTAGGGAAAGTATTGTGGCTGTCAAAATTTTTGTAATATCATTTTTCAACGATTTTGATTTTCATATTTAAGACAGGTGTATGACAGAGATGTTACAGAAACTTTTTCACCAAAAATTGAAAAATCAATAAAAGTCACTTTCAAGGTTGCATCTGAACCTTCTTAAAATTGTCTCAAAAACGGCTCAAATGATGTAAAATTAAATAGGCTTCAATATCATCATGTAGTTTTTTTCTCATTCAAATAGTATCACAGGGCTTAAATAACGAATGTTTAGAAAATCTTTCTCTTAAGTACCTTAATTTGTTTTATTAGGAATAATTAACTATTGCTAGCAGTGAGCATAGATAGAAAATGGATAAATATGAATAATAAATAAATTTGACAAGAAATAGAAGATGATAAAACTTAAAATATCTATATAGGAGAAATTTGTTTCACTCCAACCGAGTAGTGTCAAACCTTGTTTCCACTTCATTTCCTTATAATCCTCCGAGACATGGTTGCGAGAAATTCTAATTTAAAATATTCTTTTGAGCGGTTCAAACGGGTAGTACCTCTGCATGTGTATTATGAAAATATTTTATATTCTTCGAACTTTTACAAAACGTATTTATTTTAAGACAGTTGTTAATTTCAATGAACATATATTAAAAAAAATATTAACAGTAAACTAAAATTAAATACCATTGTTTAAAAAATGCCTAAAATTTACTTAATGTATTTATTTTATTCTAGTTAAACGTTTTACTATATTTAAAAAAAATAAACAGTGGCTGTTTTTCAAATTCAAACAACCTATGATTACTTGTGTATATGTATTATTTTATGTAGATAGATAGCATTAGTACCTAAATTTGGGTTTGAGAATAATACATGAAGTAAGGGGCCTGTATGCCAAAAATTCAAGTCCCGAATACCACATCGAAGTTCCATAACAAAGTTTGGTAAGTAAAAAGTTATTCAAAAGGCCTTGTTTTCAAAGATTTTTTTTTTTTTTAGTATTCTATCTCTTTGTAACCGTGTTAAGAAATTTAACAATTTCAGGAATAACTCTTGGATATGCAAAAATCTTAATACTTTGATTCATTAGAAAAAAAAAATGTATTACTATCTCAACCTAATATCTCTGTAATAACTAATTTAAACAAAAAATTTAGAATGAAAATTGAAGCATTTTTTTAATTCAAACAATAAAGTTTTTGAGATAATAACGTAAAACCTGTAATACATTTTTTCTACATCCTGTAAAACATAACGTTGGATATTTAGGGAATTTTTATGTGTTTTAGAGGGCTATAAATAAAAAAAAAAAGAAAGAATATATATATATATATATATATATATATATATATATATATATATAAAAAAAAAAGATATTTCCCAACTTAATATGAATTTAGTACATATTAGAAACAATGGTGCAGCAATGGTAATGGATTTTTTTTTATCTACTACGACTTAACATATTGGTATTTTACCTTATCATTACTGTTATTTCAGGAAACTAGTTTTCAACTTCAGAAACATTATTCTTTATTGAGTTGATTAGATAACTAACTCATAAACAATAATCATTCTTACTTTAACATCCCTAACAACGGTGTATTTGACAATGGCGAATGTTATCAGGTAAATATGATTGTTAAATATCTCAAATTAACAAAATTAAAAGCAGTTTAGAGGAAGAAAATTTGGAAATTGGGCACTTAAGCCCTGACAGACTATTTTAAAGAGGATAAGACCTAGCTGATATTAAATACTTTTTAATTATACATAACGAGTTTAATCAAAATAAGTTGGAGCCCTTTTTTGAGTTGATTATAAAAATGTTTTATACCAAGGATATAGACAGGCTCTTGCGGTGAGTCGTTTACGCTAAAATATGAGCTAATATCTCATTTATTTAAATAAGCAATTTCAGTTTCGATTGATTTTTCTTCTTCTTAAAACTTGAGACGAAGAAAGAAAAAATATGTTTTCGTTTAACATAGTTATTTGGACTCTCTAGAAAACCTAGAACACGTATTTTCAATAAAAACAAAGATTCGAAATGTTTCACAATAAGATAGAAGGTTATTGTTAATAATAATTTACATATTGTAACTAGGCACAGAGTGTTTGCACATATTATAATGCAAGTGTCAATTTTATGTTACAGTTAAGAAAGTTTTTACGAGTGGGGTGATAAGTAATTTTAGTGTAAAATAATAACGAAAAATCTAAACCTGCACAACAAACAATACAATTATTAGAAACCATATACATTACTAAAAATTTCCAGCAAGTTTATAATTTCCAACAAGACACACAAACATAAGGTAATTCATACACTAACATTATCTCTAAACTAAATATATAACAATGGGGTTTTAAAAATATACCTCCTAATGACATTCATAATGTTGGTAATTAGATGTTTTTATTTAATATAATTATTTATATTTATTTATTGATATGCCATTTTAATTTTAACACCCTTCTCTCCCCTTTCATGGACATTCTATTTAGACATGAGGCTTCTGGTTGTAAGCATCCACTCACACTAGGTAATTGCACATTTTTTAAGTTAATTAGTAGTTGTTTCATATTTATAAATTAAATTTTAATTAAATTAGTAACATGATGAGCATAGTAGAGTAGTGGAATAATTTTTATTGTTCTGTTTTTCATGTTTTATTCGTAAAATTTTTAAATTGTTTTGATAGATTTTTAGGAATTTAACGTTAATCTTATAGATTATTAACAATTTTAACTGTATTAAAACATTTTTATTAAATACATTTGCATTGTTTTTCATTGTATTTTTCATGATAAAATTGATTTTTTTTTCAGTGGCACAACAGGCCGTGTAGGCCCTGGGTCTCGCGGTGTAATCTCCTGGGAGAATCACACTCACGTTTCACGATGCATTTTGTAGTGTAGGGTCATCACTCCCAACGCCTAATTTTGTGAGTGACCACCACTAGGCTGACGGGTCTCACATACCCGGGGGAGAGGCTGTGAGTGAATCCCTATTTATTAACATCCTTATAAAAGTCCAATTGGGACTGGGATTCGAACTCACAACCTCCAGCATGAGAGACTAGCATGCTAGCCACTCAGCCACGGGCTCCCCCCGATAAATTTGATAGATGGATGATTTCTGATTGTGATGATATTTTGAACTTTGAGATAGATTAGTTACATTGCACCTGAAGATGGCATTTTAGCCTAAACGTCGTGCATTTATTTTTAATAAAAGAGTGGTGAAGTATAAATCAGCCTCCAAATTTTACAGTAAAATTAAAGTAAATAAACACAAATAATGAGCCGAGAACGAACAAGATTGATAGCGAAAAAAGTATATAATAATTAAAATATGTAAAAATGTCTATAAAGGGAGCGGCGTGGTCTAGTGGATAGAGCACTAGACTACTGTTATTTGGGTCCAGGGTTTGAATTCCGGCTGAAGCATAATATTATTTATTCTGTTATTTCAGTCTTGAGATGACCCTGTGGTATAGAGACCATCCCGGGCACACCCAGTCGCTATAGATGGGCACCAAAACTGGGAGAGAAACCTGCCAAGTTAATACATAACCATTCACTGATGTTGATTCATTTAACTTATGTTTTGCATTTTTTTCATCAAATTCTATTTATCTTTTTCTTTTTTTTCTTTAGCTCACTACTATGCAATATTTATAGTTTTTTTTTTTTGTTAATTCATGATGGTCATAAATTTATCAAACACCTACATTGTGTCTTGTTGTTTACTTACCATCTTCTTTTTGATAAGAAGTATATTGACAAAAGCTGAAATTATTGATTTAATTTTGAAACAAGATTCATTTAAACCAAAATGATTTTTCTTTTGGTTCATGTATTTAAGATTTATTGTAATATGAATATGTTTATAATAACACAATTCAAAATTGATTTAATAATTTTATCTTTTGTCAATATGCTTCTAATTTGGTTTTTAACAGATTTTATTACATCAAAGCATAATTAAATTACAAGTTAGTTAAACTACAACGGTACAACACAAAACCTTTAAGCAATTAAACAATTGAACATATGTTCATAAATATGTTTTTACACAAATAATAAAAATAAATATTTACAACCCCTGCAGTCACTCTTTGACTAGGATAAAATGACAACTTGGCGTGGAATAAATTTTATGCCATTTTCCTTTTCCCACAAACTATTCCATATATCAACGATGAGATCCTCTTCAAAATCTTGAATGGGCCCACTCTAATTCTATCCAACTTTCTTCTATTCATTTTATTTCCGATCTCTAAACAGACCAGGTCTCCTATTTTGAATTTGTATTCTCTTCTGTGCTTATCAACTCTGATTTTATTCATGTAAAAGCTCTTTCTAGAATTTAAACTCGCTTCCTGCCTATGTTTTCTAAATCTCTTTTCATTGAAACTAAGGGGACAAATGGTTGATGGTTTTCCAAAGAGCAAATACTGCGGCTTCTTCAAGTCTAGATATTCTTCTGGTAAAATATACCATATTGATATTCTTCTGGTAAATATACCATATTGATATCCTTCTGGTAAAATATACCCAGCAATTTTTCTTCGGAAAGTCCGGCCAACTGATATTCGTTTGAATCCCTTTGAACTGCACCGACATACAGTTTTGACTCTATGCTCTAAGTTATATGTTGTAATTTAATTTGTAAGTTGGTTTTAAACAGATTTTATTACATTAAAGAATAATTAAATTACAAGTTAGTTAACCTACAAATGCTCATTTTTTTATTTTTTTTTTTTAATTCATTTATTGAAATTTACAACTGTATGTTCATACATCAAGTAAATCGGCTACAATGATAATACACATGAAAAAAAACATGAAGAGAAACTGCCCATTGGCAGCACTCTAGTAGTGAATCTACAAGAAGGTCTCGAGGCCATCTTCTTTTCAGACGCCTCGGCGGATTGTCAGGAATTGAAGTGGTAGCAAGGATTGAAACTAGTGGATTAGAGTGGGAGTGGAGTTTTTCATGGAAGGAGTGATACCTGGTACAGGCCAAAGCTCATATTTAAACAATTAAACATATGTTCATAAATATATTTTTACAAAAATAATTATAATAGTTATTTACATGATTTTTATGAAAAATGAGATGGTAATTATAACAACTAGTTTAATGTATATGTTCGATAAATATATGACCATGAAAAATTAACAGACAAAAAAATAAGAATCATTATCGCCATCTTCTCCCACAATACACCCGTAAGCTCTTCGTTTTCTCACTCATTTTACCTCACTTTAACTATGGCTGTATGGTGTACGATACTAGAGAAACGAACAAATTATGTCATGAACTTTTTTTTAATATTTGTCATTGGAGGCGGTCTCACGTGTCCCACCTTTATGGCGAGTCAATATGGCTTTCCTATACAATATTTCCTTAGAACATTCCAATACCAAACCATCAACTCCTAGCACCCTACCTACATATACGATTTTCTGCATTTCAAGATACTTGATCCCGACATTCCCTCTTTTATATCCCTTCCGACAGAACTAAAACATATGACCGTTCTTCTCTAGCACTTTCAATCATGCTCTCCCTTTAAACACCCGTCAAGCAACCTCTCTTACCACCTTCTGTTTCAGAACGCACTGTCATCCCAAACAGACGCTCAGCAAGCCTGGTATTTCAAATCAAATATCAATTAAAAATAAAATGTATAATTTTTTTCATATTTTACTTAGTTAATGGATCAATTACTATGAACCAGTTTCAATGTTTAATTTTGTTCAACACTTAAATCTATAAGAAGTTATATATTTATTTTAGTATTTTGTTTTATTGTATACTTTAATCCATTCTTTTCTTCTTATATCAATGTGAATACGAATTAAGTATAATTCTTTGGTCTGGTATTTAAGGCCATAGTTCACACGATCAAAATTTCTAAAACAAGTAGTGCAATGATAAGGCTATTTTTTTTTTTCGTAGGCGTAAAACACATGGGTCATTTTCACCTTAAATCACTTTGATAAACGGATTACATATTACAGTCTATTGTACAAGTCTGTCTGTCGTAGGAAGTCAAAAAGTTTTGCAGTTGTCTGTATGTTGTCTTGTAAAACGGTTGGTAAGTCAGTGTCAATTGCAATATGTGCTCTGTGATTATCACAAGCCCTACACTCTGTCAAAATGTGTTTAACAGTGATTGGGCAACCGCATGTTAGGCAGTCCGTAGGAGGTTCCCGTGCCATGAGATGCCCGTGAGTTAGTCGGGTGTGTCCAATACGCAGGCGCGCCAGGATAACCTCTTCCCTTAGCTTTTGTCGTAGTGACGAATGCCAATGAGAGATGTCCCTTCTTATTTCCCTTAATTTGTTGTCAGTAGTGTCATGCCAAATCGATCTCCACTTCGACCGAATCCGCTGCTTGATGATAGAAACATAGTCGCCAACAGGCACCCCAGTAAAGGGAATGCCATCTGTTATTGCTTCTTTGGCTGCACGATCTGCGAGTTCATTGCCAACTATACCGCAGTGGCTCGGTACCCAGACGAAAAAAACTGAATTATCGGAAACTATTGTGGACTGCAATGATAATAGAATATTTTGAATAAGAGAGTCGGTGGAGAAAAAGCATTTCAATCTGAGCAGGGCCGATAAGGAGTCTGTGCAAATAATCCTGGTTGTTTTAGTAGGGTGTATAACATTTAAAATTTTATAAATTCCAACTAGTTCTGCGGTATAGTTGCTACAGAGTGGAGAAAGGGAAAATAGATGTTGTCTGCCCTCACACACGACCGATGCTCCCACACCTAAGGAACTCTTAGAGCCATCAGTATATACGTAATCAGCAACACCGAGTCTATCTTGAAGTTTTTGAAATTCCTGCTTATATATGTATGGAAATGTATTTTGTTTTAGTAATTTGGTAAGGGAAAGACAGTTGTTCGGAGAGGGAAATTGCCAAGGATAAATTGGAGATGTTTCTATTGTAAGGAAAGAAGGAAATTCGAGGCTATAAAATTGAAAAGGCTATAAAAGGAAAAAACCTTAAGCGTCAGAATAATTTCTAACCTCTCTTGCGCGCCAAAGGTTTCAGTTGATTTAATTTTTCGTGAATTAATATTGTAACCGTTTTCTGGGCTACTTAGGTCATGCGCTGTAAGGACCAAAATATATAAAATACTCTCATCATCATTTAACTTTTTGTTTCGCAAAATTGAAGTTTATATTTTTTAAAGAAAGCGTTATTTTAACATTGGGGAGAATTTTATAACTCCGGAACCAGCTTACTCTCAATGATCAAATTTATATCACTTGAACACATCGTATAGATAGGTAATCTATATTCATATTTTTTCACTCAGTCCCTTTTGAGATATTCCCGTGTACACATCGCGAAAAATGAATTTTTGAAAATTCATATACAAAAATACTACGTTCTCAAGATCGAAATTTTTACAGCAAGTAGAACTATGACTAAGCTGTAAAAGAAAAAAAGTAATTACAAGCGAGTCTCTTTCCTTTATACACTTTTATCTCCTTAATAGTCTCGTTTTTTATTTATTTTAGAGAATTTTTTTAACAACTTTCTTCAATATTTAGGTGATGAGTTGTGGGGGACAAAAATACAAAGCATGTCCTTATGTTATTGTTAATTTTTGTTTTGATTGATATCTAAAAAATTACAGGAATCACAAAGATTTTTCCAACACACGTTTTTGCCCGCGAAGCTGACAATAACGGCTAAAACGGGTGCAATAAAAAATCACGTAAATCAAAAATGTCGGTGTAGACGATTTCGAATGGATTGACCCTTATCTTAACTGTACATATCAATTGTTCTTGAGGGACCCTGTCAGAGAATACAATTTTTTGTTCTATCCTATTCTAAAGATTTTTAGTTTTTTACATGAATTTTTACAAGTTATCTCAATTTTTAATGTGAAATTTTTTCAGCTTAAACATAAGCATTACATTTAATTTAAATATAATGTCACCAAATGTATTTATTTAATATCATTGTTCATTTTTTATTTATTCATGTTAAATTTTTTTTTCCCGCATTAATTTTGTTTCTTGGCTAGATGTAGAAATTATATAATAGGGTTACTCACTACGTTTGCTATAGCATGCTATTTGTGCTATAGTGCTAAACCCACCAATTTTTTACAAAAATAACTGTAGAAACTCGACAGGTTTAGCAAAATAACACAAATAGCATGCTATAGCAAACGTAGTGTCAAATTTTCTGTTATTCTTTGGGGACTTATTCCCGTAATAAAGCTTTTTACTTTCACTTACTTATTACTTATTATATAGTAAGGGGAAGTATTGCGATCGTGAAAATTTTCGAATTCCAGTTTTCAACGGAAATACACGTCTTAGGGTCCCCTGAGTCCAAATAACCAAGTCCCGCAAAAAGGTGTGTGTGTGTGTGTGTGTGTGTGTGGGGTGGTGTGGTGTGGGTGTGGTGGTGTGTGTGTGTGTGGTTAACTCCCGGGTGGAAACGGTAAGTCCTGTGAAAATGAAATTTCATATTTAAGACAACTATACGCCCAAGACGTGATAAAACTTTTTTCATTAAAATGAGCTTACCAGAAGAGGCACTTTATACCACGCATTTTGCACCTTTCTTCGATTTTCTCGAAAACGGTTCCGACGATTTTGATTAAACTCGCTATATCGATGTAAAATTTAATGGGCTTTAATTTTTTTCCCCCTAAAGTACCTTAAATTTTGTAGATTCAATAATAATAACTAGATAATCTTGTTAACGCTGGTGAAAAACAGGTAAATATATAAATTGAATAAATTCGATACCCAACTAAAGGAGAAAACAGAAAAAATATTTTTTTAATGCAATTTTTTGTTTTTGAACATTAGAGCAGTAATATACATGTATGATATACCGTTGGAAAACTAAAGATTTCAGAAAAAATATCATCTCATACACAACCTTTTAGAAGTTAATGGAGAGTGATGAAATGAAGATAAAACTAACTCATTATTTAAGATAATAATATAATAGTTTTTTTAATAAAACACATGTTTCTATATAAATTCAATTTGATTAATTCCTTAATAATTTCATGTATTTTTATCTCTAACTGTATTTGAAAATTCTTTCATTGATTTTAAAAACGGAGGTAAGTGAAAGTCGTGTGTTGCCCGCACCAGATTTTTTCTGCTTCTTCAGCTTTTAAATGAATAAAAAAATATTATATATAGAAAGAGATACATTAACATACAGTAATTAAACCAACAATATTATATGCCAGCGAAACATTGACTCTAAAAAGGAAAACAGAAATGAAAAATCTGAAGAAGGAAGATAGAAGAATAATTAGGAAAATTCTAGGACCAAGTAGGACCGATAGCGGATATCCGGATTACAGAAGACGTCGAAAATATAAGAATATTCAAACATTGAGATATGAGGAAAAGACGCCTTAAATCATATGATTACATAATTAGGCATTCCGAACAAAGACTAACAAAGAGGATGATAAAATACCAAGCATCCATCGTTTATAGAGGAGAATTGATACGAAATGTTAAAAAAGACTTAAAATCAGCCAAAATTACCACCGAACAAATAGAAACGAGAAAAATGTTTAGAAAAAAAGTTGAAAAGTCGGAGATTAAACGAGAAAGAAAAGCCCTGAGAACCGGAACAGAATAGAGCGAAGAAAGGAGATCTGAATTGTCGCCAAAAATGAAAAACTGGTGGGCAAATAAAAAGAATCCCCAAAAATGAACCATATTTATTGTTTTAGTCTCTTGTATTTTGGAGCTTGACGACTAATAATAATTATATATTATATATATATATATATATATATATATATATATATATATTTAAAAGGTTTCTGTAAGGAAGTGACATATTGCTAGAGTGGAGACTAACGAAGGGGTGTGAGAAGCTGAGCTTCTGGGAAGAGTTAGTTGGGGTTAGACCTTGTTTAATCCTAATTGGAATTCGATTCCGTGCTCAGTGTAGCAGGGCAGTCAGTGGGTCACCCAATTCGTACAAAATGTTGGCTGATTTAAAATTTAAAAAAATATTAGACAATTGGCCTAAAAATATATGTTTAAAAACATATGTTTTCATAAATTCATCCCTATTTTATTGCATTAAAAAATATATATGTTGGTAGAATAAACATAAACACTTGAGTGGTATTAAAGAGTTTGGTGAATTGGATATTCCAAACAAAATATAAATTACTTCAAATAAAGTTTAGATGAGGAAGATGGTTATGGGATGCGTCATCAAAAAAACACACATTAACTAGTAGTACTTATTTTAATTGTGTGCCGACCTTTCGGGCTACATTTTGGGCGTTCTTCAGGGCTAAGAGAAACAATATAACAACCAATGCAATTGGAAATTAATAATAAGTTTGGTACATAATAATAATATTATTTTAGACCTGGTACCATCCAAATTTTCCAAATTCCATCAGAACCTTCTTCATCACCCTAATCCTCTTGCTCAATCGCTCTCCAGCTCCACCCATCCCTACAATCCTCCTCGAAGATTGAAACGGCAGTGGCCCCGCGACGTTTTGTAAACTTTTATTCTGGAGTTATGACACTGGTCAGATCCTCCACTCATGTACTGTATGTTTGTGGCTATTCCGCCCTAGCTCGGCCTCCACTGGCTTACACCAGTGAAGCGCCGGGTGAGAGGCGCTGGGATCTCTTGGATTCGGCTTCTCCCCCCACTTGTGGAGGGAGCAGCGGAGTCTAGGGTCCCTTTAGCAGATTGTATATATTGTATATAGTTAGGTTTGCTTGTATGATTTTTGTTTATTTCCCAACTTGTATTTATCTCTACTACAGGTTGTTGTTTTGATTTATTTGTTGTTGTTTTTTTTAATTGTTATTTTCTTGTATATATTCGAATTTATTTATTTCCGATTTTATGTAATTTGACTTTATTATCATTATTCTGTATATATTGTATGAATGTGTACTACATCTCTATTACTAATGTTCATTATGTAACAAACTGTAATATTTATCAATAAAAAAAAAAAAAAAAAAATAATAATATTATGACAGTAATACAATATGTAAACAAATATAAAATGATACCAAGATGACAGTAATAAAGTATTGAAGCAAACATAAAATTAAGATGATAATATTTTTATATGAATAGCGATATTTGACGGTAGGATATAAAAAGAACAGAGTAAAGAACATAGGTACCATATAAAAAAAAACATAATCATTAGAGACGAAAAACAAAACCTGTACCACTACAACCCATGAAGGGTCTTGGGCTCAGTACATATAGAGATTCGTACTGTTTCTAGGCCAACGGCAGTGCAATGAGGTGATTAGGCCTTAATCGCGCTCAGCCGCCAGGTTTTTCCCTAATTAATTTGGGTACCCACTTTATAGAGGCTGGGTCTGCCCCAGGAGGGTCTCCATACCCTAGGGTTGCCCCCCGACTGAATCAACCGAATAAATAATATTCCGCCACAGCCGGGATTCGAACCCAGGACCCGGAGCACAGCAGACTAGCGCTCTATCCACTAGACCACGCCGCTCTCCGACGAGAAACAATAAGAATAAAAATCTTTAAGTAATGTAATTTTCAACTAACAATTATATGTGGGGATATGTAACGGAAAAATATATAAATAGAGAAAGAGATAAAATTAAGTAAGTGGCGAAAAGAGAACATAATCTATTGGCTATTAGAAAAAAAATACATACTGACTCCGAGAATGTGTCTCAAGAAGTGATATTGTTTGCTGTTGAAAACGCTCTCTGCGTGGTACGGAAAACACAGGAACTAGAAAAAACCGTATCTATGCTTCAGAACAATTTCCAGAAAAGCTTTGTTATGTTCAACTGATTCGACTATTTATTGAAGAAAAACCAGAAGATTGGTTAATATATTTTTAAATATATATTAATGGTATAAAAAAGCGGACTAAGATTACAAAAAAATAGAATTAATAAGAATGGTATAGGTACAGTAATAAGGTGTTAGGTAATTACTAATGACGATAAAGAGCTGACAAAGCAAATGATGAATAAAACCATAATCCAGTGAAGTAAATACAAACACAAATTAATAAAAAAAATTTATAAATAAATAAAATAATGATAATAAATAAATAAAAATAAAATTAAGAGATGATTACGTGTTAGATGATTAAAAAAGATGATGAGCTAGGGATGCTTTATTAAATTTAATATCTGGGAATAAACTAGTGATAAGTTATGTTTTATTATATTGTAAGTTTTATCGAAATCAAAGGAATGGTTGAGGGTTAAGGAATGTTCGGAAGTTCTGAAGCGGTAGAGTTTTTTGAGGAAATTGAATATTTTGAGAAGGTTTTTTGATGACCGCAACTTTCTCATTTAATATTCTCAACGGTCAACAAAACTCCAGCATTATTTAAAAAAATATTAAAATTGTAAAGCTTAATAATTTCTAAGGGTCCAGCTTACCTTCTAGATGTGCAATAAGTTAAGGATAATTCGCCCTTCAAGTGGTTTAAAATAATATTTATGAGACATAATATCAGTGAAGATATTAAATTTATAACCAAAATGTTTAAGAATGTTTGGTTTCATGTGCAAATTCACATACGACTAATATTGTTAACGTTTATCAATAAACCTTTTGTCTCATGTAACGTATTTTCTGACAATAACTATTGAGACGTTGAGCTCCAAAAGGTACTATACAGTCTAGACATTTTTCTATTATTAAACCAACCTATTTGATTCTTTTCAAATTAAAATCTAGAATTCAATCCTTATTGGATTTCTGAAATGCTTTTAAGCGGCTAAAAACGGCTCATTGAAAGAAAACTAATAGAACTTATTTCTAAATGCTAAAAAACAGATTTTTGTTTTTGTCTTTTCGAGCCCGAAAACTTCACCTACGAATAGGAAAATTCACATTTATAATGGAAAAAGAGTTATGTAGATAGATTACATATAAGCTAAAACGTATTTAATAATTATGTGTATGCCTACTTCTCTTCTTCCAGTGGCGCGACAGGCCGTGTAGACCCTGGGCCTCGCGGTGTAAACTGCTACGAGTTTACACTCACGTTTCACGATGCAATTTTTAGTGTAGGGTCATCACTCCTTACGACTAATTTTGTGAGTGGCCACCCTTTGGCTGACGGGTCTCACATACCCGGAGGAGAGGTTGTGAGTGAATCCACATTTTTTTACATCCTTATAAAAGCCCCGCCGAGACTGGGATTCGAACTCAGAACCTGTATTATGAGAGACTAGGGCGCTAGCCACTCAGCCACGGGCTCCCCATATGCCTACTTCTACTGGTATTTTATTATAAATTTGACAAAATCAAGACCTACTATTAAGTATTATCACTTTATTCGTTCTATATACAAAAAGTTATAATAATGAATCGATTACTAAGTTATGCATATTTTATCTACTCTGAACTTAAATGCTCATAATAAATTAAAAAAAAATTAATGAAAAAATCGGGAGCGTAGCTACGGGCTGCAACAAGTATTGTATAATAAATTATGCAAAATATTATGTTACAGGTTCTTCGTTAGCTGATCAATATTAAAATCAACATTATTTAAACTCTCTGCATCAGGGAAATGCAAACATGTCTACACAAGAAATTACTAATCAGGAATCAAATATAATCAGCGACAAACAATTAATCAATGAATGAACTTGATTACATTCGATCTATTTTAGTAGCGGTATCTTTCATTTTTGAACTTTTGATTTATTTAGGGTTTTTATATGAAACAAGTTATGATTATCTTAACTGGTAAAAATATGTTTTAAATAAAAATTATTCACATGCCGCTCAACCATTTATATTTTTACTTTCACTTACTATATATAGTAAGGGGAAGTATTGCGATCGTGAAAATTTTCGAATTCTAGTTTTCAACGGAAATACACGTTTTAGGGTCCCTTGAGTTCAAATAACCAAGTCCCGCAAAAAGGTCTGTGTGAGTGTGTGGTAACTCCCGGGCGGAAACCGTAAGTCCTATGAAACTGAAATTTCATATTTAAGACAACTATACGCCCGAGACGCGACAAAACTTTTTTCATCAAAATGACCTTATCAGAAGAGGCACTTTATACCATGCATTTTGCACCTTTTTTCGATTTTCTCGAAAAAGGTTCCGACGATTTTGATTAAACTCCTTATATCGATGTAAAATTTAATGGGCTTTAATGTCATGTAGGTTTTTTTCTGATTAAAATGGTCTGGCAGGGCTTAAATGCCGATATTTTACCTTTAATTTTGTAGATTCAAAAAATCAGCTGATGCGCTCGATGATAACAGTCATACGTTACATCGTCTCTCAGATTTTTGCTTTTTTCAGTAGGAATTCGCTTGAATTCAGTCTGGAGAACATCACTAGACCTCAGGAATACTACGGCAGTGAATATTGGAGAAATTTCGGTAAGTAAAGTTATAATTTACTTTGTACAATCACGAAAAAGTGAAAGGAGGGTCACTGATCAGCTGATTGCCGCTAGCTCGGCAAGCTCGGGCTTGCTTTTCGTTAACTTATCCTTCTTTTATCTTTAATTCTTATCTCATTATTTATTTATTATTATTACTTTCTTAATCAATGAGATATTTCCATCAAGTCATGTCCTCAAAGTCTGCAAGTAAAAGATCTAGATCTGCAGGTTCTAACTCGTCTCCTACAAAACAGAGACCCCGCCGTGAACAAAATAAAAAAATAATTCCACCAGCGACCGCGTCAGCTACCTCATTAGGATCTGAACCACAGCCCAGCACATCATCACAAGGAATAACTGATGAATCCCCGTTTTTTACACCGAATCCATTTGAGATCCTCCAAAATGAAAAAGAAACCATGGAATCTTCTCCTATACCCAGGGAACCACTACCTCCACCAATATTTGTTAAAAATATTAAAAATTTTAAACTGATGTGTGCGCATTTAAACAAAGTAACTGATCCTAATAGTTATTATTGTATAAGTAGAACCAATGATACTAAAATATCTCCGACTACTGCTGAAACCTACAGAAAGATTGTAAAATATCTGACTGAGACCAAAGCTGACTTTCATACTTATCAGCTGCGCCAGGAGAGAGCATTAAGGGTTGTAATCAGAAACCTACATTCCTCAACACCCGTTGAAGCTATCAAAGAAGAATTGACAGAATTAGGATTCCAAGTGAGGCAAGTCACCAACGTTCTAAAAGATAAAAGTCCACTGCCTCTATTCTTCGTGGACTTGGAACCATCAGCAGGAGTCGAAAAAATCTATGACCTCAGTAGACTGTACTATACCCGTGTAAAAGTTGAAAAACCGTACACAAAGAGGGAAATAGTTCAGTGTCATAACTGTCAGGCATATGGTCATACCAAAAGTTATTGCCATCACGTACCGCGTTGTGTGAAATGCGGTGAACAGCATAAATCAGAAGAATGTACAAGATCAAGATCAACACCCGCTGTATGTGCCCTGTGCCTCAAGGACCACCCGGCTAACTACAAGGGATGCGAAATCTACAAGAAACTCAGAACCAGATACCAAAAACCTCAGGATCCGAATGAAACAGCTATACCAATCAGAAGCAGAAGAGAATCATCTAAACTTGTAAATTCTAATGTGTCATTTGCCCACTTGCTTGGAGGTGGAAGCCAGAGTCATGAAGTCGAGGCACTGCCGGAACAACATTTTCCTCAACATTCTCAATATATTGAACAACAATCTATCCCTCAAAGTTTACCTAATCTTCAAAAAACTCCTCAACATCAAATTTCTCATATCCCTCCACCATCAAACGTCACAGATCTTACCAGTCTAATGACATCCTTCATCTCCGAAATCAAATCTCTTGTTATGCCGCTTATATCACTCCTTACAAATCTAGTATCAAATCTAATCCCTGCCTTGAAAAATCCTTAAATGAATTCACCTAACTCCTTATCCATTCTCCTTTGGAATGCGAATGGTGTTAGAAATCATACTGACGAACTGACAGCGTTGTTGAAAGACAAAACAATCGATGTTGCATTTATAACTGAAACAAGACTAACGACTAAACAGTACTTCAAAATACCGCAATACATGACATACCGTACTGACCACCCAGACGGCAAAGCCCATGCCGGTTCTGCTATCATTGTCCACCAATCCCTCTCTCATCATATACTCCCACTTCCCACCTATGATTTCCTACAAGCCACAGCCATAGTAATCAAGACTTTTTCCTTTCCGGTAACCCTCACATCTGCATACTGCCCTCCTAAACATTCCATTTCCAATTCCGAATTTGTATCCTTCCTGGATTCCTTAGGAAATCGTTTCATTTTGGGTGCAGACTTAAACGCCAAGCATCAGCAGTGGGGTTCCAGAACCACGAATTCTCGGGGACGAAATTTGCTGTCTGCACTCAACTCCCGAAATTTTAATATCCTGCCTCCTGACTCCCCTACCTACTGGCCAACCGATCCTAACCGCAATCCTGACATCCTCGACTTCTTTATCCACAGCGGATTAGGCTCCCTCAACTTGTCTGTAACTCGCCTTGATGAACTATCCTCAGACCATAGTCCACTGATCCTAAAAGTATCTCTCACTCCAATTCCAAAACCCATTCCACCATCATTCATCCGAGGCCCTGTTAACTGGAACCTTTTCCGCCAAATCCTGACAGATAATATTGACCTCAGAGTAACCCTCAAAACCCCAGATGACCTAGATAATTCCGTCTATTCCTTTACCACCGCCATCCAACAAGCTGTCTGGACTGCCTCCTCTCCTAAACACCCCAATATAAATCCTCACCAAAATCATTTTCCACAACATATTATAGACCTCATCCATACCAAACGCCGAGCAAGATCATTATGGCAGCGCACCCGACAACCAACAGATCGCCGCTCCTATAACTTTTATTGTAGACAATTGAAGAGGGAGTTGGCGACCTTCCGTTCCCAGTCCTTTAATTCCTACCTCTCCTCTCTATCAGCTCGTGATAATTCCCTGTGGAATGTCACGAAAAAGATCCTAAAATACCATCAAGTTTCCCATCCTCTCCGACGTGGTGATGACTCCTGGGCTGCGTCTGATGAAGATAAAGCCGAGGAATTCGCCACACACCTCTCCAAAGTTTTCACTCCTCACCCGGAATCCCAAGCCAATCACACTTCAACAGTGCAAGACTTTCTTTTGTCACCGATTCCACTTTCCCTACCTCCTAAAGCTATTAATCCCTCTGAGGTCAAATATCTTCTCCAAAAACTTACCCTCCGTAAATCTCCTGGACACGATCTCCTTACTCCCAGATCCTCCGACAACTTCCGCAGAAAGCTATTATATTCCTTACTTATATTTACAACTGCATCCTACGCACCACCTATTTTCCTCTGTTATGGAAACATTCCACTATCATTCTTTTTCTAAAACCAGGCAAACCTTCCAACAACACTTCATCCTACAGGCCTATTAGTCTACTCCCCATCCTCTCAAAAATCTTCGAAAGGCTTCTTCTTAAACGTATCCTACCCATACTAGAATCTCAAAATCTTCCTTCCCATCAGTTTGGATTCCGTCCTCACCATTCCACAGTTCAACAGGGGCTCCGAGTTGTAGACCATATTTCCTCAGCTCTTGAATGCAAAGAGTATTGTTCTGGTGCGTTTCTGGACATTGCGCAAGCTTTTGACCGGGTATGGCACACTGGATTACTCTTCAAGCTGAAAACCCATTTACCCCAGTCTCTATACCTCATTCTCCGATCCTATCTCTCAAACCGTTCCTTCCGCGTTCGCTGTGGTGTAGAATTTTCTAACCTTTATCCCGTTGAGGCCGGTGTTCCTCAAGGCAGCGTCTTGGGACCCGTCCTCTACATCCTTTACACTGCTGATATTCCTACACATCCTGATACCTTTCTGGCAACTTTTGCAGACGACACCGCCATCTTATCGTCCAGTTCCAATCCTGAAACAGCATCCTTAAACCTGCAAAGACACCTTTCTCTTATCGAAGACTGGTGTAGTGCTTGGCGCATAAAGGTGAACGAAGCCAAATGCAAACACGTAACCTTCACTCTTCGACGAAACTCCTGTCCGCCAGTTTACTTCAATTCCATTCCAATTCCTCCTTCAGATACAGTCCGGTATCTTGGCTTACTGTTAGACAAAAGATTGACTTGGAACCCACATACAAGACTTAAAAGACAAGAACTCAACCGACGATTCGGACAGTTATACCGACTACTCAACAGAAAATCTGAACTTACAGTTGACAACAAATTATTAATCTACAGGACAATACTGAAGCCCATCTGGACCTACGGACTTGAACTGTGGGGGACAGCTAAACGTACTAACATCAAACGCATTCAATCCTTTCAATCCAAAGTCCTCCGTACAATAGTAAATGCTCCTTATTATGTTTCCAACTATACCTTGCACCACGACCTTAATGTTCCTTTTATTTCAGACCTGATTCCATTCAAATTTTCCAAATTCCACCAGAATCTCATTCATCATCCTAATCCTCTAGCTCAATCCCTATCCAGCTCCACTCATCCATACAACCCACCTAGAAGGTTGAAACGGCAGTGGCCTCGTGACCTCTTGTAACATGTATATTGGAGTTCTAGCATTGGCTAGATTCTCCACTCACGTGCTGTATGCTTGTGAATTGTATATAGGTATGAGTGACTATTGTATATATTTTTATTGATTTTATTTTGTATATATGTATATTTTATTATTATTATTATATAAATTTATTGTTTTGTATATATCGTGTGAATGTAGTATGAATGTTGTACGTTATCACTATTAAAAATGTCCTGAATTGGACAGATTGTAATATTGCTCGATAAAAAAAAAAAAAAAAAAAAAAAAAAAAAAAAAAAAAAAAAAAAAAAAAAAAAAAAAAAAAAAAAAAAAAAAAAAAAAAATTGTAGATTCAATAAAAATAACTATATTATCTTGTTAACGCTGATGAAAAACAGGTAAATATATATTTTTATATATTTAATAAAACACATGTTTCTATATAAATTCAATTTAATTAATTCCTTAATAGTTTCACGTCTATTTATCTCTAACTGTTTTTGGAAATTCTTTCATTGATTTTAAAAATGGAGGTAAGTGAAAGTCGTGTCTCGCCCGCACCAGATTTTTTAAACTTGTTATTCTCCATCGTTTACTGAATAAAAAAAAAAAAAAAAAAAACCTGTACCTCAACAACCCATGAAGGGTCTTGGGCTCAGTACGTATAGAGATTAGTGCTGTTTTTAGATCGACGGCCGTGCAATGAGACCTCGATCACGCTCATCCACCAGGTTTTTTTTCCCAATTTGGGTGCCCACTTTAAAGAGGCTGGTTCTGCCCCAGGAGGGTATCCATACCCTAACTGAATAAATAATATTCTGTCATATCCTAGATTCGAACCCAGGACCTGGAACACAGTGGACTAGTGCTCTATCCACTAGACCACGCCGCACAGTGGAGCCAAATGGCCAAAAAGCCGAAACAATATCTCGAAAACGGATCAACATAAAAACCTGGGATTGGTCTCATTCGACTTAGAATAGAAAAATACACCAAGTTCAACAGTCTTTCTTGAAATTTTGAATCATTGCTTTCCAGGCGCTTTTTCTTTGGTCGGGTCTCATGTTCGTGATAAAAGGATTTGAAGTCTCCAGTAGCTGGATTCGTCGTATGGTATGCGGAAAACATATTAATTTTCAATCCACTCGCTGAATATTTTTCTGAACCTCGCCCGGTCCCGATTTGCCTTGTTTATTTTTTTATTTAAATGAGGCAAAAACTCTTACTTAGAGCTTTCACCATTGTAGAAATGTTTTCCTCGTCAAATTTAGGATGATTTCGTCAAAGAAATACGTCGAAGTTTGTACCACCCAACAAGCACTCACACAAATCGCGGTATTTAATTTTGATAGAGCTCATGGCTAGACAACGTTAGTAACTAGACTGAACTGGAATTAAAAGTGTTTTGGCGTGGGAACATGTATTATCTGATTGGGTAAACAAAATACTGTAAGAATCAAAGGGGTACTCTAATTCTTTCTTTTCTTTGCGGTGTTATGAGCGGATAGGCAGATGATTTTTGTTTTAATCTTTATTCTAACACGTCTATTTTGAGAAAATACCTTCCCCATCCCGGAGGAAGGTGGAGCTTTTTTTTTTTCACTACCTTTTCAAAATGTTTACGGTAGTTCCTAACTTTGGTCTGGTTACGTGATCAAATATATTTTTTTGACCAATTCGTCTTATGTGTGGCATATTTAAACATCCTACAACAGGAATAAAACATTAGAATTATTTTACAATTTTTCCAAGTTATATTGCAAACTCTGAAAGTTAGGTGTAATTTAAGCAAAACTTTAACTATCTTGACTTTAAGCCTCAATCAATGGAGCTAAACATTAGTCTGGATAAAATTTGTGTTATATCTAGATGCAGTGGCTAATGTACACGTACAACAGAAACACGAGCCAGATGATAAAAATAAAAAATTTCGAAAAATCTATTTTTTTCCGCACTTGCCCCACTGTGCGCCGCTCCCTACTGAATATGAAACAGAGGATAAAACACTTTTCATTTTAAGTACACACACATATATATATATATATATATATATATATATATATATATAAACACACACACACACACACACACATATATATATATATATATATATATATACATACACACACACATCTATATATATATATATATATATATATATATATATATATATATATATATATATATATATATATAAAATAGCGGACTAAGATTAACTAATATAGAATTAGTAAGAATGGTATAGGCAACAGATAGCGAAAGAATTTAAGTATGACCAGAAAGAGAAAGATGTAACTAATAGTGAGGAGGTACAGATTATAAAATGTTAGGTAATTACTAATGATGATAAAGAGCTGACAAAGCAAATGATGAATAAAACTATAATCCAGCTAAGCAAATACAAAAATAATAATCATTAATAACAAAATAATAAAATAATGACAATAAATACGTAGAAATAAAATTAAGAAGAGATGATCACGTCGTTTTTAAAAAGGATGATGAGTTAGGAATGCTTTATTAAATTTAATATCTGGGAATAAGCAAGTGATAAGTTATGTAAGTCAGTATTTTGGTTAACAGGAAGGGGTTCTAATTGTAAGTAAATGCATTCCGTTTTGCGTTGTTTGTCATGATTGGGAACTGTGGAAAGAATGGAAATTTTATCGAAATCAAAGGAATGTTTCAGGGTTAGGGAATGTTCGGAAAGTTAAGAAATGTTGAGCCGGGTGTTGCGGTCTATGAGGAGGTTTTTTGATGAGCGTACCCCTAACCATCTTCCTCATCTAATATTATTCAAGTCGTTTAAAAAAATAATTTTTTAAAACCTTTATGAAAAAATTCTTTGGAGTACTCAAGAACTATACAACTCCTGCAGATTATAAGTACTTTTTTTCAACGGATTTCTTACAAAGACGGAACAAATGTATCTTAGTATTTAAGAAATAATCTAAAATTTTCATTTTAAGCCAGCTTTGAGGCTGAGGAAAATCCCTCTAATTCTGATAATTTTGCAGATATCAAATAAAAATAAAACTAACAATTCGGTAAGAGTGTGCTTTACATTTTTTATCCTCACAATACATCACCGAAATAGAGAAGAATATGGTAGAAAAACAACCTAGAAAACAAAAAATAAACGAGACTTTTAGAAATTTAAAAGTTTATAAAAGAAAAAAGACTCGCCTTTGATTATTTTTTCTTTTATAGCTTAGTCATGGTCTACCTTATACAGTATCCCACTGTTACAACGAATTGCAGTGGCTCCAACCTTTCCATACGTTGACAATATTTCCTCGAAACATACCTCTACTAAGTCATTAAATCTCAACATCCTCCATACATTCACAGTATCTTTCAATTCAAATCCTCAATTCTCTTACTTGAAACTAGATCACGCCATTCTCACCTTTACATTCCTACCCATAATACCAAATCTTTTGATAATTTCTTTTATATCCGCTCTTCATCTCTCTGGAATTTCCTACCTAATCACATTCGCCATGCTTATTCCTTCTCTCATTCAAATCCCATCTTTTCCAACACCTTCTAGGATCCGAAAGAGACGCATACTAAATGTAAAATTGTTAATCTACTATTCGACTTTCAACGTGAGACAGAATTTTTTATTCGATCAAAATCCTAGAGTTATGATTATAATTTAGAGTTAATTAATTTATTTGGAAATTGATCAGCTCTATTATTTTACAGCAGATTTTTTTCGTTTGTTTATATTCCATATATTTTGTACGAGGCATGTTATTTAAGTAAGTACCGTTTTGGAATTAAAAAAAGACGTGCAAAGATATCGCGATAATTTTATTTTTACATATAAGTCTGTACCTTAATCTACTTTTCTACACAATTTCCATGAATTTTGAGGCACTTGTCATAACGCGGCACCAGTTTTTTAATTCCTTTCTCAAAAAATTCTGCCGCCTCACTTGTTAACCACTGCATCACAAATGTTTTGACTTCGTTATCGTCTTGAAGACGCCGACCGCCCAGAAATTTCTTCAAGTGCAGGAACAAATGGTTGTCGCTGGGTGCCAGATCAGGGCTGTATGGAGGATGATCTAGAGTTTCCCATTTAAATGATTTAATGAGAATTTTGGTCCGATTAGCCACATGTGGACGGGCATTGTCATGCAGCAAAACGATACCCTTACTCAACTAGCACGTCTTTTGTTCTGGATTGCACGCAAGACGGCAACGAAGTCAAAACATTTGTAATGCAGTGGTTAACAAGTCAGGCGGCAGAATTTTTTGAGGAGGTTATTTAAAAACTGGTGCCGCGTTATGACACGTGCCTCAAAATTCATGGAAATTATGTAGAAAAGTAGATTAAGGTACAGGTTTTCAAGTAAAACAAATAATTGCGATATCTTTGCACGTCTTCTTTTAATTCCAAAACGGTACTTACTTAAAACACATGCCAGGTTTATATATATATAAATAGGTTTTTTTTTTTGGTTTTTTTTTAAACATTTGTAAATAAAAGTTTATTTTATTGTTCTCTCGGCCAGACATGTAAATATTGAAGTTTATATTTACTGTGCGACAATGTTATTCTTAAGGGACATAGATTACATTACCTAAATAGGGACTATTCTGGGGACTATAATATTTACTTTATTCTGGGGAGTTAAGTTATTTTTAATATTATTACCTGCTGTAAAAATTTCGATCTTGAGAATATAAGAATTTTCATGTGAATTATCAAACTCGGCAAAAATTGGGTTTCGCGATATTTACACGAAAATATCTCACAAGGGACTGAGTTAAAAATTCTGTAAAAATTGTATAACCTAATGAACATTTGGTATTTGACTGTTGGTTAATAACTTTTTATGCTGAGATGTTCTTCAGAATCAATTATAGAGAGTATGGATGAGCAAGACAGCTGTTTCCCAGTTAAATTAAACAAAGCTAGAGAGACTGGCCTAGTTCAAGCCTAACTATTTCCAACTGTCTGGTTTCGCTAAGAGTTTGTCTTGATATATACTCAACTGTCTCGGTTTGTCTTCTTTATTATAGAATACCGGACTATAGTAAATATCTCATTATTAGATGACGTCGAACTGTATATTTTTCAAAACAAAGACGTGTAAATGAATTACAGTATGTCGCGTACGACTTTAACATAAATGCTCTGGTTTTAGTCAATGAATTTCGAATATTCCACAATTTTTTGACATGGTATGTCTTTCGATTGGGGGTCTATATTACTTTCACTTACCTATATATGAAAACATATAGTAAGGGAAAGTATTGCGGTCGAGAAAATTTTCGAATTCCAGTTTACAACGGAAATACACGTTTTAGGGTCCCCTGAGTCCAAATAACCAAGTCCGCAAAAAGGTCTGTGTGTGGTGTGTGTGTGTGTGTATAACTCCCGGGCGGAAACGGTAATCCTATGAAACTGAAATTTCATATTTAAGACAAATATACGTCCGAGACGTTACAAAACCTTTTTCATAAAAATCAGCTTGCCAGAAGAGCCACTTTATATCTTGCATTTAGCACCTTTTTTCGATTTTCTCAAAACGGTTCTGACGATTTTATTAACTCGCTATATCGATGTAAAATTTAATAGGCTTTAATATATTTAGGTTTCATTCGATAAAAATGGTCTGACAGGTCCTAAATGCCGATATTTTAAATTTTCTTTCTCTAAAGTACCTTTAATTTAGTTGATTCTATAAAAATAACTATATTATCTTGTTACCACTGATGAAAAACAGGTAATATATATATAAATTGAATGAATTCGATATCCAACTAAAGGAGAAAACAGAAAAAAATACTTTTTTAATGCAATATTTTTTTTTTTGATCATAAGCGCAGTAATATACATGTATGATATGCCGTTGGAAAGCTAAAGATTTTAGAAGAAATATTATCTAATACACAAACTTGTAAAAGTAATGGAGTGTAATGAAAGGCCGATGAAACTACGTGATTATTTTATATAATAATGTAATAGATTTTTTAATAAAAATACATGTTTCTATAGAAATTCCATTCAGTTAATTATTCAATGGTTTCACTCATTTTTATCTCTTACTGAATCTGAAAATTCATTAATCGATTCTAAAAACGGAGGTAAGTGAAAGTCGTTTGTTGCCCGCACCAGATTTTTTAAGAAGGTCTGTAGTGGGTGTGGTAATTCCCGGGCGAAAACGAAAAGTCCTACAAAAATAAATTCATATTTAAAACAAATATTAGCCCGAAATGTTGCAGAAATTTTTTCATCAAAATAAGCTAACCAGACGAGCCACTTCATACCATGCTTTTTTGATTAAACTTGCTATATCGATTTGAAATGTAATGGGCTTTAATTTCATGTAGGTATCCTGATTGTTATAGTTTGATCGGGCTTTAATGCCAACATTTTAATTTTTTTTTTTAAACTACTTTTAATTTTGTAGATTCTATAAAAATAACCATATCATCTAGTTACTATTGATAAAAAAAACAGGTAAATATATAAGTTGAACGAATTCTATGTTCAACTAAAGGAGGAAACTGAAAAAAAAATTTTTTTAATGCAATTTTTTGAGTTTGAACATAAGAACAGTTTAAAATACAGCATAAGATACAGTTGGAAAGCTAAAGATTTTAGAAAAAATATTATCAATACACAAGCTTGTAAAAGTTAATAAAGAGTGATTAAAAGCCGATATAACTAACTGATTATTTCAGATAATAATATAATCGATTTTTTAATAAATCACATGTTTGTATAGAAATTCAATTTAATCAATTGTTTATTATTTTCACTCATTTTTATCTCTAATTGTATTTGAAAATTACTATTTATTGTGGCCGTAGGCCGTTTTCAAGGAAACTAATAACATTCTTATATATTAAAATACATTTAAAACATTTATAACCTGTTATAAAACATTTACATGCCATTATATGTTTAAATTATATTGATTATATATATATATATACATCAATATACATCATATACATCATACATATCTGACATCACATATCTGAATGAACCAGGCTTGTATACCTTCTTTACACTACACTTAAATGTTCTATAACCAACTCATCAAACAATTATTCATGAAACATATATAGACGTATAACATACACTTTTTAAGCTCATAAAATTATGAATATATGTTATTTGTGAAGTTCTGATGAGGGAGGTTATGGTGATTCAGTGTTGCCAACGTAGTGCAGGATCGTAAAAGTAAAATATTCTTCCATACAGTACTCGAGAATTTATAAAAAATATTGTTTATGAACTCTTATCAAAGTTGTTAAGAAAAATGGAAAGTTTCAATAAATCCATTAACTGAGACTGTTATTAATTATGTATACTTTTAAATTATTTCATGAAAACAGATTTTTCTTTATAAAATAAATGAGATTTCCATGTAAACTAAATTAAAACTTTGAAATGTGTTTTAAATAGCTCACCTATTTATTTAATCTGTGCACCAGAAAGCAAATAAAGAACATTTTTATTTTCATGGCTATTTGATTTATATCACTTTCCCCTCCTCTAAAAAGGGAACGAACAATACGGAAAATGATGATGACAGAATGAATTGAGAATTTTAATGTAGGAAATGGTAGACATAAAGTGAGTAACTAAATTATTATTAATGGGAAATGGCTAACTACACTGTAAAGTTGAAATGTATGAGACCACTTCAAGGTACCGAAGAGGAATCTTAAAAAGCAATTTTAACTTTAATTTTCCTCGTGACCTTAGTTGTGACTTGAAAAACTCACTATCAGGGAAAAATAGAGTTTCCAGGGCAGGGTTTGGCCAACAGTGATACCTAAGTTTTTGAAAGAAGAAAGTGATATTACCGCATCACTTTCTTTAGGAATGAAGTAAAGGTGACGATACATCTGAAGAGTGAATTTAACTAGTAACAATAGTTTTCGTTTTTTCAAACATATAAGTTAATTCAAATTAATTCGTTGTTCCTTTCTAACCCTTCCTGATTATTGGCGACTGCTACTAATGATTCAGAAATGAAAGGCTTAAAAGATTTGGATGTAGTCGGTGTATATAGAAATCGATTAATTAAATTATATGACAAAGATATAATAATGAGGGGGCTATACAGAGCAGATAATGACTAAAGATTATACCTTTATCATCTTATATTATATTAAATATTATGTTTTAATATTGACATTTTCTAGCTCAATAGTTTTTAAAATGGTATATTTAACCTTATTGTAAATGTATCTCTTTTGTACCTTTTTAGCCCTGATGATGGTCCACAATGGGGGTCGAAACGTTGGAAGAAAATAAATGGTAGAAACTACTCAATTGTTTCATTCACTGACCGCCACCCGGACTTATTCCTTCCAGTAATTCTCAACGGTCAACTAATTATATCCACATATTAAAGTTACAATCAATATGATCTCTTACCATTACATATTTTCTTGTTACATTTTTTTTTTTTTTTTTTACAATTACTTAAGCGATTGAAAGAGGTATGAAAAAGGAACCTAAAAGATATCAAGGATTTTACGAAACTGGAATAAGAATTAATCTTGAAAAATCTTGTTCTGTTCACGAAATATCAACGTTCAGTCGGTCTATTCAGATTAGTTTTTAAAATGTATAGCAAAATAATAAATAAAAAAAATCACATTCAATTTTTGAAAAAATTGATAGCATCTTCGTATGTTATTTTCTGTCCAGAACTTTTTCACTCCTAAATATATTGATTTTATTAATAGTACGCAGACAGGGAAAGGTGATTATATGTCTCAATTCAAGCAGAGCATAAAGCCATGGAAACAGAACTAAATGCTAAATATTACATATTACAAAATACCTACAGCGTAGACATTTTATTAGTGTGTTTATTTCAAATGTTGTTGACTGTCAAATAAAGAAAACGAAATAAAACCTAGTCACCTGGAGAAGTGCCAGAAAATATACCGCGTTTATTATTGTATTCGATACTTAACTTGTGTCCATTTCCCTATATTTCATCTATATGCCTCCTACGTTGTTCCACTCTATGGGGAAACTGGACTCTCTCGGGGTAAAAGTTTCACGATTTATTGGAAAAAGTATAAGACAAACAACATCGTTCCAGCACCTCCAGTTTGTTCTTCCATCAGCAATGAGATTTCATGAAAGAGCTATGATGCCCATAGGATAGATCAATATTAAGCAATAAGTCCAATAAGAAGTGTTGAATAATTATTAAACTTCTATTAGATATTAGTCTAAATAGCCAATTCACGTCCAAACCGCAAAATTACATTTTATTCTTTTTGAATACCTTACTGCCAGAACTTTCAAGGTAAGCCATAACTTTTCCTACTCATCCATATTTTCCCTATCTGCTGGAGTACCTCAAGGTAGTATCTTAGGTCCTATCCTCTAGTCCCTTTATACAGCTGACATTCCACTCCATCCTCGCACTGTCCTCAATACTTATGCTGATGACACGTGTGTCTTATCCGTCCATAATGATCCTACTAATGCATCCCAAACACTTCAGTCCCACATCACAGACATCGAAGAATGGTGTCAAAAGTGAAGGATTCAAATACATCCCACCAAATCACCTTTACCCTTCGTCGCAAATTGATGACTTCTTGCCCCCAGTATCTGTATTACTTTAAATAAATATAAAACATTTTTTTGCAAATGTTATATATGCTTACTTTCTATATCTTTAATAATTTAAATTTAATAAAATAATTTTAATTTTTGTAATGCATTTTTAACATAAATTACGTCAATATGCCATTACTTATTCTTTTCAGAATCCCGAATTTCCATCAACAGATTTTAATCTCGACTACTTTAATCATTCTTAAAGACGACATAGCAGTTTGATAGTCCTTGAATATTGAAAAGGCATTAGCTTTGAAATTTTCTGTATATAATGAATGCATTTAGAGCCAACTTAGGGTTAGTAGTGATAAGTTTCTCCATGCATTATTTATGAGCCTGCAACACACGTGCGCTTACTCTGCCTCCACTGTTTTCAACACAAGTGACAGTATAGGGTAGAATGTTGGAGCCTCTGAAGACTTTTTTTTTTTTTTTTTGGGGGGGGGGTTGTCTGAAACTATTACATTGTATACAACTAAGTTTTATATTATTTTTGATAGACCTCAAATTATGTCATGATTTTTTTTTTTTTACATTTTCGAATTCCAGTTTTCACCGGAAATACCCGTTTTAGGATCCCTTGAGTCCAAGTGACCAAGTCTGGACTAAGTGTGTGGTAAGTCTAGCGCAAAAACAAAACAAAATACTAAACTGAAATTTAATATTTAAGACAATCATACGCTCGAGATGTTACAGCAACTTTTTCATCAAAATCGGCTGACCCGTAGGGCCACTTCATACTATGCATTATGCACTTTTTAACGATTTTATCGAAAACGGTTCAAACGATTTTGATTAAACTCTCTATATCAATGTAAAATTTAATGGGCTTCAACATCAAGTAGGTTTCATTCTGATTAAAATAGTCTGATGGGGCTTAAATGCCGATATTTTAAATTTTATTCCTCTAAACTACCTATAATTTTGTAGATTTTATTAAAATAACTATATTATCTTATTACCACTAATGAAAAACAGGTAAATATATAAATTGAATGAATTCGATACCCAACTAAAGTACAAAACTGAAATAATATATTTTTTTTATGCAATGTTATGTTTTCGAACATAAGAATCCAATATACATGTGTAATATACGTTGGAAAGCTAAAGGTTTTAGAAAAAAAATATTATCTAATAACAAGCTTGTAAAAGTTAATAAAGAGTGTTGAAAAACTAATAAAACTAACTGATTATTTTAAATGATAATATAATTGATTTTTGAATAAAACAAGTTTCTTTAAAAATTTAATTTAATTAATTCTTTAATAGTTTCACTAATTTTATACAGGGATCACTTGTAGCTGGGTGGTTAGCATAACAGCCTCCTATGCCAAAGGTCACGGGTTAAAACCCGCAGGTGGTCCTAGGATTTTAATGAGAGTAAAAATCCTTAGTTATGCCGTCCTTCGGAGGGGACGTTAAAAGGTGGTTCCGAGCCTGTGCGATGTCAGGTATCGTTAAAGATCCCTATCCTAATAAAACCTGGATAGGCAAAATTTAGGATCCCACTATAGCATCGTCCGATTAGCCATAGCAGCATAAAGTGACGTTAAATAAATAAAAAACAAACACTAATTTTTATCTCTAACTGTACTTGAACATTCTTTAATCGATTTAAAACGGAGGTAAGTGAAAGTCGTGTGTTATGTTTTTTTAGTGCGCCAGATTTTTTTTTGGTTGTCTAAAACTAAAATATTATATACAACTAAGATTTATATTATTTTTGATAGACCTCAAATAATGTCATGATTTTTTTTATGCTTCTGGATTTTTATTTTTTGTTTTTTCAGGGCGTATTAGCTCAGTCTTCTTGTTTACATTTTCTGTCAAAGCTGATTTTTTTCTTTTAAAAATAGTGGAATCACTTCAGTATTTGACTTTTTTTTAGTATTAGAAATATCTATTTTTTTTTACTTTCACTTACCTATATATGAAATATAGTAGGGAATATTGCGATAGTGAAAATTTTCCAATTTCAGTTTTCACCGGAAATACACGTTTTAGGGTCCCCTGAGTCCAAATGAACAAGTCCTGAAAAAAGATCTGTGTGTGTAGTCTAGCGCAATAAAAAGCCGTACGAAACTGAAATTCATATTTAAGACATTATACGCCGAGATCTACAAAAACTTTCATCAAATCAGCTAACCAGAAGTTTTGATTTTTTTGCTAACATGATTTTTGCACCTTTTATATTTCAAAGGCTCTACGATTTTGATTAACTCGTAATCGATGTACAATTATAGCTTAAAGATCAAGGTTGATTTGATGGAAATTGACAGGGCATAAATGCGAATTCTTAATTATTTAACAACGGAGTAAGTGAAAGTTGCATTGCGCGCACCAGATTTTTTTTCAACACTTTATAGTCATTTTCAATGTTGCCAATGTATGCATGCGTCGCTTTAAAGTCATGAATCGCTTAACGAAATCCCTAAATTGAGATGCGATAGTAAAATATATACATTGAAATAAAACTAAAGATCATTTAATTAAGCAATTAAATTTCCTGAGAGACGCAATTTATCGGTAATACCTAAGGATTTGGCTGTCTACAGTTTCCGACCCTTTTTTAACGCCGAAAAGAGATTTACGATTTCACTGTAGATAAGAAACAAATCTCCATTGGTCAGGATGAAATTAAACTTTTCGCGAATTGTGGCCTTCTGAGATAACTCTAATGTGTAGCGATGATAGATCTTGTATGTAAATCCTTTTCCAATCCCTCTTCCAACTTTTCTTTGAAAGAAGAAAAGTACTACCTGGTTTTAAACAGATAGCAGAAAGATTGATGGCTTCTGAAGAAGAGGTAACGAATTCTTTTACAGTTCCAAAAAAACAAAAACAATTCACCTACTTAGTGAATATACCTCAAAACTTGATCTGTTTCATGTTGTAAAGCAGAATGTAAAGAAATTGTGGGTGAAATTATACTTCAATATCCGATAGTAAAAATTATATTAGTTTTTATTTTCTATAGAAATGATTATCACCATGAAACATAGAAAAACATTGATTCAGTAACAAAAACACAAACAAAGCAGGAAGTTCAACTAAAAATCCATAAACAATACAACGAATCTTCATTGTCTTAATTTACTTTTCCAGTGGCCTTTGACATACCTAGTGTAGCCCTGGCTGGTGTAAATTCCTACATTTAATCACGTTTACGATGCAAATTTCTTGGAGGGTACACTCACTCGACTAATTTTTAGTGACACCTTATTGACGGTCTCAATACCGGGAAGATTGTGAGCGAATCCACTTTTTATATTTTTTAATCTTATAAAATGCGCGACTAGATTGAACTAGAACCTATTTAGATAGAATAACCTACCACTCAGAGGGCTCCCTATAACAATACAACGAATACTTGCATTTATATAAATACATACAATACAATGGGTTTGCATTACCTAATTTATTTTAATTTACATTATAAAGAAATCTCAAATCAAGGTAGATACTATGCTAAATTGCTCCAAACACAGAAAACCAATTTTATAAAAAAATAAAATAAAAAAACTTATTAAAGCATCCTAATTATGAATGAAGTATTATATAATTTCTTAAAAACATATCGTTCTATGGAAGATAGCTGAATATCATGAATGATTTGGAAATGAAATTCATATAAATATTATTGAAATTTACAACTGTATTTAAATAAATTTCCTCATACTTATTTGTAATTATAAATGACTGTGTTAAGAGAGCATTGATTTACCAAAATATTATTTTAGTATATTACTCTGCGGGTTTAACCATAAAATTTTTTGACCAATTGAATCGTTCGGTGAGCCAGCAATATAGTTTAATCAAAGATACGTTGATTTTTTTTTTCAAGTTCTTTAACCGAAATTGTGCAATCTGTGGGTTTTTTCCGAATTATTAAGGTTTTGAACCACTATGAGCCGTAGCCTACTCCGTCCGCGGCATTCTTCAGAAACTACTGGACCAAATTTCTTTTTATTCGGCAAAAATATTAGGGCATCCAACGATGATGCTAACACCTAGACGTTGATATCAGACGATTATCTTTTAAATGGTGGCCGAATAAAAGTGATTTAATTTAATAACCCAGTTATTTTTTAAGATGGAGATGAAATTTATTAGTTATTTTAACCAAAAAAAACAAACAAAACGCGAATCATTATAAAAAAAGGTTGATCAACATATTGAAGTCACAAATTATAAAAAATGTAATTCCACCGAAATTCGTATATTATTGATGATAGAGAAAAAATCTAAGGCGTTCTGGAATCAGGAAATTTTATTTGAATTATTTAAATAAATATGGAATAAAAAGAGAATGAAATAGTAAAGAAGTCTAGTATAAATGCTTTTGGTTTATTATTTCCAATAATGAACCTTTGTAATCGACCAAAAAAAAAAACCCCCCTCCCTCAAAATTTTAGGGCTTACGTTTCAAGATATGTAGAATCCGAATAGCTAATAAAACAATCCGTTTGTCCACTGTTCAAATAAATAAATACCAAAAATATATGGTCAATTCTTTTCCTATTAGTTAATTGACTTTAAACAGCTATACCCTAATATAGTTATTTCGAAATAATAAACCATTGGGTAATAATTTGCAGCGTTTTTAAATTTATAAATACTTTTTTTTATGTAGCCTCTCTTGTATTTTATTTCTTAGAAACTTACAATATATAATATAATAATAACTGTATTTAATGTTTAGAATTCTGTAACCCCTAAAAGTAAAATATATTTTTGGAAAGACAAGGCTAATTATAGCTCTTGTATAAACAGAAATATGAGCCCTTCCTCCATTCTCTTTCGTTTCTCAACCGTATTTCAACTCAGAATTTAGTTCATTATCACCCCAGCAGTGCTAACTTCCAAAGTATTTCTTCTGTTGTAATTAATTGTTATTTAACAAAAGCGCGTTTTATACTGGCGTCATCTATGGGGCCAAGAGAGACATAATATATCCTAATATCATCATGAAATCCGTTAATTTTTATTTTTACGACATTTCACCGACTAACTTTTTCTCTTCTGCAGTGGAAACAAAGAGTATAAGGAAACAAAGAAAAATGAGGAATCACATTTATTTGTAATGACGAGAATCAGTCTGTGAATCTAAGTAGGGTAGGTAACGCTGTGATGAACGGGCCCTCTTGCAACCGGCAATACATCAGCTAAGTCCCTTCTTATTAGCCTCTCGTGGAAGCTAGAGCTCAATAGATCACACCAGTTCCAGTTACATGTATATGTGTCTATAGCATTACGTTTATACGATGAGACACTCTAAAATACCTGTATTTCCGCAAGAATAACTAATAACATTTACATGATTATAGCCTCTATACTATTTTATAATAAAAAAATAAAACCTGTACCTATACGACCCCTGAAGAGTTTTGGACTCAGTACATATAGGAATTCGTACAGTTTATAGGCCAACGGCTTTGCAATGCGGTGATTATGCCGAGATCACACTCAGCCGTCCGGTTTTTCCCCATTTTTGGGTACCCACTAAAAAGAGGCTGGGTCTGCACCAGGAAGGTCCCCATACCCTGGGGTCGCCCCTCAGGTGAATTACCAGAATAAATAATATTCTGCCACAGTGGGGTTTCGAACCCAGGATTTGGAAAACAATAGGCTAGTGCTCTATCCACTAGATTGGTGATAGGTTAAAATCATCAATTTAGGTGGACAAAAGTTTGGAATTTTCCAGTGCTGCACCTTTTTATTATTAGTTGGCAAGACCCTTAATACTAATATTTCCCGCCATACCGTGTTTACAAATAAATAATAAAAGAGTGAATCATTCCTGTTCACACAAATGCCTAATAACCGGCAGTGAGATCATCTTTATTCGATGGCCATTTATTGTGTTCAAGGTGTATTTAGAGCAAAGTCTTTTTGCTTTTATTTGATAATGGACATTGCTGAGACAGGTCAGACATTATATTTCCCAACTCATTGTTCAATATGCATGGCAATCTCACCTGTAGAGTTAATTTAGCAATTTGTAAATGTATGCCACTATTCAATAACGAAAAACTATATAACCCCCCAGTTACCCCGAGAATCTGTCTCATCAATTCTTCTAGTCTTTAGATATTACAAAGAATTGTTGCGATTTTTGCGTTTTAGGTGATACATATTTTTTTTTCAGACACAACACTCCGAATCAAAAGTTTTACAATATATAATTTCAAGAATTTCCGAAATGATATAAAATACATCTGTTAGACAATTATTATTATCTATAAAGATTGGTTATTCCCATTAGCAACAATACCTTCCTTCCAATTCTCCCAAAATCTATTGTTTGAAACCTTACAAAGGGCCGGTACCTGCTAAAGTCCTTTCCAAATCTTAAGAGTGAAAAGGTATCGATGTTCATGTTTCCGGTCCTATTCATACTGTCCACTTGCACATTAGTTTCGATCTAAATCAAAGAACCCTATTCTGAGAATCAGGCCACCTTCACTTACTGATTATTTTGGAGAAACCGTCTTGTCGACCACACAGAAATATTACCTCCCCACTCTCCCTCAAATCCTACTTATACCCAACCTAGATCCACCCAGGATCATTCTCATGCCATCATTCTCTTTTGGTGAGTTTTAAGGTAGACTTCACATATGTAACTTTTACTGAAGAATAAAGTATATTTTTAAGTATCTACGAGTACTGTTGTGTGTTCGTTAATTCACAAGCAAATAGATAGTACAAAATCATGGAAATTCAGTCCCTTGTTACGAGATACATTTTACTGAAAAAACAGACAGACATTGCTAAACACTGTTCTGCTAGTCAAGAAAACTTAGTTCCAATGAGCCCTAATGCCACCAGGGCTTTAATTACAGAAAGTTTGGAACTTACGTACCAACACTCTAATCCAGTGGTGCGTTAAGGGCACCGGTCGTGCGTAAATCTGCGTCCCGTACTGAAGGCTGTTCCCAATGTGTGTCACATACACTAACTCCCGTATTCCATCCAGATGTTTCCGTGAGTGGTAGCTCATCAGTGCGTAACACATTTTCTCTCAGAGACATTCCGAAGTGATATCTGGACGTAAATTTGCAATAGAGCTAACTAAATTAATATTGTTTCATACATCAACAAACTCACAACAATAGTTATATTAGGGATCGATTAAGGGAATGAAAAAAAAGTTGAGGAGGAGTTATATTGGTTTGTAAAAATAGTTCTACTTTATACTATGCATTTTCCACCTTTTTTACGATTTTCTCAAAAACGGCTAAAACGATTTTAATTTAACACGCCATATCGATGTATTTAATGGACTTCAATATTATGTATGTTTCAGTTAGATTAAAATAGTGTGGCAGGGCTTGGAAGCCGATATTTTAAATTTTCTTCATCTTTAGCACCTTTAGTTTTATAGATTTAAAAGAATTAGCCATACCATCTTATTAGGATTGATACAAAGCGGGTAAATATAAAAGTTGAAGGAATTTGAAAATCAACTGAAGGAGAAAAGAGCAATATTTTTTTTTTTATATATAACTGTTGGATTTTTAAACATAAGAATAGCAACATAGATGTATATTATGCCTTGACAAGCTTAAACATTTTTAGAAAAAATATTATCTTATATACCAAGTTGTAAAATGAAATGTTTACGTAACAATTTTACATTGCTGTATTATTTAATCTCAACCATATGTTTCTAAAGAAACTGAATAAATTTTTATTTAAATTAACTTAACAAATTTTAAATTTAAGTTTGTTTAATAGTTTTGAAATCGATATAACAGCCGACGTAAGTTAAAGTCGTGCGTTCCCCGCACCAGATTATATATATATATATATATATTACATAGATATTATTTATAGCATGTATATTTAGTATTATATTTTGCAATCATGCGAGACGAGTCTTACTATGGAAGCAAGCTGTGATATACACCATGGGAACATTGATACGAACTATTGCATTAATGGTTGATTGGTAACGTTCAATTAGCGAAATGAATCGAGAAGCTCTGATTCCGTTGATGGATAGCTGATTTTGATTGGAAATCCACTATAAAGGCGTCAACTTCACATAATATTATACTGTTTTTAAAGCTTATACTGGACCCTAGTGAAATCAAATTGGGTTAAAAAGCTGGCTGAATAAAATTAAATTTAGTGAAAACGGGATTTCATTAAAAATATTTCTAAAGAAAATATATTCAATATTAATCAAAAACATTTCAAGCTCACAATATTATGACAAATATGATTAAAATTAATGAAACCTTGTGTTTTTATTTTTAGTTTGTGTAATTCATATAATTATACATAAAAATTACAGTTCAATATATATTCAATACATACAAAAAAAATTCAATCGTTACAGTATTTTTAAATATAGTCACTAGGAGAATTCTTCTCTTATTATTGTAGTATATTATTTTTATTTATGTAAATTTTTTTTGTTTAATATTTTTTATTGTTTTTTACAACTGTATATACAAATACAATAAGTAAAATGGCTGAATTATAATAACAGGCATGAATAGACATGTTAAGAATCTACCCAGTGGTAGTACTTTAAAGATTATTTTATGAGCATCTCTCGAGGCCACCGTCTTTTTAGGCGCCTCGGAGGATTACCGAGAATAGATGTAAATGAGAGGTTACGGACAAGCGGGTTTGAGTGGGCGGGTAGTATGAAAATAAAGGAGGTGTATCAATCGCGGGCCAAGTCTGCAACCAGTGGGATATTTAGGCCCCTATGGATGAATTTATTAGTTAAAAAGTAAGGAGCATTGAGGATGTTTGTAGGCTTTTGAATTTCAAGGATTGGATGCGGGAAGAGTTTGATAGTTTAGTGGACCCCCATAGCTCAATGCCATAGGTCCAAATAGGTCAGATAATCGTGATGTAAATGAGTTTTTTGTATTAAATAGAGAGTTTTGATCGTTTGTCTAGTAAGTGTTGTATTGGGTTGATGCAAAATTAATGCAGGTTTTTAGTAGGTATTGTAAATACGCCATATCTTTACTTTAACCATATATATTTAATCAAAATAATTTCCATCTGAATCAATGCACTTTTGCCAACGTTCAACAAGCTTTCTTATTCCACCAGAAAATAAATCCGAATCCCTGGACTCAATGAAATCACGAAAAGAATTTTCAATGTCGTCCTGGTTTTGAAAATTTTTCTCCCTCAAAAAGTTGTCCAGATGCCTGAAAAAGTGGAAGTCTGTAGGAGAGAGGTCAGGTGAATAAGGCGGATGTTGGAGAACTTCGTAGCCCAATTCGTGCAGTCGTCGAAGCGTTGGTTGTGTAACGTGTGGTCTGGCGTTACTACTGGCACCCACTTGGCCAACTTTTTTACCTTACCAATTGCTTCCAAGTGGCGTACAACTGTGGATTGGTTCACACCGAGTTCCGCCGCCATTTCTCGTGTGGTTTTGGTTGGGTCTTCTTCCACTTTTGACCTCAGCTGGTCGTTGTCCAGAGCAAGATGACGGCCCCGACCTTCCTTGTCTTCGAGGTCGAAATCTCCTCAGCGAAACTTCTGGAACCAACGCTGCACCGTGCACTCATTAATAGCCCCCTGACCCCACACTTCATTAATATTACGAGCCGTTTGCGCAGCGCTGCGCCCTAATTTAAATTCGTAAAAATAAATTTGACGAAAATCGCACTTTGACATTTTCGATTCAAGACCTTTGAACACACTGAACAAAACAATTTTACTAAACAAATTCATGGTGAAAGGGAGGGTATTAGATAAGGTTTGTTTTGGTATAATAATAATCAATGTTAGGATTAGCTTTGTTTACACAATTGGAATTAAGATATTGCAATAGAGGAAACCTGCATTAATTTTGCATCAACCCAATAGTAAGTGGTATCTGAAAAAAATAAAATAAAAAAATACAGCAAGAACAGTCTTTGTAGCGTATACGATAAATACGATAACATTCGTGTTCCATCCGTCAGTTAGTTTATATCTGACAGACATGATAGATGTCAATCAAGTTCTGCAGATAATTGAAGTGTCAGCAAACTTGTTTTTTTTTTTGTATTTTTATTATTTTGTGTTGAAGAGATATATTCTCTGCAAAACATTTTATCTATATGAATCTTAATAAAGGGAACGTAAATTTGATGTGGATTATTTAAAACTGATACGTTTTCACAATATTGAAGAGGGATAAATCATCTGCTCGTGTTTCATGCCAATAAAATCTAAATTAAAATAATCTTAGGAAATAAAAAAAACAACAGAATTCACATCAATTTTTTAATTAAATTGTTTTTTATGTCATTCCGAATACTCTTTTCTTACTTTTATTTTATCTCCTATTTTATATGAAATATATAGTAAGGGAAAGTATTGCGATCATGAAAATGTACCTGGAATTCGAACGGAAAGCACGTTATAGGGTTTTGAGTACAAATAACCAAGTCCCACACAAAGATGTGTGTTTGTGTGTGTGTGTGTGCGTCCAGCGTGAACACGATAAGTCTTATGAAACTGAAATTTCATATTTAAGACAACTATACACCCGAGATATTACAGCAACTTTTTCATCAAAATCATCTGAACAAAATAGGCACTTTACACCATACATTTCGCAACTTTATACGATTTTCTCAAAAACGGCTGTAAAGATTTTGATTAAACTGGCTATATCGATGTAAAATTTAATATAATTTAATATAATGTAGGATTTATTTTGATTGAAATAGTCTGACAGGGCTTATATCCGACATTTTAAGTTTTGTTCTTCTAATGTACCCCAAATATTGTAAATTCAAAAAATAATTTGACCATTTCAGCTTGTTAGCATTGATAAAAAAGGGCTAAGTATTCAAGTAATATGAATTTATACCCAACTAAAGGAGAACAGAGCATACATGTCATAACATAAGAATAGTCAAATAGATATGAAATATACTATTGAAAATCTAAAGATTAAAAAAAAAGTTATCTTATATTCAAAGCTGTGAAAGTTATTGTAAAATGATAAAAAGAGCATACACTTAGGTGATTGTTGTGCATAACAATTATTTTATTTTATCTAAAACATAAGTTTTCAACGAAATTCGATGAATTCTTTGAGTTTGGTGAAATCCGAGTGTTGCGCGCAACAGATATCTTTTAATTTTCCTGTAACATTACTCCAAAGAGATTTGTTATTGTTATCAGTAAGAAATATAAATTTTTAGACATAGCTTTAAAGATTTTGGGCTTGAAATGAAATATGACATGGAAGCTAGAAACTCAATACCATCCAACGATAACCCGGTGTACAATGTAGTTCGAACATAGTCGTTAGATCGAATCCTCAAGAGACAGCTGAATAACGGATCAGTGTAGGGTATAGGGTTAGCTATCGAAGGGATCGCCTCTAAATAGGGCTTCCAATATCCTAATTACATCCATAAATAACAACAGCTCTAAATGTAACAATAACAGCAGTATCCTCCTTCAAATCATTCGCTTTAGCATTGGAAAATATCCCGCTTTTTCCGGTCAAAGTATCTGAAATCACAACATTCTTGTTATAATACAAAACGAGAAAGAGTGTTAGAGAGTTTTCAAGAAGGCTAAAATTCGGGATAATTTTTCAAATTATTTTTACTTAATATTATTTACTATTTTACTGATATTAAATCAACAAATCTGGTGCGGACAACACACGATTTTCACTTACCTCGGTAATTAAAATCGATTAAAGGAACTATTAAATGAAGTTAAATTTAAAAACAAATAAAAGTTGAAAATATTTTAAAAATTATATTCAGTTTCGTTAGAAAGATATGTTTCAAATTAAATAATATAACAATTTAAAGTTATTATGTACAACTATCACTTAAGTGTATGGCCTATTCGTCACTTTACACTAGGTTCTACAACTTTTTATATAAGATAATATTTTTTCTCAAATATTTAGCTTTTCAAAGGTATGCTATACATCTATATTACTGTTCTCATGTTCAAAAACATGAAAATCACATGACAATATGTCCAGCTACTTCATTTACACGTTTTTTTTATCAGTACTAACAAGACGATAGGATTATTAAAAAAAAATAAATAAAAAAAATAGACCTGTACCTCTACAACCCACGAGGGTCTTGGGCTCAATAAATATAAATATTAGTACTGTTTCTAGGCCAACAGCTGTGCATTGAGGTGATTAGGTTTTGATAACGCTGCCAAGTTTTTACCCCAATTTGGTTACCCACTTTAAAAAGGCTGGGTCAACCCCAGGCGGGTCTCCCTACCCTAGGATAGCCCCCTCCCCCGGCTGTATTAACAAAATAAATAATATTCTGTCATAGCCAGAATTCGAACCCTGGACCCGGAAAAGAGTAGACTAGTTTAATGTAACTTTTTTTTAAATCTTGTAAAAATATCGGCATTTAAAATTGTAAAACCGTTTCAATAAGAACAAAACCCATATTATTTTAAAGCCCATTGAATTTTACATCGATATAGCGAGTTTAATCAAAATCGTTAGGGTCATTTTTGAGAAAAACTTAAAAAAGTACAAAATGCATGGCATGGAGTGACTCGTATAGTTCACCTATTTCGATAAAAAAAGTTTATGTAATATCTCAGGTGTGTAGTTGTCTAATTAAATATGAAATTTAAGTCTCGTACGACTTTTCGTTTTCTTGCTAGACTTACTGCACACAAACATAGACCTTATAGCGTGCCATTGTTATTTGTACTGAAGGGACCTTAAAACGTGTATTTCTGTTAAAAATTGGAATTCGAAAATTTTCACAATCGCGATAATTTCTCTTATTATATATTTCCTATGTAGGTAAGTTAAAGTAATACATAATAACATACAAATATGGATAATAAATAATAAACTTGATTAATGTTGACTAAAAAATAGTATTTACGTTGTTGTTATTGTTATGTATGGTGAGATTTAAGTTTAAACAAATAAATAAATATGATTAACATGTAATACATTAAGATGCATAATTCCAACATAATTTTTGAAAATGAGAGATATAGGAAAGATTGTGTTTAAGATGTTCTCGTATTTGTAAACTTTGTATTTATATGTTATATAATATGTATAGGGGTCAGCTGTATTGTAGTGGCTAGCATTACAGCTTTATATGCCGTCCTTCAGAGGCAACATAAACAGGTGATGTTTATATATTAATAAAGAGAGCCCACCAACAGGCGAATAGCCTAATGACAGGTAATAATATTACATACATAGTATTTATCTTATATCATGAACATACTTTAAGATATCAGGTACTCGCAAAAGATACTTATCATAATAAAACCTGGATTGGATTAATAAATTTAGGGATCCCATTTTAGCATCATCACAGATAGATAAAGTAACGTCAAACGAATAAATAAACAAGTAATATAGGCCTGTCCAAAAAGTTCGTAGAAATTTTTAAAATATAATTTACCTTTTACTTTTTATACTAAAAATGAATCACAAAGCTAATGTTTATTTATATGCCTTTAATCCGCATGGAATTAACTATGTTTAAAAACTAAATTCGTATTTATTAAGTAGTAGTGTAGTTTATTGCAAACAAACATGAGTGACGATTCAGTTCATTTTCGGCATGTTATAGCTTCTTTTTTTTTTTAAACTGGACAAACGATCAAAACTTTCCACATATTACAAAAAATTAATTTATATAACCATCATTAGGCCTATTTGGACATATGGGATTGAGTTATGGGGATCCACCAAACCATCTAATTCTTCCCGCATTCAATCCTTGCAATCCAAAATCCTCCGAAAGATCCTAAACGCCCTTGCTTTGTCACCAATAAAATAATTCATAAAGAGCTAAATATCCCATTAGTCGCAGATCTAGCCCGAACTAGATATTCCTCCTTTTATTCCAAATTACCCGTCCACTCCAACCCACTCGTCCGCAAACTCTCATCTCCTATTCCTGATCATCTTCCTAGGCGGCTGAAAAGACGATGGCCTCGAGACCTACTTAGCTGAATAAACTTTGAAGTGCTACCACTGGGTAGTTTCTTCACATGCCTGTATCACGCCCACTTGATCTTTTAGCACATTTACTTAATGTATTTTATTGTAATACAGTTGTAAATTTCTTTTAAATAAAAGAAAAAAATATTTTTTTAAAAAGAAAGGTAAAACGCAGCTTAAACTGCAAGAAAGATTCGTGCTGTGTATGTACATCGATTCAATTGCTGATAGCACGGTTCAGAAGTGGTTTTCGCGCTTTTGATCAGGAGATTTCAATTTGGAAGACCAATCCCGGGCTGGCCGGGTTCAACTCTTGACATCTAGAATATTATGACGGTCATCATAAACAATCCACGAATTACTGTCCCTTGAGATAGCTGCGGAGTTAAGAGCCTGCAAATCGGCTTTGAAATGGAGATAAACGGCCAGAGTTGGAAAATCGGAAAGAAGTGCTATTCCACTAAGACAACGCTAGGCCCCATGTGTCTTTGAGGACTCGGCAAAAGTTATTAAGCTTCAGATGGGAGGTTAAACCTCACCCGCCGTACTCTCCTGACATTGCACCTCCTGATTTTCATTTTTGCCGTTCTCTCGAAAATTATCTACAAGGGAAATCCTACCATTCAGAAGATGACGTCGAAACGGACCTTTTGTTGTTCTTCATGAGTAAGGACAGTGATTTTTGGAAGAAAAGGGAAAATGGACCTTTAAAGCCGTTGGTTAATCGTTAACGGTGGTAACTATTTTGTATATTAAATAAATAAATTTTAAGCTGATCGTCAATTTTAATTTTCGTCCAAATTTCTCTACGAACTTTCCGGACAACCTAATATGATATGTAAATGTATATTACTATACATCAATTTTATTTTCTATTTTTATATAATTTTTCTTCACCTCTATTTTTCTGTATATATTGTGAAAATGGCTATTTTAAGACGCATCGTAATATCTCAGAATAAAAAATTGTTTTTTATAAAAAAAACAAACACTTAATTGATAATTATAACTACTGACTTAGCGGCCTAATATAGATAACAATAGGGCTGAAGAAATTTGCATTTGGGCTGCGTCATGTTTGTAGCAAGGAGATACATAGAACAATTAACAAGGCTTAGACTCAATAGTAAACTGCTCGAAGGCTTAAATGACAGAACAATGAAAAAAATGCTACAAATGGCCATTAAAACAACAAAAACCAAGGTTGTCAGCTCAACCCCCTTTCAACTAAGATATATGAGCACTTGTTTGTCAGATAAAAAAAAGAGAAACCGCAATCAATCAAGAAGTTAATTTGTAAAAAAAAATGTTAAGCTAGGTCATGTTCTATACGCTTTACTTTTACTTACCTATATATGGAATATATAGTAAGGGAAAGTATTGTGATTGTGAAAATTTTCTAAAATCAGTTTATGACGCAAATACAAGTTTTGGGGTCCACTGGGTCCAAATAAAAAAGTCCCTAAGAAATGTCTGGGTGTGTGTCCGGTAAGTCTAGCGCGAAAACGATACGTTTTATAAAACTGAAAATTTTGTATTTTGAGAGCGTCTATGCCTGAGTTGTTACTGCCACTTTTTTATCAAAATCGGCCAACCAGAAGAGCCACTTTATACCATCCATTTTGCACTTTTTTAACAATTTTCCCAATAACCGCTCAAAATTTTTTTATCAAACTCCCTGTATCGATGTGAAATTTAATAGGCTTCATTACTATGTGCGTTTCTTTCTGATTGAAATAGTCTGACTGAGCTTCAATGCTAATAGTTTAAATTTTTTTCCTCTGAACTACCTTCAATTTGGTAGATTTGGATAAATGAACCATATCATCTTGTTAGCATTGATAAAAATTTGGTAAATATATAAGTTTAGTGAATTAGGTATAAAACAAAAGGAGAAAAAAGTAAAAATATTTTTTCAAACAATTTTCGTGTTTAGATGTATAAAATACCGTTGAAAAGCTAAAGATTTTACGAAAAATATTATCTGATTCACAAAATTGTTAATAGAGAGAGATGAAAAGCCGATAAAAATTATTGTTGTAGAATATAATATTATAAATAATTGTATAAAACAAGTGGTGTAAACTCCAGCGATTTTACACTCACGTTTCACGATGCAATTTGTTTAGTGTAGGGTCATCACTCCCTACAACTAATTTTGTAAGTGGCCACCCTTTGGCTGACGGGTCTCACATACCCGGGGGAGAGGTTGTGAGTGAATCCCCATTTTTTTTTTACATTCTTATAAAAGCCCCGCCGGGACTGGGATTCGAACTCAGAACCTGTAGCATGAGAGACTAGCGCGCTAGCCACTCAGGCACGGGCTCCCTAACCATATCAGCTTGTTGAATATTTATAAGTTGAGCGGATTAGAACACATAATTGATAGAGCCCAATGAAATGGATATAGTGGAACGGCGCACAGTGGAAAATATGAGCGATTTAGGTAGACAAAATTCTGAAACTTGTCCATATTTAACCTAAAATAATTTTTTTTAATAGGGCTTTAGCTGGCGACATTAGCCAGTATTTAACCTTTGGAGTCCCAGATTACGGAAAAAAATATTTTAAAAAATTATAAAAACTAATTATTTTTTGACACGATTGGCGAGCGTACAGTGGTCAAACATCAAATTGATTTGCTAAAATCTAAAACTTTACATTTTACGTTTAAAGTTCCCAGAATACGGGAAAAATAATACAATATTCTAATTATAGCTCGGAGTTGCTGAAACCTGCTAATAGATGTATTTAATATCATTTAGGAAACTCATTATTGACCAAGTAAACATGATTTCATAATGACAGAGAAGATTAAATTGAAATATTGAAAACGCAACGAGCTTATTTTACGACACAATATTATTCATAATAAAATATTGATGAATGAAGGAATGTTAATTGTAATTGTGTTGTATTTTTCTGGCGTTGAAGTCATTAGATTACAATCGGTCGAGCTAGGGCAATTCCAAGAGTTATGGTAAATATTTGTCTTGCATCACAAGTAGTCTGCATGCTAATACTAAAGTGACCCATCCTGTATAGTATGCCTATGAGTGCTGTCTATAGTCCTATTTGCACATTAAATTAAATTTTATTTTAAGTTCCTATATTTTTCTTAGATAGACCACGCAAAAACATAAAAAGAAGAAAGCTGGAATTATCAGAAAAAAATGTTATTTTAATGCCACATTGATTACTTAATTGCTCCATACGTTTACCTACCAATATAAACATTAAGAAAGTCCGAATCACGAAGTCACCAGTGTGTGTATGCAGCTATGAAAAGTTATTCGAAGCTGATATTACAGAAATAAAACAAAAGTACTCCATACTATGGATTTTACGCCTTAATAGTAAACGTTTAAATAAATCGATACTTGAGCGAGTTTAATATATAAGTAATTCAATGTAAAATAGGCCGTTAGAAAGCTAGGGATTTGAAAGGAAAATGTTTTCTAACATAAAAAAATATTGTTGTATAAAACATTCTTCTTCTTCTTCTAGTGGCGCGACAGGCCGTGTAGGCCCTGGGCCTCGTGGTGTAAACTCCTGGGAGTTTAACACTCACGTTTTACGAAGCAATTTTTAGTGTAGGGTCATCACTCCCTACGCCTAATTTTGTGAGTGGCCACCATTTGGCAAACGAGTCTCACATACCCATTATTTTTACATCCTAATAAAAGCCCCGCCGGACTGGGATTCGAACTCATAACCATAGCATGAGGGACTAGCGCGCTTGCCACTCAGCCACGGGCTCCCCTTAAAACATTCAGTAGTGTTATATATATATATTTTTTTGCATTATATTATTAATTTACCTACTCGTAAAATACATGAATGTTTTTAAATTGGTATTAGTAATGTAAAAATGATGATTGTAATTGAGACGTTGATTTCCAAAAGGTACTATATCCATTCTAGGAAATTTTACAGGAGGCGCGAAAAATCCAGAATTGTTTTTTTAGTATATTAATAACATTATATTAAAGATATGAAATGAGATGTTTTGGTAATAATTTGGAACGAAATTAAATGTGTAATTATTTACTTTAGAAAATAATTATATTTCTAAATTGCGTTTATAAAGGGCTTGGGTGTTCATTAGATAAAATCAAATAGGAGATTTAGATATAACTAATTGATAATAATACAAATATGTAAAAAAATCAATTTTGTAAAAAATGTTCTTTAGTACTTTTTGGAAATCAACGTCTCAATTGATATTATATCGTTTATAGTATAGATAATTAATTTTTTTGATTTTCATACTAACCACATAACACCCTTGTTGAAGGACATGGTAATATATATGAGATATTGAAAGAATCTATTTGAAATCGTTCGATATTAGTTCATTTTGTCGCTAAAGATTTTTAACTTTATGATTTTTTAACCAGTTATCCTCTATCGTTTCATGAATAAAAACAGTGGATTAATTTTTTTTGGCAAATACTTTTAGTGTTGCAGCCGTTTTAATTCAGCTTCGCGGCTGAAAACATGTGTTGGTATAATCTCTTTCATTCTTGTAATTTTGCAGGTATCGAATCTGAACAAAAACTCACAATAAGCTGAGGATATGCTTAATATATTTTGTCGTAACAACTTATTATCTTTAAAGTGGTTAAAAAAATTCTTGAATATTAACACAAAATAAGACTTTTACCGCGTTAAAAGTCTATAAAGAAAAAGAGAATCACCATCGATATTTTTTTCATACCTACCTTAGCTACAGCCCTAATTGCTGCAAACATTTCCATCTTGATAACATAGTCCTTTTTTCTATATAAATTTTAAAAAATGTCAAAAATTCGTTTTTCGCGTAGTTAACACGGAAATATCTTAAAAGGGACTCACTGTAATATTATAAAACTTACTCAAGTAACACTATCTTCCCTATGTTTATAAAAATAGATATTATCTTTGAAATAAAATAAAACATTTCGATTTAAAAAATTAATTTTGCTTGAATTAAGGTGAATTATTTTTGTAATAGTTATTTAAAGATAAATAAAAACCTTGGGAAGGGGAGGGGGGAGTTTTTTTCTGATTTTTACTAGGTACAATAGATTAGCACATATTTAATTATATCCTCACTAGCTGTAACTCGCGAATTTAAGATTTCAAAAGATTTTTGAAAAAAAGGTTTTTAAATCATTTAAACAAAAAAAAAATGAGCTTGAAACTTCAACTCGTTCTATCATACAATGCATACAGCTTTTTGTCATACTTTTCAACAAATATATATCTTATATTTTTTAAAATTATATTTAACAGATTTTTTTTGTTTTATTTACAGCGAATAATAATTACGTTACAATAAAAATTAACAATCATTCACTCACATATTATCAACTATGTACAAAATAAAATTGTCCAAAATTGTACTTACTGATGAGGAATAGGATCCTTGTATTGAGCAACTAACAACTTAGTATTATGATACACATTAACTTAGTGAGATCCTGATAGTAAAGAAAACATTAAAATTCAAAATATAGTATTTTGCAATATTGCAGGATCTTATTAAAATTTGTCTATAGTTACTATACCAAAAAATCATCCCCCAAACCAATATCAAAAATGTATATTATAATCTATTTAGATGAGTTGCTTAATTATATATCACAGAATGGACCGAATTTCCTTTCATCAATATGTTATTATCGATAATACATTAATTATATCATATAGTACATCAATAAGCTTAGTTTCGAGGCTTTGCTTCATCTTCAGGTACATCCTAAAACCATAATTTTTAAACTTCACCATTTCAGAATGATTGTTAAATTATTATTAAAAGATTGGATGATATAATTAATTTATTGGGTTTTAAAATAAGTTCTTAGCGTTTTTACTAGTGATTTAAATAAAAACCTCAGATTCTTCTTGCGTATAATAATAACGTTACAATAAAAATTAACATTTATTCAGTCACATATTATTAACTATGTATAAAATAAAATTCTCCAAAATTGTACTTACAGATGAAGAATAGGATCCTTGGTATTGAGCAACGAAACTGAACTGAATAAACAAACTTCAAGCGACTTCTGATTATATACAGAAGGAATGGTGATAATGTAATGTGGATAGTGATAAGGTAATGGGATGATAGAATACTTCACTTTCATGGAGCTTTAACGGTCTTCACAGAACGGAGATATGAATCAATAAAATTGAATTGCACACATTTAGATTGTTCGATGTACGTCATCTATTTGATATCTCGTTTGAAACTGTTTCTGAAGTCGATTAAGTTTAAATGCATGTCCCTCGTTATTTTTAAGTATGGGGAATGAGATAATTCTGGTTTTCGTAATACGGGTGAAACTGGATTTGCGTTTTAAATATTGTGTACATGCACACGCTTTAAGATTATTAAAGCTAAATAAAACGAGTTACAAATAAAAGCTAAATTATAACTATTTTAATCGAACTAATATTGTATTTTAAACGAATATTCTGAAAACAAAAATCTTACAAAATAAATGAGGAATAGTAAAAACGAAATTGAATAATATTTTTAAAATATTATAAAAAAAAGAAAAAAACCCAACCATTATAGAATATAATAGAATAGAAAAGAAACTTATATTATGGGTGTGTTACAATTAAATAACACAAGATTAAAAAAAAGAAAAAAAAAAAAAGAAGAAAGAGCCCTAGTACCATCTCTATTTAAAAATTCCAGAAATATATAAATAAGAATAAACATAAAATGTAACTTTTACATCTCATTAAAGTAAGTGCATTAAAGTAAAATTTCACCATACATAAGTTGGCATCATAAAAATTAGCTAACATAAGACTGAAAAGCAAGGAAGTATTGAAAGAGGAGGGATTTAAACGGTGATAAGGAAGGTGCATGACGGATGTTTTAAGGGAGAGTATTCCATAAGGCAGTGGAACGGGCTACAAAGGAGCAGTCATATTGTTTGGTTCTATGGAAAAGAGTGTGGAGATCGGACAGACGGGATCTTGTTTCCTAGTGATGGGTTAAGGATTTAAAAACCAGAAGGCTGTAGACATAAAATAGATGGTGGGAGTTTATGATTTGATAAAGGAATGATCCAAGGAAATATTGTTTTCGAAAGATTGGTGATAACCACTTCAACTCGTCGTAGAGGTGGGATACATGCGACCGTCTCGAGTTACCGAGGTACCAAATAATTGTATGCATTTAATTGTTTGTAACACATTAGTTTGTTCTATAATGATCTCCAAAGTTAAATATATCTAAAAGCTTTTGTTATTTCCAGTAATGGAAAGTTTTGCGATCGTGAAAACTTTTGAAATCGAGTTTTCACCAGAAATTTCATATTTAAGACAGATATACGCCCGAGATTTTACAGCTACTTATTTATCAAAATCTTCTCAGAAGAGCCACTTTATACCATGTGCAAGGGAAAAGCTTTCCATTCACTGGATCAATCCGCATCTATGCGCAAACGTGACTATATGCTACGATTACGTTAAAGCTAAAATATATTGAGTAATTTTTGGTATACCTACTTCTACTGGATCGCTATTTTACACCATAATTAACAGAATAAAAACGCAACTTATCAGAATTACGTTAAAATTATAGTTGATGAGGAAAGTGATTTTAAAACAACTTATTTAAATTATTTTTAAAAAAATTCTTTTCAATGAAAATTATACAACTAATTTATAGACATAATTAATCTAATACAACAATAAATATCTTGTCTCTAATATCGAAATACATTGAAAAAATAGAACATAAACTACACTTCATTATCTTTGTTTGAATTTTGCCGAATTCAATGTTACAAATAAAATAATTTAGTTGTAAAATTGCAAAAAATTACAGAAAATAATGATAGTGACTATGCTGAATGAGGTTATAAAAAACAATTCAGGTGCATAGCAATAAGTCAGTCTATGTAAGATAAACAAAAGATTATTATTTTATGTCAGATATCAATTTAATTGTATCTATGTTACAATGACATACCAGTACCATGTAGCCACATCCAAAGCATTAAATAACATACTTCTATCTTTTAAACATAACCGTTGTATATCATCACAACTTCTTGCCGATTTCATGCATTTTTTCTTCACTAGTAGGTGAAACCTTCCTCCAGAATAAACAGTGTTTTTTTCGGATCCGGTAATAAGCCCTATTATGTGTTTTAAACGATTAAAACTTTGAACTATTTAAAAAAAAATTATAATAATTAAACATATGTATACGGGAACATACAAAACATCAATGGAATAAAATTAGAAAACCAATTTTATTTTACTTTTATGAAAAATATTGTTTTTAACCACTTAAAAGGCGAATTTTCGCGAGCCTTATAAAACATCTAGACGGTAAGACGAACCTCTCAAAAAAAACCTCATCTTCACAGTCATAGTTGTTTCTGAGATAGTGCGATGACCATAAATTCGAGTGAATTGGCAATTTATTTTATAAATATAGATTACATTTAAAAACGCTCTTTTTTATCTTATTTTTGTAGAATATTACTGCATAATATAAATATTTTAAATATTCAATATTATTAATTCACCTACTCGTAAAATACATTTAAGATTTTTAATTGATATAAGCATTGTAAAAATGATGAATGTTTTTGGTGTAATATCTGTTATAGATAATTAAATTTTTTGAATTCCACACAAACCACATTTAACTCACCATTGTTGTAGGACATGGTAATTCTTGTAATTTTGCCGATATCACAAGTAACAAATCTATACTATGTTTATAAAAAACAAATATTATCTTTGAAAAATAAAATCCAGTTTAATTAAAAAAATTAATTTTGCTTAAATTTAAATGAATTATATTTGTAATAATCATTTAAAGACAAATAAAAACCTTGGAGGAACCTCTTCTCTGATTTTTACTAGGTACAATAGATAAACCCATTTTTAATTTTATCCTAATTTATCTAAAAAACCTCTTTTTTCTTATTTTTGTAGAATATTACTGCATGATATAAATATTTTAAATCTTTAATATTATTAATTCACTTAAGATAGAAAATGGTTTTTTAGATATAATGAGGATAAAATTAAAAATAGGCTTATCTATTGTACCTAGTAAAAATCAGAGAAGAGGTTCCTCCTAGGTTTATATTTTTCTTTAAATAATTATTACAAATATAATTCATCTAAATTTAAGCAAAATTATTTTTTTTAATATCTCATCTGTATTACCATGTCACACAAGAAGGGTGTTAATATGATTTGTATTAAATTCAAAAATTTTAATCATATATGCCATAAAGATTTCGATCTTGAGAACATAGTCCTTTTTTGTACATGAATTTTAAAAAAAATTCAAAAAATCGTTTATCTATCTTAGCTACAGCCCTAATTACTGTAAACATTTCGGTCTTGAAAACATAGTTTATTTTTGTATATGAATTTAAAAAAAAGTAAATAACTCGTTTTTCGCGTAACCTACACGCAAATATATCAAAAAGGACTGACTGCGATATTATAAAACTAACACAAGTAACACATCTATACTATGTTTTTTTTTGTAGAATATTGCTGCTTAGTATAAATATTTTATATTATTAATTCACCTACTCGTAAAATACATTTGTTTTTTTTAATTCATATAAGTAATGTAAAAAAGATAATTGTTAAAGATATTTATCGTTCATGGCATATATGATTAAAATTTTTGAATTTCATACAAATCACATTTAACACCCTAGTTGTAGGACATGGTTATACAGATGAGTTATTTAAACTGTTAATTTTGTTTAAATTTAGATGAATTATATATTTATAACAATTATTTAAAGAACAATAAAAACCTTGGAGGAACCTCATCTCTGATTTTTACTAGGTACAATAGGTAAACCCATTTTTAATTTTATCCTCATTATATCTAAAAAACCTCTTTTTCTTATTTTCGTAGAATATTACTGCATGATATAAATATTTTAAATCTTTAATATTATTAATTCACCTACTCGTAAAATACATTTAATTTTTTAATTGATATAAGCAATGTAAAAATGATGAATGTTTTTGTGTGTTAATATTTGTTATAGATAATTAAATTTTTGAATTCCACACAAACCACATTTAACTCACCATTGTTGTAGGACATGGTAATACAGATGAGATACTGAAAAACTAAAAATAACAATTAAACGAATTTGAATGAAGCATATGGGTCAATCTATTTGAATTCGTCCAATTTTTGTTTATTTTGTCACTCAACGTATTTGCTTTGAACGATTTTTTAACCAGTTATCCTCTATCTTTTCATGAATAAAAAACTGTGGAATAATAATATTAAATATTTAAAATATCTATTTCATGCAGTAATATTCTACGAAAATAAGATAGAAAAAGAGGTTTTTTAAACGTAATGAGGATAAAATTATAAATGGGCATATATAATGTACCTAGTAAAAAAAAGAGAATAGGTTCCTCCAAGGTTTATATTTTTCTTTAAATAATTATTACAAATATAATTCATCTAAATTTAAGCAAAATAATTTTTTTTATTATCTCATCTGTATTACCATGTCACACAAGAAGGGTGTTAATATGATTTGTATAAAATTCAAAAATTTTAATCATATATGCCATAAAGATTTCGATCTTGAGAACATAGTCCTTTTTTGTACATGAATTTTAAAAAAAATTCAAAAAATCGTTTATCTATCTTAGCTACAGCCCTAATTACTGTAAACATTTCGGTCTTGAAAACATAGTTTATTTTTGTATATAAATTAAAAAAAAGTAAATATCTCGTTTTTCGTGTAACCTACACGCAAATATATCAAAAAGGACTGACTGCAATATTATAAAACTAACACAAGTAACACATCTATACTATGTTTTTTTTTCGTAGAATATTGCTGCTTAATATAAATATTTTATATTATTAATTCACCTACTCGTAAAATACATTTGTTTTTTTTAATTCATATAACTAATGTAAAAAAGATAATTGTAATAGATATTTATCGTTCATGGCATATATGATTACAATTTTTGAATTTCATACAAATCACATTTAACACCCTAGTTGTAGGACATGGTTATACAGATGAGTTATTTAAACTATTAATTCTGCTTAAATTTAGATGAATTATATTTATAATAATTATTTAAAGAACAATAAAAACCTTGGAGGAACCTCATCTCTGATTTTTACAAGGTACAATAGATAAACCCATTTTTAATTTTATCCTCATTATATCTAAAAAACCTCTTTTTCTTATTTTTGTAGAATATTACTGCATGATATAAATATTTTAAATCTTTAATATTATTAATTCACCTACTCGTAAAATACATTTAATTTTTTTAATTGATATAAGCAATGTAAAAATGATGAATGTTTTTGGTGTAATATCTGTTATAGATAATTAAATTTTTGAATTCGACACAATAATAATAATAATAGGCTTAGCGAACCCGAAGGTTCGATGCCGATACCACCAAATTCCGCCTACCCAGACTCGTCCAATGCTCACCATTCAAGCCCAAGCTCCCGAGATCAGCCTTAACGCAATCCTCCCATCTCCGCTTCGGCCTACCTTTCGGACGCCTACCAGTCGGATCAGCAAATACCAACTTTCTCGGAATCCGTTCGTCATCGAGCCCAACAACTTTACTCGCCCATTTGAGTCTCCGCGATGCAATCAGCTCAATTATATTCACAGGATGCAAGTTCCGCAATTCCGCGTTATGCAACCTTCTAAACTCCCCAGTGGCCTCATCTCTCTTTGGACCAAATATTTTACGCAATACTTTATTTTCGAAAACCTTAAGCCGCTGTTCATCCTTTAAAGTAAGCGGCCACGTTTCACATCCGTAAAGAACCGTTGGAAGAATAATAGTTTTATAAATTCTAATCTTTAAGTTTTTAGATAGAAGCCGCGAACTAAGTAACTTAGCAACTGAATAATAACACGCATTTCCCACCTTTAACCGGGACTTTATTTCTTCCTGGATTTCATTTTTTCTAGTTATAATTGAACCTAAATACTTGAATTTCTCTACGTGTTCAAAAGTATGACCTGATACATCAATATCTCCAAGATCGACACCGTTTCTGCTACTAATCATATACTTCGTTTTATCGGTATTTAATTCGAGTCCTATTTCTTTACCGGTTTTTATTAACACACTTGTATTTAGTTGTATGGTTTCCGTGTCTTCACCTAGCAGTACCAGATCATCGGCATACCCCAAAACCGGAATCTTGTCACCCATATTTAAGCCTTTCTCGGTACACATCACCTTTTCTATGACATATTCTAAAGCTATATTAAATAACACAGGTGAAAGGGAGTCACCCTGTTTTAAACCCGATCGCACCTCAAATCTCTCGGAGTAATTATGACCGATTCTAACTTTATGGAATGTTTCCGACAAACACATCTCTACTAGGTTTACTAACTTTCTAGGTATTCCCTGTTCAATCATGATGTTATATAGCTTCTGACGGTCTATTGAATCATAAGCCTTTTTAAAATCGATATAAAGTTGATGGACTACACCGTTGTATTCCAATTTTTTCTCTAATATTTGACGTAGGGAAAATATTTGGTCAATAGTCGAGCGATTCCGCCTAAAACCACATTGGTAATCTCCGATAATTTCCTCAGCGTATTCCGTGATTCGACAAGTTAGAATTGACGAGAATATTTTATAGCATACTGGGAGAAGAGAGATCCCACGATAGTTGTTACAATCCGACCTCGGTCCTTTTTTGTGAATCGGAATAAGTATTGATTCTTTCCATTCCTCGGGCATTTTTTCAGTTTCCCAGATCTTTTTAACTAAAAAATGTATTTTGGAAACGCCCGCTTCTCCACACGCCTTGATTAATTCACTCGTGATATTATCATTTCCTGCGGCCTTATAACGTTTTAATTTTCCTATCGCCATTTCGACTTCCTCTTTACTCGGTGCGTCTATCCATGGTTCAGCGCTCTGATATTCAGAGAGAGGAGATTGATTATTATTTTCCGTATTTAAGATGCCGTCAAAGTGTTGTTTAAATTTATTTAATATCTCAGAATGATCCGCAATTATATTGTTATTTGCATCTTTAATCGCATTCAATAGAGGTTCAAATCTTTTACGCGATTTGTTTATACCTTTGTACATCTCTCTTACGTCATTTTCGTTTCTGTGTTTTTCTATTTCTATTATTTTGCCTTTAAGATACTCTCTTTTCTTATTTTTTAAGAGTTTTGAAGTTTCATTCTTTACTAACCGAAAATAAGCCACATTATTATCGCTTGGATTATTTAAGGAATTCAGTTTAGCGGTTTTTCTTTTTTCGCACATATTTTGACAATCCCTGTCGAACCAAGGTTTGTTCTTTTTATTTTCAATTTTTCCAAGACATAAATTACCGACCTCTTTAATATTATCCCTGATCCCTTCACATAGTTTGTTTACATCTTTGTGTTCCTCGTCTGAAGATTCCAAAGCTTCGAACCGATTTTTTACTTCTATCGCGAATTGTTTTCTAATTTCGAGGTTGTTCAATTTAACTAAATCAAAATTCTCGGGACGAATATAGTTCGGTGTTCTCTTTTTTGTATTTAGTTTTTGTCGAAGTTTCGCGATTACTAATTCATGATCAGAACCGCATTCTGCACCCCGATACGATCTCACGTTAATTATGCTACTTTGCCATCTGTTTTGTACTAAAACATGATCGATTTGATTCCGTGTTTGTCCATCCGGCGATGTCCACGTATACTTATGAATATCCTTATGTTTAAATGTAGTACTTTTGATTACTAGGTTTTTCGAAATGGCAAAGTTTATTAGTCGGGTCCCATTATCATTACTATATTCGTGCAAACTTTCTTTACCGATTGTAGGACGATATACTTCTTCCCTTCCAACCTTTGCGTTCGCGTCGCCTAGTATTATCTTAATGTAATTTCGTGGTAACTTATCGTAAACCGACTCTAGTTTATCATAAAATTCGCATTTTACTTCATCATCACTGTCTTCGGTGGGAGAATGAATGTTTATAAACGCGATTTTAAACCAACGCCCTTGAAATATAGCAACCGATATTCTTTCACTAAAGAACTGTACGTCCCGTAAAGCGGAAAGAAATCTATTCCTAATCAGAAACCCGGTACCTAGACAATAATTACCGCTCCCCCCGTACCAAATAGTATACTTTCCTTCTGTTAACGAACCCTCCCCTGGCCAGCGAACCTCTTGTAATGCAACGATATCTAAATGGTACCCCTTAACTTCATTCGCGACCGACTTTAACCCACCTGCCGTATTTAAACTTCTAACGTTCCACGTCCCTATTGTTAGATCTCTAATTTTCATCTTGCGCCATGATTCCCCTGAAGCAGTCCCCACCCGGAGACCCGAACGGGGGACTAGTTTACCTCCGGATAATGAGCGTTTTACCTCAGAGGAATCCATGACTTTTGGTGATATTTTGTGAACTAAAATATGTGAGTAGGGCGTTCGAACCTACGTCACACCCTCCAGCAAGCCTGGGGGGCCGCTCTCGTTGTTGGTCAGCGAGTCCATCGGACTTAGCCGGGAGGAGCTTCCGAGGAAATTCCACCGACCATCCCCACATCCGCCACCCGTGGGACGCTCCCCATACGCGGTAATGAGATCCGCGCGAGGCGAATTCGACACAAACCACATTTAACTCATTATTGTTGTAGGACATGGTAATACAGATGAGATATTGAACGACTGAAAATAACAATTAAACGAATTTAAATGATGCATATGGGTCAATCTATTTGAATTCGTCCAATTTTTGTTTATTTTGTCACTTAACGTATTTACTTCCAACGAAATTTTAACCAGTTTTCCTCTATCTTTTAGTGAATAAAAAACTGTGGAATAATTTTTTTTTGGAATAATACTTCTAGTGTTGAAGTCGTTTTTATTCAGCTTCTCGGCTGAAAACAAGAGTGGGTCTATGGCCTGTGGAGGTGTATTGACAATGGTATCCCAGCGATTACTTTTTGAACCAATCGCACTACAGACTTCCTTACAAGCTGTTGCTATCCGGATTAAAGGTGATACTCCACTCACTGTTTGCAATGTTTACTTACCACAGCAAATACCTGTAACATCAGAGCAATTGGAATCACTATGTTCTCAACTCCCTAGACCACTCCTACTGTTAGGTGATCTTAATGCCCATAATACTATTTGGGGTTCAGAACGAAACGATCGAAGAGGACAGCAAATTGGAAACTTACTTGACACCTACAACTTACATGTTCTGAATAGCGGTGAATCGACTTACTTAAGCTCATCCTACGGCACCTTCTCCTCTATCGACGTCACTTTTTGCTCAAGTAGTTTGCTGTCAGACACCTATTGGAATGTAATAACTGATCAATACTCTAGTGATCATTTTCCGATTTTAATTAATACTAAAGAGCGACTTCCCTACATTAGCAAGAGATCAATCTGGATTCATGAAAAAGCAAATTGGCAGCAGTTCACGGAAAATGTTAACTTCTCCTCCGATCTTCCATCCGATGTTGAAGAGTGCTGCACATTAATAACCTCAAACATTCGGGAAGCTGCAGAGTGTTCTATCCCCAAAACATCATCTACACCCAAAAGGCAACCTGTACCATGGTTTAACACCGCCTGTAAAGAAGCTATACAGCAAAAGAGAAAATCATACAGGACATTCAAAAGAAATATGACTTTACAAAATTTTATTAACTATAAAAAAGCCAAAGCCATGTGTAAAAGAGTAATATGCTACCACAGAACAACATCTTGGCAACAGTATGTTTCTTCTATAAACTCAAATACGCCTACTTCAGTAGTCTGGAAGAAAATTAGAGCTGTAGAAGGTAAACGATCGTTTCAACTGATTTATTTAAATGTTGGAGGAAACGTTGTTTGTGATGAAGAGATAATAGCAAATGAGTTTGCAACTTTTTTCTCAAGGTACGGAGCCGAAAATGAAGAAAATCCACCCTTCTCCAATCAGGAATCAACCAGAAACCTACTTGACTTTACATCACAAAATCAAGAAACCTATAATATGCCTTTCAATAGGAGAGAACTCAAAGTAACTCTCACTGAATTAAAAGGTAAGTCACCTGGACCTGACGATGTGACCTATGAAATGATTAAAAACCTACCTGTTCAATCATTAAATATTATCCTTGACTTCTACAACAAGATATGGACAAGTTGCACTATCCCTATCCAGTCGATAATTATCCCAGTACTGAAAGCTGGTAAACCTAAAAATGACGTGACCAGCTACCGACCGATTTCCCTAACTAATTGCTTGTGTAAAATCTTAGAAAGGATGGTAAATAAACGCCTTATATGGATATTAGAGGAAATAAACGCACAAGACAACTTACAATGTGGTTTCCGCAAGAAACGTTCCACAATCGACAACCTAGTACGTATAACTACGGAAATCCAAGATGCGTTTGTCAACAAGGAACATTCAGTAGGAATATTCTTTGACATAAAAAACGCCTTTGATACCGTCCGACAGTATAATATTCTTCAGCAGCTACATCAATGGGGAGTGAGAGGAAATCTCGCCAACTTTATCAAAGGCTTCCTCGAAAGAAGGTCCTACAGGGTAATGATTGGCGGAACCACATCTGCCAAAAAATATGTTAGCAATGGTGTACCCCAAGGCTCTGTATTGAGTACTACCTTGTTCTCCATCGCAATAAGAAGAATCACTGACTGCTTAACACCTAACGTCACCGGCTACTTATTCGCTGATGATTTTGCTATTCTTAGTAAATCACACGACCTTCAAAACATCAAGGTGAGTCTCCAAAATACTGTGGATAAACTAGCTTTATGGTCCCAAAGAACAGCGTCTAAGTTCTCCGCAAGTAAAACGTGTTGCGTACATTTTAGTCGTCATAGAAATCCGGGCATACCACCGCAAGTCAATTTAAATAATATTTCTCTGGCCTACAAAAATCATGTTCGGTTTTTAGGACTATACCTCGATACTAAACTAACCTGGTCTGTCCATATAGAACAACTTCATTCTAAGACCGTAAATAGATTAAAAATCCTGAAAAAATTGGGAAACACCAGATGGGGATCAGACAGGAAAACAATGCTTCGTATACATGAGACATTAATAATTAGTAAAATGGATCACGGTTGCTTCATCTATGCCTCTTCTACTTGTAATAAAATAAATAAATTAGATGCAGTTCACCATGCCGGTATACGCCTTTCAACCGGAGCTTTTAGAACTAGCCCAGTAAATAGTCTTTGCGTGGAAGCAGGAGTTCTACCTCTTTCTTATCGTCGCCAAAAGCTAGCTGCTAAATATATAACTAAAATTTATACACAACCCGACAACCCTGTCTATAGTTCTTTATTTCTACAGGAAAACGCTGACAAATATGGACGATTGAAAAACTCATCCCGACCCCTCTGGTACAGAATGAGATGGGTGGTCTCTGAATTGGTGCAGCATCCATTAATAAAACCGGAGAAAAGGCTACCACCATGGACACTGTCACCTCCTAACGTTAACTGTGAAATGTTAAAAGTTTCCAAAGTAAAAACATGTTCTCCACAAGAAATCTCTCAAACTTTCCTAACTGAACTTCGCAAACAACATTACAACAAAGCCATCTATACTGATGGTTCAAAAACTAACGAGTCTACTGCGTGTGCAGTGCTAGACGGTGACAAATTCTACAAGTACAAACTGAATAGGAATTGTAGCGTTTTCACCGCTGAGTTGACGGCTATCCAAAAATCTATCCTTCTAGCCTTATCATCTCCAGGGGAATCAATAATTGTTTGCTCAGACTCACTTAGTGCTCTCAGAGCTATTTCAAACCTGTTTTCTAAAAATCCCATTGTTCAAGAGGTCCACTATAGAATCAAGCAGCTAGAAGACTCTTCTAGAAGAATAATTTTTTTTTGGGTTCCCAGTCATTCTGGAATATTCGGAAACGAGCAAGTTGACAAAGCAGCAGCAGAGACTCATTCGTTAGAAGAAATAACGCCCTCCTATGTCCCACCATCAGAGTTATTTAAACCATTAAAAGCAAAAATATATATGAATGGCAGCAGACCTGGGAAATATTAGCAAATAACAAGCTTAAAGACATCAAACCCACTGTCAGCTCCTGGGCTACATCTTCCAGAACATGCCGGCGGGAGGAGGTAGTCATCACCCGCCTGAGGATAGGGCACTGCCGCCTCACTCATGAGTATCTTATTACAAGGAAGGATCCACCTCAATGTAATCACTGTAAAGTGACTTTCACGGTGAGTCATATTTTTGAGCACTGCCCACGGTACAGGGGAGAAATTGAAAAATTTGGGGTGCCACGCCATGTCTCTGAGGCTTTGAGCGATTATGAAGCAACTATCAGCAGTTCCATCAAGTTTATAAAGAATATTCGTCTATTTCAGCTAATATAACACTTTTTTTTGTATTATTGATTATTTTTATCATATTTGTGTTTTATTTTTTATTATTAGTTAATTGTTTGCTTTTTTATCATAATTGTTAATTTCGTAGTATTTTGTTCGTTGTTTTCTTTTCTTAATTTTTTTTTTTTTTCTTTTGATATCATCCTTTTGGTAAATCGTTTTTCTTTTTATTTTGTTTTTTGTAAAGATCCGAGGGCGATAATAACCATCAGTAGTTTTTTGCCCTTAAAATTAAAACAACAACAAACAAGAGTGGGGCATATTTCTCCAATTCTTGTAATTTTGCAGATATCACAAGTAACACATCTATACTGTGTTTATAAAAAACAAATATTATCTTTGAAAAAAAAAATCCAGTTTCATTAAAAAAATTAATTTTGCTTAAATTTAAATAAATTATATTTGTAATAATTATTTAAAGACAAATAAAAACCTTTGAGGAACCTCTTCTTTTATTTTTACTAGGTACAATAGATAAGTCTATTTTTTATTTTATCCTCATTACGTCTAAAAACCTCTTTTTATCATATTTTCGTGGAATATTACTGCATGATATAAATATTTTAAATATTTAATATTATTAATTCACCTACTCGTAAAGTACATTTAATTTTTTTAATTGATATAAGCAATGTAAAAATGATGAATGTTTTTGGTGTAATATCTGTTATAGAAAATTAAATTTTTGAATTCCACACAAACCACATTTAACTCACCATTGTTGTAGGACATGGTAATACAGATGAGATACTGAAAAACTAAAAATAACAATTGACCAAATTTAAATTAAGCATATGGGTAAATCTATTTGACCTCGTCCAATTTTCGTTTATTTTCTCACTCAACGTATTTGCTTCCAACCATTTTTTAACCAGTTATCCTCTATCTTTTCATGAATAAAAAACTGTGGAATAATAATAATAATAATAATCATAACAATACTAAACATTTAAAATATCTATATCATGCAGTAATATTCTACGAAAATAAGATAAAAAGAGGTTTTTTAGACGTATGAGGATAAAATTAAAAATGGGCTTATCTATTGTACCTAGTAAAAAAATGAGAAGAGGTTCCTCCAAGGTTTATATTTTTCTTTAAATAATTATTACAAATATAATTCATCTAAATTAAAGCAACATTATTTTATTTTAATATCTCTTCTGTATTACCATGTCACACAAGAAGGGTGTTAATACGATTTGTATTAAATTCAAAAATTTTATTCATATATGCCATAAAGATTTCGATCTTGAGAACATAGTCCTTTTTTGTACATGAATTTTAAAAAAAATTCAAAACTCGTTTATCTATCTTAGCTACAGCCCTAATTACTCTAAACATTTCGGTCTTGAAAACATAGTTTATTTTTGTATATGAATTTAAAAAAAAGTAAATAACTCGTTTTTCGCGTAACCTACACGCAAATATATCAAAAAGGACTGACTGCAATATTATAAAACTAACACAAGTAACACATCTATACTATGTTTATTTTCGTAGAATATTGCTGCTTAATATAAATATTTTAAATATTTTATATTATTAATTCACCTACTCGTAAAATACATTTGTTTTTTTAAATTCATATAACTAATGTAAAAAAGATAATTGTTATAGATATTTAGCGTTCATGGCATATATGATTAAAATTTTTGAATTTCATACAAATCACATTTAACACCCTAGTTGTAGGACATGGTTATACAGATGAGTCAATGTACGATCAATGTTCAGTTGTGCCATCACCTGACACACACTTCCAACCTTAATAATAATAATAATAAATTTAAAATCTAAAATACTTTAATACTTCTATATAAGATATAAGAAAAAAAAAATATATATAAACCTGTATAATTTGTTACTTTCTGTTTATTTGGTTTATTCTACTATGCTGTTTAATACTTATCTATTATCCTATTGTGATTTGTTGCGTTTCATGTTTATTACTTATAATTGTTATTAATTGCTGTTTGTTATGTATAGCCTGACCAGGCTCTATTTGTATGGGGAACCCCCAAAGACAAATAAACTCATTCTATTCATTCATTCTATTCTATTCTACAGATGAGTTATTTAAACTGTTAATTTTGCTTAAATTTAGATGAATTATATTTATAATAATTATTTAAAGAACAATAAAAACCTTGGAGGAACCTCATCTCTGATTTTTACTAGGTACAATAGATAAACCCATTTTTAATTTTATCCTCATTATATCTAAAAAACCTCTTTTTCTTATTTTCGTAGAATATTACTGCATGATATAAATATTTTAAATCTTTAATATTATTAATTCACCTACTCGTAAAATACATTTAATTTTTTTAATTGATATAAGCAATGTAAAAATGATGAATGTTTTTGTTGTAATATCTGTTATAGATAATTAAATTTTTGAATTCGACACAAACCACATTTAACTCATTATTGTTGTAGGACATGGTAATACAGATGAGATATTGAACGACTGAAAATAACAATTAAACGAATTTAAATGATGCATATGGGTCAATCTATTTGAATTCCTCCAATTTTTGTTTATTTTGTCACTTAACGTATTTGCTACCAACGATTTTTTAACCAGTTATCCTCTATCTTTTCATGAATAAAAAACTGTCGAATAATAATAATAATAATAATATTATATATTTAAAATATCTATATCATGCAGTAATATTCTACGAAAATAAGATAAAAAGAGGTTTTTTAGACGTAATGAGGATAAAATTATAAATGGGCTTATATATTGTACCTAGTAGAAAAAAGAGAAGAGGTTCCTTCGATGGTTTATATTTTTCTTTAAATAATTATTACAAATATAATTCATCTAAATTTAAGCAAAATAATTTTGTTTATTATCTCATCTGTATTACCATGTCACACAAGAAGGGTGTTAATATGATTTGTATCAAATTCAAAAATTTTAATCATATATGCCATAAAGATTTCGATCTTGAGAACATAGTCCTTTTTTGTACATGAATTTTAAAAAAAATTCAAAAAATCGTTTATCTATCTTAGCTACAGCCCTAATTACTCTAAACATTTCGGTCTTTAAAACATAGTTTATTTTTGGATATGAATTTAAAAAAAAGTAAATAACTCGTTTTTCGCGTAACCTACACGCAAATATATCAAAAAGGACTGACTGCAATATTATAAAACTAACACATCTATACTATGTTTTTTTTCGTAGAATATTGCTGCTTAATATAATATTTTATATAATTAATTCACCTACTCGTAAAATACATTTGTTTTTTTTAATTCATATAAGTAATGTAAAAAAGATAATTGTTATAGATATTTATCGTTCATGGCATATATGATTAAAATTTTTGTATTTCATGCAAATCACATTTAACACCCTAGTTGTAATACATGGTTATACAGATGAGTTATTTAAACTGTTAATTTTGATTAAATTTAGATGAATTATATTTATGATAATTATTTAAAGAACAATAAAAACCTTGGAGGAACCTCATCTCTGATTTTTACTAGGTACAATAGATAAGCCCATTTTTAATTTTATCCTCATTATGTCTAAAAAACCTCTTTTTTCTTACTTTTGTAGAATATTACTGCATGATATAAATATCTTAAATATTTAATATTATTAATTCACCTACTCGTAAAATACATTTAATTTTTTTAATTGATATAAGCAATGTAAAAATGATGAATGTTTTTGGTGTAATATCTGTTATAGATAATTAAATTTGTCACTTAACGTATTTGCTTCCAACGATATTTTAACCAGTTATCCTCTATCTTTTAGTGAATAAAAATCTGTGGAATAATTTTTTTTTTAATAATACTTCTAGTGTTGAAGTCGTTTTTATTCAGCTTCTCGGCTGAAAACAAGAGTGGGGCATATTTCTCCAAATCTTGTAATTTTGCAGATATCACAAGTAACACATCTATACTGTGTTTATAAAAAACAAATATTATCTTTGAAAAAAAAATCCAGTTTCATTAAAAAAAATTAATTTTGCTTAAACTTAAATAAATTATATTTGTAATAATTATTTAAAGACAAATAAAAACCTTTGAGGAACCTCTTCTTTTATTTTTACTAGGTACAATAGATAAGCCTATTTTTTATTTTATCCTCATTACCTCTAAAAACCTCTTTTTATCATATTTTCGTGGAATATTACTGCATGATATAAATATTTAATATTATTAATTCACCTACTCGTAAAGTACATTTAATTTTTTTAATTGATATAAGCAATGTAAAAATGATGAATGTTTTTGTTGTAATATCTGTTATAGATAATTAAATTTTTGAATTCCACACAAACCACATTTAACTCACCATTGTTGTAGGACATGGTAATACAGATGAGATACTGTAAAGTTAAAAATAACAATTAAACGAATTTGAATGAAGCATATGGGTCAATCTATTTGAATTCGTCCAATTTTTGTTTATTTTGTCACTCAACGTATTTGCTTCGAACGTTTTTTTAACCAGTTATCCCCTATCTTTTCATGAATAAAAAACTGTGGAATAATAATAATAATAATATTATATATTTAAAATATCTATATCATGCAGTAATATTCTACGAAAATAAGATAAAAAGAGGTTTTTTAGACGTAATGAGGATAAAATTATAAATGGGCTGATATATTGTACCTAGTAAAAAAAAGAGAAGAGGTTCCTCCAAGGTTTATATTTTTCTTAAAATAATTATTACAAATATAATTCATCTAAATTTAAGCAAAATAATTATTTTTATTAACTCATCTGTATTACCATGTCACACAAGAAGGGTGTTAATATGATTTGTATAAAATTCAAAAATTTTAATCATATATGCCATAAAGATTTCGATCTTGAGAACATAGTCCTTTTTTGAACATGAATTTTAAAAAAATTTCAAAAAATCGTTTATCTATCTTAGCTACAGCCCTAATTACTGTAAACATTTCGGTCTTGAAAACATAGTTTATTTTTGTTATATGAATTTAAAAAAAAGTAAATATCTCGTTTTTCGTGTAACCGACACGCAAATATATCAAAAAGGACTGACTGCAATATTATAAAACTAACACAAGTAACACATCTATACTATGTTTTTTTTCGTAGAATATTGCTGCTTAATATAAATATTTCAAATATTTTATATTATTAATTCACCTACTCGTAAAATACATTTGTTTTTTTTAATTCATATAACTAATGTAAAAAAGATAATTGTAATAGATATTTATCGTTCATGGCATATATGATTACAATTTTTGAATTTCATACAAATCACATTTAACACCCTAGTAGTAGGACATGGTTATACAGATGAGTTATTTAAACTGTTAATTTTGCTTAAATTTAGATGAATTATATTTATAATAATTATTTAAAGAACAATAAAAACCTTGGAGGAACCTCATCTCTGATTTTTACTAGGTACAATAGATAAACCCATTTTTAATTTTATCCTCATTATATCTAAAAAACCTCTTTTTCTTATTTTCGTAGAATATTACTGCATGATATAAATATTTTAAATCTTTAATATTATTAATTCACCTACTCGTAAAATACATTAAATTTTTTTAATCGATATAAGCAATGTAAAAATGATGAATGTTTTTTGTGGTGTAATATTTGTTATAGATAATTAAATTTTTGAATTTCACACAAACCACATTTAACTCACCATTGTTGTAGGACATGGTAATACAGATGAGATACTGAAAAACTAAAAATAACAATTGAACAAATTTAAATTAAGCATATGGGTCAATCTATTTGAATTCGTCCAATTTTTGTTTATTTTGTCACTCAACGTATTTGCTTCGAACGGTTTTTTAACCAGTTATCCTCTATCTTTTCATGAATAAAAAACTGTGGAATAATAATAATAATAATATTATATATTTAAAATATCTATATCATGCAGTAATATTCTACGAAAATAAGATAAAAAGAGGTTTTTTAGACGTAATGAGGATAAAATTATAAATGGGCTGATATATTGTACCTAGTAAAAAAAAGAGAAGAGGTTCCTCCAAGGTTTATATTTTTCTTAAAATAATTATTACAAATATAATTCATCTAAATTTAAGCAAAATAATTATTTTTATTAACTCATCTGTATTACCATGTCACACAAGAAGGGTGTTAATATGATTTGTATAAAATTCAAAAATTTTAATCATATATGCCATAAAGATTTCGATCTTGAGAACATAGTCCTTTTTTGTACATGAATTTTAAAAAAATTTCAAAAAATCGTTTATCTATCTTAGCTACAGCCCTAATTACTGTAAACATTTCGGTCTTGAAAACATAGTTTATTTTTGTATATGAATTTAAAAAAAAGTAAATATCTCGTTTTTCGTGTAACCGACACGCAAATATATCAAAAAGGACTGACTGCAATATTATAAAACTAACACAAGTAACACATCTATACTATGTTTTTTTTCGTAGAATATTGCTGCTTAATATAAATATTTCAAATATTTTATATTATTAATTCACCTACTCGTAAAATACATTTGTTTTTTTTAATTCATATAACTAATGTAAAAAAGATAATTGTTATAGATATTTATCGTTCATGGCATATATGATTACAATTTTTGAATTTCATACAAATCACATTTAACACCCTAGTAGTAGGACATGGTTATACAGATGAGTTATTTAAACTGTTAATTTTGCTTAAATTTAGATGAATTATATTTATAATAATTATTTAAAGAACAATAAAAACCTTGGAGGAACCTCATCTCTGATTTTTACTAGGTACAATAGATAAACCCATTTTTAATTTTATCCTCATTATATCTAAAAAACCTCTTTTTCTTATTTTCGTAGAATATTACTGCATGATATAAATATTTTAAATCTTTAATATTATTAATTCACCTACTCGTAAAATACATTAAATTTTTTTAATCGATATAAGCAATGTAAAAATGATGAATGTTTTTTGTGGTGTAATATTTGTTATAGATAATTAAATTTTTGAATTTCACACAAACCACATTTAACTCACCATTGTTGTAGGACATGGTAATACAGATGAGATACTGAAAAACTAAAAATAACAATTGAACAAATTTAAATTAAGCATATGGGTCAATCTATTTGAATTCGTCCAATTTTTGTTTATTTTGTCACTCAACGTATTTGCTTCGAACGGTTTTTTAACCAGTTATCCTCTATCTTTTCATGAATAAAAAACTGTGGAATAATAATAATAATAATATTAAATATTTAAAATATCTATATCATGCAGTAATATTCTACGAAAATAAGATAAAAAGAGTTTTTTTAGACGTAATGAGGATAAAATTATAAATGGGTTTATTATTGTACCTAGTAAAAAAAAGAGAAGAGGTTCCTCCAAGGTTGATATTTTTCTTTAAATAATTATTACAAATATAATTCATCTAAATTTAAGCAAAATAATTTTTTTTATTATCTCATCTGTATTACCATGCCACACAGGAAGGGTGTTAATATGATTTGTATTAAATTCAAAAATTTTAATCATATATGCCATAAAGATTTCGATCTTGAGAACATAGTCCTTTTTTGTACATGAATTTATAAAAAAATTCAAAAAATCGTTTATCTATCTTAGCTACAGCCCTAATTACTGTAAACATTTCGGTCTTGAAAACATAGTTTATTTTTGTATATGAATTTAAAAAAAAGTGAATAACTCGTTTTTCGCGTAACCTACACGCAAATATATCAAAAAGGACTGACTGCAATATTTTAAAACTAACACAAGTAACACATCTATACTATGTTTATTTTCGTAGAATATTGCTGCTTAATATAAATATTTTATATTATTGATTCACCTACTCGTAAAATACATTTGTTTTTTTTAATTCATATAACTAATGTAAAAAAGATAATTGTTATAGATATTTATCGTTCATAGCATATATGATTAAAATTTTTGAATTTCATACAAATCACATTTAACACCCTAGTTCTAGGACATGGTTATACAGATGAGTTATTTAAACTATTAATTCTGCTTAAATTTAGATGAATTATGTTTATAATAATTATTTAAAGAACAATAAAAACCTTGGAGGAACCTCATCTATGATTTTTACAAGGTAAAATAGATAAAGCCATTTTTAATTTTATCCTCATTATATCTAAAAAACCTCTTTTTCTTATTTTCGTAGAATATTACTGCATGATATAAATATTTTAAATCTTTAATATTATTAATTCACCTACTCGTAAAATACATTTAATTTTTTTAATTGATATAAGCAATGTAAAAATGATGAATGTTTTTGGTGTAATATCTGTTATAGATAATTAAATTTTTGAATTCGACACAAACCACATTTAACTCATTATTGTTGTAGGACATGGTAATACAGATGAGATATTGAACGACTGTCAATAACAATTAAACGAATTTAAATGATGCATATGGGTCAATCTATTTGAATTCGTCCAATTTTTGTTTATTTTGTCACTTAACGTATTTGCTTCCAACGAAATTTTAACCAGTTTTCCTCTATCTTTTAGTGAATAAAAAACTGTGGAATAATTTTTTTTTGGAATAATACTTCTAGTGTTGAAGTCGTTTTTATTCAGCTTCTCGGCTGAAAACAAGAGTGGGGCATATTTCTCCAATTCTTGTAATTTTGCAGATATCACAAGTAACACATCTATACTATGTTTTATTTTCGTAGAATATTGCTGCTTAATATAAATATTTTATATTATTAATTCACCTACTCGTAAAATACATTTGTTTTTTTTAATTCATATAAGTAATGTAAAAAAGATAATTGTTATAGATATTTATCGTTCATGGCATATATGATTAAAATTTTTGTATTTCATGCAAATCACATTTAACACCCTAGTTGTAATACATGGTTATACAGATGAGTTATTTAAACTGTTAATTTTGATTAAATTTAGATTAATTATATTTATAATAATTATTTAAAGAACAATAAAAACCTTCGAGGAACCTCATCTCTGATTTTTACTAGGTACAATAGATAAGCCCATTTTTAATTTTATCCTCATTATGTCTAAAAAACCTCTTTTTTCTTACTTTTGTAGAATATTACTGCATGATATAAATATCTTAAATATTTAATATTATTAATTCACCTACTCGTAAAATACATTTAATTTTTTTAATTGATATAAGCAATGTAAAAATGATGAATGTTTTTGGTGTAATATCTGTTATAGATAATTAAATTTGTCACTTAACGTATTTGCTTCCAACGATATTTTAACCAGTTTTCCTCTATCTTTTAGTGAATAAAAATCTTTGGAATAATTTTTTTTTGGAATAATACTTCTAGTGTTGAAGTCGTTTTTATTCAGCTTCTCGGCTGAAAACAAGAGTGGGGCATATTTCTCCAATTCTTGTAATTTTGCAGATATCACAAGTAACACATCTATACTGTGTTTATAAAAAACAAATATTATCTTTGAAAAAAAAAATCCAGTTTCATTAAAAAAAATTAATTTTGCTGTAACTTAAATAAATTATATTTGTAATAATTATTTAAAGACAAATAAAAACCTTTGAGGAACCTCTTCTTTTATTTTTACTAGGTACAATAGATAAGCCTATTTTTTATTTTATCCTCATTACGTCTAAAAACCTCTTTTTATCATATTTTCGTGGAATATTATCTCAAATCTCTCGGAGTAATTATGACCGATTCTAACTTTATGGAATGTTTCCGACAAACACATTTCTACTAGGTTTACTAACTTTCTAGGTATTCCCTGTTCAATCATGATGTTATATAGCTTCTGACGGTCTATTGAATCATAAGCCTTTTTAAAATCGATATAAAGTTGATGGACTACACCGTTGTATTCCAATTTTTTCTCTAATATTTGACGTAAGGAAAATATTTGGTCAATAGTCGAGCGATTCCGCCTAAAACCACATTGGTAATCTCCGATAATTTCCTCAGCGTATTCCGTGATTCGACTAGTTAGAATTGACGAGAATATTTTATAGCATACTGGGAGAAGAGAGATCCCACGATAGTTGTTACAATCCGACCTCGGGTCTTTTTTGTGAATCGGAATAAGTATTGATTCTTTCCATTCTTCCGGCATTTTTTCAGTTTCCCAGATCTTTTTAACTAAAAAATGTATTTTGGAAACGCCCGCTTCTCCACACTCCTTAATTAATTCACTCGTGATATTATCATTTCCTGCGGCCTTATAACGTTTTAATTTTCCTATCGCCATTTCGACTTCCTCTTTACTCGGTGCGTCTATCCATGGTTCAGCGCTCTGATAATCAGAGAGAGGAGATTGATTATTATTTTCCGTATTTAAGATGCCGTCAAAGTGTTGTTTAAATTTATTTAATATCTCAGAAGGATCCGCAATTATATTGTTATTTGCATCTTTAACCGCATTCAATAGAGGTTCAAATCTTTTACGCGATTTGTTTATACCTTTGTACACCTCTCTTACGTTATTTTCGTTTCTGTGTTTTTCTATTTCTATTATTTTGCCTTTAAGATACTCTCTTTTCTTATTTTTTAAGAGTTTTGAAGTTTCATTCTTTACTAACCGAAAATAAGCCACATTATTATAGCTTGGATTATTTAAGGAATTCAGTTTAGCGGTTTTTCTTTTTTCGCACATATTTTGACAATCCCTGTCGAACCAAGGTTTGTTCTTTTTATTTTCGATTTTTCCAAGACATAATTTACCGACCTCTTTAATATTATCCCTGATCCCTTCCCATAGTTTGTTTACATCTTTGTGTTCCTCGTCTGAAGATTCCAAAGCTTCGAACCGATTTTTTACTTCTATCGCGAATTGTTTTCTAATTTCGAGGTTGTTCAATTTAACTAAATCAAAATTCTCGGGACGAATATAGTTCGGTGTTCTCTTTTTTGTATTTAGTTTTTGTCGAAGTTTCGCGATTACTAGGCTCAGACCAGTGATGCGGCTGAGATAGAGGCGCTGGGATCTCTTGGGTTCCGTTTTTTCCTCCACAAGTGGAGGGAAAAGCGCTTGCTGGGGTCCCTTTAGCAATTGTATACATTGTATATAGTTATGATTGTGTGTAAGATGTTTATTTATATGCCAACTTTTTATTTATCTCAATAATAGGTTTTTGTTTCGATTTGTTTTGTTTTTTATTTATTATTATTATTATTTTATTGTATATATATGAATTTATTTATGTTCTATTTTATGTAATTTGACCATTATTATTATTTTCTGTATATATAGTATGAATGTGGTCTCTTATCAATATTATTATTGTTCATTTTGTAACAAATTGTAATATATCTCAATAAAAATAATAAAAAAAAAAAAAAAAAAAAACTAATTCATGATCAGAACCGCATTCTGCACCCCGATACGATCTCACGTTAATTATGCTACTTTGCCATCTGTTTTGTATTAAAACATGATCGATTTGATTCCTTATTTGTCCATCCGGCGATGTCCACGTATACTTATAAATATCCTTATGTTTAAATGTAGTACTTTTGATTACTAGGTTTTTCGAAATGGCAAAGTTTATTAGTCGGGTCCCATTATCATTACTATATTCGTGCAAACTTTCTTTACCGATTGTAGGACGATATACTTCTTCCCTTCCAACCTTTGCGTTCGCGTCGCCTAGTATTATCTTAATGTAATTTCGCGGTAACTTATCGTAAACCGACTCTAGTTTATCATAAAATTCGCATTTTACTTCATCATCACTGTCTTCGGTAGGAGAATGAATGTTTATAAACGCGATTTTAAACCAACGCCCTTGAAATATAGCAACCGATATTCTTTCACTAAATATTCAACGATATTCACGATATCTAAATGGTACCCCTTAACTTCATTCGCGACCGACTTTAACCCACCTGCCGTATTTAAACTTCTAACGTTCCACGTCCCTATTGTTAGATGAATTATATTTATAATAATTATTTAAAGAACAATAAAAACCTTGGAGGAACCTCATCTCTGATTTTTACTAGGTACAATAGATAAACCCATTTTTAATTTTATCCTCATTATATCTAAAAAACCTCTTTTTCTTATTTTCGTAGAATATTACTGCATGATATAAATATTTTAAATCTTTAATATTATTAATTCACCTACTCGTAAAATACATTTAATTTTTTTAATTGATATAAGCAATGTAAAAATGATGAATGTTTTTTGTGGTGTAATATTTGTTATAGATAATTAAATTTTTGAATTCCACACAAACCACATTTAACTCACCATTGTTGTAGGACATGGTAATACAGATGAGATACTGAAAAACTAAAAATAACAATTAAACGAATTTGAATGAAGCATATGGGTCAATCTATTTGAATTTGTCCAATTTTTGTTTATTTTGTCACTCAACGTATTTGCTTCGAACGATTTTTTAACCAGTTATCCTCTATCTTTTCATGAATAAAAAACTGTGGAATAATAATAATAATAATATTAAATATTTAAAATATCTATATCATGCAGTAATATTCTACGAAAATAAGATAAAAAGAGTTTTTTTAGACGTAATGAGGATAAAATTATAAATGGGTTTTTATATTGTACCTAGTAAAAAAAAGAGAAGAGGTTCCTCCAAGGTTTATATTTTTCTTTAAATAATTATTACAAATATAATTCATCTAAATTTAAGCAAAATAATTTTTTTTATTATCTCATCTGTATTACCATGTCACACAAGAAGGGTGTTAATACGATTTGTATTAAATTCAAAAATTTTAATCATATATGCCATAAATATTTCGATCTTGAGAACATAGTCCTTTTTTGTACATGAATTTTGAAAAAAAAATTCAAAAACTCGTTTATCTATCTTAGCTACAGCCCTAATTACTCTAAACATTTCGGTCTTTAAAACATAGTTTATTTTTGTATATGAATTTAAAAAAAAGTAAATAACTCGTTTTTCGCGTAACCTACACCCAAATATATCAAAAAGGACTGACTGCAATATTATAAAACTAACACAAGTAACACATCTATACTATGTTTTTTTTCGTAGAATATTGCTGCTTAATATAAATATTTTATATAATTAATTCACCTACTCGTAAAATACATTTGTTTTTTTTAATTCATATAAGTAATGTAAAAAAGATAATTGTTATAGATATTTATCGTTCATGGCATATATGATTAAAATTTTTGTATTTCATACAAATCACATTTAACACCCTAGTTGTAATACATGGTTATACAGATGAGTTATTTAAACTGTTAATTTTGATTAAATTTAGATGAATTATATTTATAATAATTATTTAAAGAACAATAAAAACCTTGGAGGAACCTCATCTCTGATTTTTACTAGGTACAATAGATAAGCCCATTTTTAATTTTATCCTCATTATGTCTGAAAAACCTCTTTTTTCTTACTTTTGTAGAATATTACTGCATGATTAAATATCTTAAATATTTAATATTATTAATTCACCTACTCGTAAAATACATTTAATTTTTTTAATTGATATAAGCAATGTAAAAATGATGAATGTTTTTTGGTGTAAATCTATTATAGATAATTAAATTTTTGAATTCCACAAAAACTACTTTAAAATCACATTGTGTGATACAATGTGTATACTAAAAAACAAAATATTTTTTTTTTTTTATTTTTTTTTTTTTTTTTTTTTTTTAATTTTTTTTAGAACTACTTATGAAAATAACAATTGAATAAAATAAAATTACGAATAAGATGCATATGGGTCAATCTATTTGAAGTCGTCCAAATTTGTTTATTTTATCATCAACGTATTTGCTTCAACGATTTTTTAACCAGTTATCCTCTATCTTTTTATGAATAAAAAACTGTGGAATAATATATATCAAATATTTAAAATATCTATATCAGCAGTAATATTCTACGAAAATAAGATAAAAAGAGTTTTTTTGACGTAATGAGGATAAAATTATAAATGGGTTTATCTATTGACTACCTAGTAAAAAAAGTGAAGAGGTTCCTCCAAGGTTTATATTTTTCTTTAAATAATTATTACAAATATAATTCATCTAAATTTAGCAAAATAATTTTTTTTTAATATCTCATCTGTATTGCCAGGTCACACAAGAAGGGTGTCAATATGATTTTTATTAAATTTAAAAATTTTAATCATATATGCCATAAAGATTTCGATTTTGAGAACATAGTCCTTTTTTGTACATGAATTTTAAAGAAAATTCAAAAAATCGTTTATCTTTCTTAGCTACAGCCATAATTACTGTAAACATTTCGGTATAGAAAACATAGTTTATTTTTGTATATGAATTTAAAAAAAAGTAAATAACTCGTTTTTCGCGTAACCTACACGCAAATATATCAAAAAGGACTGACTGCAATATCATAAAACTAACACAAGTAACACATCTATACTATGTTTTTTTTCGTAGAATATTGCTGCTTAATATAAATATTTTATATTATCTATTCACCTACTCGTAAAATACATTTGTTTTTTTTAATTCATATAAGTAATGTAAAAAAGATAATTTTTATTGATATTTATCGTTCATGGCATATATGATTAAAATTTTTGTATTTCATACAAATCACATTTAACACCCTAGTTGTAATACATGGTTATACAGATGAGTTATTTAAACTGTTAATTTTGCTTAAATTTAGATGAATTATATTTATAATAATTATTTAAAGAACAATAAAAACCTTGGAGGAACCTCATCTCTGATTTTTACTAGGTACAATAGATAAGCCCATTTTTAATTTTATCCTCATTATGTCTGAAAAACCTCTTTTTTCTTACTTTTGTAGAATATTACTGCATGATGTAAATATCTTAAATATTTAATATTATTAATTCACCTACTCGTAAAATACATTTAATTTTTTTAATTTATATAAGCAATGTAAAAATGATGAATGTTTTTGGTGTAACATCTAATATAGATAATTAAATTTTTTGAATTCCACAAAAACTACTGTTAAATCAACATTGTTGTGATACAATGTGAGATACTAAAAAACTAAAAATATTTTTTTTTTTTTTTTTTTTTTTTTTTTTTTTTTTTTTTTTTTTTTTTTTTTTTTTTTTTTTTTTTTTTAGAAACAATTCTTTATTGAACAATATTACAATCTGTCCAATAAAAATAAAAATTAAACGAATAAATGATGCATATGGGTCAATCTATTTGAAGTCGTCCAAATTTTTTATTTTATCAGTCAACGTATTTGCTTTCAACGATTTTTTAACCAGTTATCCTCTATCTTTTTATGAATAAAAAACTGTGGAATAATAATATCAAATTTTAAAATATCTATATCACGCAGTAATATTCTACGAAAATAAGATAAAAAGAGGTTTTTTGACGTAATGAGGATAAAATTAAAAATGGGATTATCTATTGTACCTACCTAGTAAAAAAAGTGAAGAGGTTCCTCCAAGGTTTATATTTTCTTTAAATAATTATTACAAATATAATTCATCTAAATTTATGCAAAATTATTTTTTTTTAATATCTCATCTGTATTGCCAGGTCACACAAAAGGGTGTCAATATGATTTTATTAAATTTAAAAATTTTAATCATATATGCCATAAAGATTTCGATTTTGAGAACATAGTCCTTTTTTGTACATGAATTTTAAAGAAAATTCAAAAAATCGTTTATCTTTCTTAGCTACAGCCATAATTACTGTAAACATTTCGGTATAGAAAACATAGTTTATTTTTGTATATGAATTTAAAAAAAAGTAAATAACTCGTTTTTCGCGAAACCTACACGCAAATATATCAAAAAGGACTGACTGCAATATCATAAAACTAACACAAGTAACACATCTATACTATGTTTTTTTTCGTAGAATATTGCTGCTTAATATAAATATTTTATATTATCAATTCACCTACTCGTAAAATACATTTGTTTTTTTTAATTCATATAAGTAATGTAAAAAAGATAATTTTTTATTGATATTTATCGTTCATGGCATATATGATTAAAATTTTGTATTTCATACAAATCACATTTAACACCCTAGTTGTAATACATGGTTATACAGATGAGTTATTATAAACTGTTAATTTTGCTTAAATTTAGATGAATTATATTTATAATAATTATTTAAAGAACAATAAAAACCTTGGAGGAACCTCATCTCTGATTTTTTACTAGGTACAATAGATAAGCCCATTTTTAATTTTATCCTCATTATGTCTGAAAAACCTCTTTTTTCTTACTTTTGTAGAATATTACTGCATGATATAAATATCTTAAATATTTAATATTATTAATTCACCTACTCGTAAAATACATTTAATTTTTTTAATTGATATAAGCAATGTAAAAATGATGAATGTTTTTTGTGGTGTAATATTTGTTATAGATAATTAAATTTTTGAATTCCACACAAACCACATTTAACTCACCATTGTTGTAGGACATGGTAATACAGATGAGATACTGAAAAACTAAAAATAACAATTAAACGAATTTGAATGAAGCATATGGGTCAATCTATTTGAATTTGTCCAATTTTTGTTTATTTTGTCACTCAACGTATTTGCTTCGAACGATTTTTTAACCAGTTATCCTCTATCTTTTCATGAATAAAAAACTGTGGAATAATAATAATAATAATAATATTAAATATTTAAAATATCTATATCATGCAGTAATATTCTACGAAAATAAGATAAAAAGAGTTTTTTTAGACGTAATGAGGATAAAATTATAAATGGGTTTATATATTGTACCTAGTAAAAAAAAGAGAAGAGGTTCCTCCAAGGTTTATATTTTTCTTTAAATAATTATTACAAATATAATTCATCTAAATTTAAGCAAAATAATTTTTTTTATTATCTCATCTGTATTACCATGTCACACAAGAAGGGTGTTAATACGATTTGTATTAAATTCAAAAATTTTAATCATATATGCCATAAAGATTTCGATCTTGAGAACATAGTCCTTTTTTGTACATGAATTTTGAAAAAAAAATTCAAAAACTCGTTTATCTATCTTAGCTACAGCCCTAATTACTCTAAACATTTCGGTCTTTAAAACATAGTTTATTTTTGTATATGAATTTAAAAAAAAGTAAATAACTCGTTTTTCGCGTAACCTACACCCAAATATATCAAAAAGGACTGACTGCAATATTATGAAACTAACACAAGTAACACATCTATACTATGTTTTTTTTCGTAGAATATTGCTGCTTAATATAAATATTTTATATAATTAATTCAACTACTCGTAAAATACATTTGTTTTTTTTAATTCATATAAGTAATGTAAAAAAAGATAATTGTTATAGATATTTATCGTTCATGGCATATATGATTAAAATTTTTGTATTTCATACAAATCACATTTAACACCCTAGTTGTAATACATGGTTATACAGATGAGTTATTTAAACTGTTAATTTTGCTTAAATTTAGATGAATTATATTTATAATAATTATTTAAAGAACAATAAAACCTGGAGGAACCTTCTGTTTTAGGTAATGTAGCCATTTTTATTTTATCTCATTATGTCTGAAAACTCTTTTTCTTACTTTGTAGAATATTACTGCATGATGTAATATCTTAATTTAATATTATTATTCACCTACTCGTAAAATAATTATTTTAATTGATATAGCAATGTAAAATGATGAATTTTTTGGTGTAATCTAATATAGATAATAATTTTTGAATTCCACAAACTACTGTTAAATCAACATTGTTGTGATACAAGTGATACTAAAACTAAATATTTTTTTTTTTTTTTTTTTTTTTTTTTTTTTTTTTTTTTTTTTAGAACAATTCTTTATTGAACAATATTACATCTGTCCAATAAAATAAAAATAACGAATAATATGCATATGTCAATCTATTTGAAGTCGTCCAATTGTTATTTATAGTCAACGTATTGCTTTCAACGATTTTGACCATTATCTCTATCTTTTTATAATAAAAATGTGATAATAATATCAATATTAAATATCTATATCACGCAGTATTCTACGAAAATAAGATAAAAAGAGTTTTTTGACGTAATGAGGAAAATTAAAATGATTATCTATTGTACTACTAGTAAAAAAGTGAGAGGTTCCCAAGGTTTATATTTTCTTTAAATAATTATACAAATATAATTCATCAAATTTATGCAAATATTTTTTTTATATCTCATCTGTATTGCCAGGTCACCAGAAGGTGTCATATGATTTATTAAATTAAATTTTAATCATATGCCATAAGATTTCGATTGAGACATAGTCCTTTTTGTACATGAATTTTAAAAATTCAAAAACGTTTATTTTTAGCTACGCCATAATTACTGTAAACATTTCGTATAGAAAACATAGTTTATTTTTGTATATGATTTAAAAAAAAGTAAATAACTCGTTTTCGCGTAACTACACGCAATATATCAAAAAGGACTGACTGCAATATCATAAAACTAACACAATAACACATCTATACTATGTTTTTTCGTAGAATATTGCTGCTTAATATAAATATTTATATTATCTATTCACCTACTCGTAAAATACATTTGTTTTTTTTAATTCATATAATAATGTAAAAAGATAATTTTTATTGATATTTATCGTTCATGGCAATATGATTAAAATTTTTGTATTTCATACAAATCACATTTAACACCCTGTTGTAATACATGTTATACAGATGAGTATTTAAACTGTTAATTTTGCTTAAATTTAGATGAATTATATTTATAATAATTATTTAAAGAACAATAAAAACCTTGGAGGAACCTCATCTCTGATTTTTACTAGGTACAATAGATAAGCCCATTTAATTTTATCCTCATTATGTCTGAAAACCTCTTTTCTTACTTTTGTAAATATTACTGCATGATATAAATATCTTAAATATTTAATATATTAATTCACCTACTCGTAAAGTACATTTAATTTTTAATTGATATAAGCAATGTAAAAATGATGAATGTTTTTGGTGTAATATTGTTATAGATAATTAAATTTTTGAATTCCACACAAACCACATTTAACTCACCATTGTTGTAGGACATGGTAATACAGATTTGCTTCGAACGATTTTAACCAGTTATCCTCTATTCTTTCATGAATAAAACTGTGGAATAATAATAATAATAATATTAATATTTAAAATGTCTATATCATGCAGTAATATTCTACGAAATAAATAAAAAGATTTTTTTAGACGTAATGAGGATAAAATTATAAATGGGTTTATATATTGTACCTAGTAAAAAAAGAGAAGAGGTTCCTCCAAGGTTTATATTTTTCTTTAAATTAATTATTACAAATATAATTCATCTAAATTTAAGCAAAATAATTTTTTTTATTATCTCATCTGTATTACCATGTCACACAAGAAGGGTGTTAATACGATTTGTATTAAATTCAAAAATTTTAATCATATATGCATAAAGATTTCGATCTTGAGAACATAGTCCTTTTTTGTACATGAATTTTGAAAAAAAAATTCAAAACTCGTTTATCTATCTTAGCTACAGCCCTAATTACTCTAAACATTTCGGTCTTTAAAACATAGTTTATTTTTGTATATGAATTTAAAAAAAGTAAATAACTCGTTTTTTCGCGTAACCTACACCCAAATATATCAAAAAGGACTGACTGCAATATTATAAAACTAACACAAGTAACACATCTATACTATGTTTTTTTTCGTAGAATATTGCTGCTTAATATAAATATTTTATATAATTAATTCACCTACTCGTAAAATACATTTGTTTTTTTTAATTCATATAAGTAATGTAATAAAGATAATTGTTATAGATATTTATCGTTCATGGCATATATGATTAAAATTTTTGTATTTCATACAAATCACATTTAACACCCTAGTTGTAATACATGGTTATACAGATGAGTTATTTAAACTGTTAATTTTGATTAAATTTAGATGAATTATATTTACAATAATTATTTAAAGAACAATAAAAACCTTGGAGGAACCTCATCTCTGATTTTTACTAGGTACAATAGATAAGCCCATTTTTAATTTTATCCTCATTATGTCTGAAAAACCTCTTTTTTCTTACTTTTGTAGAATATTACTGCATGATGTAAATATCTTAAATATTTAATATTATTAATTCACCTACTCGTAAAATACATTTAATTTTTTTAATTGATATAAGCAATGTAAAAATGATGAATGTTTTTGGTGTAACATCTAATATAGACAATTAAATTTTTTGAATTCCACAAAAACTACTGTTAAATCAACATTGTTGTGATACAATGTGAGATACTAAAAAACTAAAAATATTTTTTTTTTTTTTTTTTTTTTTTTTTTTTTTTTTTTTTTTTTTTTTTTTTTTTTTTTTTTTTAGAAACAATTCTTTATTGAACAATATTACAATCTGTCCAATAAAAATAAAAATTAAACGAATAAATGATGCATATGGGTCAATCTATTTGAAGTCGTCCAAATTTGTTTATTTTATCAGTCAACGTATTTGCTTTCAACGATTTTTTAACCAGTTATCCTCTATCTTTTTATGAATAAAAAACTGTGGAATAATAATATCAAATATTTAAAATATCTATATCACGCAGTAATATTCTACGAAAATAAGATAAAAAGAGGTTTTTTGACGTAATGAGGATAAAATTAAAAATGGGATTATCTATTGTACCTACCTAGTAAAAAAAAGTGAAGAGGTTCCTCCAAGGTTTATATTTTCTTTAAATAATTATTACAAATATAATTCATCTAAATTTATGCAAAATTATTTTTTTTTTAATATCTCATCTGTATTGCCAGGTCACACAAGAAGGGTGTCAATATGATTTTTATTAAATTTAAAAAATTTTAATCATATATGCCATAAAGATTTCGATTTTGAGAACATAGTCCTTTTTTGTACATGAATTTTAAAGAAAATTCAAAAAATCGTTTATCTTTCTTAGCTACAGCCATAATTACTGTAAACATTTCGGTATAGAAAACATAGTTTATTTTGTATATGAATTTTAAAAAAAGTAAATAACTCGTTTTTCGCGTAACCTACACGCAAATATATCAAAAAGGACTGACTGCAATATCATAAAACTAACACAAGTAACACATCTATACTATGTTTTTTTTCGTAGAATATTGCTGCTTAATATAAATATTTTATATTATCTATTCACCTACTCGTAAAATACATTTGTTTTTTTTAATTCATATAAGTAATGTAAAAAAGATAATTTTTATTGATATTTATCGTTCATGGCATATATGATTAAAATTTTTGTATTTCATACAAATCACATTTAACACCCTAGTTGTAATACATGGTTATACAGATGAGTTATTTAAACTGTTAATTTTGCTTAAATTTAGATGAATTATATTTATAATAATTATTTAAAGAAAATAAAAACCTTGGAGGAACCTCATCTCTGATTTTTACTAGGTACAATAGATAAGCCCATTTTTAATTTTATCCTCATTATGTCTGAAAAACCTCTTTTTTCTTACTTTTGTAGAATATTACTGCATGATATAAATATCTTAAATATTTAATATTATTAATTCACCTACTCGTAAAGTACATTTAATTTTTTTAATTGTTATAAGCAATGTAAAAATGATGAATGTTTTTGGTGTAATATCTGTTATAGATAATTAAATTTTTGAATTCACACACAAACCACATTTAACTCACCATTGTTGTAGGACATGGTAATACAGATGAGATACTGAAAAACTAAAAATAACAATTGAACAAATTTAAATTAAGCATATGGGTCAATCTATTTGAATTCGTCCAATTTTTGTTTATTTTGTCACTCAACGTATTTGCTTCGAACGATTTTTTAACCAGTTATCCTCTATTCTTTCATGAATAAAAAACTGTGGAATAATAATAATAATAATATTAAATATTTAAAATGTCTATATCATGCAGTAATATTCTACGAAAATAAGATAAAAAGAGGTTTTTTAGACGTAATGAGGATAAAATTATAAATGGGTTTATATATTGTACCTAGTAAAAAAAGAGAAGAGGTTCCTCCAAGGTTTATATTTTTCTTTAAATAATTATTACAAATATAATTCATCTAAATTTAAGCAAAATAATTTTGTTTATTATCTCATCTGTATTGCCAGGTCACACAAGAAGGGTGTCAATATGATTTGTATTAAATTCAAAAATTTTAATCATATATGCCATAAAGATTTCGATCTTGAGAACATAGTCCTTTTTTGTACATGAATTTTAAAAAAATTCAAAAAATCGTTTATCTTTCTTAGCTACAGCCATAATTACTGTAAACATTTCGGTATAGAAAACATAGTTTATTTTTGTATATGAATTTAAAAAAAAGTAAATAACTCGTTTTTCGCGTAACCTACACGCAAATATATCAAAAAGGACTGACTGCAATATCATAAAACTAACACAAGTAACACATCTATACTATGTTTTTTTTCGTAGAATATTGCTGCTTAATATAAATATTTTATATTATCAATTCACCTACTCGTAAAATACATTTGTTTTTTTTAATTCATATAAGTAATGTAAAAAAGATAATTTTTATTGATATTTATCGTTCATGGCATATATGATTAAAATTTTTGTATTTCATACAAATCACATTTAACACCCTAGTTGTTATACATGGTTATACAGATGAGTTATTTAAACTGTTAATTTTGCTTAAATTTAGATGAATTATATTTATAATAATTATTTAAAGAACAATAAAAACCTTGGAGGAACCTCATCTCTGATTTTTACTAGGTACAATAGATAAGCCCATTTTTAATTTTATCCTCATTATGTCTGAAAAACCTCTTTTTTCTTACTTTTGTAGAATATTACTGCATGATATAAATATCTTAAATATTTAATATTATTAATTCACCTACTCGTAAAATACATTTAATTTTTTTAATTGATATAAGCAATGTAAAAATGATGAATGTTTTTGGTGTAATATCTGTTATAGATAATTAAATTTTTTGAATTCCACACAAACCACATTTAAATCACCATTGTTGTAGGACATGGTAATACAGATGAGATACTGATAAACTAAAAATAATAATTTAACGCATTTAAATGATGCATATGGGTCAATCTATTTGAAGTCGTATAATTTTTGTTTATTTTGTCACTCAACGTATTAGCTTTCAACGATTTTTTAACCAGTTATCCTCTATCTTTTCATGAATAAAAAACTGTGGAATAATATTTTTCTGCAAAAATATTTCTTGTGTTTGAAGTCGTTTTTATTCAGCTTCTCGGCTGAAAACATCTGTGAGGAATATTTCTCTAATTCTTGAAATTTTGCAGATATCACAAGTAACACATCTATACTATGTTTATAAAAAACAAATATTATCTATGAAAAAAAAAAACAGTTTGATTAAAAAAAATAAATTTTGCTTAAATTTATATGAATCATATTTGTAATAATTATTTAACGACAAATAAAATCGTTGGGGGAAGCTTATCTCTGATTTTTACTAGATACAATAGACAAGCAAATTTTTAATTTTATCCTTATTACTCTTAAAAAAACATTTTCTATCTTATTTTCGTAAAATATTGCTGCTTAATATAAATATTTTAAATATTTTATATTATTGATTCACCAACTCGTAAAATACATTTGTTTTTTTTAATTTATATAAGTAATGTAAAAAATATAATTGTTATAGATATTTATCGTTCATGGCATATATGATTAAAATTTTTGAATTTCATACAAATCACATTTAACACCCTAGTTGTAGGACATGGTTATACAGATGAGTTATTTAAACTGTTAATTTTGCTTAAATTTAGATGAATTATATTTATAATAATTATTTAAAAAACAATAAAAACCTTAGAGGAACCTCATCTCTGATTTTTACTAAGTACAATAGATAAACCCATTTTTAATTTTATCCTCATTATATCTAAAAAACCTCTTTTTCTTGTTTTCGTAGAACATTACTGCATGATATAAATATTTTAAATCTTTAATATTATTAATTCACCTACTCGTAAAATACATTTAATTTTTTCAATTGATATAAGTAATGTAAAAATGATGAATGTTTTTGTGGTGTAATATTTGTAATAGATAATTAAATTTTTGAATTCCACACAAACCACATTTAACTCACCATTGTTGTGGGACATGGTAATACAAATGAGATACTGAAAAAATAAAAATAACAATTAAACGAATTTGAATGAAGCATATGGGTCAATCTATTTGAATTCGTCCAATTTTTGTTTATTTTGTCACTCAACGTATTTGCTTCCAACTATTTTTTAACCAGTTATCCTCTATCTTTTCATGAATAAAAAACTGTGGAATAATAATAATATTAAACATTTAAAATATCTATATCATGCAGTAATATTCTACGAAAATAAGATAAAAAGAGGTTTTTTAGACGTAATGAGGATAAAATTAAAAATGGGCTTATCTATTGTACCTAGTAAAAAAAAGAGAAGAGGTTCCTCCAAGGTTTATATTTTCTTTAAATAATTATTACAAATATAATTCATCTAAATTTAAGCAAAATTATTTTTTTTAATATCTCATCTGTATTACCATGTCACACAAGAAGGTTGTTAATATGATTTGTATTAAATTCAAAAATTTTAATCATATATGCCATAAAGATTTTGATCTTGAGAACATAGTCCTTTTTTGTACATGAATTTTTAAAAAAAATCAAAAAATCGTTTATCTATCTTAGCTACAGCCCTAATTACTGTAAACATTTCGGTCTTGAAAACATAGTTTATTTTTGTATATGAATTTAAAAAAAAGTAAATAACTCGTTTTTCGCGTAACCTACACGCAAATATATCAAAAAGGACTGACTGCGATATTATAAAACTAACACAAGTAACACATCTATACTATGTTTATTTTCGTAGAATATTGCTGCTTAATATAAATATTTTATATTATTAATTCCCCTACTCGTAAAATACATTTGTTTTTTTTTAATTCATATAAGTAATGTAAAAAAGATAATTGTTATAGATATTTATCGTTCATGGCATATATGATTAAAATTTTTGAATTTCATACAAATCACATTTAACACCCTAGTTGTAGGACATGGTTATACAGATGAGTTATTTAAACTGTTAATTTTGCTTAAATTTAGATGAATTATATTTATAATAATTATTTAAAGAACAATAAAAACCTTGGAGGAACCTCATCTCTGATTTTTACTAAGTACAATAGATAAACCCATTTTTAATTTTATCCTCATTATATCTGAAAAACCTCTTTTTTCTTACTTTTGTAGAATATTACTGCATGATATAAATATCTTAAATATTTAATATTATTAATTCACCTACTCGTAAAATACATTTAATTTTTTCAATTGATATAAGTAATGTAAAAATGATGAATGTTTTTTGTGGTGTAATATTTTGTAATAGATAATTAAATTTTTGAATTCCACACAAACCACATTTAACTCACCATTGTTGTGGGACATGGTAATACAAATGAGATACTGAAAAAATAAAAATTACAATTAAACGAATTTGAATGAAGCATATGGGTCAATCTATTTGAATTCGTCCAATTTTTGTTTATTTTGTCACTCAACGTATTTGCTTCCAACTATTTTTTAACCAGTTATCCTCTATCTTTTCACGAATAAAAAACTGTGGAATAATAATAATATTAAACATTTAAAATATCTATATCATGCAGTAATATTCTACGAAAATAAGATAAAAATAGGTTTTTTAGACGTAATGAGGATAAAATTAAAAATGGGCTTATCTATTGTACCTAGTAAAAAAAAGAGAAGAGGTTCCTCCAAGGTTTATATTTTCTTTAAATAATTATTACAAATATAATTCATCTAAATTTAAGCAAAATTATTTTTTTTAATATCTCATCTGTATTACCATGTCACACAAGAAGGTTGTTAATATGATTTGTATTAAATTCAAAAATTTTAATCATATATGCCATAAAGATTTTGATCTTGAGAACATAGTCCTTTTTTGTACATGAATTTTTAAAAAAATTCAAAAAATCGTTTATCTATCTTAGCTACAGCCCTAATTACTGTAAACATTTCGGTCTTGAAAACATAGTTTATTTTTGTATATGAATTTAAAAAAAAGTAAATAACTCGTTTTTCGCGTAACCTACACGCAAATATATCAAAAAGGACTGACTGCGATATTATAAAACTAACACAAGTAACACATCTATACTATGTTTATTTTCGTAGAATATTGCTGCTTAATATAAATATTTTATATTATTAATTCCCCTACTCGTAAAATACATTTGTTTTTTTTTAATTCATATAAGTAATGTAAAAAATATAATTGTTATAGATATTTATCGTTCATGGCATATATGATTAAAATTTTTGAATTCATACAAATCACATTTAACACCCTAGTTGTAGGACATGGTTATACAGATGAGTTATTTAAACTGTTAATTTTGCTTAAATTTAGATGAATTATATTTATAATAATTATTTAAAGAACAATAAAAACCTTGGAGGAACCTCATCTCTGATTTTTACTAGGTACAATAGATAAACCCATTTTTAATTTTATCCTCATTATATCTAAAAAACCTCTTTTTTCTACATAAAAAAAATATACATTTAAGTTTTTTAATTGATATAAGCAATGTAAAAATGATGAATGTTTTTGGTGTAATATCTGTTATAGATAATTGAATTTTTGAATTCCACACAAACCACATTTAACTCACCATTGTTGTAGGACATGGTAATACAGATGAGATACTGAAAAACTAAAAATAAGAATTTAACGAATTTAAATGATGCATATGGGTCAATCTATTTGAAGTCGTCTAATTTTTGTTTATTTTGTCACTCAACGTATTAGCTTCCAACGATTTTTTAACCAGTTATCCTCTATCTTTTCATGAATAAAAAACTGTGGAATAATTTTTTTCTGCAAAAATACTTCTAGTGTTATTGTAATTTTGCAGATATCACAAGTAACACATCTATTCTATGGTTATAAAAATCAAATATTATCTTTGAAAAAAAAAACACAGTTCGATTAAAAAAATTAATTTTTCTTAAATTTATAAGAATTATATTTAGAATAATTATTTTAAGAAAATAAAAACCTTGGAGGAACCTCATCTCTGATTTTTACTAGGTACAATAGATAAGTCCATTTTTAATTTTATCCTCATTATGTCTAAAAAACCTCTTTTTTTTTATTTTTGTAGAATATTACTGCATGATATAAATATTTAATATTATTAATTCACCTACTCGTAAAATACATTTGATTTTTTTAATTCATATAAGTAATGTAAAAAAGATAATTGTTATAGATATTTATCGTTCATGGCATAGATAGATAAGAAACCGTGGATTAAGTTATTTTTTGGCAAATACTTTTAGTGATGCAGTCGTTTTAATCCAGCTCATCGACTGAAAACACGTTTTAAGAATATCTCTCTTATTATTGTAATTTTGCAGATATCGAGTCAAAGAAAAAAACTCACAATAAGCCGAGGATATACTTAATATATTTTGTCGTTACAACTTATTAAATGTGGTTAAAGAAATTCGTGAATAATTATAAAAAATGAGACTTTTACCGATTTAAAAGTCTATAAAGGAAAAGTTACACCTCAACATTGATATTTTTATCATACCTACCTTAGCCACAGTTCAAGTTACTGTAAACATATCACTCTAATTCTTGTAATTTTATTATTAATTTTAGTAATTTATTAATTAAGTTTATATTGTTCTTCTAACTACGCTCCTCGTAACTCAAGTAATTAATCCGTAGTCAAGTAATATTATTCAACACCGCCCACCTCTTCCTGCTTCCCACTCTCAATTTGTTAATTTTCCGAACTAAATATATATATACATAGTGAAGTTAAATATTTCTTGAACAAAGACTGTACGCATCACTTAAAATCAGAACATATCCCTTAACTTCTTATATTTGATTATTAGCGCTTATCATTACATAAGAATTGATTGATATTTTTAAAAGTAATTCAATTACGTTGATTGATAAAATAAATTTAAGAACTATGAAACATAATTGGATTTGAAAAAAAGTTTATGTATTCTATTATGTTTAATATTTACTTATTGTGTTGTATTTCCTTGGATCATTCCTCTTTCAAACCATTAACTCCCACTACCCATTTTATCTTCACAGCCTTCTGGTATTTAAATCCTCAACCCATCACTAGGAAACAAGATCCCACCTGTCCGACCTCTAAACTCCTTTCCCCAGAACCAAAAATATGATTGCTCCTTCTTAGCCCGATCCACTGCCTTATGGAACACTCTCCCGTCAAACATCCGACATGCTCCATCCCTATCATCCTTTAAATCCCTCCTCTTTCATTACTTCCATTCTCTCCAGTCCGATGTAAGCTAATATTTATTATTCCAATTTATGTGAGGTGATTTGTGTATCTACTTTAATGAGATGTAAAAGATATATTTTACGTTAATTCTTATTTATTTATTTCTATAATATGTACATAGAGATGTCAATATAACCTTTTATTTATTTTATTTTTTCTTCATTCTTTTGTTATTTAAATGTAGTTATATATTGTTTTGGGCCAGATATAAATTTTTATTTTGTTTATTAATGTTATCCTTAAGATACATTTTCCCAGAATAAAGTTTCATTTCTATTCTATTCTAATACAGTTGAAAATTAAAATTAAAAAAATAAAAAATGTGGGTATACTGAGGGATATTATACCCTCCAATTCCGTAAATTCATTTGTAAAACTAAACTAACTTCTTTATTTATTTTTTTACTGTTTAATAAACTTATCTAAAACATTTCAAAGTCAAATCCAACATTTTCCAAGTCAATTTTTATCTATTCCAAAGCAAATTCAACCTCCTATATTTTAAATTCAACCTATCAATTTAAAATTAAACCTTCTTTTATTTCAATAAACTAATAAAAATAATTGATATTATTACATGTTTTTATGGTTTTTTTTTTAACCAATGTGGTTTGTTAACTGTTTTCGGAGGACCTTTTTCGTCAAATTACTCACGATTATAAGAAAAAGTATCGATTAATTGCAGCTTTTCCGATTTTTTAGATATTGGAGCATGCAGTTGGGTTAATGAGGGTTCCTATTCTGATAATAGTCGCTCATGTACGGATTTAAAATAAGTTTTACGTTTTTTTTTTTTAACTGGCGTCTGTGATTGCAGAATAATTCGTAAAGTGAATGAAATATTAATTTTAAAGTTGGGCGCTCAAGTATTTATGGTGTACTAGGGCCCATGATTATAATACCGGGAGTTTCGCTACTGAATATAGCATACATTTTAAGATCGGACCCTTAAGTACAAATTTATTTGAACTTTTTTGGATTAATTGGATACTAGGGTACGTACTTGGTTTAAGGTGTACGCAAAGTTTATTTGAAGATAGCCCTTTAAAATATAAATTTATTTTAACGTTTTCGATTTATTTGCTACTAGGGTCAGTAAGTGGGTTCACGGAGGGTTTTACACAGTTGATTTCAAAATATTTCGCACAATTATATATATATATATATATATATATATATATATATATATATATATATATATATATATATATATATTTTAAACTTTAATATCACATTTTAGAGAGTTCCTTAAGCGTTTATAGATAAAAATTGTAGATCCCGTATTAGCTTTCTCTCAAAATGAGTTATTGGTTAAAAAATGTTCTTTTTTCCATTTTAGAAGAATAAAATGTTTTAATATATATTATAATGATAATTAATATTTAAAATGATAATAGTATAATTATGAATTTGTAGAAACAAAATCTACTTGTTAAAGGTGATTATAATTTTAATTTTTCGTTTCCATTAAAAAAAAAAGAAAATAAAAAATTAAAAAAAAAAAAAAAAAAAATAGTTTAAATGTAATTTGGGTGAATTTCATTAATTGAAATGAATTTCCAAAAATTAAAATATTGGTACTTCTCAATAAATTGATTAAAAATAATTTTGACAAACCACTAAGGTAAATTAAACATTTTAGATATGGATTACGAGAAGGTGCATAAAAATAATATATTATTAAAATAATTATATTGAGCATAAATTTAGTTTAATGAAATAAAAAAAATCAAATATTTACATAAAATTAGTCAACATTAGTTTAAAGTCAGTTTGAACATTTTCTTCTATTATACGTCGTGTACAAAATGGATTATTTGTTAGAAAGAAAATTATTTTAAAAAAATTCTTCTATCTTTGTAGAAGAATTAAAAGGTTTCTATGTATATTCTAAGGAGAACGAATATTTAAATTTATAATAGTAAAAATATGAATATGTAGCAACGAAATTAACTTTTTTATATATAATTTATTATAATGTTTTGTTTCCAAAATTTAACTGCATAACGATACGATAAAACAACAGAATAAATATAAGGCTAGTTTAAATGTAATTTTCCTAAATTTCTTTAATTGAAATGAATTTCCAAAAATTTGAAATATTGATATTTTCAACTAATGATATTCAGCAAAATTACATTTAAACAAGCCTTATTTTTTCTTTTATCGCGTATTGTTATTAAACTATAAAGGTAAATTAAACATTTATTATATGGATTACGAGAAGGTGTATCAAAATAATAAATTATTAAAATAATCATATTCAGCATCAATTGAGTTTGATAAAATAAAAAAATTAAACAGTCATATAAAACTAATCAATTGATGTTCCAAGCAGAATTAAACCGAAAACAAATAAATATTAATATTATATATATAATATATATATATATATATATATTTTTTTTTAATTCATTTTAATAAGTGGAAATCAGCCCTCCCCACATGTATTTTAATCTTCCGTCTCTTCGTTTACATTATTTTATAGTATTTAAAAGTCAGGTTGAACATTTCCTTCGATTGTACGCCGTATACAAAATAGATTATTAGGTAAAAAGAAAATGATTTAAAAAATGTTCTTAGTTTTTTGTAGAAGAATTAAAAGGTTCCTATGTATATTCTAAGGAGAATGAATATTTAAATTTATAATAGTAAAAATAAGAATATGTAGTAACATAATTTACTTTTTTATATTTAATTTATTATAATGTTTCGTTCCCAAAATTTAACTGTATAAGGATAAGCGATAAATAAAAAAAGAAAGAAGGCTAGAATAAATGTAATTTTGCTAAATATCATTAATTAAAATGATTTTCCAAAAATTTGAAATATTGATATTTTCCATAAATTGATAAAAATAATTTTTACAAACCACTAAGGTAAATTAAACATTTATTATATGGATTACGAGAAGGTGTATCAAAATAATAAATTATTAAAATAATCATATTCAGCATAATTTAGGTTTAATAAAATTAAAAAATTAAACAGTCATATAAAACTAATCAATTGATGACCAAGCAGAATTAAACCGAAAACAAATAAATATTAATATTATATATATAAAATATATATATATATATATATATATATATATTATATATATATATATATATAATATATATATATATATATATATATATATATATATATATTTAATTCATTTTAATAAGTGGAAATCAGCCCTCCCCACATGTATTTTAATCTTCCGTCTCTTCGTTTACATTATTTTATAGTATTTAAAAGTCAGGTTGATCATTTTCTTCGATTGTACGCCGTATACAAAATAGATTATTAGGTAAAAAGAAAATAATTTAAAAAATGTTCTTTGATTTTTGTAGAAGAATTAAAAGGTTCCTATGTATATTCTAAGGAGAATGAACATATAAATTTATAATAGTAAAAATAAGAATATGTAGTAACATAATTTACTTTTTTATATTTAATTTATTATAATGTTTCGTTCCCAAAATTTAACTGTATAAGGATAAGCGATAAATAAAAAAAGAAAGCAGGCTAGAATAAATGTAATTTTGCTAAATATCATTAATTAAAATGATTTTCCAAAAATTTGAAATATTGATATTTTCCATAAATTGATAAAAATAATTTTTACAAACCACTAAGGTAAATTAAACATTTATTATATGGATTACGAGAAGGTGTATCAAAATAATAAATTATTAAAATAATCATATTCAGCATAATTTAGGTTTAATAAAATTAAAAAATTAAACAGTCATATAAAACTAATCAATTGATGTTCCAAGCAGAATTAAACCGAAAACAAATAAATATTAATATTATATATATAAAATATATATATATATATAAAATATATATATATATATATATATATATATATATATATATATATATATTTTTTAATTCATCTTAATAAGTGGAAATCAGCCCGCCCCACATGTATTTTAATCTTCCGTCTCTTCGTTTACATTATTTTATAGTATTTAAAAGTCAGGTTGATCATTTTCTTCGATTGTACGCCGTATACAAAATAGATTATTAGGTAAAAAGAAAATAATTTAAAAAATGTTCTTTGATTTTTGTAGAAGAATTAAAAGGTTTCTATGTATATTCTAAGGAGAATGAACATATAAATTTATAATAGTAAAAATAAGAATATGTAGTAACATAATTTACTTTTTTATATTTAATTTATTATAATGTTTCGTTCCCAAAATTTAACTGTATAAGGATAAGCGATAAATAATAAAAGGAAGAAGGCTAGAATAAATGTAATTTTGCTAAATATCATTAATTGAAATGATTTTCCAAAAATTTTGAAATATTGATATTTTCCATAAATTGATAAAAATAATTTTTACAAACCACTAAGGTAAATTAAACATTTATTATATGGATTACGAGAAGGTGTATCAAAATAATAAATTATTAAAATAATCATATTCAGCATAATTTAGGTTTAATAAAATTAAAAAATTAAACAGTCATATAAAACTAATCAATTGATGTTCCAAGCAGAATTAAACCGAAAACAAATAAATATTAATATTATATATATAAAATATATATATATTATATATATATATATATATATTATATATATATATATATATATATATATATATTTAATTCATTTTAATAAGTGGAAATCAGCCCTCCCCACATGTATTTTAATCTTCCGTCTCTTCGTTTACATTATTTTATAGTATTTAAAAGTCAGGTTGATCATTTTCTTCGATTGTACGCCGTATACAAAATAGATTATTAGGTAAAAAGAAAATAATTTAAAAAATGTTCTTTGATTTTTGTAGAAGAATTAAAAGGTCCCTATGTATATTCTAAGGAGAATGAACATATAAATTTATAATAGTAAAAATAAGAATATGTAGTAACATAATTTACTTTTTTATATTTAATTTATTATAATGTTTCGTTCCCAAAATTTAACTGTATAAGGATAAGCGATAAATAATAAAAGGAAGAAGGCTAGAATAAATGTAATTTTGCTAAATATCATTAATTGAAATGATTTTCCAAAAATTTTGAAATATTGATATTTTCCATAAATTGATAAAAATAATTTTTACAAACCACTAAGGTAAATTAAACATTTATTATATGGATTACGAGAAGGTGTATCAAAATAATAAATTATTAAAATAATCATATTCAGCATAATTTAGGTTTAATAAAATTAAAAAATTAAACAGTCATATAAAACTAATCAATTGATGTTCCAAGCAGAATTAAACCGAAAACAAATAAATATTAATATTATATATATAAAATATATATATATATATATATTTTTTTTAATTCATCTTAATAAGTGGAAATCAGCCCGCCCCACATGTATTTTATTCTTCCGTCTCTTCGTTTACATTATTTTATAGTATTTAAAAGTCAGGTTGAACATTTTCTTCGAATGTACGCCGTATACAAAATAGATTATTAGGTAAAAAGAAAATGATTTAAAAATTGTTCTTAGTTTTTTGTAGAAGAATTAAAAGGTTCCTATGTATATTCTAAGGAGAATGAACATATAAATTTATAATAGTAAAAATAAGAATATGTAGTAACATAATTTACTTTTTTATATTTAATTTATTATAATGTTTCGTTCCCAAAATTTAACTGTATAAGGATAAGCGATAAATAAAAAAAGAAAGAAGGCTAGAATAAATGTAATTTTGATAATATCATTAATTAAAATGATTTTCCAAAAATTTGAAATATTGATATTTTCCATAAATTGATAAAAATAATTTTTACAAACCACTAAGGTAAATTAAACATTTATTATATGGATTACGAGAAGGTGTATCAAAATAATAAATTATTAAAATAATCATATTCAGCATAATTTAGGTTTAATAAAATTAAAAAATTAAACAGTCATATAAAACTAATCAATTGATGTTCCAAGCAGAATTAAACCGAAAACAAATAAATATTAATATTATATATATATAAAATATATATATATATATATATTTTTTTTAATTCATCTTAATAAGTGGAAATCAGCCCGCCCCACATGTATTTTATTCTTCCGTCTCTTCGTTTACATTATTTTATAGTATTTAAAAGTCAGGTTGAACATTTTCTTCGAATGTACGCCGTATACAAAATAGATTATTAGGTAAAAAGAAAATGATTTAAAAATTGTTCTTAGTTTTTTGTAGAAGAATTAAAAGGTTCCTATGTATATTCTAAGGAGAATGAATATTTAAATTTATAATAGTAAAAATATGAATATGTAGTAACATAATTTACTTTTTTATATTTAATTTATTATAATGTTTCGTTCCCAAAATTTAACTGTATAAGGATAAGCGATAAATAAAAAAAGGAAGAAGGCTAGAATAAATGTAATTTTGCTAAATATCATTAATTGAAATGATTTTCCAAAAATTTCGAAATATTAAAACGCATAAAACTCTATAGAAGCAGATACTGTATCATTTCTGTCGATTGAAACGTTGTGAAGGTGAATATTACAGAAACCAACCACTGTACGAAAATACTCATTATAATATAAATGAATGGACATTGAATAAGCTTTAATTTCAGTAAAATGTATGTGTAATAAACCTGATAAATTTTTGGAATATTTATGTATAGCAACAATAGGCCAAGGCCAATTCATTTAAAAAACAAACCAAAAAAATAATAGATATATAATGATAAATGTTTACAAATTTAGGGGAAAATGTTGAACGTAGTAAACATTAGAAATGTGCTCATGTTTCCGATAATTATTTGTTTTTATTTTCATTAAATAAAAATGGGATATTTTCAAATAGGGAGTAATTAAATTTTTTTTGAAAATTGAAGAAAAGAATTTTACGTCGTAAAATACTGCTAACGGGTTATAATTTAGAAAATCAATAAATTTTCAAATAATTAAAATTGATAATTACAATATACGTATATTCATAGATAATAAATAATGACAGTTTTTGTGATACTTGAAAACATTGTATTGTATATACGTAGGTATTTGTATTTATATATATATATATATATATATATATATATATATATATATATATATATATATATGTATGTATGTGTGTGTGTGTGTGTTTAGTTCGGGTTTGAATCCGGTAAATTTAATTTGTGTGAATGCCTTCGATGTAGGTTGGTTGACATAGAAAATTAACTAATTGAGAGTGGGAAGTAGGAATAGGTGGGCGGTGTGGGGCTATTGAGCATTGACTTATTAAGTGACAAGGGGCTTGATTAGAATAAAAATTAAATTAATGAAGTACTAGTAATTAAAATAATAGATATAGATATAAAATATTACATGTTTTTATGGGTTTTTTTTTAACCAATGTGGTTTGTTAACTGTTTTCGGAGGACCTTTTTCGTCAAATTACTCACGATTATAAGAAAAAGTATCGATTAATTGCAGCTTTTCCGATTTTTTAGATATTGGAGCATGCAGTTGGGTTAATGAGGGTTCCTATTCTGATAATAGTCGCTCATGTACGGATTTAAAATAAGTTTTACGTTTTTTTTTTTTAACTGGCGTCTGTGATTGCAGAATAATTCGTAAAGTGAATGAAATATTAATTTTAAAGTTGGGCGCTCAAGTATTTATGGTGTACTAGGGCCCATGATTATAATACCGGGAGTTTCGCTACTGAATATAGCATACATTTTAAGATCGGACCCTTAAGTACAAATTTATTTGAACTTTTTTGGATTAATTGGATACTAGGGTACGTACTTGGTTTAAGGTGTTCGCAAAGTTTATTTGAAGATCGCCTTTTAAAATATAAATTTATTTTAACGTTTTCGATTTATTTGCTACTAGGGTCAGTAAGTGGGTTCACGGAGGGTTTTACACAGTTGATTTCAAAATATTTCGCACAATTATATATAAATATATATATATATATATATATATATATAATATATATATATATATATATATATATATATATAATTATATATATATATATATATATATATATTTTTTTTAAACTTTAATATCACATTTTAGAGAGTTCCTTAAGCGTTTATAGATAAAAATTGTAGATCCCGTATTAGCTTTCTCTCAAAATGAGTTATTGGTTAAAAAGAAAATCATTTAAAAAATGTTCTTTTTTCCATTTTAGAAGAATAAAATGTTTTAATATATATTATAATGATAATTAATATTTAAAATGATAATAGTATAATTATGAATTTGTAGAAACAAAATCTACTTGTTAAAGGTGATAATAATTTTAATTTTTCGTTTCCATTAAAAAAAAAAGAAAATACAAAATTTAAAAAAAATTAAAAAAATAGTTTAAATGTAATTTGGATGAATTTCATTAATTGAAATGAATTTCCAAAAATTAAAATATTGGTACTTCTCAATAAATTGATTAAAAATAATTTTGACAAACCACTAAGGTAAATTAAACATTTTAGATATGGATTACGAGAAGGTGCATAAAAATAATATATTATTAAAATAATTATATTGAGCATAAATTTAGTTTAATGAAATAAAAAAAATCAAATATTTACATAAAATTAGTCAACATTAGTTTAAAGTCAGTTTGAACATTTTCTTACATTATACGTCGTATACAAAATGGATTATTTGTTAGAAAGAAAATTATTTTAAAAAAATTCTTCTATCTTTGTAGAAGAATTAAAAGGTTTCTATGTATATTCTAAGGAGAACGAATATTTAAATTTATAATAGTAAAAATATGAATATGTAACAACGAAATTAACTTTTTATATATAATTTATTATAATGTTTTGTTTCCAAAATTTAACTGCATAACGATACGATAAAACAACAGAATAAATATAAGGCTAGTTTAAATGTAATTTTCCTAAATTTCTTTAATTGAAATGAATTTCCAAAAATTTGAAATATTGATATTTTCAACTAATGATATTCAGCGAAATTACATTTAAACAAGCCTTATTTTTTCTTTTATCGCGTATTGTTATACAGGTTAATTTTGATAACGAAACATTAAAAAATTAATTGAAATGATTTTCCAAAAATTTGAAATATTGATATTTTCCATAAATTGATAAAAATAATTTTTACAAACCACTAAGGTAAATTAAACATTTATTATATGGATTACGAGAAGGTGTATCAAAATAATAAATTATTAAAATGATCATATTCAGCATAATTTAGGTTTAATAAAATTAAAAAATTAAACAGTCATATAAAACTAATCAATTGATGTTCCAAGCAGAATTAAACCGAAAACAAATAAATATTAATATTATATATATAAAATATATATATATATATATTTTTTTAAAATTCATTTTAATAAGTGGAAATCAGCCCGCCCCACATGTATTTTAATCTTCCGTCTCTTCGTTTACATTATTTTATAGTATTTAAAAGTCAGGTTGAACATTTTCTTCGATTGTACGCCGTATACAAAATAGATTATTAGGTAAAAAGAAATAATTTAAAAAATGTTCTTAGTTTTTTGTAGAAGAATTAAAAGGTCCCTATGTATATTCTAAGGAGAATGAACATATAAATTTATAATAGTAAAAATAAGAATATGTAGTAACATAATTTACTTTTTTATATTTAATTTATTATAATGTTTCGTTCCCAAAATTTAACTGTATAAGGATAAGCGATAAATAAAAAAAGGAAGAAGGCTAGAATAAATGTAATTTTGCTAAATATCATTAATTGAAATGATTTTCCAAAAATTTGAAATATTGATATTTTCCATAAATTGATAAAAATAATTTTTACAAACCACTAAGGTAAATTAAACATTTATTATATGGATTACGAGAAGGTGTATCAAAATAATAAATTATTAAAATAATCATATTCAGAATAATTTAGGTTTAATAAAATTAAAAAATTAAACAGTCATATAAAACTAATCAATTGATGTTCCAAGCAGAATTAAACCGAAAACAAATAAATATTAATATTATATATATAAAATATATATATATTTTTTTTAAATTCATTTTAATAAGTGGAAATCAGCCCGCCCCACATGTATTTTATTCTTCCGTCTCTTCGTTTACATTATTTTATAGTATTTAAAAGTCAGGTTGAACATTTTCTTCGATTGTACGCCGTATACAAAATAGATTATTAGGTAAAAAGAAATAATTTAAAAAATGTTCTTAGTTTTTTGTAGATGAATTAAAAGGTTTCTATGTATATTCTAAGGAGAATGAACATATAAATTTATAATAGTAAAAATAAGAATATGTAGCAACATAATTTACTTTTTTATATTTAATTTATTATAATGTTTCGTTCCCAAAATTTAACTGTATAAGGATAAGCGATAAATAAAAAAAGAAAGAAGGCTAGAATAAATGTAATTTTGCTGAATTTCATTAATTGAAATGAATTTCCAAAAATCGAAATATTGATATTCTCCATAAATATATAAAAATAATTTTTACAAATCACTAAGGCAAATTAAACATTTATTATAAGAATTACGAAAAGGTGTATCAAGAATAAAAAAAATGATTAAAATGATCATATTCAGCATAAATTAAATTTAATGAAATAAAAATAAAATAAAACATTTATATGAAATTAATCAATTAATGTTTTAAGCAGAATTAATTGTTTTAAAAATTATAAGAGTATATCTAGGAATATCCAAGTCACCAATATACTAAGTCTTTAATATAAATAAGTAAAACTAACTCTGTTATTTTTGTTACTATTTAAATACATATCTTTTTAATTAATGTGTCCTATTAAATATGAAAATTCATGTGAAAGGCAATTATACACGCATAAAACTCTATAGAAGCAGATACTGTATCATTTCTGTCGATTGAAACGTTGTGAAGGTGAATATTACAGAAACCAACCACTGTACGAAAATACTCATTATAATATAAATGAATGGACATTGAATAAGCTTTAATTTCAGTAAAATGTATGTGTAATAAACCTGATAAATTTTTGGAATATTTATGTATAGCAATAATAGGCCAAGGCCAATTCATTTAAAAAACAAACCAAAAAAATAATAGATATATAATGATAAATGTTTACAAATTTAGGGGAAAATGTTGAACGTAGTAAACATTAGAAATGTGCTCATGTTTCCGATAATTATTTGTTTTTATTTACAGTAAATAAAAATGGGATATTTTCAAATAGGGAGTAATTAAATTTTTTTTGAAAATTGAAGAAAAGAATTTTACGTCGTAAAATACTGCTAACGGGTTATAATTTAGAAAATCAATAAATTTTCAAATAATTAAAATTGATAATTACAATATACGTATATTCATAGATAATAAATAATGACAGTTTTTGTGATACTTGAAAACATTGTATTGTATATACGTAGGTATTTGTATTTTTATATATATATATAATATATATATATATATATATATATATATATATATATATATATATATATATATATATATATATATATATATATGTATGTATGTGTGTGTGTGTGTGTTTAGTTCGGGTTTGAATCCGGTAAATTTAATTTGTGTGAATGCCTTCGATGTAGGTTGGTTGACATAGAAAATTAACTAATTGAGAGTGGGAAGTAGGAATAGGTGGGCGGTGTGGGGCTATTGAGGATTGACTTATTGAGTGACAAGGGGCTTGATTAGAATAAAAATTAAATTAATGAAGTACTAGTAATTAAAATAATAGATAATATTTTATTAATAAAAATGAAATATATTTTATGATATTTATTAATGTTTTTTTAAATTATTTATATATTTTACATTCTTTACTTGCAATTTAGAAAGGTATATTCCTGGAAAAAGGAAACTTCAAGTAAAATCATGGCCTTATAAAAATTAATACATGCAAAGCCTCATTTTTATTCCACAGTAACTTTTTTCCTTGAATGAGGTAACTTCAAAATAATGATAAAATTAAAAATCTGGTCATTGAAACCTACAACTTTTCTTTGAAATGAATTTAAAAAGTTATAAATAAACCTTAATGTGAATTAAAAAACAAATTTTCTGAGTTTTAATTATAAAGTAGAAATCACTGCATAAAGCAATGTATTAAGTATTTGCATTTTGGTTACTCGTTAATACCTTCTTCAGCTTTGTTTAATGAATAATACACTATATTTTTTTTTCTTGTTAGTATGTATTTTTTTAGTTAATCAGTTTTAGTGCAATAATTGCTCCAACTTTTCAGGCTTTACTTGTACCTGTAAGAGAAAAGTATTTTCATTTTTATATCCTGAATTCTTTTTTGTTCAGGAAAAATTATTATAACTCTTAAAATTATTCTTTAATTTAATATATCAATGGATATTTCAAGTAAAAGTATCCCTTTTAAAAGAGTATGATTTTTATCATAGCTAATAAATATCATATCAGATCAAAGAAGCAATAGACGTAAATTTCAATATTCATTATTAAAATTTAATTTCATATTTTTTTAGTGCATTTAATTTTATATTTAAAAAGAACAATCAAGGAAGAAATCCTTATAATAATTGTGTGAGGTTAAAGCATTAGAAAAAGAACTAGCTTAAAAGCAACTGAATAAGAAACAAAAAGCTAAATTATTTTCCCACATATATGGATAGTAATACATATTTTTTAGATACCATGGAATTATTTAAGTAATACATTTTTTTATATTTACAACTGTACGGTAATTAATTAAAACAAAATAACTAATTATCGGAGGTAGCGGCAAGTGACGTAAAATATAATTACTATTGTTATATATTATTCAATAATTTAAAAAAACAATTTATATATATATATATATATATAATATATATATATATATATATACTCGTATATTGATATTTACAATTTTATAATAGAATACATTTAGTATATGTGATACAAGATATACTGTCATGATTCACATGTAGGGATACTACTCATCGGCAGCTCTCCGAAAACTAGGCTAACCTATATGGTCCAGGGGCTATCTTCTTTTCAGACGCCTTGGAGGATTATCAGGGAGTGTAGAGGAAGCAAGGATTGAAATTAGAGGGTTAGAGTGATAATCAAGTTTATTAAACCTAAAATAAATATTTCCATCGAAACTTTATATAATTTTTCTTCCAACCAAAATTTGTTTAGAAATATTATAATCGAGTTTAAAAAAAGTAGACCACCAGCGCTCACCAGACTTTGATTATTAGGTAATAGTTCGGTTACCATTCATAACGTACTTAAAGGCAATAGCAAAATCGATCCATAGTTCGTGTATGTTGTATATGTAACAACACAAGACTTTCATTTACCTTCTTCTTCTTCCAGTGGGGCGACAGGCCTGTGTAGGCCCAAGGCCTCGTGGTGTAATCTCCTGTGAGATTACACTCACGTTTCTTGGTGCATTTTGTAGGGTAGGGTTATCACTCCCTACGCCCAATTTTGTGAGTGGCCACCATTTGGCCGACGGGTCTCCCATACCTTGGGGAGAGGCTGTGAGTGAATTTCCATTTAATTACATCCTTATAAAAACCTCGCTGGGACTGGGATTCGAACTCACAACCTATAGCATGTGAGACTAACGCGCTAGTCACTCAGCCACGGGCTTCCACTTAGCTACGTAGTTAAAATCAATTTAAGTATTTTCAAATACCGTTAGAGATGAGTTAAGTTTAATGAATTAATTAAATTGATTTTCGATAAAAACATGTGTTTTGTTAAATAATAATTTATATTAATATCTAAAACAATCAGTTACTTTTATTCGCTTTCTATCATTCTCCATTAAATTTAGACCAATTTGCGTTTAAGATAATATTTTTTTTTAAATTATTAGCTTTCCAACGGTATATTATACGTCTATATTACTGTTCTTATTATTAAAAAAAATATTACATAAAAAAATTGTTTTGCTCTTTTATCATTTCGTTGGTCATCAAATGCGTCCAACTTGTATATTTAGCCGTCCTCTATAAATGTCATTAAGATGATATGGTTAATCTTTTGGAATGTACAAAATTAAAGGTAGTTTAGAGAAGGAAAATTTAAAATATCGGCATTTAAGTCCTGTCAGACTATTTTAACCAGATATAAACCTAAAACATATTAGAGCCCATTAAATTTTACATCGATAAAGGGATTTTAATCAAAATCGTTACAGCCATGTTTGAGAAAATCGTAAACATGTGCTAAATGCATAAAATAAAGTGACTCTTTTGGTTTTGATGAAAAAGTTGATGGAGGCGTATAGTTTTCTCAAATATGAAACTTCATTCTCATACTTTTTTTTTGTTTTCGTGCTGGACTTACCACAAAAACCCGGACACACTGACCTTTTTGCGGGACTTGGTTATTTGGGCTCAGAGGATCCTAATACGTGTATTTCCGTTGAAAACTGGAATTCGAAAATTTTCCCAATCGCAATACTCCCCTTACTATTTATTTCATATAAAGGTAAGTGAAAGTAACAAGTATAATAGCAATAAATAATTTATATAAAATAATAATTAAAATCGTCGAAATAAAATTATCTATCTAAAGTATTTCATGCTGATGTATAATATTTGCTCTTAGTCTAGAGAACTCTGAGCGAAGCTTAATTTACCACCCACACGTGGAGGACATAGAAGGTATTTGAGGGAGTATTTGACAATGACTGAAATAAGCAATTCATTTCAAACGCTTTTATTACATGTATAATAGAAGCAACATAATTTAAAAAAATCTGGTGCGCGCAACACACGACTTTCACTTACCTCCGTTGTTAAAATCAATGTAAGCATTTTTAAATACCGTTATATACACACATAGAATACAATTTTACAAAATACCCAGGAGTCAGCCACAAAACTGATGAATTATCAAAAAGATACATCAATAATTTACAAAACTTAAAAAAAAAAAAAAGTTCCGGTATTTGATTTTTAATATTTTATATATATATTTATTTTATTATATGTAATTATCTTATATAATTGTTTGTATTTAACTTAAAATATTGTATTTGTATTATTAGTTTAGGGCTAAAATAACCTTTATGGTTGAAAAGCCTTTATGTTATAAAGAAATAAAATAAATAAATACCGCTAAAGATAAAATATGTTTCGTGAATTAGTTTATTAGTTTTCGTTAAAAACATGTGTTTTATTAAGCAATATATTATATTATTATCTAAAACAATCAGTTAATTTTATTTGCTTTTTATTACTCACCATAAACTTGTAGAATTCTGTGAATAGGATAATATTTTTTCTAATATCTTTAGCTTTCTAACGGTATATTATACTATCTATATAAAGGTATATTATCTATATTTCTGTTTTAATGTTAAAAAAAATAGTTTAACAAAATATTTGTGCGCTTTTCTCCTTTATTTGTTTATCAAATTCGCTCAACTTCCATATTTATCCGTTATTTATCAACGTAAATAAGATGATGATCTACATTTTTTGAATTCTACAAAATAGAAGGTACTTTAGAGAAAGAAAATTTAAGCCCTGCCAGATAATTTTAATCAGAATGAAACCTACATCATATTAAAGCCCATAAAATTTTACATCGATAAATAGAGTTTAATTAAAATCGTTAGAGCTGTTTTTGAGTTAATCGTAAAAAGGTGCAAAATGCATAGTATAAATTGGCTCGTCTGGTTAGTTGATTTTGATGAAAAAGATTCTGTAACATCTCGGGCGTATAGTTGTCTTAAATATAGAATTTCAGTTTCATAGCACTTTTAGTTTCAGCCCGGGAGTTACCTTAATTTGGACTCAGGGGACCCTAAAACGTGTATTTCCGTTGAAAACTGGAATTTAAAAAAATTACGATCACAATACTTTCCCTTACAATACATTTCATATATAGGTAAGTGAAAGTACTAATTGCAAAATGCTCAGAAAAATAACTTTTAAAAAGAAGAGATCATACGATCGTGTAATAACGATAGGAGGAAAATATGCTTCCAACACTGCGAAAGACCTTGGGTGTTACCACATAATCTTGTCTTCAAGGATCGTATCAAGGTTCAATATCAGGTTTAAGGAAAATGCTAAAGTATATTTTATTGGGAGAACGTGGATCACAATGAAGCATTTTAATCTTTTTTTCTGATTCATTGATGTTCCAAGGCTAAAGAAATATAACCTAAAACATCTTAAGTATATTGGACTTAACAAAGCTTACCTAAAACTAGCTATTGTTAGAGATGTTATAAAGTTTATATTATTATTTGTTTTAGTTAAAATTAGATGAATGGAATTGAATGAAAAATATATTTTTAATCTGAACTTTGTTTAATCGTTTACTTTCATTTAGCTATATATGAAATATATAGTAAGGGAAAGTATTGCGGTCGTAAAAATTTTCGAATTCCGGGTTTCAACGGAAATACACGTTTTAGGGTCCCCTAAGTCCAAATAACTGTTGTAAATAAGTCCCGCAAAAAGTTCTGAGTGTATGGTGACTACCGGGAGAAAACGAAAATTCCTATGAAACTGAAATTTCATATTTAAGACAACTATACGCCCGAGATGTTACAGAATCTTTTTCATCAAAATCAGCTAACCGATTTCCTAAAAGACGGCTATAACGAATTTGATTAAACTCGCTATATCGATTTAAAATTTAATTCAGGGCTTAAATGCCGATATTTTAAATTTTCTTCCTCTAAAGTACCTTAGATTCGGTAGATTCTATAAAAATAACTATATTATGTTGTTAGCATTAATAATTAACAGCAAAAAAACGTAAGTTGAGCGAATTCGATAAACAACTAAAGGAGAAAACTGAAAAAATATGTTTTTTAATGCAATTTTTTGTTTTTGAACATAAGAACAGTAATACACATGTATAATATACCGTTGGAAAGCTAATGATTTTAGAAAAAATATTATCTTATAAACAAACTTGTAGAAGTTAATATAGAGTGATTAAAAACCGATAAAACTAACTGATAATTTTAGATAATAATATAATAGATTTTTTAATAAGACACCTGTTTCTGTAGAAATTTAATTTAAATAATTATTTTATGGTTTCACTCATTTTTATCTCAAAACTGTATTTGAAAGTTCTTTAATCAATTTTAAAAACGGAAGTGAGTGAAAGTCGTGTGTTTCCCGCACCAGATTTTTTTATTAACTAAAGCATACATATGATGACGTAACCAAAATTTAATTATTAAATGACAAAATCATAAGAAAAAAAATTACTTTACTCTACTCAAAAGGTGCAGTTTTTAGATATTTAAACATCAATATTTTGAGATTATACAATATTTAATTTATGTTAAATTGGCAGAACGGCGCTCTTAGATACCCTTAGTGTACAACTGATATGCATTGCGGGTCTTGCTTATACAAAAAGACAGGCGCTTCGCTTCAGACCTAATACAACGAAGTATATTGAACCTTTTTAGGGACCTTACAACTAATTCTGATGATAAATCAATTTTGATTCATATTGTGTAATCATAAAATAATGAATCGGTATTTAATTTTTTTTTTTTTTTTTTTTTTTTTTTTTTGCGCCTTACTTGGAATCCCCACACAAGACCGAAAAGACAAAAAAAAAATGATCAAAGAAACCGATTACTTCTACACACTTACTAGAAAAACGTTCAAAAGTTCCAGTATATTACAAAAGACTCATTTACATCATTATTATTAGATCTATTTGTACATATGGAATAGAGCTTTGGGAGTCTACTAAACCATCTAATTGCTCCCGCATCCAATCCTTTTAATCCAATATCCTTCGCAAAATCCTGAATGCCCCTTATTTTGTCACAAATTAACTCCTCCATAATGACCTAAACATCCCATTTGTATCAGACATGGCCTGAGAAAGATACACCTCTTTTCATTATACTCTCCCTGCCCATACGAACCCAGTTGTCTATAGTCTTAACAATATCTTTCTTAGATATTACTGATAACCCTCCGAGGCGATTAAAAGAAAGGTGGCCTCGGGACCTACTGCCTTAAAATAGTTAGTGAAGTGCCGCTGTGTAGTTCTTTCTCAAGATATTTCCACTACTTTTCTTAACCCTTCATATTTATTCATTGTGTTGTATAATATAATTTTAAATTACAATAAACAAATCTTTAAAAAAAAGTTATTTTTCATTTTTTAATTTTTATAAAGTTTGCATTCTTCTAGTGTACATGTGGTAATGTAAAAATTACCGATCAATTTTCCAGTCAAAGCTCAGAATATTTTTCAATCTTATTAAAATCTAAATTGAAATAATGTAAAATCTCATTTAAAAATATCTAATTTCCATCAAGCAATATATTCTAATTAATAACCTGGCTCATTAAGATCGTCTAAATTTATCGGGCATGAATGTGTATACAATTGAAACGACGACACAAAATATAACAAGCTCAGAAGATGCTTTGAAAACTTGACGTGACCTTATTTCTTCAAAGCTCATTAAATATTATTCCAGTGTAGTGATATCTTAATTGCTACATTAGATCCCTATCTCCTTTACGTTTCCATTTTCATATGAAAACTTTGTGTTGCTAATTAATTACTTTATTTTATATTCCACCAACATACTGTTATATCATCGGAGAAAAAGTTGTTAAAATGTTTAATAACACATATTAGGTTTTAATAATCATTTAAATGATGGTCTAAATATTAAAAAAAAATAACTTAAAGGATTTAAAACACTAATATAGACGTTTTTATACTTAATAGTATAATAATAAAATTAGAGAAAAAATATACCTGTCAAAAACTATTTATTTTTATTCTTTTTTACAAATATTTTTCTTCTACTGACGTTTCGGGGTCCTCTGGCTTTAGGGATATTGTTACTTTCACTCACCTATAGTAGGGGAAAGTATTGCGATCGTGAAATTTTTTGAAATTAAGTTTTCATCGGAAATACACTTTATAGGGTCCCCTGAGTCCAAATGAACAAGTCCCACAAAAAGGTGTGTGTGGTAAGTCTACCTCGAAAACGTTATACAATACAGAAATTTCGTATTTAAGACAACTATACGACCGAGATGTTACAGCAACTTTTCCATTAAAACCAGCTAACAAAAAGAGCCGCTTTATACTATGAATTTATAAAGACGTATAATATACCATAGGAAAGCTGAAAATTTTAGTAAATAATCATATACAAAAAATTGGAAAAGTTGAGGAATAGTGGTGAAAACCCGATAAAACCAATTGTAATAATACAATCTGCCACAATCTTAGAAAATGAGTATTAGTGCTATAAGAAGCCATTCATTCCATATGTCCAGTAAATAAAATAACGAAAAAATTACAAAGAATAATAAATAAACCTAAATAAAGATAAAATTAGAATAAAATAAATAAATAATAATAACATAATAGATTATTTAATAAAACACATGTTTCTATTGAAATTCAATGCACTTAATTCGTTAACAATTTACTTTTTTCTATAAGTGTATTTATAAATTCTACAAAAATATTTAAATTGATTTTAACAACTAAGGTAAGTGAAAATCCTTTGTTGCGGACAACAGATTTTTTTTCTCTTAAATTGATGTGAACAAGTGCAAGTCTAGAAAAATATCCATATCCATAAGGTTTTATTTCGTCATAAAATATATTTATTATTGAAGGAACTGTCACAGCTAAAATGTACGCATTATCTTCATGTGTTATAGTGTAATTTAAGTACAAAATATTTATATAATAAATATTTCCTACATATTCTCGTAAGATAAGCTAATTTACTTTAAAATAAACTAAAACGTTACAGCATCCTCAGCAATCAGCCTTAGTTGCATTGGAATAGGCTAGTTAACCAACTTTCACTTTGCTCGGTTTTAAATTAATTTAGAATTTATAAAAAGTTTTTTTTTTTAATTTATTTTATTAAGAGATGATACAATCTGCCACTTTCTGGGGCAATGAGTATTACAGATATAATAAATCATTCATCCCATATGTACATTGTAAATAAAAAAAAATAATAAAGATTAAACAAAGAAAAAATATATATATCTACACAAAATCAAATAAATATTAAAAAGAAAATGATAATAAAAAAAATAAAAAAGTTTTAAGAATTAAATACAGTTTCATTGAAAACATATGTTTCAGATTTAATAATAAAGCAATAAGAAATTGTTATGTACAAGAATCAAAGTTATATGCGATAATAGCCATTTTGTATTAACTTATAATTATCAGGAAATAATAATATATAACCACTGTGCAAAAAATATATTTGAATACTATAATTAACATATAAAACATCTGGTGCGAGTAACACGCGCTTTCGCTTATGTCGGTTGAAAAAATCAATTTAAGAACTATAAAATAAAGTTTGTTTTTTTTAACATCATTTATTGAAATTTACAACTGTACTTGAAGGTACAACAAGTAAATGTGACATAAAAAAAAATATTAAGGTTGAAAAAAATTTTAAAAATTCGTTAGAAACATATACATATGATTTAGATTAAAAAATATAACAATAAAAATTATTATGCACAACAATAATTTTATCCCAGTAAAATAAGGAAATTTGTAGAGATTAATTAACGAGTTTGCACCATCGCAGGTAGCGAGCTTAACTTTTAGGAGCCTAAAGACCTCGAGTTTTCCGCACTTTTCTCAGTTGTTCACCCATAACTCGAAAACGGTGCTTCCTACAGAAAATATATTTATTTTTAAATGAGAGAATGTTAAATTTCCTTTCTAAAAGTCACGTTAGTAATTGTATTTGATTTAGTAATATTGCCGATATCGTTTGCAGAAATAGGAAAATGTTACCATTTTTGTTGAAAAACCCAATTTAGTAGCTAAAATGCAGCTGTAAATTTGAAATAAAACTCCAAATCGAAAAACATCATAGAAAGAAAGTTTTAGAGCATCAAATTTCAAGTCTAAAAGTCTCTATAAATTTCAAATTTGGTTGGTACGATGCTTCAAAAAATATTTGTTTATAGATTTTCCTATACAGTCGTCCTAGGGCTTTGAGAATAATTTGCTTGATAAGTCCGATTTAAAACATTCTGCACTGAATGATGTCGATATTTACGAAATTAACCATATTAAAGCTAGCAAAATGGAAGCTTGTCCCTATATGGGTTAGTTATTCCACTTTTAAAAACAAGTCTAAGAATTCAATTGAATAATCACGTTAGGCCTAAATGTTCTTCTCTGATACGTTTCTATTAAAATATTCTATAATATTTTTTATTTTAATTTATAGCATTCGTTCAAGGATCTTTATTGAACAAATGGAATGATTGTAAATGATCTGTACAGGGGGGCTTCACCATTTTATAAGCGTTTCAAGTGAGGTAAGAAGGTAAGAAATGGACAGAGTGAGGAAACAGTTTTGCACAGTTCTATGAGTAAATAATAGTAGCAACGACGGGCAAGTAGGAGTGATGAGCCAGGGGCCAAAGTAACAGTTGAAGCTCAATATTCATAATCAGAATCCGACCCAGATACATTTAGGCATACATGACTATGTCAGCCTCTTTTTGAATACATGAGGTAGTATAGAGCACGTTGTTGGTGATATATTACTGACCCAGTCACCACTAGAATATTATTTCCATGAATGAGTAAGCAGATCCTGAAAACCAGTAGATCCGAATAATTGTTCCTTTCCTCTCTACGCCGCACAGTGGAAAATATGACTGATTTAGGTGGACAAAATTTTCAAACTTGTCCAAATTTAACCTCTTAGATTATGGAAAAAATATATAAAAACTAATTAATTTTTCGACACGATTGGCGACTGCACAGTGGTCAAACATCAAATTTATTAGCTAAATGAGATTGTGCAGAGAAAGATTATTAAGGTAATTTTGGGTATCAATAAAGGACCCCCATCAATTAATATATTCTCAGACCTTAATGTAATGTCTGCAAAAAAATTATACATGGTCTCAATTATGAAGAAGCTGTATTTTAGACGGGATGAGCTAGTCGGGAAGATTGACCACCGTTTTTCTACAAGACTGAAAAATTACTTTAGCTTAGTTGTGCCAAGACCAAAACATACCTGGACGACACACCAGACTTGTTATTCCATTGCTACTGTGTACAACAATATTCCTCCAAATTTTCAATTTTCTCACACAAATCCTCCAAAGTATTCAAATTATTACTACAATGTTAAAATGTGGGCCAAATCCCTCAGTGAAGAGAAAATTGCTGAATTGTTGGATCTAAATTACTCATCGCTATAGACATGTCTTCAATGCCAGCCTGCGTCACTCATTATGATATTTATCCTGTATACAAGTGTATTTATTCTTTGTTGACTTTTGATTTTGTCAATTTCTTACTGTGTACTATGTTATGTATCTTTATATTGCTTATCATGTAATTCAATCTTGTATTTACTTGCCTTAATTTTATATCTTGAGTATGAATTTGTATTCCTTATTGCTTTTGGTTTAGTCAATTACAGTTTATTTCTGTGTACTGTTTGACTGTTTCTTATAATTGTTTTTTATATTAATTCGGGATTATGTAATTCAATTTTATATTTTCATGCCTTAATTCTATATCTTGTATATATGTATATGTATTCCTTTCAGCTTTTAAGCTTAGTCAATTACTGCTTCATACAGTGTTACTTTTTCTTTATAATTGTATTTTATATTCCTTATGTATTATATTGTTTTCTCTTTGTAGTGTGTTACTGTTTATTTATAATTGTATTTTATATTTCTTATGTATTATATAATTTTTTTTTGCTGTATAGTGTGTTACTGTTTCTTTATAAAATTGTGTTATATTATTTAAGTATTGTATTGTATCATACTGTGTACTGTTACTGTTTGTTATTAGTTGTTGTTGATAGTGACTTCTACTTGCACTGTAATTTGTCTGTGTTTTGATTCGAATAAAGAAGTTTATAAAAACAAAACAAAAAAAATCTAAAACTTCCCTACATTTTACGTTTGAAGTCCTAGAATACGGGGAAAATAACACAAAAAATCGAATTATGGTTTGGAGTTGCTAAAACCTACTAATAGATGTATTTTATATCATCGCGGATCGGGCTGCGAAAGGAGCTGCATTTTTAAACGTCTAAATTCACCCAACTTACATCAATGAAGACGCAAAAAAAAGACCTAAAGTTGAAAATATCTCATTCTTGTGGACAGGTGTGGTCAGACGTTGACAACACCAATAAGTTAAAGAATATCAAGCAATCACCTTCTCCGTGGAAGACATCATTGCGAACTAATCGCCGCACAGTGGAAAACATGACCGATTTAGGTGGACAAAAATTTGAAATTTATCTATCTATATTTAACCTTTGGGGTCCCAGATTACGAAAAAAAATTATAAAAACTAAATAATTTTTGACAAGATTGGCGAGCGCACAGTGGTCAAACATCAAATTTATCAGCTAAAATCTAAAACTTCCCTACATTTTACGTTTGAAGTCCTAGAATGCGGGAAAAATAATACAAAAAATCTAATTATGGCTCGGAGTTTCTGAAACCTGCTAATAGATGTATTTTATATAATTTAGGAAACTCTTCAAATTATAGAATGTACAAGTTTTGATTCGGAGTGTTGTGTCTGAAAAAAATTATGTATCACCTAAAATGCAAAAATCCTTAGTAATATTTAAAGAATAGAAGGATTGATGAAACAAATCCTAACAACAAATCCTTGGGGTAACTTAGGGGTTATATAGTTTTTCTTATTGAATAGGATCATACATTTACAAATTGCTAAATTAACTCAACAGGTAGATTGCAATGTATATTCAATAACGAGTTTAGAACTATGATTTCTTACCTGTCTCAGCAATGACCATTGTTAAATAAAAGCAAAAAGAATTTGCGCAAAAACACCTTGAACACAATAAATGGCCATCGAATTAAGCTAATCCCTCTTCCGTGTTATTATCTTGTGAAAACAGGAATGATTCAGTCATTTACTATTTGTTTGTAAACACGGTATGGCGGGAAACATTAGATATTATGGGTCTTAAGTCCAAACTTTTAATTTGACTTTTGTCCACCTAAATTGATGATTTTGCCCAGTGTGCGCCATCTCATGAAAGGATTCGAGAAATACTACATTTTTTTCTCTTCTGTTTGAACTTAAGTAATGCAGTGATAATACAATACAACGTAATCAAATTTTGGTGAATCGATGTAGTTTTTGCAATGGAAATATCTTTCACACGAAAAATATATGTCGCACATATTTCACTTACTTCTTTTAAAAAAAAAAAAAGTTATTCGACGAAATCCTTTACTTTATATGATGCCTTTTTGGTCATTTAGCATTACCTTCTACAACAGTGGATCTATACAAAAAAGTTTCGTGGACCCTTTGTATGATAATTTCAATGGCGAGGACCCAACCTCCCTCCTAAAGACACATAATTAAATAAGTCTGATAATTTTGTGTGTTATTTTCTTCTGTAAGGGCACGTGACAATTAGGTACGTCATTCTACCAAGCTGTAGTTCACCAAGGACGCACATAAATAGGCGTAAAGAGTGATAATCCAACTCTATAACAAACCTTCGAGAAACTTGGTGTGGTCTAAAAGGTAGTCTTCTCGTACGCGTAGCGAAAAATGAAAAATTATTATTACAAAATCTTAAAAAAAAAAAGAAAAAGAGTAAGGAGGCTATAATTGTCCGAAAAACAATCAGGTTCCATTTTTTTGAAATGATGAGTTCATTTTCTTTAACTATTTTTATAAACGTTGAATTAATTACTTAAATAAAAGTAATATTTTTTTAAAACATGTATACAATTGAGACGTTGATTTCCAAAAGGTACTATATCCATTCTAGGAAATTTTTCAGGAAGCGCGAAAATCTCTCATTACTATATAATTAAACTACCTAATTACCGTCTTTTCGCATTAAAATCTAAAATTGTATTTTTACTATATTAATAACATAATATTAAAGTTATGAAATGAAATTTTTTAGTATGATTTGGAACGAAATTAAATCCGTTATTAGTACTTTAAGAAAATGGCCGAATTTCTAAATCGTTTTTTTAAGGACTTGAAAGCTCATTATATAAAATCAAATAGAAGATTTAGATTACACAAAGTTTATGAGAATACAAATATGTAAAAAAATCAGTTTCGTAAAAAATGTCCTTTAGTACCTTTTGGAAATCAACGTCTCAATTGTTAATTTAACAAATGTATATATATATATATATATATATATATATATATATATTATATATATATATATATATATATAATTATATAGTAAAAAAATTAATTCGATCGACTTTTTTATATATGATAGGCATATCAGTGCTATGTAGCTTGATTGGTAAGCCGGTGCTCAGAAATTGTTGTTTTTGAAAAGGATCCCATGAAACTTCCGGGGAATCGAAACGATAATAAAGATTGGTAAGAAGAAAAAGGGAAATTTGTGCACATCTACTACCTGATAGTTAATCTATTACTAAGAAATTAATATAAAATATGATGTATTGAAAAGATCTCTTTTGGGACTTGAAGCTTCATTATTTTGAAAGTCCATTACATTTGGCAATATATTAATTATTATCGGGTTAGTGCTCCGTCTCAGGTGCGTGGCTATGGTATCAATTACAACAAATACTAATTAATTATCACTTTTCCAGGCAATTCGATATAATTATGTATTGGAAATTTGACACCACGAGTAAAAAGAACAAGAAAAAAAATTAGAATGAATCTATAATATTTTAATATATATTTTTTATTAGCTCTTGTATAGCATTTTGGTAGAAAATAACCGGGATTATGTACGCTAAACTAGGTTAATCTTAATTTGGCATATATAATCTTTAAAAAAGTACCAAGTATAATTCAAATAATTTCCAATCCAATTTTTAGAGAAAAAAAATAACTTTCCATTTTTAAAACATTTAAGATTTTTTTTTATTAGTTAAAAGAAAATTACTTTAAGCTCTAAAGGAAAAAAATATTTTAAATTAAATAATGTAGCAAGAGAAATTATTATTTATACAATGTTTATCCTTATTTGCATTAGTCTTACAGTCTTCAGCTTTCTAAAAGAAAATTAATCATATAACCTTAAGTCTCATTAAACCTTAAGTTAAATAAAAACGGAATTATATTGATTTCATATGAAATAACAATAAAAATCATTGTCTATAATAACCACTCATTTACATTTGTTTTTCACATTCTATTACTTTCTTCAGTTTTATTTATTTTATTTTTGTAAAAACTTCAACTTTCCAAGTTGTATTTATATTATATATCTATAATTATTTATTGACTTTCAGGTTTCATGCAACTTTGCCGTTTAGAATTTAACTTACCACAAACATACAAAGACCCTTTTAAGGAGACTTGTTTGTTTAAGCTTTGAGGAAAACATGTTCTAATGAACTGAAATTTTTCAAGCAATACTTTTTTTAATATATATATATATTATTTTTTTTTCCTCCTATGGTAACCCCAAAGAAGGAGAGTTTATTGATTTTTATATACATGTTCCATGCCTGTTCTTAGGCAAACTACACGTAATCTATGTTATATTTCACAAATTATTAAGTTTATATTATTTTTATCTTCGTTTCAAACATTAAATACATCGAAAAATAACAAAAATAAAATTAATTTAACATCAATTGACAAATAACTTACAAAAGGAAATAGCTTAAAAATAATGTTAATTACACATTTCAATATTTTTAAAATTAGAAAAAAACAGCTAAATATATAAATACAAACATAATGAATTTAGCACAACAAGAATTACAAACACTGATCTGCCTCCCTACAATCAGTATTAAGTTGTTTGAAGTCTATTTTGTTAATGAAATTAATAAAATACTTATATATATATATATATATATATATATATATATATATATATATATATGTGGAAATCTGAATAAACTTAAGCTAAATGCCATGAAGACGCAAGCAATAGTAATAGGTTCCAATTCCCTTATCAAATCTAACACCAACTTTCCAAGTCTAATCCTCAATAATTACCCAATTACCTTCAGTTCCTCTATCAAAAACCTAGGTATCACCATCGACCAATCCCTCCCCTGGAAACCCCATATTGCTCAAATCTCCCAAAGAACAATAAGTATCCTTAAATTTTTCCATCGCTCCCGTCATCTTTTTCCACTATCCACTCGTAAGCTCCTCGTTTCTTCACGCATTTTCCCCGAATTTCACTATTGTTGTGTGGCATATGACGACCTTCCGACCGTGCTTGAAGACAGACTAAAGCGCATTATGAACATTTTCTTAAGATTTGTCTTTGGCACCTCATGTTGCCCAATTTATAAGGTGAATTAAAGTGGCTCCTTCCCTCCACCAGCCGACAATATTTCCTTGGATCATACCCTTACTAAACAATTAACTCCCAGCGTCCTTCCTACATCCACAGTCTCCTTCAATTTAAATCCTCAGTCCACTTACTCGGAATTACTACTCGGAACTATTAGTTCCTTTATTGTTCGCTCTACTGCACTCTGGAATCTCTACTAACCCATACCCCCCATGCCACTTCTTTATCTTCATTCAAATCCCAACTTTTCCTTTACCTACTGTCATCCCAAATAGACGATTAGCAAATATGATATGTCAATTTCATCTAGAAATCTACATTGAATGAAAGAAGATTATTGTTTACCACCCAAATTTTATTTATTTTTAATTCGATTTCATTTTCTCAGAAGGCAATATTTAGAATATATTATATATGTGTGTGTATGTTTATATATATATATTTTTATTTATTTTATTTTTTTAATTAATTTGTTTGTTTTTTTATGTATAGCTTTTCTTCTCATTTTAAATAATTGTAATTGTAAATAATCGTTGTAATTAATAATCATTCATGTTTATTTTGTCAGTTGTCCAGACATATATATTTCTATTGTACATAACTGTTATTCTTAGGAGACCTAGTCCCAGAATAATTTTTGTTTTCTATTATATTGTATTCTATATATATTATGATTGAAGGAATGCCTAACAAACACTGAGTCTCACAAGGAAGCATTATGTTTAAAAAATGATTTAATATAGTATTAGGATTAAAATGATACCAATAAATATAACGTTGGAAACCGAAATAGAAAGACGTGTCAATAAATATTTAGAGTATTAAAAAAATGGTGATTTTTTTAATCATCCAAATAATATATTTAATTGCCGGAACGGCGCTCTTAGATACCCTCCGTGTACAGTTGATAGGCGTTACGGGTCTTGCCTATACGCTTTGACAGGGGCTTCAGTTTCGATTTAGTGTTGGTCTGTTCCAGTAAGTCCAGTAGATCACGCACAGTAAAATAATTGTAATATTCATTGGTTCACAATGTAAGCATTTGTCTTTTTTCTTGATAATGAAGTTTCGATGATGGTTCGATTTGTTAAGGATAATAAAGTATGTTTTTATACAGTAGAAAAACAAATAGAAAAAAAACCGACAAAATATGAAATACAATATTAATTGAAAAGTAAATGTTTGGTTCTTTCATGAGTGTATCGCATAACTGAACTTTTATTTTAATTATAATTTCGTGTTTCAGTGAGTATTTGGAATTTATGGTTTTGTAAAAATAACATTTCTGTATAAATAAACTACTGTAATGTGGGAAGATTTAGATGGTAAAGCATTGTTGAAATTTTAGTATGCCGTGGGTAGAAATTAAGATGTTAATTTCCAAAAGGAACTGAAGCACGATTTTTAACGAAATTAATGTTTTGACATATATGTATTCTCATCATTTAGTTATTTAAATTGTCTATTTTATTTTATCTGATGAATACTCAAGTTGTTTAAAAACGCGGTTTAGAATAGCAATTATTGTCTAAGGGTACTAATCACACAATAAAATTCATACTAAAACATTTTATTCCATAACTTTAATGCAATCTTATTAATATATTTAAAAAAAACCTAGATTTTAACGCTAAACGAATTAAATAAATTGATCAATTAATATATTAATAAGAGGTTTTGGCGCTTCATTAAAATTTTCTAGAATGGATGTAGTACTTTTTGAAAAACAACGTCTCAATAGGTGATTCACATACATGTGTTTTTTGGTTGTTTTGATTTTTTGTGATTACTAATTTAAGTCAAGCTTTGGACGGGCAAGGCATGACAGATCTGGGCAGGTATAACTGTTTAATAAAGTAGAAGCTTCTTTTAAATACTTAATTTGGATTTTTAAAAAATTAAAATATGGATACATTTTGTAAATACATCTCTCTTTTAAATTTTTTATTGAGTGAATGTCAATGATTTGTCTTGGTCTAGTTCTAAGTATGTTATTATAGTTACCTAATCTAAATGAAAGGCATGTTAGATTATTTTTTCGTTTGCCCAGAGATGGTTTTAAAAGTTGCAGAAGCCAGAAAAAGTAACGCTTACACACTAATGGATTATTTACGATGTATTTCTGAAGGTTGCGTGGTGTGTTTATGTGATCACACGAGATCGGTATCTAAACGTTGTATACTTGATGCAAATGCGATTACACGGTCAATTTGCATAGGCTGAACTACTCAACAGGGGCTAAACTAGGATGGAGCAAATGGGCCAAAGCCCTCGTGTGTCCGGGGTATGAAGACCCCAAAATCGGGGTAAAAAATGAACCTAATATTTCACAAGGGTTTGTAATCGTGATGTTGATATACTATCGTGTAAGTTCGTGGGATCAATTCATCCCAAAGAACACATTTTTAAATTTTCTCTAAAACTTTGTAAAATTTTGGTTAGAATTACGATAAAACAAATACTAAATTATTGTTTATTATCATAATTTCACATACAGGATTTTTTCTGTTTTTGTATTATATGGGTTACGCTATCCGACTCAACGTAAAATTTATTAATTTTAACCATTCTTTAATGAAAAATAACACGAAAATTAAATGCCCAATGAACTTTTTACAACTTCGGCAATCAAAAAATCTAACTAATAATAAAATGCATCTTCTCAATTCCCGTTAGGGGATTACTAGATTGCAAATAAATCTCAAGACAAAAAAATCACATTGTTTATTCTTTTTCTCAAAATCTCAGTGATAATTAGATATAACCAAATTATTTCTTGTTATTTACGATACTAACAAACCTTTCTTACACCTAACTAGCAAATTTGTTTTTAGATACAAATAATAATAATATAATAATAATAATCTATATTTTATTTAGGTACTCACAGAGGGGGAGCCCGTGGCTGAGTGGCTAGCGCGCTAGTCTCTCATGCTACAGGTTCTGAGTTCGAATCCCAGTCCCAGTCCTGGCGGGGCTTTTATAAGGAAGAAAAAAATGAGGATTCACTCACAACCTCTCCCCCAGGTATGTGAGACCCGTCAGCCAAAGGGTGGCCACTCACAATATTAGCCGTAGGGAGTGATGACCCTACACTAAAAATTGCATCGTGAAACATGAGTGTAAACTGGCAGGTGTTCACACCGCGAGGCCCAGGGCTTACACGGCCTGTCGCGCCACTGGAAAAAATCACAGAGGTTATTGATGATATATTGATGTAAACCATAAGTGGTCTTAAACTTTTGACCAGTCTTTTAATATTTACGTAGGTTTAAGTGTGCGGTTCGGATTATGAAACTTCTCCTGCCCGAATCAAAATTTGATTTCAACAAAACATCTGTTCGTCAGTCGTCTAAATAAACATACTAGAAAAAAATGTAATTAAATAAAATACCGTACATAAAAAAAATAGGATAATGGGAGCCAGACCATTATTGGGAGAGAAACAGGGCTTTTGAATGGTTTAGCAACGATTTATAAATTATTTCCAATATCACAACTCGATGGTTGTCCTATTACATTTTAGTAGATAACATGGAAACTATACGCTTCTTGAAAATTTCTTTGTTTGAAATATAGTTTCACTGTATACACAGTCATGGATATGCAATAACAAAAACACTGAAATATATGCAGTAAAAAGGATATATAAAAATATAATAATTTTTTTATGTTATTGGAACCTGATAAGATAAGAAATGTGGAATAAATGAAAACATTTTTTATTTAACTATAACAATTTTCATGGATACCTGTTTGGAAATAATAAACCATGGTGTAATAATAATTAATATAAAAATGATAACAGTGCTTCGAGAGTTAATTAAAACAATATGTACAGAAAACAAGTATTATAGCAAAACAAAAGGAAAAAAATATCAATTAAACAAATTACTGAACTTCTTAAACGCACGCCTACCTCCACATTATATATGCGATCAGAAAGGACACCCTGGGCAATGCTTGTCCATCCTATTGTGAAGGAGAAACTAAAACTAAGGAATCACAGCGCTTCTATCTCAACTGCATCGCTGGTGCTAGGAGCCAGTGTAGGATGATTGATTGCATGATATGATATTGATTTTTATATCGAATCTATTGTCATAAATGTAAAGTAGTTTTTGTGAGTAAATATTTCAAATTAAAAAGAAGCTTCTTTAAATAATTCATAATATAGTCTAAGAAGAACTGAATACATGTATGTAATATGATACTATTTTAATAGGGAACCAATTTTTAAAGTGTGGTAGAATTGACACTCCAGAAAAATTTGATTAATTTTTAATGCAAGGGATCCAGTTTTTAGTTCTTGGCCCTGGAAACGATGAATGCCTAGCCAAACACCTGGTTTTTATAATTCATCTTGCTTTTTTACTGACAGCCGACAATTACTTTTTCTCACTGCCGTTTTCAGAACTAAGAACTTGATACTATTAATTAAAAAGTGAACGACCGTCAAAGAATAGGCTGGTCAAAAGTTGTACTAAGCGGAAATTATCGAAGTTGGTGAAAGATCTTTAAACTGAAGACTTCTTCACTTCTGTAGCATTTTCTATTTAATGTAAAAAAATCCTCCTCTCTCTCTCTCTCTCTCTCTTCTCTTTCTCCATTTTTTTCCTTCTTTCCTCCCGCTGACTTTAGGGCAGCCCTATACCAGCGGCTCGTTCCATTTGTTTATTTTATTTGCATGGGCTCGGTCGTCAAGATTAATAACCGAGCGGGCAGGACTGCACTCATGTTGATCCCCAAAATAATTGGACCAACGTGAGGCATATTTTTAAAATGGGAATCAATACGGTTTTAAAAACTATTGGGCTGTCCGCAACTGGAGAGCTGTTCTCTTGTAAGAAGGGCAGTTTTTGTTGTTAGCTGAATGATTAGATACAGAGTTGGTCCTAGAAAAGTTAATACATCTAGGTGCTCCGCCAGAGATCTGTTTCGGGCATTCTCGAAAGTCATGACCCCTTTCACCACAGTATGCGCAGTTTACAATGGACGCACGGCATAATTTTTCAATGTGGAAGAAACCTTGGCATTTGTTACATCGGGTCACAGACGCCAAGTCCCGGACGTTGCAGAATACCCAGTCAAGGAGTACTCTTCCTTTCGATAGAATCTCATTTCTTACTGCCGGGGAAACTTCTACCACCCAATGGACTGAATCCTACCTCTCGAGCCTGTCTTGAATACGGGATTTAACAAATGCATGCTACGTTCTATCGTTATGGTGTTAGTACTCCAAAACAGTTCTACAATCTTGTTTTGAATCCCGATGTGTACTGAACCCAGGGTGTACAGTTTTCTATTTCTTATATATTAGAGATTCGAAAACTTAATAGCGCCAAAAAAAAAATAATAAAAACCTTTTAGAGAAAATATTCTTTCATTGTTCTTAAGACGGTTAAATAAAACGATGAATAGCAAACTACGCACAATAGAGACAATATGAGGAGCGCACAATAATCGAGTAAGATGGTGTGAGGTTGCAATGGATTTGCCACTGTAAAATAAAATAATCTTTCTACTATAATAAAACACAGAAAATAAAATAAGAAATAAAAATGAGCTTTAATTAAATATAAAGAGAACTAAAATATAAACATGTTTGAGGCAGTGACAAATCCATTTCACATAACCTCTTTCCTCCCACCAGCTGTGTGTTTATAACCTCACTCCCTCACACACATCAAGCCCTTCACAACCTATTTTCAACAAAAAAAAAAACAATGGTCTTCGAAACATTGGTAAACCAAAAAAAAAAAAATTCTAAAACAGTCCGTTGTAAAAAGCTCATTTTGCCGACTGCCAATTATCTGATAAAACAATGATCTTTAATTAAAGCTACCATTTGTAACAAAAATCTTGAAAGTCATAACGGCAACTGGTCAGACCTACCTCAAACAATTGTTATTTCGTTTTGTAAGAGTTTCATTTACTCTCCCAGACGCAACGCTTCATTGTTCTGCTTCAAGGACGATTCTTCATAAGGTACCGAATATCTCCAGTCTCCAAGAGGGTTAAAATTATTAGTTTTTCGTGTTATGGTCAAGAGTGAAGAGTTTATTTGCTGCTTAATTTACAAATTATTTTATTAATTTATTTAAAAAAAAATAAAATGCTGGTTTGTTTGGTTTTTAAATCGTGAAACCTAAGGTCTTAACATAAGTGCCTTAATATAATATTTATATTTATATACATATTATATCAAGTATGTACGTAAACTCTGGTGCGCGCATCACACGACTTTCACTAACCTCATTATTTATATTAATTTAAGAAATTTTAAACAAATTTAAAAACGAAAATAAATTGTTACAAAGTTATTTAAAATATTTTAATAGAAATTGGTGTTTTGTTAAATAATCTATTATATTATTATCTACGACAATCAGTTTGTTTTATCGGCTTTTCATTACTCTCCGTTAACTCTTACAATAGTATGTATAAGATAATACTTTTTCTAAAAACTTCAGCATCCTAACGGTATATTATACATCTATATTACTCTTCTTATTATCAAGAACACAAAAAATCCATAAAAAAAAAAAAAATTTACTCTTTCATCGCTTAGTTGGTTAATGAAATTCGTTCAACCTGTATATTTAGCCGTCCTTCGTCAATGTAATTAAGATGATATGATTAATCTTTTTGGATAAACCAAATTAAACTTACTTTAGAAGAATCACATTTAAAATATCGGCATTTAGACCGAACACATGCATAGGCACACAGGCACAGACTTTTTTGCGAAACATGGTCATTTGGACTCAGGGGACCCTAAAACGTGTATTTCCGTTGAAAACTAGAATTCGAAAATTTTCACTATCTCAGTAATTTCCCTTACTATATATTTCGTATATAGGTAAGTGAAAGTAAAAAAAAAATGTATAAACGGTTAAAAAATAACAACAGTAAAAAAGAATTGAAAATAAAAAACAATATAATATTTTAATTAAGATATTATACTTTATAATTTAGATAACAATATTTTTTTTATGAAAAATTAAAAACTCATTTAATGGAGTCAATCTTATCCATGACATAAGTAGCGACTGACTGTAGGGAGGGTTAGGTTATTGGAATAGGTGCTCAACCTCTTGGTTATTAGAACCGAATATATTTATATTAACAGATTTTTTATTTTATCATTTTTTTATTATGAATTTATTCCAATTTTTCTTTGACGAACCTCAGTAGTGAACTAAATGTCTCACAAGAGCACTTCAAGCTTTCACTCATCGATCTTGGTAGATTAAGTTTATCCATTAGCACTTGGAATTTGGTGCAGTTTTCAATTATATGTTTTATGGAGAGAGGCACTCTACACAAGTCACACATCGGTTCGAGCTGCCTGAGGATGAGATGGACAGCAGTTTCCTCGCGGCGATCACTTCGCGATGATGTCTTCCATGGAGAAGATGATCGCTCGATATTCCTTAATTTATTGGTTTGACCACACCTGTTCCCAAGCCTGAGATATTTTCATCTTTAGGTAATTTTCAACGTCTTCCTTCTTGTAAGTTGGGTGGATTTAGACGTTTGATAATGCAGCTCCTTTCGCTGCCCGATCCGCTTCTTCATTGCCATCAATGCCCACGTGGGATGGAATCCACAAGAACACAAGTCCTTTTTTAGTCTTTTGAAAAAAAGAACTTTAATTAATACCTTAAATAAATTTAAATTAATTACTTCCAACTTGGGTTCCCCGAATTAAGAGCACATGATATTTGTTCAAAAGATACATTGGCTTTCAGTTAATCGAATTTCTAGAAAAATAAATTAATTATTTTTGTCTGGAATTAGTTTGTCGAATATCTATATTCCTGATATGAATTATTTGGGGAACGGTACAGTATATATTTATTTTTATATATTTTAGATCAATGTTCTGATTCCAATTTTCAGTATCGTAAAACAATATTGTAACTCACAAATTATTTAAAAATTACGATATACGATTCAAAATGGAAGAGAACCACCATTTTTGACCCAATTCTCATGAAAAAAGGATACGAATCGAAATATTTCACTGGTAAATAGGAATACCACACTAAAAAGGACAATTTCTAGTATAGAAACTCTCTTCCTGATGCAAGAATCGGTCTGAAATAGAATAAGTCTGTCTATATGAGGAAGGTGAGTAGTTACGTACGAGAGGAAAATTTTTTTAAAAAATAATAAATGCAACTGCTTAGAAAAATGAAATAGAAAATGAGCTATGAATAATAATAAAACATGATGAAGTTATGTGAAGGAATCACCCATTGGTGGCTTATTTAGCAAACAAGGTACCTTGACCATCTTCTTTTCTGTCTCATAGGATTTTCGGGGATGTGAATAGGAAGATAGATTACAGTCTAATGAAATTGTGTGGACAGGGATTTTGAAAGTAAAAGAGGTATATCTATTCGGCCAATATAGGTCTCTTAATGGTTATATAAAGGGAGTAGTAAATAATTTAATATATATATTGTTTTACAAGAAAAAACTTAACAATTTGTTGTAACATTGTATAATGTAATTTTCTACCGGCTTTATAGCTCATGGAAATAAAAGTACTAGTAAAATGGAAAAATAGAAATGAAACTCCAAATAATCCAGATTTCAGCGGAATTAAAACCTGTGGACTGGGATTACACTGAAACATTTTTTATACAGAACTGAAATCTCTGTAGCGAATGCTGAATAAAAACCATACTGGACATTACGGGAAATGTAAAAAACGCTCTCCACGGCAAATCTCTTAGTCATTACTACTTCGACCAATTCCGAAAAACGTTTATTATGACAACCAGAAATATTAAATGATATTTTTTTAGTTTTATTTTTATATTACACATCATATCGTAATCTAAAGCAATGCCTATATATTACAATGAAATAAATTTTATTTTATATTTCTTATACTGAAATACTCAAATACTGAACTGAAAGTCTTATGACCATACTTGAAAGTATGGTATAATATAGTATTTTATAAAAAAATATAAAATACTACTTATATCACGTTACAATCTGTTCTAATACGATTAAATTATTTTTTAGAATATTTTTGAGAACATACTGGACGTAAACTAAGCAAATCAAGAAGTGAAAAAAATAATTCACCTAATATAAGTTTAATTTCATGTTTCACAAATTTTATAACCTTAAAAAATATCTTAAAAATATAAAAAAAAAAAAACGGTTCAAGCTAGACATAATACAGTAAACATCTAGAAGTTAAGTTATTCTAAAATAATGAATTAAACAGAATTTTTGGTATGTATATATATATATTTATATATATATATATATATATATATATATATATATATATATATGTATGCAAATGGAATACGGCGGAGACCATAATCTTGGACTCACTGGGAATCCTGCATCACCATATATATTGAGGCTGGTATGGTTTTTCAGATGTCCATGATCGAATTCAAAATTAGTAAAATATATGTATTTCCTATTTGGCAGAATCTCTCTCTATTTTTTTTCTTTAAGATTGTCTTCAGGATTGATGCAGTATGCTGTGTACTGATAGCAACTCAGCGAAGTTGAGCAGCAGATCCAAATTGGAATTTCCTCCTCCTCCTATATATATATATATATATATATATATATATATATATATATATATATATATAATATTTATATGAAAAAAATCAATTATAAATATCACGAAATGACGGACTAAAGTATGAGCAACAATATAAAATATTACTTTAATATTAATTCTCAAATTAAAGAATTCATTTTTATGTATATATATATATATATATATATATATATATATATATAATATATTCAACTTTTAAATATAAAACGCTGCTTAAAAAATATCTAAAAATTATTTCGTACAAAAGGATTGTTGCACAGAAAAACACGGAAAATGTAGCAGGTTATTTAAAAAAAAAATGTTGTAAAATTTAATTAGGGTGAAAGAAGTAATAATCGGTTTTTCCAAGGGGTCCACCTCTTCATAAATCCTAAATATCAATTAGTATTTGATTATCGTAAGCTCCTCTTCAATTAAGCTTTAACTTAATTTACTGCCTAATTCAGAAATAATAATTGATTGTATGACTGGCATTCATTGCATTAAATTATCTAAAAAATATTCATAATTACATAATAAACGAAATTATTTTAGATATAGAACCAAGAAAGAGTTAAAAATTAAAATGAACAGCAATTTATGAATTATCTTCGTTAAAATGATAATGATTGATTCCTGTTAATCAAATTATCCTAAACCTTGTTAGAAATAACGTAATAATCGGCGATTTTTAAGGAATATTCAGATTTAAAAAGGAAAAAAAATCCGTACACAAGACTAAAACGACCAGAAACTGCCCACCGCTTTCGCTTACTTCAACACTTACTAGGCAGACGCTCTAGTCCAAAAAAAAAAAAATCATAAAAATCAAAAATGTTGAGCAGAAAAATTAATGAAAATAGGGCGATTTCAAATAGATTAAACTATATATATATATATATATATATATATATATATGGTATATATATATATTCCTTTTTCCTCTTTTTTGACGCGAAAGGCCGTGTAGGCCGTTAGTCGCGTGGTGTAATCTCTAATAATTCTGGTAGAATATACTCACCACTATAATATTTTATAGGGCAGAATCATCACGTTGTACGCGTATTTTTCTGAGTGGCCACCAGTAGGCTGACAGGCCTCACATACCCGTGGAAGAGGCTGTTAGTGAATATGCTTATAAAGGTCCAACCGAGACTGGTATTCCAACTAACAACCTTTTGCGCTAGCCATTCAGCCATGGGCTCCCCCATATATATTTAATATCCCCCATATATATAGAAGACAATATTTAGAAGATATTATATATGTATTATATATATATATATATATATATATATATATATATATATATTATATATATATATATATTTATTTATTTATTTATTATTTTTTCTTCGCTTTTTTTGTTATTGCCTATAATTTAAAGCCGCTTCAACAGAATATACTTTATTTTTATTTAAATATTTTATTTCGGCTTCTAGTGCCATTTTCAAGTTTCTGCAAATATGTATGGTATCATACAGATGCTATCGGTTATATTTAATAGATTTATTGTTCAATTAAGTAATATTTTCTAGTTTTAAGGGCCTACCTATAGTGCATTTTTAATCTTATATATTGTTTTTGATTGCTTCCTCAGCAGTTTTTTAGTTTTTATTGTTTAGTTATCAGCTTAAGCTACTTAAGTTAAGCAATATTAAAAAATGTATATTATTCATATTTGAATAAATTTTTAAAATATCAATAATACCAAATTTGATGGTATACATTTTTTTACCAGCATGTATCCTTATATTAAATAAAACAAAAACAATAAATATTATTGTGAAAATATAATCTCTAAATATTTAATTGATTGATGGAGTTTAATATTGACCTTAGAGACCGGCTTAAAGGATTTAATAAAATCGGAAAACCCCATGAAAAACAACGAATTTCCAGTATTTTCTTTGTTATGCTAAAATCCAAGCTACTGAAGATAAATAGCTTTAAAATAATCTTTTGATTCTTTCAACTCCTCACAGTTCTAAAAAGCTTTAAGGCGGAATATCGACTTAAAGAGAAGTCTATGAGATATTTTACCCGACTCTATTCTTTGTATTTGTTATATTTATAATGTCAAAGAGGTCTAAAAATCTAGTGTAGTAGATTCATAGAATAACAGTCACAAACTTTAATAAATGTTTAATCAATTTTGGCTCAAATAGTGTTAGTTCTTAGTTGAGCTCTGTAAAGCAACAGTCAATTACAATACATTGGCCAATAATATTTTATTTAAAAAAAGTATAAAACACCGAAACTTATATTTAAAAACTAAATAAATAAGCATTATAAATATCCCGTGAAGGATTCTAGGATTTAATACGTATTAGGGATTCTCACTTTTTTTTTGTGTGAGGAGCAGATTAGGTCGCAATCATACATAATAGCCAGGTTTTACCTCCGACTTGGAGTACCCCCTTTATAAACCCCGGGAAAATCTGATAGGGTACTAAAGAAATGAATATTTTTTCTTTGATTTATAAAATTTACACTGAGTAAAAACAAATCAATAAACTGTCATTTAAAAAAAAAAATGACACGAGCTTTATTAGACTGTTGCAATTTTAAAGATTTAACATAAATATAATATTTAATTTTGAATTAAAAAGACAGTTAACTATTCGTAGTTTACAACACTTACTGGACTACCGAGGACTACAATACTTACTGGCCAAACTCTAAAAACTCCCTATTTATATAACCATTATTGGTCCTATTTGAATCTATGTAATTGAACTAAGGGGGCCCATAAAACTATCAAATCCCTTCTGCATCCAATCTTTGCAATCCAATATCCTACGAACAATGCTGGACTTAAATCATGGCGTTATTTAATAATTTCAACTTAACCTGATGCATTTATTCTAGTGCAGTTGTTAATTTCAATAAATATATATATATATATATATATATATATATATATATATAATATATATTTTTTTTTTTTTTTTTATTAATGTTTTTTTTTTTTATATACAACATCAATCATTATTTGCCTAGAATTCTTCTGCACAATTATTAAACATTGACTGGAACTCCATTACAGTGCGCTATTTATTTACTAAAATGTATTTTGTACATCAATAGTTTTTATTGTTGGGTAAAAATTTAAAAGCCCAACTAAGAAAAAAAAGAAGAGAGGAATTAAAAAAAATAAAAAACGAAATAAGTTAATAGAAATAAAATAAAATAAATAAAATGTTCGTAGTAACCTAGTACTACAACACATAACTGGACAAACGATAAAAAGTACCTGTTTACGACAAAAATAACTCTTTTATTCAACCCTTATTTGGCCTACTTTGATCTACAAAATTGAACTAAGTGGGTCCAAAAAATTATCGAATTCCTTCCTATCCAATCCTATTAATCCAATATCTTAAGAAAAATACTTAATGCTCCTGACTCTGTAACTAATAAAATCATCCATAGATACCTTGTTGTATTGTACCCATTGTATTGTAATTGTACTAAAATTTATTTGTATTATTTATTAATACAGTAGTAAATTTTAATAGATATTAAAAAATATATACATAAAAAAAAAAAAATAGCAGTGCAATAAAATGGCTTAAAAGCGACTATAAAAGAGAAGGTAACATAAAATATTACCAAAATATTCTCTAGGGATTTAAATATTTGTATGCTATACATTTCTTGTTAATCAAAATACTCTATAAAAGAAGTTAGTTAATTCATAAAATGAAACAGGGATATTACTTTTTAACAAGTAGCACTGTTGCATATAGTTTTTATAGAGCGATGCTTTTTACACAATAAATTTTTGCGAATGGGAACTACCCTACAAAAAAAGGCATTTAATGGGGTAGGGTTGTTACTCCTATCATTTTTATAGAGCGATAGTTTCTATAGAACAGAAAAGTGGAAATAACAAATGGAACGCCTTCCATTCTACTTTCTATGTGAATGGTCTTCAGATGGAATTCTATAAACATCTTCAATATGACTGAAATCAGCAAATATTGTTATACGCTTGATGTTTCATGCTCTATGCTATAACATCATATGAGTGGTCAGATGAATTTAGAAACTTTGCATGATCTTATGAAATATTCCACACTAAAAGAATGCAAAGGAAAAATTCGACGAAGAGGAAAAAAAAACTTAAAACAAGTATACTCCAGAGGTATTTCCATTTTTATTGGAACTTCAAAGAATTGAATAAATTGATTAGTGAATATTGAATTTTACTTGTTTTCTGTCCGATCAGAGGAATCCACTAGAAGGCTTTCATTGTATCAATTAATCAAGCTTTGAAAGCCTAAATCTTTTTTTATGCCGAACTTTTTTCAGATATCCCACCTCTGATTTTTCTTAGAAATGTTGTTTGAAGTTGTAACTTTAGTCGCAATAAAAATGGTAAAACTAATATAAGGTTCTCTGAAGCAAAAAAAAAAAAAAATCAACTATATGTCTCTAATATGAAAGAAAAATAAACATAACAAGTTAAAAGAACGGAATATAATTAAAATAAACAGTCCACTTTGCATAAATAAAAATTTAAAAAATGTTTTTAAAATTAAACAACGGCTCTACTAAACTATCAAATTCTTCTTGCATCCAATCATTACAATCCGAAAATCCTCAACGCTCTTTACTTTGTCACGAATAAACTTATCCATAAAGACCTTAATGTTCCCTATGTTACTGATTTGGCCCGGACCAGGTATCAATCCTTTTATGGCAAACACCATTCTCACTCTAACCCACTAGTTTCAATCCTTTCTTCCTTTTCAATTCCTGATAATCCGCCAAAGCGCCTGAAAAGGAGATGGCCCCGGGACCTACTAGTTTAGAATATTTGTAGATCGCTTTCAATGGGAAGCTTCTCTACATGTATTTCATGACATTGTATTATATAACTTTCACATTCATTTTTGTGAATTGATGTATTTTTTTTAATACAGTTTTAAATATCAATAAAAAATGTAAAAAAAAAAAAAAATGAAACAACAAAATCGCCAAAAGACAATATAACACACTACCTATCTAGTAACTCAGGTAATTGGTTAGTTATCCCAGTCCAGCAGGTAAATATCAATTATTCAATTACTGTTCACCCAGAAACACTGAGCGACCTGAAACCTTAGTGTAATCCCTCTCTAATTGACAGTTTTTGGCGAGGTGAAGTGACGTTACAAAGCCGTTAATCATGTGAAGGAGAACATTTTTCTATGCTAAAAGAAATTTCCAGAAATAAAAATACTAATATGGATGAATAATTCATTGATTAGAAGCTAAGGATTCTAGAAAAAATGTTATTAAATATAGTCGAATTAAATCGAGATATCGTCACAGATAATACTTTTCTTTTATATAAAATAAATGTTTCATGGAATGTGAGTGAAAAATTTTAGTTAACAAATTTAGTTGAAGTACAGTGGTAATTGACTTTTTTTTTTACCACACCCAATTTAAAAACAAATGTTTGAAAAGGTAAACTATAACTACTAATTTTATTTTTAATCGGACAAATATTTAATTCTGAAAATCAGTTCATTTTTAATTTTTTTTTGTTTAATTATTAATGGTAATTTACAAATGTATTAAAAAACACAATGAGTAAATATAAACAATGAAGAAAAGTCATGAAAATGTCGTGAGAAAGAACTACCCAGTGGTTAAGTTCAGGAAATATTTAAAATAATTAGTACATTACAACTTATTATCACTGAATACAGTAGGTTGGATATAACAGTTATTTCTCGCCCTTCACTAACTATTTTAAGGCAGTAGGTCCCGAGGCCACCTTCTTTTCAGCCGCCTCAAAGGGTAATCAGGGATATATAAGGAAGATAAATTACTGACAAGTGGGTTTTTGTGGCCAGGGAGTTTATAATGAAAAGAAGTGTATCTATCACGGGCTATGTCTGCAACAAATGGGATGTTTGGTTCATTATGGAGGAGTTGATTTGTGACAAAATAAGGGGATTTTTTATTTTTAAATTAAACGTTTAACAAGATTTTGTTTTTTTTCTTTAAAAAAAGTATTTCTACTGTCTTGCCACAATTAATACTAATAATATTATAATAATACTAAAAAAAACAAACTAATTAGTACTTAGAACTTATTAATTAATACTCAAACAACGAATGACAAAAATACTAATTAATCTATACTTGTATTTAGTATAGTAGTCTTGAGAGAGATGTAAAATATATAATACATATTAAATAAACCCAAAGAATTGGTATTATACATTATTAATAAGCTGGATTAATACGCGTTTTATCGCAAGATAGTACGCGTAGAAATAAATGCACCAATCGCAGGGTTACAGGGTTGAGGAAAAATAAAAAATAAGTTGGATTAAATTTCAAAAAATTGCCAATAATAATTGTGCATAAATCAAAATGTAAGAAAATTTTTAACAATTATCTAATTTAGATTGATAAAGTAAGGCATGCACAATGAAGCAATCCACTGTATTAGGGCAGCATCGTGTTAAATAAAGCGTTTTTCTCTCTTTCTCATGTTAGGGCAGCAATTATAGTACAAAGAAAAATCAGGGCAAAGTCCTTGAAAAGCCGGTTGAGTATGCTCCTCTTGTTGTTTCCCGAGAACAACCGGTCAACTTACAGTAATTGCTTCTTCCACTTTAACTGCCTTGATCATTCCCTCTGATTTCTAAGGTTTTTTTGTCTAGGTTCCAGCTCCTTACGAAATCTTTGACCGCCTTTTTTAGAGGCTAGCCACAAGCGCTATTTTAACCTAACCAACCTTAACTAACCTTATTCTTCTAATAGATTTAATGTAATTTACAACTGTATTGATTCAATACAACAAGTAAATAAAGTAAATATATGATTAAAGCAGATAATAGCTCATTTCTGTCGATTCGAATGCTCCTATATAGAGTAAATTGATCAAATACAAAAAAATGTATGAAATCAGTAAATTTGAAAAAAAATTAAAAATATTACAAAAAGTAACGAAAGTAATTTTTTTACACTCACTAATATAAGACATTCTCCACTCATAAATGAAAAAATAATTATTCATAAATTTTGAATAAATCAAGAGTTATAGAATTCTGGCCACTAAATCGGGATTTTTCCAACTGTGTGGCGAGTCAAAGTTGCTTTTACATCACGCCCGTACACAATATTTCCTCGGAACATTTCTAAACCAAACCATCAACTCTCATCACCCTCCTTATATATATTTATTAGTCCAAGAGCTTCCATGTGATTTTCACATTTTAGCCAACTTGTACAACATTTTTTTTTACTACACCAATAACTGGTCGGAATCACAGTAGCGGCTATCCAAAACGGTCACTAAAAACCGAAAAATGGTATTATTTAAAGACGATCCTTTCTTTTAATTTATTAAACTAGGTTATTACTAGAAACAAAAAATCATTGCAAATACTAGGTGGTCTGGTTCATCTGGCAGACATGATTTAAAACACGCTCTAGGACACAAAATTGTGTGATATTTTAAGACGTTCCTTTTTTTTCTAATATAAAACTAGGTCTTCACCTGATACGAGATACACTTTATAATGTTAAAATGAGGTCAATTCCTGGATTAGGACAGTTTAGGATGGCCGCTATTTTTGATTCCGACCAGTTTGAGGTAGCAGACAAAAAAAAATTGTACAAGTTGGCTAAAATGTGAAAATTAAATTGAAAATTTTCTTGATTTTTCCCTGCATTTTTCGGCCCTAGCTGTTGGACTATATGATCTGCAGTTCAAAACAACAATCAATTCACAAGAAACTAGATCCCAAAATTCTAACCTTTCTATCCCTTATCACAGAACCAAAATATACGAACTTTCTTATCTTTCCCGTTACAATACCTTTTTGAATTCTCTCCCTTCAAATATCCGTCGTGCAACCTCTCTTACTAAAACCAAAAACAATTTTTTTTTTCAGTATCTTCTCGCATTCCATAATGACGCTGTCTGACAATAAGAATTTTAATGTTAAGTTATAGTGAGATTGTAGTATTTTTACTTGTTTATGCATTTATACAATTTATATCAACTTTTCTTGTTTTGTGAAGTCTCCTTTATTTTAATACTTAGCAGTAAATTGTATTTAATTATATTTTCTCCAAAACAAGTACTAACACGTCACATTCACCCTTCGACGCAAATCCTGTCCAACGGTTCATTTCAATTCCATACCGCTTCATTCCTCTGACACAGTCCGGTTTCTTGGCTTTTTACTAGACAAAAGACTGACGTGGAACCCACACACAAGACTGAAACGAAAAGTACTCAACCGCAGATTCGGCTAGTTATACAGACTACTAAACAGAAAATCTCATCTTACAGTTGACAACAAATTACTAATATACAAGACAGTACTGAAACCTTTATGGACCTACGGACTTGAACTGTGGGGGACAGCTAAACATTCTAACATCAAACGCATTCAATCCTTCCAATCCAAAGTCCTCCGAACAATAGTTAATGCTCCTTATTACGTTACCAACTGTATCCTACATCACGACCTTAAAATTCCGTTTATTTTAGACCTGGTACCATCCAAATTTTCTAAATTTCATCAGAACCTTAGTCATCATCCTAACCGTCTAGCACAATCCCTATCCAGTACCACCCATCCTTAAAATCCTCTTCGAAGATTGAAACGGCAGTGGCCGCGAGACGTATTGTGAACATTTAAATTGGAGTTCTGACACTGGTTAGATCCTCCACTCATGTAATGTATGTTTGTGGCTATTGCGCCCTAGTTCGGCCTCCAGGGATTCACACCAGTGACGCGGCTGAAAGCGAGGCGCTAGGATCTCTTGGATTCCACTTTTTCCTCAACAAGTGGAGGGAAAAGCCCAGTATGGGGTCCCTACAGCAGTTGTATATATTTTATATAGTTATGTTTATTGAATGATGTTTACTTATTTGCCAACTTTTTATTTATCTCAATTATAGGTTGTTTTTCATTTTTTTATTTTGTATATATATTATATTTTATTTAATTTGACTTTATTATTCTATACTGTATATATTGAGTGAATGAGATCTTATATCACTCTTAATAATGTTCATGTAGAAACAAATTGTAATATATCTCAATAAATAAATAAAACAAAATAAAATATTTTCTCCAATATATTACTTTTTTTTTATTTATGTTATATCGGTTTTTCCTTATTAATTGAATACACTGGCCAGGGGTAGATATATTGTGTCAAATGAGGCACATCCATATCGGAATAAGTCATAGTGGGATATTTAGTAGTGGAATATTTGGGTCTTCATGGATGATTTAATCAGTAACAAATTAAGGACCATTAAGGATTTTTCAAAGGATTTTGGATTACAGTGATTGAATGCAGGGGGAATTCGTTGGTTAAGTGAATACCCATAGCTCAATGCCATAGGTCTGATAATGGTTATATAAATGAGTTTCGGAAAAAAATGGGATTTTCGAGCGTTTGTCAAGTAAGTGTTGTAGAAATCGGTATTTACGAGCAGATTCTTGTCGTTTCAGTCTTGTATGAGAATACCATGTTGGGTATTCGTCAAGATGGAATCCTAAGTAACGGATCTGTTATACAGTGAGACATAATTGAGATATTTTTAAAGTTTGGTCACGAGGTTATATGTTAACGACGTAGAATAAAGTTAGTTTGATAAGATTAACAAATTTAAATCTTATATTAAAAAAACGAAACTGAGAATTTAAAAATTATTATTCAACTTATTCTTGGGCCTACAAAATTCGTCTATGTGAACTTTCGTTAGTTGTGCGATATGCTAATTCTATTCCTCATAAATATGCTAATAGCCACTTCTATCTTATCATATTACGTTATATCTTTAGGTGATGAGCCTTTTTTTATCTCACTATACCACCTCGCTTTTTTATGCTAATTATAATGATGATGATTATCATTTTAAAAAAAAAAAGAAAAAAAGATTTACATGACTGACTCCAGGTTATTTCCACCTGATATAATTTCAACATTCGACCATACATCTCCGACACTTTTCACTAACACTTATCTGAATATGAACTATACAATAAGGTTATCTTAATTTTTTTTTTTTTTTTTAATCCTAGTATTCAACATAAATAAACGTTTAAAAGTATCCCGAATCCATATAAGCAAATCTCACAAAATAATATATGTGGTTGGTGAATCTATCTAAAAATAAAAAATCTGTACCACTACAACCCATGAAGGGTATTGGTCTCAATCCATATAGAGATTCGTACTGATGCTATGTTAACGGCCGTGCAATGAAGTGATACGGCCTGGCCTTTTCCCCATTTTTGGGTACCCACTTTATAGAGGCTGGGTCTGCCCCAGGAGGGTCTCCATACCCCAGGATCGCCCTCCCGGCTGAAATAACAGAATAAATAATATTCCGTCATAACCGGGATTCGAACCCAGGACCCGGAGCACAGTAGACTAGCGCTCTACCCACTAGACCACGCCGCTCCCTGTAAAAAGGAAAATTCACCCGAAACTGAAATTTAAAATTTAAGACTGATATTACGTATAGATTTTACAAAATCATTTTTACAAAAATTGAATTACCAGAATCATCACTTTATAAATAGAAAATGACTTCATTCTGGGACATTACCAAAGACAATCCCTTAAGAATAACAATAACGTTTCAAATAAAGATAGCACTTCTATCCAGAATAGTGTAAATAAATTAAATTATTTACATGCCAATAAATATATTTTACAATAATTTTATTCCGAGTCTACGTTTCGAGACTTCTTTCTATCTATAGGACTTACTTTACTTTCTGTATCATTATATTGAAGGATTTCTGGTAATTGGTCACTAGAACACTTTCCAATTTTCTTAAATGGTGGTAACCATTTTCATTGTAAAAATTCATTATGATATTAGTTTTTTTTTTTTTCCTGAAGAAACATGTATTCGTGATAAATAAAATGATTCTTAATTCTTCCTAAATAATCATTTCAAAAAAGTTTTATTTTGAGTCCACGTTTCGGGACTTTCCAATATCTTCATGGTATAATGTTTAATAAAGTAAAGTGAGTCATCAAGAATGGGAACAGTCACGAAAGGCAGACTTAAAATAAAATCGTTTTAAATTTTTTTTGGAAGCATTAAGAACCATATCATTAACCATTTCATTAATAACAAATATTAGTTTCTTCAGGATATATTAATATCATTACATTTTTATTTTATTTTTTAGAACTGAAGAAAATTAAAAACCTATAAACTTTAATTAAAAAATAAATGAATTGATCATTTACCTCTTGAAAAATAGTATAGATTCAGCAGGAAAATAAATAAAATGTAACTATAAATACGCTATGATGGGATTTATCGAATCTATTTATTATTAATTATTATTATGCATCCACTAATTTATGATCAATAATTAACAAAAAGTTTTCCCGATAAAACAAAGTTTGTGAATACTTTCTGTATTGTTGGAAAGATCCCATATATTAGAAAAAAAAAGTATATGTATTATAAACTCTAAGTACTAAATAGAGAGCGAATAAAATACGTAAATATGTTAATAGTAATTTAATAAACTTTTGATCCTTTCATGCAGACAAATGTTCCCATAGTTTCCCTATAGTTAACAGAGAATTTCAATGGAAAATAAACGTAAAACTTAAAGCCTTATTTGTAATAGTGTGGGCAATGAAAAATTTTGATGAAGGGATACAGAGTAAGTTAAAGTTGTGTGATGCGCGCAACAGATGTTTCACAAACGCGAAAAGTAATTATTTAAAACGATCATTGTGTAAGGGGATTGGACTAGATGAGTGGACAAGCCACAAACAGGCCTCGCCTCAATTCCAGCTGTGGCAGGAACTTTAATTACTGCATAATCAGCCTCGGATTGACTCTGGGATAGAGCTAACCTAACCTCTATAAAGTGGGTACCTGCCCCTTCATGTGGTTGGGTATAGAGATGGTATTTGAACGTGTATACCCACCACATCACTTGGTCAAGGAGCATTACGCAATTGAAACTCAGATCATTCATAGCAGAAAATTATGCACATCAGCTCAACGGCTTCATATTTCCGAAGAAAATCAAAATTATCTGTCAAAAATAAGTCTCTTTTTTTATAATAAATCTTATAATATTATATTCAAATATATTACAATCTGCCTCAAATGGACAAAAATAATAGTGGTATAAGAACACATTCATACAATATTTAGAAAACAAATGGTAAAGTTAAATTACATTAAAGATGAATTAACAAATGTATATAGTAGCATAGTATATAAATAGGAGGTTTACAAATAAATGAACACATTATCATACTTATATTTACAATATGTTGGGTAACCCTGGACTGGAATCAACTCCCGCTTGTCAAGGGAAAAGCAGAATCCGAGAGACTCCTCAGGGCCTCTCTCTCAGCCGCGTCATTGGTAAGCTGATTGAGGACACCATACAAACACACCGCGTATAAGAGGATAATATGATTAGTGTCAGAATTCCACCATAAACATTTAAAAATGTCTAGGGGCCACTGCCGTTTAAAAATTCGAGGATGACTGCATAGGTGAGTGGAGGTGGATATCGATTGTGCTAAAGGATTATGATGATGTATGAGATTCTGATAGAATTTGGGAAATTCGGATGGAATCAGATCTAAAATAAATGGAAATTAAGATCATGGTACGAGAGATTTTGGTTTAGCTGTCCCCTACAGTTTAAGTCCGTAGGTCCAAATAGGCTTCAGTATTGAGCTGTAGATTACTAATTAGTTGTCAATTATAACCTGAGATTTTCTGGTGTCTGTATAAGTGTTCAAATGGGATGTTAAGTTCTTTTATTTTAAGGATTGTATTTTTTTATTGTTCCAAGTCAAAAAAAATACTAATACAATTGAAATCAGCTCTACGCCCATTAGTACAAAATGCCTGTCATGTATGGTGGCGCTATACATGTTAAATAAAGTTTTTAAAAAAATTCAAAATGTCTATCCCATAAACGACTATCCAAGATAAAAATAAAAAAAAAAAAAAAGAAAAGAAAACTAAAATGTTTAATGATTTAGAACTTCCAATTATTAAAAAATTAATATCAATATAATATAGCCGGAACCACATTTGTTTTCATTTGTAAAAATAGTTACGATAATCTCATTATATGTGTGTGTATATATATATATATATATATAATAATATATATATATATATATATATTATACGCTCGGTAATTACGAAGGAAAAGTTGGTTAGGGATTAAACAAGAAGATAAAAAAATAGTGAAGAACTATTTGTTGAGAAAATAACTCTACTCTTACAAAACCACTACTAGAACTATTTTCCCACCTTTTTTTTACTAGTTTCCTTTCTCACTCTCTCTCTCTCTCTCTCTCTTATATATATATATATATATATATATATATATATATATATATATATATATATATATATATAATATTATTGCTTTTTAAGATTTGTGTTCGGTACCTCGAGACGGTCCCATGTATCCCACCTCTACGACGAGTTAAAGTGGTTAACCCCAACCTTTCGAAGACAATATTTCCTTGGATCATTCCTTTATCAAATCATAAGCTCCCACCATCCGTTTTATGTCTACAGCCTTCAGGTATTTAAATCCTCAACCCATCACCAGGAAACAAGATCCCGTCTGTCTGACCTCCACACTCCTTTCCATAGAACCAAAAAAATATGACTGCTCCTTTTTAGCCCATTCGACTGCCTTATGGAATACTCTCCCTTAAAACATCCGTCATGGTCCTTCCCTATCATCTTTTAAATCCCTCCTCTTTCAATACTTCCTTTCTCTTCAGACAGATGTTAGCTAATTTTTTTTATGCCAACTTATGTAAGGCGAATTAGATTTTAATGCACTTACTTTAATGAGATGTAAAAGTTACATTTTATGTATATTCTTATTTATTTATTTCTTAAAATTGTAAATAGAGATGGTACTCTGACCCTTTCTTCGTTTTTTTCATTCTTGTGTTATTTAATTGTAGTTATATTGTTTTTGGCCAGTTATAATTTATTATTTTGTTCATTATTGTTATTCTTAAGGGACCTTGTCACAGAATAAAGTTTTTTTTTTATTTCTATTTCTATATATATATGATATGTGTGTGTTGTAAAATACTTTGAAATTAAGTTTTCATTTAGAAAGGAAAATTTAATTTTCTATAATCAAGTCATTACAGAAGTTATTCCTGCAACGTGGATAGTAATATAGACGAATTATATACCGTTGGTAAGCGCAAGATCTTAGAAGAGTTAATATGCAACAAACTAAGTCAATAGCAAGTCGTTATAAGCGCATAAATTTATAAACATGTGTTATTTGTTGGTTTATTTATTTAGCGTCCCTTTATGCTACTATGGCTAATCGGACGATGCTACAGGAGTCCTAAATTTTGCCTATCCAGGTTTTATTAGGATAGGGATCTTTAACGAGTTCCTGACATCGCACAGGCTCGGGACCACCTTTTAACGTCCCATCCGAAGGAGGGCATAACTAAGGATTTTTTACTCCCATTAAAAAACCCTAGGACCACCTTTGGCATAGGAAGCTGTTACTCTAACCACCCAGCTACAATTGTTATTTGTAATATTGTAATAAGGGAGGTTTTGGTGTTACAGTGTTTAACCTATACTTCACTTCAATATGACAAAAAATAAACTGAACCAATTTTGATTTATTGATCAATTTGTGTTTCTCGTTTCTACAGATGAATAAATATAGTAATAAATAGACTGAATTTATTAATTTATTATTTATTTATCTTTATTTAAACTAAAATAATTATATTTTTTTGCTTAGTGCACTTTTTGTTACGATGAGTTCCAATTCCAAAATGATGTTAAATCGGTCAAACATAAAATAACATTTTAAACATGAACGACAACCAAGCGAAGAATTTTGATACAGTTTTCACTATAATTTAGGGCATTCTTTTATGAAGGCTTAAATAGCACCTATAAGATTAATGGTCCAGATCACTAGTTCATATTAACTATTAATAAATTATATATTGTATTGAATAAGCGACTATTCCTTGTTACGTCATTGTCTCTAAATAAAGGACTCTCCCCAGTAAAGCAGCTAGAAATACCTCCAACGTGTCTTGAAAAGTGGATACGTGACCGCAAGTAAATGGAGTTTGTGAAGCACGAACTTGGAAAACGAGTATTAGGGGTACAAATAGATTCGTATCACCTGAATCCTTGATGAGATTTTCTAATAACATAGCACTGCCATAGGATGCTGTTATCAAAAATCTATTTACGTTTTCTACAGCCTTCTTCGTTTTTATTTCTAAAATATTGTATTCCAAACGAAAAAAAAACTAACAATAATCATTTAACTCCCTTATTAAAATGAAGTTAAGCTGAAAAAAAGTTTCGATGGGAATAATTTTTTTTTGTTTATGTATTTTATTTTATTTATATCTTTGTACAAAAACAAACTAAAAAATTGCTTTCTTCTCAGCTAGAGCTATGTTTGAGATTCCTCAAGAGTAGTTGACAAGGTCTTTAAAATGGTAAGCCGAAGTCACAGTACCAAACTAAGGAAGCCAATATTCTGAGTATACAGGGGATTCCGAAAAAAAAAAAAAAAAAAAAAAAAAAAAAAAAAGGGGGAAGGAAAAAAAGGTAGTAAGTAAATGAATAGTTCACGAATGAACTATTAAATTTTTATAATATTTTTTCTTTCAAGAATAAATTAAGGTGCAAAATATTGTCTTTAAAACTTAGAAAAATAAATTCATTAGATTCATAAAAACGTAGGAATGGAAATTCAGAATTTCATAAAAACGTGTTTTTTTGTCAAGAATACGTACTAAAAAGTACTGTTTGGAGGAGTTTTAATTTTTTTAGATTAGTTATTATTTTGTTCAAATTATGAATGTTATAAACTATCGATTTATTTTTTTCCGAAAAAAAAGTGGAAAGCACACAACTTTCACTTTTCTGCCAGGCTAAAATAAATTTTTGAGGAATGAAATGGAGTTAAAAAAAGAAAAATGAATTATATTGAGTTTTTAGATCAAATAATATACTCAAAAATATTATGAACTATACAAATACTTAAGTTTATTGGCTTTAAATCATTCTCCATAATCTTATACAACATTTTATATTTCTGAAGTCTTTGGCATTACAAAAAAATACCAAAGATTCTCATTTGAAAAAAAATACAACTTTGGATTGAAAGCATTTGATGTTAAAAAAATTAAAAATATGTTTCAGTACAGTCCTGTAAATTAGCATTTTTTTTTTTCAATAGAACGTGAAGATTTAACAGTCTGTATAATTGGGCAAATCGTCGATTAAGTCCACGGGTTCCACGTGGGGTATTCTTCACCACAGGGATCTCGAAAATTAGAAAAATTTTTTTTTCTCTGCAAATAAATTTTTTTTTTTTTATTTAATAATTTATTGAAATTTACAACTGTATTAGCAAATACATCAAGTAAATTGGCTCATAATATAGATAATATACATGAAAAGACATGAAGAGAATATGCCCATTGGCAACACTCCACTAGGTAATCTACACTAGAAGGTCTCGAGGCCATCTTCTTTTCAGACGCCTCGGAGGATTGTCAGGAATGGTAGAGGAAGCTAGGATTGAAACTAGTGGGTTAATTTGGGAGTGGAGTTTGTCATGGAAGGAATGATACCTCGTACGGGCCAAATCAGCAACATATGGGACATTAAGGTCTTTATGGATGAGTTTGTTGGTGACAAAATAAGGAGCATTGAGGATTTTTCGAAGGATTTTGGATTGTAGGGATTGAATACGGGAAGAATTTGATGGTTTAGTAGAGCCCCAAAGCTCAACTCCGTACGTCCAGATAGGCCTTATGATGGTAATATATATGAGCCTTTTGTAGTTAAGGGGAAGGTTAGAGCGTCTGTCCAGTAAGTGTTGTAGTAAGCGAAAGCGTTGGGCAGTTTCTTGTCGTTTCAGTCTTGTGTGCGGATTCCAAGTTAGTCGTTTATCAAGTAGGAGTCCTAGATAGCGAATCTGTTCAACCGGGACTAAAGGAATATTATTAAAGGATACTGTGGGACAGGATGTCATTGGCTTACGACGAAGGGTAAAGGTTATTTGATGGGATTTGTTGGAATTTATTTTAATTCTCCAATTCTGACACCATATCTCAAGGTCTCTGATGTGGGATTGAAGGGTTTGAGAGGCAACAGTTGGATCGTTATTGACTGATAACACACAAGTGTCATCAGCATAAGTGGAAAGGAAAGTGTTAGGATTGGTTGGGATATCAGCTGTATATACTGTGTAGAGAATGGGTCCTAGGATACTGCCTTGGGGGACACCAGCGGACTGAGTAAAAAGAGATGAGTAGAACCCATTATGATTTATTTTGAAGGATCTGTCAGTGAGGTAGGACTGGATGATAAGGAAATATGTTGGAGGGAGGAATTTTCGGAGTTTGTACAGCAGTCCTGGATGCCAGACTCTGTCAAATGCTTGCTCTACGCAAATAAATAAATAAAAGTAATATAGATTTATAATACCCCGTTGGGAACATAAATTTTTTAGAAAAAACGTCATCTAAAATAAAAAATTAATAAAAACCTGTACCTCTACAACCCTTGAATGGTCTTGGGCTTAAATATAGATAATCGTACTGTTTCTAGGACAACCCGTGCAATGAAGTGATTGTGAAGAACTGGCCTTGATCACGCTCAGCCGCCAGGATTTTTCACTTATTTTAGGTACCCACTTCAAAGAGGCTGGGTCTACTCTAAGAGGGTCTTCATACCCTAGGGTCGCCCCCGGCTAAATTAATTGAACAAATAACAATCTGCCATAGCCGGGATACGACACCAGGACCCGGATAACAGTAGACAAGTGCTCTTTCAACTAGACCACTCCGCTCCCCGTTATCTAAAATACTGAATCTAATTTTCTTAACTTCATTTAAGGGTCCCTAAATTGATTTTATGCCTACCAATTCTTTATAAAACAAAATTTCTTTAATTCTGGAGAACAGTTACACAGTCAAATTTAACGAAATAAATTTTTTTTTAAATTTCTCTTTAGTTACTGGTAAATTTTTAATAACTTAGGAGCTCATAATTATTTGTATACCATGGGAGAAAACAATAAAGAAATAGAAGTTGCTTTACGAGAAATGGCAGGAGAAAGGAAAATACCGGATAATCAATGATTCCCAATACCTTTATTACAAATACAATATATTTTGTTAACGCTAGTAAAAACACTAGAAGATTAAGCTTTCACTAAATTAAAGTTAACAACCTGTGGTCTCCAACGCTTAGGCCAGACAGCGGCTTAGCGTGAACGTCCGATAAATTCCCAGAACGCTTTGAGCTAAGTTAGGCCAAATATAGTGAGTGCATTGAAGCGTGTCCACTTCATATACCTATTAGCCTGGTTTCAGCGGATGCCAACCGGACGACGATTCTATCCAATATATAGATCGAATTTTTCGGTTCCGTTCAGCAAAGTGCAACAGTTGAATCAGAGACTTTTTCCCCCCTATCATTCCATTACTATATATTTCATAAATAGGTAAATAAAAAATAAAGAAACTATTTAATAATTAGTTCAGGCTAATTCTTAACGAATCATAGTAAATTGTAATCGATATATCACCTAACCTTTGAAAAGTTATGTATGGAAATTATGAGAAGAGACCGAATATTTTTCTACAAGAGGAAAAAACTTTCTATAGCTTAGTGGTGCCCATACCGAAACATAGCTGGACGGCACACCAGACTTGTTATTCCATTACTACGGTTTACAATAATATTCCTCCGAATTTTCAATATTTTCACAAATCCTCCAAATTAAAATGTGGGCAAAATCCCTCAGTGATGAAAAAAAAATAATTAAAAAAAGCTATAGACATGTCCTCAATACCAGCCCACATCACTTATTCGGACATTTATCATTTGTACATGTATATGTATTCCTTATTGCTTTTTAGTTTTGTCAATTACTGTTTCTTACTGTGTACTGTGCTATGGTTCTTTATAATTGTTTATTATAAAATTCAATGTTGGATTTACATACCTTAATTTTATATCTTGTTGTCGGATTTAAACCTCCTCCGAAATTATTATATATACACAAGAATTTAATTCATCGACCCTTTTATATTATAATTTTATTTGAAATGATTCGGGTTTTAGGTCATTAAACTATAACTCCTTCTTAATTTTCTTTATTTGGACGTTTCGATCCTCCGTCTATGTATACACATAGGATCCTTTTCAACACTGCAATTAAAAATAATTTGTTACATTTTGTAGTATGTTGGTTACATTTTCTATAAACCATCTATCTATAGCCAGGTACAATATATTATAAAAACATCTTACCAAAGAATTTCATTGAGCACCGGCACACCACTCAGGCTAACAACAGACCACTGGGATCTCCAAGCCCTCCCCCCTCCAGCCTTGGCGGCCGTGTGTAACTTATTAATAAATAAATTTAATAAAATTATTCTAGTAAAAATAGAAGGTCAACAACGCTTAAAAAATATATCACAAAAACAACAATAAAACAAACCAAACTATTATATAAACCAATAACTATGAACCAATCTAAAATATTTTATATAAATAATGGTGATAAAAACTATTAACAATAAACAACTTATATATCAACAATAATAAAACTTTATTACTTTTGTCTACTTATTCTTCCTAATTTATTTAGAATATTATTGTATACGTTGCTCAGTTTTGTGTAATCATTCCGCGCATTATGGTCTCAAATTGACAAAAGATCAACAAAACTTCAATTTTGATTAGGTTGAGCTCCTCACCTATAAAGCTTTAAGCTTACTGTAATTTTCTTTTGAGTAAAATTATACAATCTTCATCCAAGTTAAGACAGACAAAAGATATTAATTATCCTTGCCTTTTGTAGATGCTTTAAGCTGAATATTTTATTTATTTATTTTTACTGCAAAGTTTTTCGGAAAAAAATCCTGTCTCTAATCATGAGTATCATGAAGCAATATTTTTAAATTCGTACACTATATTCTTCTTTGTAATTGAATATTAATTATTAATTAATGTGCTATGTTTTTGACCAGCTGCATTTCTAAGGCAGCGGTAGCTTCAAAAAATAGCTTACTTACTATATTTAGTCAATATATAAACTATATTTAATGATACCATGGATCTCCTTTCCAAAGGTATCGTGTTTACCAATCCTATAGGTGGCATGCAGGGTAAGATTAAAGTAAACAAGATTCAATTAATACATTACTATAATTATTAATTTACACATATCATTATATTCACATATTGCCTAAAACTCTGATTGAGAATACTGAGGGACATTTTCTCTACTACCTTTGCCATACAATATTACAAATAACAATATACCTTTGAAACACTTAACCGGCTGGCGAAGGTGAAATCAGTCTTAGGTCCCCTCTCTTGGCATCATCCTCCAGCTGCTCTCAGAACCCCGACGGCCACCTCCTCTTCTTGTAGATGGAACCCGACTCACTCTTCCTGAGGATAAAACTTGACTGACTCTTCGGTTCTTCTCTCTCCTTCTCGTCACCTCGGGTGGGCTGACATGGGAAGTACCCCGGTTGGCGGTACAGCCCTTGTGATCTTATTTGTATCTTTTGACCACCCTTAATATTCTTGTAGGCTGCCGCTGTAGGAAACTACCAGGGGTCTCTGGTATCCCAGACCCTTGGGGAAACCGGGGGGCCTATTAGAGAATCCAAGGGGGCAAGTATACGCCCTTTGTACTTTTGCCGACATAGGCTAATCAATATTTATTTAATTAATACCATAATTATACAATCCTAACTCCCCTCAGTATCCTCAATACATTACAAATGATCATGTAAGAAGTTTGATTATAAATTTATATTGAATTAGCATAATTATTTCACAACTCAAAATTCATTTCGTTAATAAGCGTACGCTAAGGAAACTAGTTTCTGGCGCCCGAACTTCACAAAGTTCAACAATCGATGGCGATAATGGACCTATGTCATTAACTACTAGCTATTATAGATTGAAGAGGCTTAATCGAATACGTTCATTACAACTCTAAATAACCTAACTAAAATAATGTATACAATATAGCTATGGTAATATTTTATTTATGAATAGTGATAATATAAAAATTTCATAAATTATTGTAATAATCCATTTCCAATACTACAAATATCTGATAATACAGTATAGCTTTATAAATTTTAGCAATTAAGACACTTTTTTTTTTATTAATATTTTTTTTTTATACTTATTGAGATATGTTACCATTTGTTTCGATATGAACAATGGTAATAGTGATATGATACTGTATTCATACAATTTATTAATTAATTAATTTATCTATAAGAACTTCTTGTTTTAAAGTTAACGTATGCGAACAGTTTGCATAAATATAATTTAACTGGTGAGAAACGTATGTAGATAATAGAATTAAATCTGTTCCCCTGATTTATTGTACATAAGAAAAAGAAGAATCCATTAAAATATTTAGAAGCACATAATTTTCGTTTATTCGTGATATACCTAGAACTTTTTTTTAAACATAATATTAAAGTAGATTCACAATAATTTTAATAGTGGACAGCATTAGACGCAGTTTTTTCAAAGCCCTTGAATCAGTTTCTCTGGATTTATCCATATTTTTTCAAACTTTTCATAAAAAAAAAAAAAAATATTATTTGACGAATTTCGAAAATAATTAAAATGCCCTAAATACTTCATTGATTTTATACAATTATTGCAGATTCTTAATGTCTGCAAAGATTTGATAATGTATGTGACAATACCTGTATGTTACTAAAAAGTAAAAATAGAAAATTTTTTGAGCCATCATACCTTACCAAAAATATAAAGGAAACAGTAAATTATGAATTATACTCTCAGTCCACGTCTAGCAGCCGTTGTGTTTATTTCTGTGGCCAAACAGTATATCGTTTATTCATTGTTTTTATTTTCAGTTATTCTTTTCTTTCGAAAACCTTGTTTTTTGTGATTCTCTCTCATTTTTCACTTAAATTTTGCACCACTCATCAAAAAAGTAGAATCAAGAGTGCCCTGGATCCGATACCAAGCACGAACTATGACCGAACAGATACAGCACTTCAACAAAACGAAAAAGAGGTGGATACGGAAATTTACATTCCGATTCAGACGAAGAAGACACGGAAATCTAAAAAAAAACATAAGCAGAATAAAAATTAATATCCCCTATGATGATTCATTCATTCATTAATCCATCTTACAAGAATAAAAGTGGTGCTGTCAATTATTTGAAATAAAAAGTAAAAGGCTTAAATATAAAATAAAACATGAAAAAAAAAAAACACATTCTATATGCAAAACAACGAAGATTTGAACATGTGAAAAATAAATTTAAAAAAAAACCTCAACCTCGGGTTTCCCTCCGAAAAGTGAAACAAAACCCAAAATCATTCCAAAAGTTCCCTCCTGAGTTCTTTATCGAAGAAATTTCATCTGACCTACAATATCAAGACCTGACCATTTACAAAGTATATCAAAAGGAAAACAAAATACGAAAACGGGCAAATAAAGCTTCTGATATGAGTAGTAATTTGGGAAAACAAAAAACAGCTAGCCAAATTAAATAAGTTTGTTGTAACATAGTAATAAAATGGTAAAAAAAAAAAAATAATAAGTCCAGGAAACTATAACTCATAGTTATCAATGTCAGGAATTGAACCTCTAATTCCTCTAAAAATCCAAAATGTTTGAAAAGTGCCGAAGAACATCAGTAAAAATAATTGCCTGTTTACACGAATCGACAGATTTAATACCAAATACTGCAATTGCTCCGATGAAAATGTTTTTAACACCACTCTAAGCACAAAATATAAAAGAAATCTGGAACTACAGCTAAGAAAAAAAAAATTAAAAAATTCACCACTATGAGCGATTTCACGACAAAAAAATTAAACAAACCGATCAATTCCCAGCACTACCAACCCCTAAATCCCCGTGGCCTCAAAACACATTCTCTCCGAAAATTCCCCATCTCAGCGCGTCTTCCCCAAGGTCTTGCTTATCTTCAATACTATTTAATTTGTTCATTTCCGATAATATAGTAATTAAGCGACAACAATATTTTGAAAAGTTTAACAAATAATGGATAAAATGGAAGTTTCAAATTAATCCTACCAAATATGAAGCAATTCTGTTCACCAAACACGTCGCTCACAAATAAACCACCAAATCAAGATAAATGAATCAAGCTCCCAACCCTTGGTCTAAATCCGGGCTAACTTTAGACAAATCCCTTACATTCACTGATCATTTCAATGGAAAAATTGATAAAGCGAAAAAAAAAGTTTTAAATGTTTCATAACTTCAACAGGAAACCCCATTTGAGTCCTCGTGCCAATAAATCAATTAACCGACCGCTGGTTACATACGCCTCGCCAATCAGGAGCTTAACTTGCATGACTAATTATCAGAAACTCGAAAGAATCCAAAACATATCAATGCGGATAATTAATAACTACCACCGCTACACAAAAAATATCCTCTATGCTCCAAGACTTGCAGCTTCCTACAGTTTACTGTTTGTCCGTGCTCAAACCTCTTCTTATTTCAGTAAAACTAGAGCCTCCGAAAACCGGCAAATAAAATAGGCTCTTAAGGAAATAGGTAATTAAAATAAATATTCTCTCCAACACTACACTTATAAAAGAACAAATAATGTGTTGTTAAATTAAGTTGGTCTGTTTTTTTTTAATTTTATATTTTTAATTATTTTATTGGTTTTTAAATGTAGGTTTTTTGTAAAAAAATTTCTACAACTGAACTCTAATTTCTTTTTCAATTTATTACATATAAGTCATTTAAGCTAATGAATTATAATTAACAAAAAACAGTTTTTTGATGATAAGTAGGTCTCTATCAGCCATTGAAGAATTGTGTCAAAACTGGAGAATTAAAATAAATGCTAACAAATTACCTCTACCTCGTAAACCTATGACTTCCTGTCCCACCGTATCCTTTAACAATATCCTACTTACTCCTGTTGAACAGATCCGGTACTTCGGACTCCACCTCGACAAACGCCTAACATGGAATCCTCATACTAGACTGAAATGACAAAAAACTGCGCGTAGATACAGATTACTACAACACTTACTCAACAAACGCTCCAAACTTCCTACTTACTACAAAAAACTCATTTATATAACAATTATAAGGCTTATTTGGACCAATGGCATAGAGCTATGGGGGTTTACTAAACCATCGAATTTCTCTCGCATCCAATCCCTGCAGTCCAAAATCCTTCGTAAAATCCTCAATACTCCTTACTTTGTAACTAATAAAATCATCCATAAAGAACTAAATATCCCATTTGTTGAAGACTTGGCCCATTACAGATATACCTCTTTTTATTCCAAACTCCTTATTAACGCCCACTCAAACCCGCTTATCCGTGACCTCTCCTCCATATCTATTCCCGACAACCCACCGAGACGCCTTAAAAGAAGATGGCCAAGAGACCTCCTACCATAAATTAAACATTGGAGTGCTACCAATGGTAGTTTCTTCAAAGGACTACCATGTGTTCTAATAATATATCAAGCCTATTTACTTGTATTGATTTAATACAGTTGTAAATTTCTTTAAATAAAAAAAGGTATGTCTCATCCGAAATCATTTGTAAATATTTTGTTATTTTGTAGATGTGTAAATACAGTTTATTTTCTTTTTTTCTTCTGAATTAGACTCTGAGAATATTAACAGTAACTATGCAGATTTAATAAATAAAAAGAATTAATATCTTTATAATATTTTATTTCGACATTATAATAATAAAGGAGTAGTCAAAAAAATGTATTTAAATAAGTAAACAAATGTTTAAGGTACAGTATTAAAGTCCTAGGAACATTAGATTGGCAATAACGGTTAATATGTGATAATGAAATTGAAATAGATAAAGATTGTGTAAAGGTGGTAAATTTGCAGTTCTATTTTTTGGAATCAATGGCGTTTCTCACAATAAAGAAAGGAGTAATGAATAATGAATTGATCTATATTTAAATAATAAACATGGAAATTATTTATACACTTCTTCTTTCTCTTCGACCCATTTGCCTTTCAGCGTGGGCGAGCTCCCAGCCATTGGTACCAACTGTCTCTGTTCGTGGCAAGGTTTCTTATCTCGCCCAGAGTTTTACCTCTACGCATCCCTATTCGCTCCATGTGGTTGATATAGGAGGTCCTTGGGCGTCCTCTAGGTCTTCGTCCTAAGGGTCTTACCTCCATTGTTTTAATTGGGTTCCGGTGGTGGTCCATTCGGCAGACATGCCCGTACCATCCCAATTGCTTCTTGTCTAAGACTTCCAGAACAGAGCATACATTAAGCTCTTCCCTGATCCTTTCATTCCGGACACAGTCTCTCCGTGTCTTCCCCACAATTCTTCTTAGAAACTTCATTTCCGAGGCAGTGATGCGACTTTGTAGCCTTTCATTCATAATCCAGCTCTCTGCTCCATAGAGAAGCACTGGTAGAAAGATGGACTTGAACAGGTGTAACTTCACGTTCCGTGCTACTTCTCTTTTTCCGATAACCGTGTTGCAGATATGGTAATAGACGGAATTAGCTTTGGAAATTCTGCTTGAGATTTCAGAATCCAATTTCCCAGATCTACTGATCACTGTACCTAGATACGTGAAATCTGTCACCACCTCCATCAATTCTCCACCACAGGAGATCTGCACATCTTCTTGAGCTCTACCAACTTGAAGAACCTTGCTTTTTCTGGAATTGATAGTCATTCCCTTTCTCTTCAGTTCCTCATTCCACTCCGTCACTGCCTGCTGAAGCTGCTCTGGGGATTCCGCTATAAGGACTATATCGTCAGCAAACAAGAGGAACTGTATAACAACAGGATAAAGGTTCCATTGGCCCATGTGCATTCTGGCTGTGCGTCTTTTGCAAATTGAGGCAATCTCATCTATGTATAGAATAAACAAAAGGGGACTTAGCGAATCGCCCTGTTTTACTCCCTTTTCCATCCTAAACACTTTGGATTCTTGCCCATTTAAGCGCACTATACCCTTTGGTTCTTGGTATGTTGACTTTATAGCCCTCAGCAACTTTTGAGGAATGTACTTTGCCCTCAAGGCTTCCCAAATTTCTTTCCTAGGTACCGAATCGAACGCCGCCAATCAAGTCTAAGAACGCCAGATAGACGTTTCGGCCATGGTCCCAGGACTTCTCGATCACGTTCCGCAGGGTGAAAATCTGATCCTGAGTTTGTCTGTTGGGTCTAAATGCACTCTGCGCTTTCTGCAGAATAGGCTCCACTATTGGCCTCAACCGGCTCTCGAGAATAGAGGTGTACACTTTATAGATCACGGGAGACAGGCAAATAGGTCTGTAGTTCGAGCAGTCACTTTGACCTCCTTTCTTGTAGATGGGGACTATAACATTGTACTCCCATTCCTGAGGGATTTTTTCATCTTCCCAAACTCTTTGGAAGAATTTTTGTAGTGTCCCTATCAACTCTGGTCCTCCGTATTTAAGAAATTCTGGGACTATGTTGTCTCGCCCTGCTGCTTTTCCTATCTTCATCTTCGCAATGGCCCTTTCAACCTCTTCCTCCCCAATCGGGTCATTTCCTTCATCTTCGATTTCGGATTCCTCGTTGAGATGATCGATTTCTTATTGTTGATTGCCCTCGAACTGTCTTGCATAGTGCCTACGCCAGGTCTCCAAGACCTCTTTCTCCTCAGATACCACCTCTCCTTTTTCATTCTTTATGTTTCTTATTTGTTTGGGCTTTCTGCCTCTGAGGGTTTTTATTTTCCTCCAAAAGAGTTTAATATTCTCCCTATGGTCATTATCTAAAGATCGGCCGAACTCTTCCCAAGCATTTCTTTTTGCCTCTCTCACTGCCATCTTAACTCTGTTTCTCGCGTCTTTGTACAGATCATAGTTTCTTCTGCTGTTTTCTCTGCAATACCTTTTCCAGAAGTTCTTCTTTTCCCGGATAACAACCCGAAGCTCCTTACTCCACCAATCAGAACGCTTCCACTTAGCTGATACCTTCTTAACACCACATACCTTTGATGCGGACTCCAGTATGGCTACTTTCAGGTCCAGCCAAAGATCATCCAGGTCTTTATCAAAGTCCAGCTCTCCCAGTAGAATCCTCAGCTCGTCCTCGTACTCCATCTGTCTTTGGGGTTCCCGCATCTTCTTTATTTCGATCCTTTCAAAGGATTTGAAATTAGTCTTTTTCACAGACGGAATTCTGGTATCGGCGATCAGAAGCATGTGATCGCTTCCTATTTATGCCCCACGTATGACCTTAACGTCCGTAAAGTAGCTCCTTATTTCTTTGGTGTAAAGAAAGTAATCTATCACGCTGTTAGCATTTCTTTCCAGGGCTGAAAAGGTTATCTTGTGGACCTGTTTATGAGGATAAAATGAATTGCCAAAGACAAGGTCATTATCAATGCAGAAATCCAATAAGCGCCCCGTTATTTAGTTCTTTCTCCTCTATGATAACCCATACATCCGTAGGCTCTTCTGTGGTCTCTTCCGGTCCTTGCATTGAGGTCTCCCATTATAATTAAATTTCTATTTCTACTTTTCTCAATTACACGGGTTAAGTCGCTGTAGAATTGTTCTACCTCTATCACAGAAGAGTCCTCAGTTGGTGCATAAACCTGGATGAGGGTAACGTTACCCACCGAGAGAATGATATTGGCAGATATTATTCTAGAGTTGACCGGTTCCCAATCCTGGACTTTCTGAAAAAGCTCATCCTTAAGGATCATTCCAACTCCCTCTTTTGCTCTGTTACCTGGTGGTACTCCGGAATATAGCAGAGTATATCCCTTGTCCAGTCGCTTTTCACCAGAACCTTTCTTCCTTATTTCAGATATCCCTAGAATGCCTATTTTGTAGCAGTCCATCTCCTCCACTATCTCCACTTCCTTTCCATAGAGAGTGCGTATGTTCCATGTACCTATTCTAATATCCTTTAACATGCCAGATCGTTTCCGTTGAGACTGTCCATATCCGAGGCTGTTCACTGAATTTCTTTGAATCGGTTGTACTCCACTACGGGTGATTGGCCCAGCAGAAGAGGCCCCGGTACCTCGGGACAACTGGTTGCCAGTTATACTGGCTAGGGTCTTCCCAGGAGAGGTGATCCTGAGGTATGTACTGTTAATGTCCTTAATGTCAGTGTATGTCTTTAGTGTACTGTTCTGCTGTGTGAAAATGCACTGTGTACTGAACTCAGGAGACCGGGGGATCGTTAAACCCCACTAGTAGAGCACATCTACTAGCCCTTGCGGATTTATACACATATAATTTAAATAGAAAATGTATATTATTTCTACATATATGAATATGATGTTATGGATTTGTAAATTATTGAATATTATTGTAATATTTTTTTAATAGTTTTTTTGAACCTTGAGATTGAATAAAACTTCGAAACTTTGGGACAACTTTAATGTGAAGTTCCTAATAAGAATTATATTGGGAGAAGAGATGTTCTAACAGTTATTTAAATTAAATCATAATCTATTGTTTTAACAAATCCTCACATACTTTTCCTGCCCCCCTCCCACACATTTTCCCTTATGCACAAAATTTTAACTTGATTCTCCAGTTCTCATATTCAACTTAATGATTTATTTTCAAAGATCTCGTGGCTTTGTTCTTTCCACAAGATAAGTTGGCTCCCTTCATAATTCTAATAAACAACAGGAAGAATAATTTATGGTCTCAGGATTTCGTACGCGTACTGAATAATTTTGCGACAAAATGATAGAGATAAATCTACAGACTCTCGTTTTACTTCCAACTTTCAGTTCCCTTAAACATAAATGGTTTCCTGTAAAATTTGTACCTACCCACTGATATTGCAGTAATAAATTTTGCTAATTTTAATGATCATTATTTTCAAGACTCATTTGATAATATTTTGTAATTTTAAAGAGGTTTATTTGCGACCAGCCTCTTGTTTTGATCTTTTTTACTGCTGTCCTGAATTTGCTTAAAAACATCTCTTTTTTTACTTTTAGGAAAAAGCTGGGTTCAACTTGTAAAATGCTTGGAAAACTTACTTAATTACTTAATTAAATAAATGAATCTTTTTCTTTTTTCTGGAACTTAATTGGATCATTATGCTTTGATAAATTAAAACTTTAAGAGATAACAACAAAGGGCGCTCTTCATATTTCTCTCAGTTTTAATCACGTGTAAAACTTTTATAAGTGCTTAAAAAACTTCATTAAAAACAAATAAATACACATTTTTTGTGTAAAAAGAAGAATGGAAGGACAGAGGGAGAGGAAGAGAGTAAAATATATTGAATTAAAATTAATAAACATAATAAATTTCCGAGTGTTTAAATAATTTTACACTTAAATTAATGTATATGTAAAAATTTTCCATTACATATTAGATAAAATAAGATAAGATAAGCTTTTTTTACACATATTTACATTTTTGTTGATACATAAAGTTTATATATATATATATATAATATATTATATACATATATATATATATATGTATATACTCATGTTTCTTATATTTTTATTACATATACTGCCTTGTAAGTTTGTTCATCTAAGAAGTGGCTTCAAGTCAAACAACTGCCATTGGTGAAAATTTATTTAACATAATGATAAATCGACAAAGTTCGGTAAAGATGTTGAACTTAATAGAACTGCTATAAGGGTTCTAGGCTTCAACCCAAATATCCCATATTTAATTAAAAATGTTTGACAAGTTTTTACATGTTGAAAAAGTATACAATATATACGTCATAGAACATATGCATCTGATTTTTATTTGATTATTAATAGGTTATATCTATTCTTCCACTTAAAATTCCTGGCTCAAAAAAGCCTAGATGGATCCAGCCTCTATAAAATAGGTACCCAAAAACCTGACAGTTCAGCTATTTTCGCCTTAATTACGCCCTTGCACAGACGTTGGCCGGAAAAAGTAATAATTCTCCTTTCGTACTGACTAGACCCTTTATGATATTGTTGTTCTTTTAATATTTTATGAAAGATATGAAGAAAAAGCATCATAGACTAGTAAAGAAAGAAATAAACTTAAATAAGTTCTACTGGTCCCGGATTCGAACCTCGGATGTGACAGAATAATAACCTGTTATTTCAACCGTAGGGCAATTCCAACCTCTGTAAATTTGCTACTCGAAGTTTGAGGAAGGAAAACAAAAGTTTTCTATTTAATTTTGATAGGGATCTTTAACGAGTACATGACATTGCACAAACTCATAACCACCATTTTAGGTCCTTACGTACGGCTTAGCTAAGGATTTTTTCTCCTTTTTGAAATTTCTAGTGCCATTTCCGAATACTTTTTTGTATCTACTTAGGCCCACAAGCGGGCATTTCCCATAGTTAAAAACTAGCCAATAGATGGCCTTACATCTTTTTATGTGTCGAATTCATTCTATGCTTCATTGCCTCATCGAATGTTCACAGATCTTATCGTACGACTTCGTTATTTGGACTCATGGGCCCCATAACTGATATTACAGTTGAAAACTGTAATTCGAAAATGTTCACCATATCAACACTTTCATAAATAGGTAATTGAAAGTAATAAGCACATATTGCCATTTTAAGAAGTAGGCATGGATCATGAATAAGGTAGTGATTGTTTAAAAAAGAGCAATCCCCCGTTATTTTATCTTTTATGAAAATGCTAAGTTATCAAGTAAAAGCACGTTTTAGTTTAAAAATATTTGTACATAATAATTTGTGTACAGTTTGATAAACTAAACGTGTTTACTTATAATAACTTATTATACCTATGATAAGTAATTACCGTCAACTGAAGGGATCACCTTTAGCAGGGTGGCTAGCATAACAGCCTTCTATGCCAAAGGTGACGGGTTCAAACCCGCAGGTGTCCTAGGATTTTTAATGGTGGGTAAAAAATCCTTAGTTACGCCGTCCTTCGGAGGGGACGTAAGAAGGTGGTCCCAAGCCTGTGCGATGTCAGGTACTCGTTAAAGATCCCTATCTTAATTAAACCTACCCCATACGCGACTTAAACGACAAGAAACTGCCCGTAGATACCGATTACTACAACACTTACTAGACAAACGTTCAAAACTTCCAATTTATTACAAAAAGCTCATTTATGTTACCATCATCAGACCCATCTGGACATATGGAATCGAGCTTTGGGGCTCTACTAAACCATCTAATTCCTCTCGTATTCAATCCCTACAATCCAAAATCCTTCGCAAAATCCTAAATGCTTCTTATTTCGTTACGAATAAAATCATCCATAATGACCTAAATATCCCATTTGTCGCAGAACTAGCCCGAAACAGATACTCCTCTTTTCATTCCAAACTCCCAACCCACACGAATCCTCTTGTACGCAACTTATCATTCCCATCCATTCCTGACAACCCTCCGAGGCGATTGAAAAGACGATGGCCTCGAGACCTACTTTAATTAAATTGACTTTGAAGTGCTACCACTGGGTAGTTTCTTCACAAGACATTATCACGCCCATAAGTGTCAATTAGCCCATTTACTTGTTGTATATATTGTATGTACAGTTGTAAATATCAATAAAATATTTAAATTAAAAAAAAAAAAAAAATTAAACCTAGATAGAATAAAAATAACAAACTGACCCGTTTCAGCCAATTAACGTGATTATCTTGAATGACAACGGTCCTGGACTATATTGGAAAACAAGAAATTGAAAAGCGTTAAACCGACCAGACGTGCATGCGTAAGGAGGGATTTATCGCCCGCATGAGGATAGGACACTACCGTCTCACTCATGAGTAGCAGAATGGGATCCACCTCAATGTTGACTGTGTTAAGTGACTCTCACAGTAAGGGCCATGACATACAAAGCCGGTTGTCGGCCAACCGGTTTATAATCCTAGGCTTACCAGCCAGGCAACCGGTCGTTGATTTTTGAAAAGTGTCCTTGGTACAGCAGAGAAGTTGAAAAATGTGGCGTACCACGTAAGGTCTCTGAGGCATTGAGCGATAATGATCAAATCATCAGCATTATCATTCAATTGACGAAGAACACTCTTTTATATCAGCTTGTTTAACACAATCATTATTTCTATTCAAATTATTTTACGTACTTCTGATATTGTAATCGTATTTTCATTGTTAAACGTTAGGTTTATTGTTCTTATTTTATATTTGTTGATTACATAGTTTCCTCTCAGAAAACTGAAAATACATTTACATCCCGGATAATAGCTAAGTATATTAATAACTTTTTTTTTAAATTTATTATCTTACGTTATTGGTAAGTTCGTCTAGTGACGAAGTTTGGGCAATAATAACCCTTTTAACGAAAAAATAATACCTTATTATACCTTTTATCCTGATAGATTGTGAAGACATTTTAAATATATTTTTTTTAAGCACATCCTCATGCCATAAGTGACCCAAATTCCTTAACAACCTCCATATCACGAACAAGCATAGAGCATGGAAGATGACCTAGTATCAAACATGATTCCATTAGCAGTGTTTGATCTTCTACAGGCCCGCTCGAATTGGCTTCATTAACCATGACCTCTACGTCAACACAAAGCAACTCCCATAGCAGATTCTGACACAGCCTCAACTGTAACGCTTTCATCCTTCATACCCTTAGTGTTATTTGCAATGAATATCTTAGGCATTAAAGGGTTTTCGTAAACTCTGTCTCAGTGTTTCCACTTCGATATGTATCCTGCGGTACTACCAAAAAAACCTACAAGAAGAATAGCATGAAGGTAGAACAGACAGAGCAAATACGAAACAAGATAAAATAAGACGATAAGCGGTAGCAGAGTAAAGCCGCCAATTCGAATTATTTTCTTTCACCTATTTTGAAAAATAGAAAAAAAGATACTAAAGTTTCAAGTTCCTTTATTATGAAGAGTATAAATATATTATATTATTGATTTGAACTATCTCTTCTTGGTAAATTTATTTATTATAACGGGTGGATTACGAAATGGCGGCCACACAAAAAGGGAATATCACTCTTTTCTAACATAATTATGGTTACTATCATGGATAAGACTCATCCTATGTGAATGATCGTTATAAGGTAAATCATCAAGTATTTTATAAGCTTTCATTTGAGCGATAAAAAAACATTTGTATGTCTAATATTCAACGATATAGAGGGATAGCAAAAAAATATATATATATTTCGCGGAATACAAGATATCACTTTTTTCTAACATAATTATTGATACTGTCATGGAAACCGCTCATCCTATGAGGATAATCGTTATAATGTGAATAATCGAGTATTTAATAATCTTTTATTTAAGTGGTATGACACATTCGTATTTTCAATATTCATTCAATATCAAAGGTATTACAAAATAAATAGTATCTTGTGGAAAACGAGATAACCCTCTTTTCTAACATTATTGTGGCTACTGTCAAGGAAACCACTCCTCCCATGACAATAATCGTTAATAACAATTAATATATAAAATTAAATAACCTTTAATTTGAGTTTTAAAATACGTCTGTATGACTAACAATTATAGAGATATGGTTCTTACAAAAAACAAAAACCGATAAACTTCTTATTTTTGTCATTAATTTGGTTAATATCGTGTAAACGGCTGTTCCTAACAATATAATGGTAATAAGATACTTTACGAGGCAAAAAATTAGCTTTAATATGAGTAGTAATAGTAATCCGTAGGTCTAATAATAACCAGCATAATTTCAATGGAATGGATACATGGATCTGACTTTGTTCCTAAAAGTCTAACTTTCAAAGCAAGTCTACCGCGGCTTCCCACCTACTTTTGTGTGACAGACTAGCGTCGTTTGATTCGTACTATCGCTTAGTATTATGAGGTCAAAAGGAAAATCGTGTTCAAATGAGTCAGATTATAATAATAATAATTGTGTTAGAAAAGAGTGATATCTCGTTTTTCGCATATAATTTTTATATATACACACACAAACCTTTTTCCGGAACATGATCATTTGGAATCATGCTATGTTAAAACATGTATTTTTGGTGAAAACTTGAGAAAAAGAAATTCACTATCGCAATGCTTTCCCTAACTATATATTCCATACATAGATAAATGAAAATAAAAATAATGTCTCGCAATGTTTACAAAACAAACGTTCTAAAGTAATTAATTACAAAGGACTCATCTGCATGGCCATAAAAAGGCCTATTCGTAGTCCTGGAGTTGGGTTTAATGACTCCATTAAACAATTATGTCCCTCTCTTATTTAATCCCTCCAATCCTCGATGCCAAATATTTTGTAAGAAATAAAATCATCCATAATGATCTTATTGTTATATTTTCTGGACAGCTTTCTTATCACTACAAACCCCATTTTTATGCATATCCACTCGTTTCAAACCTTGCTGTCTCTTCGATTCCCGATAATCCTCGAAAGCCTATAAAAATAAAATGTATTTGCGACCTTCTAAAGAAGTAGAATCGTTATTTGATTGCTTTACTGGAACCCTCACTAATTGGAGTGTTATTTGGACGGTTTTTCTATACGTCTGTCAAATCGTAGTAATAAAATTATTATTCATTCGCTATAATTTGTATTTTATACATCTATAAATTTCAATAGATAAAAAAATCTAATTTAATAAAAAAATTACTTGAGGTATAAAAAAACTAGCGCGCACAACATACATACGCAAAAACTAAAAGCCGTACGAAACTGAAATTTCATATTTAAGATAACTATTTTACTTGTTGTATTTTTTCCTATACACTTGTTAATATCAATTAATAAATAAAAAAAAGAGAACTATATGCCCGAGATGTTACAGCAACTTTTTCATCAAAACCAGAAGAGCCACTTTACACCATGCATTTCGCACCTTTTCACGATTTTCTCAGAAACGGTTTTAACGATTTTGATGAATGTACAATTTAATGGGCTCTAATATGATGTATGTTTCATTCCTATTGAAAAAGTCTGAACGGGCTAAGATGCCGATATTTTAAATTTTCTTTTTCTAAAATACTTTTAATTTTGTTGATTAAAAAAAATAGGCTCATCACCTTATTAATATTGATAAATAACGACTAAATATTCAAGTTGAGCGAATCCGATAAACAACTAAAGGAGAAAAGAGCAAACATAATTTTTTATGCAGGTTTGAACACAAGAATAGTAATATAGATAGATGTATAATATACCGTTGGATAGCTAACGATTTTAGGAAAAATATTATCTAATACACGGAAATGTAAAGGTTAATGGAGAGTGATGAAAAGCCGATAAAACTAACTAATTGTATGCGATAAAAATATAATAGATTATTTAATAAAAAAAAAATTATTGAAATTTAATTTAATTAATTCTTTGACGATTTATTTTTATCTATAAATGTATTTAAAAATTCTTAAATTGATTTTAAGAACGGAGGTAACTGAAATTCATGTGTTGTGAGCACCAGACTTTTTACATTAGGCGCAACTAATGGGAAAAATGATTTATCTAAATTGACTAAAATTAAAATGATACACGTATAATATATTGAAAAACATAAAACCTCTAAAAAAAAAAAAAGTTCACGTTGGGATAAACATTATAGCTTAACAGCCTTGTTTTTCTACCGAAAGTTTTTTTTTGTTGATGGGGAAAGTATCCACTTTATACGGGCCTCCTACGGACAGAATGGCCAACACAAGTCTGGTACAACAGAAGATAAATGTTCTACTGCAATAGGCCTGGGAGTTGAAAATCTAGTCCACACTCTGCGGGTTCCTCTACAACGGGAGAGATACAATAATTACATAAAGTTCTTAGTTTGGGTAAAACATTTGCTATTTTTAGTGTTAAAACATAATGTAGGTATCAGTGGCTTATAGAGTTTGTACATATTTTTGTTGATTCTTTATTTTATATATATATTTATTCACAAAAAAGGACCGAGGACGGATTGTAACAACTATCGTGGGATCTCTCTTCTCCCAGTATGCTATAAAATATTCTCGTCAATATTAACTAGCCGAATCACGGAATACGCTGAGAAAATGATCGGAGATCACCAATGTGGTTTAAGGCGGAATCGCTCGACTATTGATCAAATATTTCCCTTAATTCAAATATTAGAGATAAAAATGGAGTACAACGGTGTAGTACATCAACTTTATATCGATTTTAAAAAGGTTTATGATTCCATAGACCGTCAGAAGCTATATGACATCATGATTAAACAGGGAATACCTAGACAGTTAGTAAACCTAGTAGAAATGTGTTAGTCGGAAACATTCCTTTAAGTTAGAATCGGTCATAATTACTCCGATGGATTTGAGGTGCGATCGGGTTTGAAACAGGGTGACTCCCTTTCACCTGTGTTATTTAATATAGCTTTAGAATACGTCATAGAAAAGGTAATGTGTACCGAAAAAGGTTTGAATATGGGTGACGGGATTCCGGTGTTGGGGTATGCCGATGATTGGGTGCTGCTGGATGAAAACACGGAAACTATACAACTGAATACAGGTGTGTTAGTGAAAACCGGTAAAGAAATAGGACTCAAATTAAATACCGATAAGACGAAATACATGATTAGTAGCAGAAACGGTGTCGATCTTGATGGTATTGAAACATCAGGGCATACTTTTGAACACGTAGAGAAATTCAAGTATTTAGGTTCAATGATAACGAGAAAAAATGAAATCCAGGAAGAAATAAAAGTCCCAGTTAAAGGTGGGAAATGCGTGTTATTATTCAGTTGCTAAGTTACTTAGTTCGCGGATTCTATCTAGAAACTTTAAAACTAAAAAATGTTAGAATTTATAAAACTATTATTCTTCCGACGGTTCTTTATGAATGTAAAACGTGGCCGCATACTTTGAAGGATGAACAACGGCTTAAGGTTTTCGAAAATAACGTACTACGCAAAATATTTAGTCCAAAGAGAGATGAGGCCACTGGGGAGTTTAGAAGGTTGCACAACGCGGAATTGCAGAACTTGTATCCTGTGAATATTATTGAGTTTATAGCATTGTGGAGACTCAAATGGGCGAGTAAAGTTGTTGGGCTCGATGAGGAACGGATTTCGAGAAAGTTGGTTTTCGCTGATCCGACTGATAGACGTCCGAAAGGTAGGCCGAAGCGTCGATTGGAGGATTGCTTTAAGGCTGATCTTAGGGGCTTGGGCTTGAACAGTGATAATTGGACGAGGCTGTGTGGACAGAGTTTGGTGGTATCGGCATCGAACCTTCGGGTTCGGTAAGCCTATTATTATTATTATATATATATATATATATATATATTGTATTATCATTTTACATATATGGTATGGATAATGTACCTGATCTGGACAGAATTTAATATCACTTAATAAAAAAACCGTTTTAGAAAAATAATAATCTAACATGTTATTATTAGATATATGTTTCGTTTACTTCATCTTTATCTTTTCACTTACTAGGCAATGTACATTATTTTAATTTGTTTATTTATAGTAATTTACAACTGTACCAAAGAACACAATAAGTAAATATGTAGAATGAAAATAAAATGTCATGCCATTGGGAATAGACTATTTTATTAATTTTCAAATACTTTTTTATTTTCTTTAAGATTTAGTTTAATTCATTAAATAATTCATGATGGTTAAAAATAAAAATAATTACCAATTTTAACAAAAAAGTTTTATACTCCCTTTTATCATACAAATATGTTTGCAATACTGTAAAAGCTTTAAGCGAATCCAGTTTCGAAACGTAATACGTAATTTAGTTAGTTAAAATAAACTTCTCAAAAGTTCGGAGCAAATTTAGATAAATGAAAATTTCCGAATCAGCATATTTCGTTTCAGCCAGTGAATCTGTTTCCCAGTAGTCGGAAGTTTGTCAAAGCTTAAAACATGACGATTCGGTTTCAACTTTTTTATAAAACACTGGACGTTGCAGATAATATAAGAGAATATTAATTTCTGTAGGAAAATTTTTAAAATATAGAAATAAATCGCACTTGGTTGAACTTTTGATAAAAAATTATTTGATATACGAGTAGCTTAAAAAAACAACATTGAAGAACCCTAATAAAAAAATTATATACATTTCCTAATAAGAGTTCTGTGTTGATTGTTTTTTTAAGCCACACGACGGAACTTAATACGGTAATCACTATCATTCCAGTCATTCTTTCTTGAAGGTTTGTATGTAAAATACATAGAAAGTAAGTTTTTCTTAAGATGGGAAAATTAAATTTGATATAATGAAGTCATTAAAAAATCATTCTCAAAATATAAGTAGTAATATAGACGTATAAATTACCCTTAAGCGCAAAATTTTAGAAAAGTTAATAAGCAATAAGTCGAACAAATTAATAGAAACTTGGTATAGACTATAAACTTATTAACATATGTTATTTGTAATTATTATCGACTTATCTATTCACTTACCGATGTATGAAATGAATAGTAAGATAAAGCATTTCGATCCTGAACATTTTCTAGTTCTGAAAATACACTTCTTAGGGCCCTCTTAGTCCCACAAAAACGTTTGTGTGTGGTAAGTCCAGCTCGAAAACGATAAGTTGTATGAAACTGAAATTTTATATTTTAGAAGTTTTTTATTTATTTAACATCACTATATGCTACTGAGGCTAATCGGGCGATGCTACAGTGGGAGTCCTATATTTTGCCTATCCAGTCTTAATTAGTATATGGTTCTGTAACGAGAAACTGACATTGCACAGGCTCGGAACCACCTTTCTACATCTCTTTCGAAGGATGGCATAACTAATGATTTTTTACTCCCATTATTAAATCCTAGGGCTACCTGAGGGTTTGAACCCGTGGCCTTGGGCATAGAAAGCTCTTATGCTAACCACTATGCTACAAGTGACCCCAAATTTTAAAACAATATCTACTTGTGATCTAAAAAGAACTTTTTCATCAAAATCGGTGAACTAAAAGAGGCACATTTTATAAATTGTATTTTGAACCTATTTACGATTTTCTCAAAAACAGTTCATACTCGCTAAATCGATTTAAAATGTATTGGGCTTAAATATCATACAGGTACATTCTGATTGCAAAAGGCATATAAAGTGCCGATATTTAAAAAAAATATTATTAATTATTAAAAATTATTCCTCTAAGATTAAAGATTTATGATTAAAGATGGTGCAGATTCGAAAAAAAACTAACCATTTCATTAATAAAAAACGTGTAAAATAAAATATGAAAGAATTTGACAGCCAACTAAAGTACAAAAGAGCAAGCATATTTTTTAGGAGGTAAGTCTTCCTCAAAAACGATAAATTGTATGAACCTGCAATTTAACTTTTTCGTCAAATAGGCGAACCAAAAGGTCCACTTTATATACAATGCATTTTGTAGCTTTTGAAGATTTTCTCAGAAATGTAACTACGATTTCGTTTAAATCTATGTTAACTTTAATAGACCTGAATATCACTGAAATAGTCTGACAGTGCTTAAATGTCAAAATTTAAATATTTTCTTCCTTTGTTATATTCGAAAAAAATTAAACATATTTTTTTAGCAGAGATAAAAAACGGCTGAATATGCATGTTGAACGAATTTGATAACCAACTAAAGGAGTCTAAAGAAAACATTTGTTTTAAAGTTATTTTTTGTTTGTTTTTCCGAACACAAGAATAATATGGATGTATAATATACCGTTGCTTTATATTTTAGAAAAAATGTTATATAAAATGGTTTTATATAAATATTATCAAATGTCAATAATTTGTGCCGATCCCATTGTTTTTGAGTAGAAAGGATGATTCGCCATAACAAGAGAATTTAATCAAAAGTTAGATTCAATACTGAAAATACAAAATACTGTGGCTTTACCACTCTCAAAACATGCTTTGTAGATACTAACTTAGTCCAAGGAAAACTGCACGCTGCTTACTAATTCTATACAGCAAACACCACTGTCGCTTCTATAAAGACAAAGTTTCGCAATTACTAGCTCCAAGTCGGACCATTGTGACATTGAACTCTCACATCTCGTGGATAGTTTATAATCAGGATAAATATTCTAATGAAGACGAGAACAAGGGAAATTGGAGTATGCAGGATCCTATTATAATTTCTAATAAGTGAAACATTATAAGATTATTTTAGACTTGAATGATATCCATTTCAAAAATTGTTTGACAAGATATAATAACTATATATACAAAAAAAAGGAGCTATAGATGCTTAAAATAACTTAGCTATTGTTATAGGAATGTGATTTATTCTTTTATATTAAGATTTAAGTATTAATGCATTAATCAATAATTTGATTTAATAATCGTGGTATAAAGGTGATTGTCAATATAAAACTCTAAACTTTTCTTCATAACCTTTACTCTTAGACGAAAATCCTGTCCGCCAGTTTATTTTAACTCATTACCAATTCCTCTCTCAGATACAGTCCGGTATCTTAGCTCACTGTTAGACAAATGATTGACTTGGAACCCACATACAAGACTTAAAAGACAAGAACTCAACCGACGATTCGGAGAGTTATACCGACTACTTAGAAAATCTGAACTTACAGTTGACATCAAATTATTAATATACAAGACAATGATGAAGCCTATCTGGACCTACGGACTTGAACTGTGGGGGACAGCTAAACGTTCTAACATCAAACTCATTCAATCCTTTCAATCCAAAGTCCTCCGAACATTAGTAAATGCTCCTTATTATGTCTCCAACTATACCTTGCACCACGACCTTAATGTTCCATTTATTTCAGACCTAATTCCATCCAAATTCCACCAGAACCTCATTCATCATCCTAATCCTCTAGCTCAATCCCTATCCAGCTCCACTCATCCATACAACCCACCTAGAAGGTTGAAACGGCAGTGGCCCCGCGACCTTTTGTAAATATATTGGAGTTCTAGCACTGGCTAGATTCTCCACTCAATGTGATGTATGTATGAGCGTGTGAATGTGTATATAAGTATAAGTGAATTCTTGACTTTATTGTATTGATTCATTATTGTGTATACATTTTGTTGTAATTTTATGCCGTGTAAATATTGTATGATATCTTTAAGCACTACTATTGATGTCCGAATTGGGACAGATTGTAATTTTACTGAATAAAAAAAAATATATAAAAAAACTTTTCTTAAATAAGTCGTTATATTATGAAGGATATCGAATAGGAAATTTACGTAGTATAACAATTTTCCAAAAAAGGGCGAAAACAAACGTAGAGGATTTTTCAAAATTTATATTACGAATTAAGACTTTATGTGTGTGTGTGTGTGTGTGTATTTAAATAAGCAATAGAAAGGATAGATGGAAGTAGGATCCTTGGAAATGGCCAATGGCTAAACCGTAGGAGAGAAAAAATAAAATGACTGTTGAGTGAAAAATATGGATATTTTTTTTTATTTAAACAGAATCTAAAAATAAATTTATTCACTCAAATAAATTACATATATAATAAATGTTATCTCAATATAAAACTCTAAACTTTTCTAAAATGAATCGTTATATTATAGATGAGATCGAATAGTACATGTAGTATAAACATTTTCAACAAAGGGCAAGAACAAACGCCGAGGATTTTTGAAATATATATTACGAATTGAGACTTTATGAGGAAAAATTCTAAGAAAATTTATCACTTCAAAAAAGCTTTTATGATATTTAAATATATATATATATATATATATATATATATATATATATATATATATATATATATATATTATATATATATATATATATATATATATATTGCTGTTTCAGAATTTTAGCTACTGGAGAATCCTATTGCTCTATTTCATTAGGTTTTGGCCTCCAAGTCAGAACAGTATCCATAATAATGAAAAAAGTAATATGGAATTTAATCCAAAAAGAAATTTTACCAATACCAAATACGGGCCTAGTGCTGAAATGTATTTGGAAAAATGGAATTTTCCTAACTGCATCGGATCTATAGATTGGAAACACATTGAAATAAAATGTCTAGCTCACAGCGGTTGAAAATACTTCAATTATATGCAATTTATTTCAATATCTCTACAAGGTTTAGTGGATGCAAATGGAAAATTATTAGTGATAGACTTTGGTAGAGTATGAAGACATTAGTCCAAAAGCTAGTGAACCCTCCGAGTAAAGGTCTTCCTGTAAGGTTTAATCTTTGTACACTTATGATTTATAACATGCTAAGGGGGACAATAGCTATGAGCTGGCAGGCCTCAGCCACGCACGTCATCAACCCTTTATTGTTAAAATTGTAATATAAACAGAGTATAAAAACTTGTGTCTGTAAGCTTGAAAATTATTTAGGATGTAGTTTATTTATTGTAAATCTTGAAAAACAAATTGACAGGCGATTACAATGAGCAAAAGTATGTGACAGGTGAATTAAAAGTAGCACAGTTGATGAAGCGAAATAAACATTCTCTATTATATTTGAAATTTGGATATGTTTTTGAGTAAACATCGATTTTAAAAAGGCTTATGATTCAATAGACTGTCAGAAGCTATATAACATCATGATTGAACAGGGAATACCTAGAAAGTTAGTAAACCTAGTAGAGATGTGTTTGTCGGAAACATTTCATAAAGTTAGAATAGGTCATAATTACTCCGAGAGATTTGAGGTGCGATCGGGTTTGAAACAGGGTGACGCCCTTTCACCTGTGTTATTTAATATAGCTTTAGAATATGTCATAGAAAAGGTGATGTGTACCGAGAAAGGCTTGAATATGGGTGACAAGATTCCGGTTTTGGGGTATGCCGATGATCTGGTACTGCTAGGTGAAGACACGGAAACCATACAACTAAATACAAGTGTGTTAATAAAAACCGGTAAAGAAATAGGACTCGAATTAAATACCGATAAGACGAAATATATGATTAGTGGCAGAAATGGTGTCGATCTTGGTGATATTGATGTATCAGGTCATACTTTTGAACAAGTGGAGAAATTCAAGTATTTAGGTTCAATGATAACAAGAAAAATGAAATCCGGGAAGAAATAAAGTCCCGGTTAAAGGTGGGAAATGCGTGTTATTATTCAGTTGATAAGTTACTTAGTTCGCGGCTTCTATCTAGAAACTTAAAGATTAGAATTTATAAAACTATTATTCTTCCAACGGTTCTTTACGGATGTGAAACGTGGCCGCTTAATTTGAAGGATGAACAACGGCTTAAGGTTTTCGAAAGTAAGGTATTGCGTAAAATATTTGGTCTGAAGAAAGATGAGGCCACTGGGAAGTTTAGAAGGTTGCACAACGCGGAATTGCGGAACTTGTATCCTGTGAATATAATTGAGCTGATTGCATCGCGGAGACTCAAATGGGCGAGTAAAGTTGTTGGGCTCGATGATGAGCGGATTCCGAGAAAGTTGGTATTTGCTGATCCGACTGGTAGACGTCCGAAAGGTAGGCCGAAGCGGAGATGGGAGGATTGCGTTAAGGCTGATCTCGGGAGCTTGGGCTTGAATGAGTGAACATTGGACGAATCTGTGTAGGCGGAATTTGGTGGCATCGGGTTCGCTAAGCCTATTATTATTATTATTTTATGTAAACGTTTAAGAATAAATATGTACAATAACAGGCAGTTTTGAATAGCATAAGACCTTGACAAGTTTCTAAGTCCCGGTCAATGTTCTTCCATTAACAGGCCCTTTTGGCCAAGCTTTCCATTTTCGACGTTTTAATGTGAGTTGTGTGCAGTTCAGCAAGAACGTGTGTAAAGTTGATGGTACAACAACTCTATGGCCTTTGAAAATCTCACCATTATGAAGGGAATATTGCTCATCTTGAGGAAGAGGAAATATGAACACCTGGAGTGGTTACCAATAAATTTGGAAGACCACATCATAAGGTGGAGCTAGATGGTGGGTTTTCTCTGAAACGCCACCAGTTGCGAAGCTCGGAGATATTGCGACGTGTTTCTTTTGCAAACTCGCCTGCTCGAGAACAACAGAGAAGCAGGCCGCCTGTTGAGAATACTTCAAGAGCCTTCAGCCAGCCTAACTCGGAGATGATTCTAGTGATCCACCCCCTGCCAGTGCAAGACAAACAAGCCATCGCTACCCCAGCACCTGAGCAACCCATAGAGGCACTCCAACCGCCGTCAAACACAAGCCTGGAAGAGGGTCATCCAAAGCGTTTTTGTTGACCACCACTTAATTTAAAAGATTATATAATTTGATGAATTATTTTTGTTTAGTTTATTTTTCAATTTAGATTTGTTTTAATATTTTAAAATTTGTTCATGCACCACTACGATTTTTATATAGTGGGGGAGATTGTTGTGGATCTATTTGAATTCGATCTATATAAAATCTAAAAAACATGTGCTAACCGATATGAGAAGGTTGTTGTGGGGTTATAAGAAAAATATTGATTTCATTCACGAAGCGTATAATAAATTAATTTATTATGACCAAGTCTTTCCTTACTCAACATTACAACATGACGTATACTCTCCATCAACTATGTAGTGAGAAAATATCGTCAGTTGTGACAACGATTTTTACTTATGTAGATGCTACGAAGTATTACGTTTCATATATTGAGCGATTTCGGATTTTGAAAATCAAACTTCATATTATTATTAATTGAGCAGTTATTTTGTACTTTATATTAACATTTCAGTTAATAGTGTGCAGGATGGAGTCTGAACACGTGGTTTGTGTGATTTGTGGCAAATAAACTATTAAAAAAATGTAGGATTTACAGTGACTACGTTAAATAAAAGCAAATAATATTAAAAATTATAATAATATTAGGAGGAGAATATTATCGAAGACTGAGAAGTGGAAACAGCCATGGCAAAGATAAAAATGACAAAGCTGCTATGATGATGGAATGGCTCAGGTAGCGCCAGCGGCACCTACACATAAGTCACCGACCAAACCAAAGAATTTTAGTTAGTGGAGAATCGTATCGCTCTATTGCATTACGTTTTCGCCTTGGAGTCAGAACAGTATCCATAATAATAAAAGATAATTGTAAGGTAATATAGAATACACTCCAGAAAGACATTTTACCGATAACAAATACGGGAATATGGACAGCCTGCTGAAACGTATTGTGAAAAATGGAAATTTCCCAACTGCATCGCAGTAATGGATGGGAAACATATTGAAATCAAATGTCTAGCCCACAGCAGTTAAAAATACTTCAATTATATAAATTTTATTTCAATATCTCTACAAGGTTAAGTGGATGCTAATAAAAAATTATTAGTGATAAACGTTATTGGAGTATGAAGACATAGTGATATTGGACTTTTTCGGACATCAAATATATACAAACTTTTAAAATAGGATAAATTAAGTATGGATAAGTAAAATAAGTATTCATGATGGAATTACAATTGACACGTTGAAATATAGCAGATACCAGCTACAAAGGAGGTACTCAATATTTTCAACTAAGCATTCCAAAGAAGGTTTCTACTGTCTGGAAAAATAATATCTTTGTCCTAATTCATACGAAAGGGCCCTCTGTTGAATGCGAAAACTGTAGACCTAGACATAGGAATAATGAAAACAATTATATATAATTACATAATAGTACGAACTAGACACAATAATGAATGAGGCTTTGGCATTCTCTCTTATAAATTGTATCGCTCTATTGCATTACGTTTTAGCCTTGAAGTCATACCAGTATCCATAAAAATAAAACATACTTGTGAGGTAATATGGAATTCACTTATCATATTCACTTATATATATTTATTCCCGCTAAAAATCCGCTTTTCCTTTAAGTATCATGATCATTAATTAATTTTTAATTTTACTATTGAAAATAATAAATTTTTTTTATGTCGAAAACCATTTGAGTTGAAGAGCTAATAATTTAGTTAAATTATTTTTATTCGACACTAAATCGATCCTCCATGCAGGAATCAAAGTTTTGAGGTAATAGAGAAATGAATGAGCTTGGAAATCAGATCTTATTGGTTTGCAAGTTATCTCCTACATGCCCTTAGGCTTTGAGTAGTCAACTCAGCACCCGGCCTTTTAATCAAAGGGTTCGTTTCGATTGAGGCCCATCCACTGTGCTCGGGTTAGAATCGCAAGGAGTAAACCTCCGACCTAGTTCCCTAAGACCAATTATTATCACAATTATGGCTGGCGTAGTGGCCGTAGCGCCCTCATTCAGCCTCCATTGGCTACCGATTTCAGTATTGCGGTCGAAAGAAGCGCTGGGAATCCACAAGTTGGGAAGAAAACCTGTTTAGCTGTTCCTTATGGAGTTGAGTGTTCGGGATCTAATGAACCATCCAATATTTCCCGTATCCAATTTTTACAATATCAAATCTTTCCTAAAATGCCCAGCTTTGAAACAAACTCTGGATGGTCGTAGCACACATCCCTATGATCCAGGGTATTTTGCATTCATCCTGGAGATACCGAATAGCTGAAGCTATGATATAATACAATTTATAATATCCTCAAGGAACATGAGAGTGAAGCATTGTGCCTGAGAATAATAGCTATGAAGCGATCTGTAGCTAGACAGCAGTCACCATGCTGTCTTGTTGACAGATGTCTGATGATTTAACTGCTAGAAATACACTGAATCATGTCATCGTGTTTCTGAGATTTAACTTCAAACCCAGTGTATATGTGTATGTATATCTTTCAAAGTTTGTGGTCTACACATATGTCTATTTAAGACACTATTTTGTCTAAAATTGTATGATTATGAGAACAATAAATTCTGGAAACGTTGCAAAAATAAAATTATTGACTATTTCCATTCTTAATTAAATAGAGAGAAAAAATTTAGTGTGCGTAACACACATTTTAAATAAGAAATAAATTTTTTTTCCTTAAATATTCAACATTCCAGCGGTATATTATACATCTATATTTATTGGGTCAAATCTAAATAAACACCTATTGTCCACAACGATAATAAGCACCTTCTGTTGCCGTATAAGATCCATTTTTCACTACACACCACGATATAATAAGAAAATGGGACATTTTTATTATGTATCAAAAGCACGATTTTTCGATGGTGGTGTAATTGGAGTGGCACCGAGTTATTCAACGTTTTTGTAATGTTTTTGCCTTAACAATTACCTCCAAGTTGCCCAGGATGGTAGATTAGTTCACATCGAGCTCTACCGCCATTTTTCGAGAGGTTTTTGTTGTGTCTTCTTTCACTATTTATTTCAGCTAGTCGTGCAGTTTGCAAAGCGCATCACTCTAATTTAAATTTGTAAATAGCAATTTGAAGAAAATCGCGCTTTTCGCACTCACGATTTTACTGATTAAATTCATAGTAAAAGAGAGAGTACTAGATAAGCATTATTATAGTATATAAGGAATGAATGTTAGAATTTGCTTTGTTTACACAATTGGTATTAGTGGGAGAAACCTCCCTTAATTTCGCATCAAGCCAATAATTATAAAACAATTATTTATCAAAAAATAAACAAATAAGGCACGAATTACTAAATGAAATACTGCTAGGTTTGACTGGCGTATAAATATAACTCCATTTACAAAATTATCACCTTTGGGCAACGTTTTAATTGAATGTATAAAAATGTCAAATATAAAAAAATTAACATTTATATACTGACATCACCTTACGGAATGACCGTTATTTATTATTGATATTTGATGATATATATGATATAATATATATATATATATATATATATATATATATATATATATATATATATTTAAGAAAAACGTTAGGGCCTCTGGCTGCAATATGCTCTTCCACTTAAAATGGAGCCTCCGAAGTTAAAAACTGGTGTCTTAAATTTACTGTATTTTTACCATCTTTATTAATGTTAGTCATAATGGTTATTATCTTGTTATCTTATCCTCGGGGAAGGCTTAAAACATTAATTCAAACGTCGATCCACAGCAAATCATGCCTTATTTATATCGTTTTTATGTTGTTTTTTTAACTTACCCGGTATCTTCCCTAGACCTGTCTAAATCATGATCAATCCGCTATTTTAGTACTTAGATCTAAATATTCTTGACTAGGAGTTGCCTTTCTAATGATCTATCCAAGAGCTAAATTAACTAAAACTGGGTTAAGAGACTCTCCCTGTTTTAAATCTTAACGGACAACAAACTTTTCAGAATAAAAATTACCTATTCAAATTCCAATTATTCTTTCGGACTTTCAGGCTAAATTAACACAGTCCTTTGTTTTTCCTTTCCTTTAAAAATTATAAGCGATTGCATGCAGTCAAATCATTTGAAAGTGTTTTAAAATCCATGTGAAATTTACGAGATACATCTTTCTAGCCTGATTTTTTAAATATATTTTGCACTAGGAATATATTAGATCCATAGCTAAAGCAACATGAATCAAAATAGACTCTTTCTATTATTCGCATTTTTTTTTTACATTCATATCATTTATACAAAATCTTTATTAGAAATTCCGGCTGATTTCGATTTTCCGATTTATTTTATAGCGGATTTACTGAAGTTTTGCTTTCTTTTGAGTAAAAAAAAGGTCTAATGTTGTTATTTGCGGTGCAATAAACATGAAAATTAAATATAGACATAGAGTTTATGTAATTGATTATTATAAAATCATTTGAACTCATTCAACACTCATTGATAATTAACTAAAATAAAAGGATATTTATTTGTAATTTGTGTTTATAGTTGGTTAGTTTAGCATTATCAAAAGAAGACTTGTCATTAATTTTAAAAGAAGATGACAAAAAAACAGAAGAAGCCCAACGACACCTCAAAGACATAATAAATAGATTTAAAAATATTTGCCTAAGTACTGATATCAACCAGCGCTTAACTCCAAATATAATCCTGAATTGAGAAACATAAGCAGCTTTCTAAAAAATGAAGAATACCTAAATTTCAGAACGAAAATCAAGAAGCACCGAATAGTGAGCCAGCTCAGGGTAGACAACTTGACAAGATCAGTAGTGTATAGTGAGGGAAAATCATACAAACGGAGGGGGA